>CM039678.1:20494746-21694746 GCA_022496015.1 Hordeum marinum
TTCTCTATATGTATAGTAGCTAGGGTCGACCAAGCACAGAAAAAGAGAGATCACTTCTCTCTATTAGCTAGCTAACACAATATGAAACCCCTAATTAACCCTTCAAAACCCCCTAAACCGCTCCTTTAAAAAAAACAGCTCCTGCCATGTACTGACGCGTGGATGCCTTTTGGTCCCGGTTGGTGTTACAAACCGGGACTAAAGGTCCTCCTGCGTGGGCTCCCGTAGCGGCCACGTGGAGCCCTTTTGGTCCCGGTTCGTAAGTGAACCGGGACTAAAGGTTTAGGGCTTTAGTCCCGACCCTTTAGTCCCGGTTCCAGAACCGGGACAAATGGGCCTCTGGAACCGGAACAAATGGGCCGTTTTCTACTACTAGTGAGGTCCAATATCCAGTGGTATTTTGTGTGTGCAATGTCACCAGGACTATTGAATGACGAGGCTAGTGACATCCGAGAAACGTGACAAATGCATACTATGTGATGTTTTCTTGCTATTCCATGACATTTTTAAAATTCCACTATCACCAAGAATGCAACTTCTATCCTGTGCTTTTGATTGCGGACTGAACAAGTTCACAAGAACTTTATACGAACTGAACAATATACTTAAAGCTCCTATTTCTGACGGTGTACAATGGATCTTATCACTTTTTGAATGAGTAATTTGCCTACTTGTTTGACCAAGTAAAATGTACGGAAAAAAAACTGAACCAAACCTTGCTAATTGCCAGAGATTGTGCAAGTGTACTCAGGCTTGATGCAAGTTTACTATCTTCCTAATCAGTGGCGGTTTCAGCCCCAGGCAGCCCAGGCGGGCGGCACGAGGCATGAGGTCCAATTCCTTTGTTGACTGTAGCAGTTACTACAGGTATAATGCTACAGTAAACGAAGACTGCGTGGAACCTGGTCTAATTCGCCTGGGTCTTGGTCCAATCCTAGGTCCGCTACTGTTCCTAATCGTTCCTAGAAGGTTAGCTTAGGATCTCCTATCCGGAGGTCTGCCGCATTTAGCTCCATTACTAAGCATATACTGAAGTCCAACAATATTATTGTTCAACCTAGTTCAGGAAATAATTTTATGTATCCGTAGTTTAAATTTGAGTTATAGCTATTAAATGCGTACAAGGGTATTTAATGACGTATATATAACAAGTAGACTACAAAAAATCCCAATTTTTTACATGATACGTGTATAGTTTGTGGGGCTTTTTTGCGGGAAGTATAGTCCGTGTTGAATGTAAAAAAAAATTGAAGGTCAACAGTGTGTGTTGAGTGTAGAAAAAACTGAAGGTCAATAGCGGAAGCAACAGTCACTTCGTATGGAAACCTGACTTAAAAAATAAATGAAAGAAAGAAATGAAGAGTAAATAAAATCAATGAAATGAAAGAAATAAGGAACCTCAAAGAAGTTAAGAAAGAAAAGGAAAACAAATAAAGTGACGAAAATAAGGAATAGAATGGAATAATAAGAACAGTTGGTTGCTGAGTCCCTGTGAGAAGATACCCACAATAAGCAGCCCGTGTCAGGGTGCCCCTAAAATCGTGGAAAGCAGCTTTTGCCTACTGCTTCCACATGGAGGACAAAAGAAGGAACAAGAGCTGCGATTTAGTGACTCAAGGAGGAAGCACTGAGTGACGTCGTGCCGACAAGCTATGGGGGATCGACGGTGCGATCTAGCCAGTGTGTTGCCATCTGGAAGTCAATGGTTAAAGCTTAACGAACGTGCTTAGTAGTGGTGTGCATGGTCGGTGGAGGTTGTGAGTGAGATACATTACAAAAAGGCCAGATCCTCACAAGGGTGATCCTGTCAACCCATATGGGGCGGTGGTGGATCCTATAGATAGACTACAAAAAATCCCAGATCTCCGGAAGGGGTGAAACCATCCTCTATATACCAGTACCATACCACACTCCCCAAGCAAAGCACCCACCACCTTGAGCGTCTATCCACATCAGACCCCTAGCTATCTATAACCATGAATCCATCCCGTGCAGCGGCGCTTGTGCTGGTGCTAGTAGCGGCGCTTTTGCTGGTGCTGGCACCGGTGACAGAGGAGGCAGGGCCCTGCGACCCCCTTCCGATGGGAGTTTATTGTAGGCAAGGGGTCATCGCTGGTCGTTCCGGAGATGGAGATTTTATGAAGCCGTGCTGCATAAATTTGTCGCAGGGCTACAAGGACTGCCTGTGTGAGATCAGTGCGCGGATCCCGAACGGCCATACCCTCTGCCCCGGTATCTCATGCCCATGACCAGTGTCTTCGTTATCCTGCGGCTAGCTAGGTACTGGTAGCTAGCTAGCTCGTTTTGTAGTCAGTCTGGCTGGAATAATTTGCAGCATCATTCGAGCGAACCATGGATTTGATATTTTGTCCCAATGTCGGTTATGTTTGTTTGTGTCGATCTCTACCTAATATATATCTATACTCTTTTAGTACTCGATCGTATTATCTCTTATCATGTTGTTTGCTCCTACTCCTGCTACTGCCAGTTGTTGTTCAACAATCTTGTAGATATACTTGTTCCCTCTCGTTAATATGTTCCTGTCTTCTTCACTCGATGGACCTGCCATGCATGCAGGCAACGTCTTCTTGTAGTTTGTCCATGTATGCACGATCAGAATTTAAGAAAGGTAACGTGGAAGAACTCCCAGGTTAGCCAGGCATCACTTGCTTTTTATCCGAGCCAAATCAAGATGTTCATATAGAGCTGGCCATGTTCAATTGAAATTGTTTCTACATACATGGTTGCAGAGTCAACACTAGCTGCTATTTAATATAATTTATCTTGTAAGTCATACACAGTATTGGTACTTCACATATCTGTGCATTCAAACCATTTACAACCACTCATTGGTATTACAGTTGTAAAGAGTTTGAATGAACTATGATTATGAGTGTTGTACTACACGAAAAACACACATCGCCGAGTGTCGAGTCGTAAGACGAGTGTCCAAACATGGGGTCACCGCTTGTTTACACGTAAGACAATAAGGGATAAATGAGAACATGGCAAAATCCAGGTGCAAAAATGAGATGGGTAGACATGGACTCGGCTTACTCCCACATAAAATGTGTAGACATGCTTCCCTCAAAAAAAAAAAAAAAAGAGATGTGTAGCCATGCTTCCCTCATAAAAAAAAGATGTGTAGCCATGCGGATGGCATTCGCCTTATAAAATATATTCGACTTATTTCTCGGTAAGCCACGAGGCTATAGAAAACGTACTCGGCTTACAGTAGATACCAAGCAAAATTGACTGCCACGTGGGCATCACGGCGTCAACTCATGACTCTCTGACGGTGCAAGATATAGGCCGAGTACCAGATAAAATGTACCGGGCTTGCACAAACTATATGTAGTGCAAAAAATGGTTAGAGTAATACTAGTGAGTTGGACTTATAATTACTTAAGACATTTTATTTCTTTTTCCTTTTTTCTCACCTATTCTATCTAGGCTAGTGTTCATCTTCCTTTCAATCACATTTCATCGCCCTTCCGAGAGTAGGTTTCGTGGCGTTTCGACTCTGCTACACCGACCTTCACATGTCATACCTCTCTAGCTGCCGGTTAAAGGGTTAGGCTGTGCGAGTGACGGTCACGCAGGTAGGTTTCTCGCATGCTCATTCCCCCACATATGGCCAGGGCCCATGGATGACCGCAGCATCAAAAATCGCTCCAAGGAGGGCCCGAAGACCGTGCCTGCATGTGGCTCGGATATATCTGTAAAAGGCGGTGTGATGTTTATAAATAACCAATACAAAAACTTGATGTGACAACTGCCTCACAAACGAGACAGTCACATGTTTTTCTGTCGTGTTGGTTTTTTGTCTAACCTGAATTGTGCGGTTAAAATTTCATTAATGTTGTACAACTAAGTGAACTAAAAATAAACCAACTTTTTACAACTTAGCGACCGTACATGCACTATTTTGTCACTCTAACACCGTCGTTGTCAGATTGTTGTCGAAGACAGCAGACTCCTCCTACAAAGCGATACCCTCGTACTGACCGGCCACCTCAGCAGGGCCAATGGTGCCTGCAGGCACACTGTGTATAAATACTCCGACATGCACAAGCCCCCCTGTAGCGCGCACCAGCGCCGCTTCTGCAGGGTGTGACTCGCCGAGCTCTTCAGCACTGCCAGGCTCACCAGCTACGAGCATGTCCACCGACAAAAGGTATATCCAGTCCTCCGTAGCTTGTATGAAGCATGACTTCTGGCCGACCGCAACCAGTCTGTTGTGGTTGTGGCCAGGGAACATTTGGTCACAACTCAGTTTGCCATGGTTTCAGGCCTGATGCTCGCTCGAAATTCGGTGGATCTTCGCGAATGGTAAATCCATATTTTTGTTTTCTTGATACCTCCTAGTCCACATACTATGGTGGTGCATGAGGAAAAGTGTCACCAACACTGATTGATCGAAAATGTTATGTTATTCTAAACTTATGCTAGGACTTCTTATGGACTAGGTATGTCTTATATAACGAGCGCCAGGTGGGAATGGATACATGCTAAGAAACGCATGCACGCTGGTGCGTCCTACAAATTTATGTGGCCGAAGTATGGTGTTCAGCGTGATGGCACACTAACATACCTTAAATGTGTTTCCCAAGCTTTATAACCAGTTTTGGCTGTGTCCATTTTAAATGTCCTGTCGTAAAATACCACAACAACTTCAGTACATTTCTAGATCTTTTTGAACTAGCAGCAGTGCAGATATTCTGGCTTTACATTGTATAAAGTGCTCACCAACTATACAATGAAATTAAAACAAAATCCAAACTCCGAAATAAATAAACAACTCATTTTCGTTGAAAAATCCTAGTCTAGCTTATACGTTGTAATAATCATGTTACTCAACATCCCCCACAATAACAATGGTAGCGACATAGACGGTGAGACTAGAGAAGAATATGAAGGTAAGCGACATTGATGACCCCCCCCCCCCCCCACACACACAGAAACACAGTCATAACGATTGATGCATCGAGGAAGTTGTGGTTGTAACGAAAACCGACGAGGTTGTTCAAGCAAGGTGTTGGCCCTCTGTGCCGATGTCACGGTAGCCGATAGTTTGGGGTGGTGTAGCTTTGGTCGAGGTAGCCATTCAAATAACATAGTGGTCGATGTCGAGTCGGGATGGCCGGTGCAAAGGTAGTCGTCGTGGAGCCGCAGGCGCATGGCGGCGCCGAGTTAGTCATCGGCGCAAGGGTGTCAGAGTAGTGGTGCGTCGGAAAGAAGATGTAGTAGACAATGGGTCGCGCCAGGTTTGCCAAGCCCGGGGGCACTTCATGGACGAAGGCACGCATCGATGTTGCTAGAATCGTACATGCATAGGTGGACGAAGGCGATGTTGACGATGCACCGGCCTTGGTTTGCCAGGCTTAGGAACACAACGGGGATGAAGGCAGGTGTCGGTGTTGCCAGGACTGGGCATGCGTCGATAGGGACTTGCACAAACTGGTATGCCATGTTGAGGAGGCTAGCAGAGAAGAACTCGATAACGGCTGCAGCACAAATCGTCCGGGGTGGCGGGAGGGGGGATGTCGCAGGCGGTGGTCGGAGTAGATGAAGTAGTCGGGGTAGACGACAACGACGTTGGCGATGAGCTGATGTTGGACGGAGATGAAGGGGTTGGACATGCGGCGCAACTCGGGTGAGCAAGCTGCGGCGGCACCAAAGAAGAGCGGCGGCTGGTAAGGAGCACGGCGGCGATGCTTGAAGTAGCCAAGGAAGAACCCGATAGCGTGACGAAGACCGCGCGGACGGTGGCGTTCCTGCACCAAGGGAGACGGCATGGCGCATACCATAGGAAGTCGATGCGTGGGGGGAGTGGACCCCGTGCCGCGTTGCGATGTCCCTAAGGGGCACTGACGCAATAGCACGTGGGTCAGGGTGACAGCGAGAAAACCCTGGGCCGACAGCGTGGACTGCGGGTCGCTCCGTGACGGTCCGATGGGGCGGCATCGTGGCGGTGCGCGGATCGATACAGCCTAGGGGACGACTTCGGAAGGCAGTGGGGACCATGTGTCATGGCACTACCGCCCGAAGGGGAGGTGTAGCGGCGGCTCGCGGGTCGCGGGGACCACCTCTCGCCACACTACGAACGGAAGGGGCGACGTAGCGGCAGCCCGATGCTCGATCAGTGAAGTAGATGCGACCGGAGCCGGCGAGCCTAATGCGGTCGGAGCCTGAGCGCTCGGGGAGGCTGAAGCCGGCGAGCCCCACAACCAGTGACGGGGCCGGCGAGGAGACAGTTGGACGACGGAGGCGGGTGGTGATGGAGCGATCCCAGTCGGAGAGAGGCAGCGAAAGTCAGCACGGGCGACGACCGTGAGGGGCCATCGCGTCGCGCGAGGCCGTTTTGTCGGTGTAAAGGTCGGGTCGTGCCGATGTCGGAGTAGAGAAGCGGGGTCGACGACAGTGATGGCGACGCAAACCGGTCTTAGATCTGAAAACCCAAAAAAACGGCGATCAAGGCGACCGACGGAAGAGAGAAAACCCGGATCAAAGGAGTATATAGGGCAGCCGGTCAACATGATCGATGGGTGAACCCTAGGTACGTGCGGCATGGCCACCAACGGTGGTCATGAAGGCCGACCGCGCCGGGGGCGTGGCGCGGGACTGAAGCGGCGGTGGCGGCTAGTTGGGGTTGGATCGGTTATGTTGATACCATGTATAAGGGAATAGAGGATTGATGAAATTGTTGTTGTATTGCTTAAGCCTCATGACCATACATATTAGAGTACATGATCAACTTCGAGTACAAGACAAGGCAGGAATAAATCCTACTAATCATGTGACTCAACACAACCAATCTGACATGTGATACCCTAACGTCAACTTCATCAGTTAAAGTTAGCTTATTTTGTAGGAGCAGGTGGCGGGGGGAGGGGGAGCAATGCTAAACTGCTCGAATGCGAGTCTTGGAAAAGCCTTTGTACACCACAAAACCATTCGACACCACAGAACCATGTTACGTAAAACATCTCCCATGCCATAGTGGCGAAGCCACGCGTAGACTATCTAGTGAATTGACTACATATTATTTTCTTACAAAAGATAAACGGAAATCGCAGATAATAACAATGAAACTTTATATACACACGTATATTTGACTAGGAAACTTTGAATAACTACACGTGGTTGGAGTTCTCGCACCACCACTAGCATGCTACCTTAACCATTTGCGGACTCGCTGCTGCCACAAGTCATGGTCGGTTTGTCACAAGAGACGGCCAGGTTCCTCCTGCAGAACTACAACGCGGCACATCCCGGCCGCCCCGACACGGTCGACTGCTTGCACACTGCATAGGACTACTCCAATATGATGCGGCCCCCCTACAAAGTATCCGGCAGCCGCCACTCCAAGGTCCACCTCACTGTTCTCATTCGGGTAACTCGACACCGCAGCAACAAGCACGTCCGCTGCGACGAGGCGCGGTTGCTTCTCTACAGCATTGCTGTGATGGTGAGTTCTGGCTGGCGGCTGCGAGTCAGGCGTAGTGCATGGTCTCGCGCATGCTGGTCACCACGATGCTGTGCATGGTCTGCCGCAATGTGCTGATTCAGGATTTGGTGGATCTTCCGAATGCACAGTTCATATTCTTTTTTTCTTGATGCCTCCAAATCCCAAAAAAAATATATAGTCGTTTGTGACTTGTGAGAAAGAGAGGGACTGCTTATGTTGTGGTGCATGCCTTATATATGATGGTGATGTGAAATGAATACATATTTAGAAGCACATGCACACATGTGCGTCCTAGTACTTTCCGTGTGGCCCAAATATGCTCTGCAGCCTGATGGCACACTGCTTACCTCGTGTGTTTCTTTAGCTATATAACCAGTTTTGGACTGGTCCATACTAATTGTTGTGATATGCTACAATAACTTCAGTACTCCCTCCGTAAACTAATATAAGAGCGTTAGATCACTATTTTAGTAATCTGAACACTCTTATATTAGTTTACAGAGGGAGTACCTTTCTAGTTTCTTTTTAAACTAGCAACAGTACAGTACCATTTGTTTCGTGTTATGTCTTGACATTGTGTAAAGTGCTCACCAACCATATAATGAAATTCAAACAAAATATCTACTCTAAAACAAATAAACATCTCATTTTTTATGTACTTCATCGTGGCGGCATACCCACTGGTTGGTGGAGCAGTGGAGACCAGAAATTTGAATCACATGGGTTTCATCTAACGTGTGAATTGCAGAGGCCGGGGGCTTCGTTCCTCCTTTTCAAAAAAAATCTAACGTGTGGATAACATGTTCATTTTTTTCTGAAGGGATAGGCCCAGCCTTTGCATCATGATGCAGACAACCATAACTTATTGAAGTCCATAAAATTTACAATCAAGTCTCAGCAAAAATAAAAATGAAAATATAAAACCACAACCAGTTGGCAAAAGTATATATACATGACTCAACCACATAATTATTATTACACGCAATCAAAACCGGTTGAATAAAGCCCATGCACCATCTCTAGACGGTTGCACCCCAAGTGATAAACTCCTGAGTGTCGATACGCTGCTCATGACCACATACGGATTGACGAGGTGACACTGTTGATAACCTACACAAATGGAGAGTGTGATCTGTTGAAGACAGTAATCTAGAAAATTCCAAATTTCCCATAGTAAGGCTGAAACTACCACTCAGATATGCCCCTGAAGATTGTGGAAACTACCAACCAGCCAGTTCTCAAACAAATTTGTGATACTTGTTGATGGTATCAGATTGCACACTACACGGGCATCTATTGTACTGCTGAAATCCTTGTTTATGCATGTAAGCTAGTATTTTCATGATAAAAAGGCTAAACTAATGGAAGCGGCGATTTGGCTTACAGGCTCAGTTGCACCCGTTTTGACAATAAAAATCAAAACAAATACTAGAAAAATACAAAAAAGTCTAATTTTTTTTGTGTGGTGCATAATTTGATGCTGAGGTCCGTTCTAAATTTGAACTCATTTGAGCATCTGAGCAGCTCTCGGCAAAAAAGACAAATCAGGGTCTATAAAAAAGGTTTACTATTCACGCCATGTTTTGGCCCGATTTGTCTTTTTTGCCAAGAGCTACTCGGATGTCCAAATAAGTTGAAATTTGAAGCAGACCTCAAGCAACAAAATATATACCACACAAAAAAAAATAGATTTGCCTGACCGAGAGGAGATGAGCCTGGGAGCAGACTTGTATTTTTGTAAAATAATGCCTATGTAACTTAGCTATATTAACTTATGGTCATTGGTGTGCACAGGCTCCGGTGTTAGTTGACATATGTTTATCATAAATTTAAGGCCATGTACAGTTAGCCTTGTTTTATTATGTGCAGCAGATCTGAGATTGCCAAAGCCAAGCTCGGCTGCTATATCCAAATTAAGCTCCGCTCTCATCATTGAAGATGTTAAGACGCGAATTGAGAAATAGAAACCAACTATTATTAAGTTGAACCAACAAATGAAAAGAAAGAGTGTGGCTGTTTGACAGAAAACAAAGTTGGGGACACGAATTTGGACTACCTTTTTTCAAGCATTTCGATAAATAAAAGAAAGAGTGGAAGGAATAGATGACAAAGAAACCAGCAGGGGAAACCGGAGCATAAGGCAACAACGATCGTGTGTGATGTACCTAGACATGGCTTGTGGGATCTAAGTTGGCCTGCTGAAAGGTTGCAAAGAGCGGTGGGTTTGTACATTGAATTTTTTACAGGCTGCCCATGTGCACTAACAACTGGTTTATATACATGTGTACAGCAGGTTAGATATAAAATATGTATTTATATACATGTCTACAGCAGGTTTTGATATCACCAGGATTTACACCGTGTGTTTGTATGTCCTCCCCTAACCACATCGACATGATGCCGCATTGTCCCTTCATCGCATGACAATTTAGTGCACTACGGCCTGGTAATGTACTTCTGGTTTGGGTCCTTCCCCGTGGTCAGCTCATCGGTAGATAAGCTCCACATTCCGACCCATGCATCGCACCATCCTTGTGTTCCCCCACTGATGTCCAAACCTCCACTGGAAGGAACACCACGTATGAACAGTCTAACATGTTTTGATGCCCAAATGCTGCACATTAGTGCGGCAACCATATGTTTTGCCCACCGCGGCTCCGGCTGCCATGCTGGAGCGGCTTGAGCCAAGCAAGGTTTCGCGACGATTTCGTGCATCATGTCATGCTGGTGCTCCGTTGGAATGCAGTGGACCTTTGCGAATGTAGTGGTTTGTGAGGAAGAGAGACACGGTCATAAAAGTTACTGATGTAAAATGTTGTACTAAACTCATGCTAGGACTACTTATGTTGTGGTGCATGTCTTGTATATGATGGTCATATGAGAGTGGAAGCATGTGCACCCTGATGCCTAATACTACTTTCTAAGTCCAAATAAGCTCTTCGGCTTGCTGGCACTAGTATACCTCAAGTGTGTGTGACAAGCTTTATAACCAGTATAACCTTGTGAGACATCATTCAGTAGGAACGTACATAGGGCCACTTCATCACTTCGTATGATCTTCCTGAAAGCCTCCAATGCAGACCCTTCAAAATTGAAAGTAGTACCAAACCAATTATTCTAACAAAAATTGGATGGATAATTTTGAACTCAATAGACTCACACTGCCGCCGGTGAGCAACTCCCTCCCATCTCCTCCATGTTCTGTATGACATATTGCTGAGGAGGATAAACTGCTGGGATGAGCTCTCGCGATGCCCTTGGCGACGCGGGCTGCTCCGACCCGGCTGCTTCCCCCACCGACCACCACCTGCGCTGCAGCCACTCCCGGCGGCAGCGGACACCCACTGGAGAACCCGGTTAGCCGCCAACCTGCCCAGCCGTTGCCGGCGTGCAGGTAATCCTCAGCTCCGATGTCCGCTGCTCCGTCCCCGCGTCTGCCCCCCCCCCCCCCCCGCCCAGGTGAGGTTTTCCAGTCCCGTATCCTCCGGCAGTTCCACAATAGGCCGTCCTTTGCCCCCGGTGAGTTTCCCTCTTGCCGCGTCCTCGGTGATCTCTGGTTCACCCCCCCCCCCCTTTCCTCTCGCCGTGTTTCTCCCCCTCCTGTGTCCGCGGCATTTTCAATTTCTTCCTTTGCGCTCCGCCTGAAGAGATTGCGGTTGTCGTTGTTGCCCCCGCCGTTTTCCACGTGCGCCTCGCCGGCCATGTCGTCGCCCACTTCATTGCTGCAGTGACCGGACGGCAGCTCGCCCCCTTCTGGCCTCCGCCTCACCTTTCCCTCGAGGATGCATCCACAACTGCTGTGGTGCTAACAGTCATTGACCCGGTCCAGCGGTGCCACGTAGGCGGAGTTTTGAATCGAGCTCTCGTGACGCTGCATTGAGGGCGTGTACCGCCCGTCGGCGCCCGCGCAAGCCCCCGCCAGCCCGCTCTAAATGCACGGGGCTGCTCCCCATCCCTCTCGTTGCTCCCCAGCTGCTCTCTGTCCCGTCGGCCATTGATGAGGACGAGCCTTTGGTTCCCTCCGGTCTTGCCGACGCCTACTCGCCCCCTCATCCCGAGACCACGGCCGCTGACCTGGGTACGGCCTCCACGCCCCTACCCTGTCCCGTCGCCGAGCTAGTTGCGCCTTCGCCGGACTTCAATGAGCCCTCCCCCGTGACCCCCCGCTCCTATCTTCAAGTGTTGCTCCTCCCTCCCCCCCATCCACCCCGCCCTACTCTCCTTCCCGCCCTCTACGCTCCTCTCTGGCTGTTACCGCTGCCTCTCCCCCCGCCACCAGGTCATCAACTATCGTGACCCCGTCTGTTGCCAGGGGTGCAGCGGCTCTGGCCAACGGTTGCACAAGTGCATGGCCACTAGTAGAAAACAGGGCATCGGTTCGGGCCGGCCAGCCCATTAGTCCCGGTTCAGTCACGAACCGGGACCAATGGGGGCAACGGTCCCGGTTCGTGAGGCCAGGGAGCCGTGCGGACCATGTGGGGCATTGGTCCCGGTTCGTCTGGCCCCTTTGGTCCCGGTTCCAGACACGAACTGGTATCAATGGGCCTCGCTCCTGGCCCACACCCATTGGTCCCGGTCCGTGGCTGGAACCGGGACCAAATGAGGGTCCTTTAGTCCCGGTTCCAGCCACGAACCGGGACCAATGAGATGCCTATATATACCCCCTCGCCGGCGAGCAGAACACTCCACACACTGCTCTATTTTTTTGCCGGCGAGGGAAGACATTTGTGGTGCTCTAGCTCACCTCCTATGCACATGAGGTGTTTGATGAAATGCCCAAGCCAAACTTAAGCTTTCTCCTCTCGAAGCACCTTGTCCAAACTCCATTTTCGTCAAGATTTGTCTAGGTTTGGCGGTCCGTCCTGTCCCATTCCCGTCCTCAAACCTCCTTCGATCGCCCGCACGTGGTGTGCCTCTTGATCTTATCTTCTTGCTAAAAGAAAATATACTTACTCGTATGATTTTCTTACTTTTATTATTGTTTGTTATTATATAACGTCATGGTTATGGTATCAGCCCTCGTCCAGTCTATGATCCAGATGTGGTATATTATCTCTTATATAACTCTTTTACACATCTAATGTCTATGACAATTAATTATGCCACCAACTTGACATAGATGTTTTTATCTATAGGAAGTAGTTGAACCAGAAATTCCAACCGACTGTGCAATTCTGCTCGACAAGTTAACTAAAGCTAAAAAAGAAATCGATCATTTGAAAGAAAAATTGAAAAGAACTGAAGATGACAAGAAGGGATTGGAGTTGCATGTTGCCGATATCGTCGCCGATCACAAGACCAAGATGGATGCATTGCGCTTGAAGCTTAGAAAGATTAGAAAATATGACATTCATACTGAGGCTTGGTATCATTATGCCGTTGGATCAATTGGTACCTTAGTAGCGATTATGATTGCATTTGTTGTTGCATTTAATTTTTTTACATAGTTTCGGTGTATGTTTTAATTAGATGCTCTAAAGACCTATATGTTGTTCAATAATGACAACTATGTATGAACTGTACGTATTTATTTTGGTCATTATTGTACTTTGGCTTTAATGTGATGATGGATTTCTAATAATTTGGTCACTTCTGTATTCATGGTATGTTGTAATGGTCTTTAATACACTTTATTATATAACGCACGCAGATGAACCGGCAATGGATGTATAGTGATCGACGCACCTCCGAGTATATTAAGGGCCTGCATAATTTTTCTCGAAGCGGCTGAGGAAAACAAGCAAAATGATTTTATGCCTTGTCCATATACTGTCTGTGAGAATACGAAGTCTTTCTCCAACTCTAAAACCCTTCACTTCCACTTGCTTCAGAAGGGTTTTATGCCACACTATAATGTTTGGACCAAGCACGAAGAAAGAGGGGTTATGATGGAAGACAACGAAGAAGAAGAGGATGACGACAACTACCCTCCCCTGAATATGGTGATGCTGCAATGGGGGACGCTGAAGATCAAGAGGAACCAGACGATGTGCCAGCTGATGATCTTCGTCGGGTCATTGTTGATGCACAGAGAGAATGCGAAAGTGAAAGGGAGAAGTTGAAGTTCGATCGCATGTTAGAGGATCACAAAAAAGGGTTGTACCCAAATTGCGAAGATGACAACAAAAAGCTTGGTACCACACTGGAATTGCTGCAATGAAAGGTAGACAATGATTTATCTGACAAGGGATTTAGTTCGCTACTGAAAATAATGAAGAAGAAGCTTCCAAAGGATAACGAATTGCCCGACAGTACGTACGCAGCAAAGAAGGTTCTATGCCCTCTAGGACTGGAGGTGCAGAAGATACATGCATGCCCTAATGACTGCATCCTCTACTGCGGTGACTACGAGGAACGAAACGCATGCCCGGTATGCGGTGCATTGCGGTATAAGATCAGAAGAGATGACCTTGGTGATGTTGAGGGCCAGCGACCTGCCAAGGTGATGTGGTATGCTCCTATAATACCACGGTTGAAACGTCTGTTCAGAAACAAAAAGCATGCTGAGTTGATGCAATGGCACAAAAAAGACCATAAGAAAGACGGGAAGTTCAGAGCACCCACTGACGGGTCGCAGTGGAGAAAGATCGAGAGAAAGTGGAACGACTTTACAGGTGACCCGGTGAACGTATGGTTTGGTTTAAGTGCAGATGGCGTTAATCCTTTTGGGGAGCAGAGAAGCCAGCATAGCACATGGCCTGTGACTCTATGTATGTATAACCTTCCTCCTTGGTTGTGCATGAAGGGAAAGTTCATTATGATGCCAATGCTCATCCAAGGCCCTAAGCAACCCGGCAATGACATTGATGTATACGTAAGGCCATTAGTTGATGAACTTTTACAGCTATGGAATGGAAGAGGTGTACGTGTGTGGGATGAGAACGAAAAGGAGGATTTTGACCTATATGCGTTGCTGTTTGTAACCATCAATGATTGGCCTGCTCTTAGTAACCTTTCAGGACAGACAAACAAGGGATACCACGCATGCACACACTATTTAGATGACATCGACGGTATATATTTGGAAAAATGCAGGAAGAATGTGTACCTGGGGCATCGTCGATTTCTTCCGACCAACCATCAATATCGAAAGAAAGGAAAGCATTTCAAAGGTGAGGCAGATCACCGGAAGAAGCCCGCCCTCCGTACTGGTGATCACATACTTGATATGGTCAATGATTTACATGTAATATTTGGAAAGGGTCCTCGCAGACTATCTGTTCCAAATGACCCTGACAAAGGCTTCTTGGCAGTGTATGGGAAGATAAGAGATACACCAGAGGCACTGGAGGAACGTCAATGTGTGCATGAAAAAGACGGCATGCATTCAAAGCAGTATGAAGGTCCTGCCAGCTATGCTCTTACCAAAGAAGAGAAGGAAATCTTCTTTGAATGCCTGCTCGGTATGAAGGTCCCGTCTGGTTTCTCATCGAATATAAAGGGAATAATAAATATGGCAGAGAAAAAGTTTCATAACCTAAAGTTTCATGACTGCCACGTGATTATGACGCAACTGCTGCCGGTTGCATTAAGGGGGCTTCTACCGGAAAACGTTCGATTAGCCATTGTGAAGCTATGTTCATTCCTCAATGCAATCTCTCGGAAGGTGATCGATCCAGAAATCCTGTCAAGGTTAAGAAGTGATTTGGTGCAATGTCTTGTTAGTTTCGAGCTGGTGTTCCCACCGTCCTTCTTCAATATCATGACGCACGTCCTAGTTCATCTAGTGGATGAGATTGCTGTTCTGGGCCCTGTATTTCTACACAATATGTTCCCCTTTGAGAGGTTCATGGGAGTCTGAAAGAAATATGTTCGTAACCGTGCTAGGCCAGAAGCAAGCATCTCCATGGGCCATCAAACAGAGGTGTCATTGGGTTTTGTGTTGACTTCATTCCTGACCTTAGGAAGATTGGTCTCCCTCAATCGCGGTATGAGGGAAGACTGACTGGAAAAGGCATGCTAGGAGTGCACTCAATAATATGTAGGGACGGGCATTCTTGGTCTCAAGCACACTACACAGTTCTACAGAATTTCACCTTGGTGACCCCGTATGTCGATGAACACAAGAATATTTTCCACTCCAAACACCCGGAGCAGTGTGACGACTGGATTACATATGAACATATCAGGACTTTCGGCAGTTGGTTGCAAACTTGTCTCATGGGTGACAACACTATTTCTGATGAGTTGTACTCGTTGGCCAGGGGACCATCTTCGACTGTATTGACTTACAAAGGGTACGAGATTAATGGAAATACATTTTACACGATCGCCCAAGATGAAAAGAGCACCAACCAAAACAGCGGTGTCTGCTTTGATGCAGCAACCAAGAGGGGAAATGACACATATTATGGTTACACAGTGAACATATGGGAACTTGATTATGGACATGATTTCAAGGTCCCTTTGTTTCAGTGCAAATGGGTCAATCTGTCAAGAGGCGGGGTAAAGGAAGACCCACAGTACGGAATGCAAACAGTGGATCTGAACAATCTTGGGTACACAGACGAACCATTCGTCCTAGCCAATGATGTGGCACAGATTTTCTATGTGAAGGACATGTCAACCATACCGAGAAAAAGAAAAGATAAGGAAGCAAATACATCATATGATGAGCCAAAATGCCGCATAGTTCTTTCAAGAAAAAGAGACATCGTGGGATTGGAGGGCAAGACAGACATGTCTGAAGATTAAGAAAAGATTCATGAAATTCCTCCCTTCAAAGGCAAGGCTGACCCAAGCACCCTGTTAAACAATGAAAATTGTCCATGGTTACGACGCAATAAGAAAAGGACACACACGAAGAAGAAGTGAAGACTTTCGCTCCACAAGAATATCATTGCAGTGACATGTGAAGAAATGAAATGCCTTTTGTAACACATGAGTTTTTGGCCGAAACCCTAATACTTCGAAAGAGATTCTCCGTTTTGTACACGAAGTGGATCCAGTTTTTCCCGTAACCCTCTCAACTTTTTATGACATGCTATGTGGGTGAAATGATGATACCATGCCAACTTTCAACCTGTTCAGAGTTCATTTGAAGTGCTTTTCCATTTCAGGGTCATTTAGCTTAAAAAAATCAGTAAGTGCATGAAAAATACCAAATGAAGTCAAAAAGGGTTGAAAATTGATGATGTGGCTGTGAATGGTGCATTGTGAATACACAAAAATTCTGGAGTTCAAATGAGTTCAAACAATGAAATCTCTTCGTAACAGATGAGTTTTCGTTTGAAACCGTGATACTTCAAAATAGATTGTCCATTTTGTACACGAAGTGCATCCAGTTTTTGTCGTACCGCACTTAACTTTTTAGCACATGATATGTGGATGAAATGATGATACCATGCGAACTTTCAACCTTTTCAGAGTTTGTTTGAAGTGCTTTTTAATTTCTTTCAAAACATCGTAGGAGTGGAGTTCAAAAAAGAATCAGCTAAAAAGCTTTTATAAACCTCTACTATTTTTGAAACAATAATTATATAAAAATTATGCAACTAAAATTATCAAAGTAGTTTTTGTTCAAAACATTAATAGAAAAAAGAATTTAATGATAAAACACACTGGAAATAAATAAAGCAAAAAATAAATAAAGCAAGAAACAAAACAAAATAATAGAAATTATGCAACTAAAATTATCAAAGTATTATTTGTTAAAAAGAATGAACTAAAATAACATAAGAAAAATACTGGAAAAAAATAAAATAATAAATAAAGCAAAAAAACAAAAAACATTTTTTTAAGTAAAAAAATGCCACCTACTGGCCCACCACGGCCTGAATACGACTAGAAACCCAACAGCTAGTTGGGCCAGGATTCAGGCCCGTAGAAGGACCAGTAGGCCACAGGCAGAGGACAGTGCAATTAGGCCCGTAAGCCTGCAGTTGAGAGGAGCTCGAGAGGGTTGGCACAACAGCGCTTATAAACCACTTTCAAGCGCTCTCGGCTAGCGAGGTGGGACTAAACATTTGTCCCCGGGCAGCACCACCTTTTGGTCCCGGTTGGTGGCACCAACCGGGACCAACGCCCCCCCTTTAGTCCCGGTTGTTGCCTCCAATTGGGACCAATGCATCTCTTTAGTTCCGGTTGGTGGCACCAACCGAGACCAATGGTCTCTGCTTCCCGCCCTTTGGGCTGCCGAAAATAGGGCTTTCATCCGGGTTGGTGCCACCAACCGGGACTAAAGGTGGCATTGGTCCCGGTTGGTGCCACCAACCAGGACCAATGGTCTCTATATATAAGCGACAGTTTCGATTTTTCAGATTTCATCTAGCACTTGCCCCCGACGACGCTGAGCATATCGACGCCGCCAGGCTGCCCGAGCTCGCCGTCGATGCCCCCTGCCCTGACGCCCCCTGCTCCAACGCGCAATCCCTCCCCTGACGCACCGCCCCGTGCCCCGACGCGTCGCCCTGCCCCGACACGCCGCCCTGCCCCGACGCGCGCCTCTGCCCAGATGTTGGGGCCGCTCCCCGACGCCGCCCCACGCCACAGCCCTGCCCCGACGACGACGCCCCTCCTCCCCGTGCGGTCCGGCCGGCCCCCTTTCCTCCCTGTCCGATTTTTCTAATTTAATTTGATGATATATATATATATATATATATATATATATATATATATATATGATAGATGATATATGATAGTTAGATGATGATGTTGATGATAGTTGATGATGTTGATGATAGATGATGTATGTTTTTTTTGTTCATATAATTTTTTATAGCATTTTTGGTCCATGTATATATGTGTGTGTATATGGATGGATGGATGTATATATATAGAAAATTATCATGTGATATAAAAAAAATATCGTAGCTTCCTGTTTTTCCATGGATGTATGCTAAAGAAAATTCTGAACAAGTTTATGGGAGATTTCTGTGAAAAGGTTCAATGATTTGTGAAGGCAAAAAATCGAACTAATTAAGGTATCCCATGTTTTTGTATATATGATATGTGTATTTTGTTGGCACCTAGAAGTGTTTTCGAGGCCACCCCAAACCCTAGAAGTGTTGTCGAGGCCACCCCAAACCCTAGAAGCGTTGTCGAGGCCACCCCAAACCCTAGAAGCATTGTCGAGGCTACCCAAACTTACCAAGTTAAATGAAGAAAAATCTAGTAACATAGATTTATCAAGTTAATTGTCATGTTGTAATATTTGCAGAAACTATGGATTCAAGAGATGAAGAACAAGAACAGTTGTTGGGGGACATAATCCACGGTGGACGTGATGTCTTGTCGTATCTCAACGACACCGATGGTCTGGAAGGAGAGGGTTATGACGGCTCTGGTGATCGAACAATGGAGGAGGAAGGACATGATCATGATGGCTCTGGTGACCAAATGCCGGAGGAAGAAGGAGATCATGATGATGGCTCCGATGGCCGATCGGAGGAGGGAGCTGTTGCAAAGTCCGACGAGGTATATATATTAATTAAGCCTGTGCTGACTCTAGCTAATTGGTGCATTAATTGTTTTGGTATGTACATATATTAATTAACTCTTCTTTCTTCTATTATAGCCCTCCGGATCGAGCCAAACTTCGGTAACGAGACGAGGCCCGAAGAAGAGGTTGCGCAAGGATGAAAAGTTCACGATCACAGCACTCGCGGACGATGGACATCCGATTGAACCCAAGCGGACCAAGAACACATTTTTTGCTCAGTGCGGAGCTATTGTTAGGGACAACATCCCGATCAGCATCAAGCAATGGAATAAGCCTAAGGACGGCGCTCCTGATGGTGATTATGTCACCGATAGACAGAAAGAAGATCTTTGGACCGCACTGAAGGCAAATTTCACCCTACCGCCAAAGGAGGATCCGAATAAGCCAGTTATAGAGCCACGGGTCAAGACGTGTGCTCTTAAGAAGATGGCAGATCTATTCAGGAGGTGGAAGAATGAGTTGAAATCAAAGTTTGTCGACAAAGGGAACACTCCAGCATTCGTCGGCCGATATGAGAAGATAGGAGATTACTGGCCCGCATTTGTGGCCTACAAGACATCGTAGAAGAGTAAGAAGATGTCAGAGACAAACAAGAACAATGCTGCAAAGAAGCAGTTTCACCATCACACAGGGTCAGGTGGCTACCTTAAAGCCCGGCCATTGTGGGACAAAGTTGAGAATGACTTGATTGTTAAAAGGGTCGTACCACAGACATCAAACTGGCCAGACCGTTCAAGGACTTGGTTCTTCGGGGTTGGGGGAACTTTGGACCCTGAAACAGGGAAGTGCCGTTGGACGGACGAGCAACTTGCAATACACATGATAAAGCTTCAGAACTATATCACCGCAGCGCAGCAAGGGACGTTCATTCCCGACAGAGAAAAGGACGAGCTAACTGAGGCCCTAGGGAATGCTGAGCACCCTGGACGAACACGAGGCACAGCAGGCTCCGTTCTGTGGAAGGTTGGGTTTCCCGACGCAGGCGGTTACAAAAGTCGGGAGAGAAAGAGGAAAGCGGAGCTGAGCGAAATTCAGAAGCTCAATGCAAGACTACAAAAGCTAGAGGAAGCTGAGAGCAAGCGAGCTGGCGGCTAACCATCTCAGCGGCACGAACCTACCCCAGAAGCTACTACCCCGCCATCTCAACAGAGAAGCAGTGTCGCTTCCATGGAGCCCGTTCAGCCCGACTTCACGTCTTCTAGCTACCCCGTGGATACTATCACGGAGGCTCAACATTGCGAGCTTATGAAGAAATGTCCGAACCTCACTTTCAAGGCGGCTGTCAGCTCTGTTGCACCTCCTCAACCCAACGGAACTGTTCACTGCCGTCTAATTCCACATGGCTATGCTGTTGTGATGGTGGATGAAGTAATGCCGGAATTTAAGGAGCTCGAGCTTGACCACTGTACAGGTGAAGGAGAGAATAAGCTGGCTCGTGCCCTGAGAAGTACATGTCAATGGCAGAAGGAGTACATCAAGCTTCCAAAGTGGACGCCTCCGCCTCCTCCTTCTCCTAAGGTGAATCAGGGCACACCGCCTCCTTCTCCTCAGGCGAATCAGGGAACACCGCCTCCTTCTCCGGCTCCTCCGGCGCATGGGGGCACTCTGCCTCCTCCTTCGCCTACTCCGGCACGTCGGAGAAGTACGCCTCCTCCTCAGCCTCGTCGGCAACAGCGGAAGACAGACGCCGCCACCGTGGCTCCTCCGGTGCCTAGTAAGCAACGACGGAAGGGAGCCGCCGCCGCTCCGGCGGCTAGCAGTACAAGCATAGGCATCAGGGGATACACATACGGTCCATCTCTCAAGCCTGTGGAAAAGTTACCATATGAGAGGACCGAGTCTGAAAACACGGAGATAAGTCAGGCCGAAGTGAGGGACCATTTTGCAAAGAAAACTCCAGCTCCGAAGGAGAGGATAGATCCGGTGAAAGTGATGCGCACTATCGATGCCCTGAAGCGACCACCATCGCCTCCGCCGGATTCCAACTATGAACGATGTATTAAAAAGGCATATCAAGATGTGCGGTGGTCGGGAAGTACTTCCAGTGATGCAAAGTTAGCAAAACGAAGAAGTGGGAAAAAATTCCACAGCTCGGCGAATACGCAAACCAATCGTGCCCCCTGCTCAAGGTTTCTAGCGATATCATCACTAATCATCCAGGGATGGTCCCTGGTACCAAACGTGGTGATTACCTGAGCGATGATGTACTATTTGATAAGTTGGAGGTGGACGAATTCAAATATTGGTACGGGTGTCCTCTCGTCAAACCCGATCATCCTCCTCTAACAACGATGATGCGAAGATTCCATGAATGGTACATGCAAAGCTGCTGCGAGTATGTGATGGATTCTTTGGTACTGTCAGTTAAAGAGGAGGACCACCTCGTTGGAATTGATATGTTGAATATTGAATATAAGGAGATATGGAAGTTATACAATCAGAAGGCCATCGACAAAACAATCGTGACTTGCTACTGTCTGTAAGTACTACTTCTGTAATTAAGTCACTATGTATATAGGTCAGCTCTTTCATTGCATGTATATATAATTATCCTCACTACTATATTATGCAGATTGAAGATCGTCGAATGCAGAAAAGCACAAATCGATGACATTGGGTTCATTAACCCAAATGTCATACATGAGCATAATATAAAACATTGGCCCACAGAAACCGAGGAGAACTTGCTACAATCGTTGCTTAAAAATCAAAACAAAGGGACAATACTCTTTCCTTACAACTTCAAGTGAGTGTTACTGTCTTGTGCATATTTGGTTTCCCTTATTACTCGAGGTTTATAGTAATTTAATTGATGAGTTATGCATGTGTGCGCAGTTTCCACTTTATTCTGCTAGAGATTCATCTTGAGCAGGGAGTAGTAATCGTCTTAGACTCGAAACGAAAAGATTCCCAGAATTATGCGGACGATGACTAAAATTCTCTAGAAGTAAGTTCAATCGATCATTATCGCATCATATCGGCAACTTTAATTTGTTCATTTCCTGATATCAAGTAATTATTTTCTTTTTCTGGCAGGGTTTGGAAAGATTTCACAACTACTGTTCCGGCACTGCCGAAGGAGCTGCGATTTACGCACCCAAAAGTAAGTACTACTAGCTAGTTCCGCGCATCTCCCATTGATTCTAGTTTCATCAATACCATTTATCATGCTTGATTATCAGTTTGATTGAACTATATTTATCGTAAAGTCCTTGTGGCAGGAAGACGAGACTGATTTATGTGGATACTACGTTTGCAACTTCATCTACAACGCGACGACCCTAAGCAGGGCGACTCTACAAAACAATTTGAAGTGCGTAAGCAATAATATTCATAATTTTATTTTATTACCATATATATGTATTGACCTCCTTCTTCAAATTAGATGTAGCAGATGCGGGATGAACTCCTACCACATGATCGCATACGAGAAATTCAAGAAGAATTGGCGGGATTCTTTCTTGATCACGTCATAAATAAAACCGGAGAATACCATCTAGAAGTGGACATTAGATGGTAGGGATTGTAAGAGATCTTATATTGTATATATGTAGCTAGTAGCGTCGGATATATATACGAAAACTTCTTATACGACCAATCTCTCGGAGAAAGAGAGGTCGATCACTTCTATCTCTATATGTTCATGACGATCTTCTGTACTTAATGGTTCCTTCATTTGCTTACTAGCTAGCGTGTCGAGTTCTCTCTATAGTAGCTAGCGTCGATCAAGCACGAAGAAAGAGAGGACACTTCTCTCCATCAATTAGCTAGCTATAACAATATAAACCCCCTAAATTAACTCTCTAAAATCCCCTAAACCCCCCCCCCCTCCCTTTCAAAATAAAAAAACCAAGCAACTGCCAGATGCTGACGCGTGGATGCCTGTTGGTCCCGGTTGGTGTTACCAACCGGGACTAAAGGCCCTCCTGCCTGGGCTCCCCGCAGAGGCCACGTGGAGCCCCTTCTGTCCCGGTTTTTAAGAGAACTGGGACTAAAGGTTTTGGGCTTTAGTCCCGACACTTTAGTCCCGGTTCTGGAACTGGGACAAATGGGCCTTACAAACCGGGACAAATGGGCCTTTTTTTACTAGTGGGCGCGCCCCTCCGTCACGGTTGTCCACCCGCGCCCTCTTCCCCATGTGGCCGTTGATCCCCCCCCTGAGCCCCGTCACCCCCTTCCCCTCCGCCCTCCCCACCCCCCTCTTATCGCCTCCCCCGTTTTTCCCCTACTCGCGCGCTCATCAGAGGGTGCCGGCTAGACCCTCTCCAAATGCCCTCTGAATGTGCAGACGCCCCCCTCCGGCCTCGCCCTCCTCCTCACCCCTGTTTCGCAACATCTCCATGTCGCCCCACGGCTCGGCTGTGTCCCTTCCCGCTTCGCCGGCCAGTGGCCGCTGCTCCCCTCCCTCACGTGTTCTGTTTGACGTGGACCTTTTCCGCCGTCATGCGGCTTCGGATGGCTCCGGCTCGGCCGCCAATGGCTCAGAACAATCGAGCGTGGCCCTTGTGTTCAACAGCGATGGCGGCATTGTTCGTTCCGGTTCGTCCGGCTCGGAAAGGAGCTCCTCCGCTAGCGCGCTGTCCCTTGTGGCGGATTCTGAGTTGCCTCATTTCCTGGAGGTCTTCATGCCCAATGGAGACCTGGTGGCGGCACGTAGGTTGCCGGGTGTCTTCATCGACCCGCTCGGGGGCCTTCCTCTCCCCCATCGCGGCGGTTCGCGATGCCCTGCTCGGTGCCGCCCCCCAGCTCTTCTTCGACATTTCTAGCTCCTTCATCAGGGCATTGTACATGCGCTTCAACTCCCACGTGGACAGGGAGGCCTGTGTTTCCCTCAGCGACCTGCCATTCGAGGATGCCCGCATCTCTTTTGTTTAGGAGGAAGAGGCTGACAGGGTCCCTCCGCGGGTCGGCACCCTCGCCTTCATCTCCGTCACTCGGTTCCCCGCTGAGCACATCAATCCCATCGGGATTGCTCGGGCATTCTCCGGTTTCAGGGACCTGGTCGATATCGACCACAGGGTGCTTGCCGGCGACGACCTCTCCGCGATCCGTGTCGTCCTCCTCATTGACCATGCCAGGGCCGTACCTTGCGACATGTGATCGCGCGGTGGCGTCTGGGGCTCCCGCGTCATCACCATGCGCACTCTCCCGGTCTGGCCCCAGGCGGACTCCTAAAATGATGATGGCGTTTACGTCCCGTTCTTTGGGCCTCCACAACCCACACCGTTCGCCCACAATGGCCCTCCACTTCCCCTTCGTGACTTTCCTCTTGGATGGCCCACTCCGTCCCGTCCAAGGCAGCAGCCCCCGCCCCCGCATCGGGATGGGGGTGGAGGAGGACATCTTCTCGCCTCTCCTCTTCGGCTGCATGGGTCGCCCCCTCCCATGCCCTATGTCCCCTGTTGGCAGCCGCGACCTGCCTGGTTTTGTCGCCTCCTTCAGGACAGCGTCGTCTCCCATGCGGTCCTAAGTGGTGATCACTGAGCTGACTGACGACCTAGCGGTGGGATGCAAGGACGCTACGGCCCTGGTTGGCTGCGGGCAAGACCCCACACCCCTCCTCCGCATGGCCCATGCACGGGCCTGGGTGACCTGCTGCTACCCTCCTCCCAACAGCCTCCCGTGCGGCACAGTCGTAGGCTGGCCTTGAAGGAGCCAGCTCAATACATCTCCATGACTGCCAAGGCCATTAAGCAGCGGGATCTCAAGGACTCCCTCAAGGGATGCTCTCCCAAACTCCGTGCTCACGCTCTCAAACGCAAAATCCTCTCAGCCGTCCTCAGGCATATGGGAATGAACTCTGTGTCCGAGCTCCGGTCTGCGGCGACCATCCCTCCTGCCCCGATGTCTGACGGCGTGGATGTGTAGTACTTACCGAAAGTGCTTGCCTTCCTGCGCGCTCGTGTTGTACATATTTAGGCGGCAGGCGAAGCCCTCCTTATTTCCCCATTGTATTTTCGTGTCTGTTTCTCCTCCCGTGTACCCCCCGTGTACCTCTTACCTTTTGTTTCCGTGTATCTGTTTTGTACCTTGTCAGTGCTCGGTGGCTCATTCAGTCCTGGTGTCAACTCCGGTTATGGATAGTAACAACCTCTCTAATGTTTCGTTCATGACATGGAATGTCCAAGGGCTTGGAGATGTGGACAAGTGTTCTCTGGTCAGGGAGGTTGTCTTGGATGCCGACCCCTCTGTCGTTTGTATCCAAGAGATGAAGCTCGCCTCTCTTTCCCTAGGCAAAGATCGCTCGTTCCTTCCCTCCCGGCTAACGGTGTTTGAGCGGTTAGACACCGACGGCTCGCGTGGGGGGCTACTCACTGCCTGGGACCCAAATGCCTTCTCTCTGTCCTCCTGCATCGCTGGCCGCTATGCCCTCACCACTGTTCTCCTCGACCTCCTCGGACCTCCTCGGACCTCCTCTTGTCGGTTACTAATGTCTATGCACCTTCCGATCACTCCTTCATGCAAGATTTCGTCAATGAGATGTTGGACCTCTTGGGTTCAATTACGGGGGCCTGGCTTGCGTTGGGAGATTTCAATCTTATTTGCTACCCCGAGGAGAAGAATAAATCTAACTTCTCTGTGTCCCTTGAGCCGCGTTTCAATGCCTTGATCGACGGCCTCTCGCTTATTGGGGTTCCGCTTTCTGACCGCCTTTTCACCTGGACTAACCGCCAGTCTCTGCCAACTCTTGCGCGTCATGATCGGGCATTTTTTAACTCCAATTGGGATGCAGCGCTGTCCAACTCCTCCCTTGCCTCTCGCCCCAGGGTCACCTCTGACCGCTTCTCGATCGTTGTCACTGCCTCCTCTCGCATCCCCTCCTCTAGGCAGTTTCACTTAGAAAATAAATGGCTCCTGGATCCTCAGTTCCTCCCCTTCACCTCCCCCTCCTGGGATCTTCCTATTGGTTCCACAAACGGGGCTAAAGACATCGCTGCTAGGGTCAAGTCCTTTCGCCGCGCGGCTAAGGTTTGGAAGGCTAATCACCGGTTGTTCCCTTGATTTGATAATAACTGCAGATTCGTCATTGATCTATTTGATTTTTTTCGAGGAATACCGTGCTCTTTCTGCTGAGGAGGTGGCCCTGCGTTGCGATGCCCAGCTCGCGCTGGCCTTCTCGATCTGCCAACAGGCGGCGTTCTGGCGGCAACGGGGGAAGTTTTGTCGTGGGGCCGAGGGGGACGAGAACATCCGCTTCTTCCATGCCCTGATATCCCAGTGTTTCAGGTCCAACCGGATCAAGGCCCTGGACGTCGGCGCAGCAATTGTCTTTAGCCACGCGTCCAACGTGGAGGCCCTGCACGCCTTCTACTCCAACCTTCTAGGTAGGGCGGGGGACCCCGTCTGGCGCTTCGACCTCGACGCGTTGTACGCAGGGGAGCCCCCTGTGGATGGGGCCTAATTGGTCGCCCCCTTCACACCAGCCGAGCTGGAGGCGGTCGTCCATGGGCTGGACAAGACCAGCGTGCCTGGTCCCGACAGGCTTGGACCGGCTTTCTACCAGGCCGCCTGGCCGCTTGTCTCCGGTGCGGTACATCACCTGATGGATGGCATCTTCTCCAACATAGCAGACCTCTCCAGCATCAACCGCGCTCACATCATCCTCCTGCCCAAGGCCGAGGTGGTGCTGATGCCCGGCGGCTACCGCCCCATTTCGCTCCAGGATTGCGTATTAATATCGCGTGCAAGGCACTCAGATCTCAGGCGTCCAGAATTTCGATATTAAGATCGCGTGCAAGGCACTCAGACGCCTGGCAGCTACCTGCAGCTTCAGATCTCGGGCGTGGTCGATGTTGACCAGTCCGGGTTCATCCGGGGAAGGAGCATCTCCGAGAACTTTGTCTATGCAGTGAAGATTGTTCAGTGTTGTGAGTCCCGACGTGCTCCCTCCTTGGATTTTAAGATGGATTTCGCCAAGGCCTTCGACTTCATCGACTGGCGGAGCCTGTGCCGCATCATGGAGGTGCGTGGGTTCCCGCCGCTCTAGTGTGACTGGATGGATGCGATTTTTCGCTCTTCCATATCCGTGGTCGTTCTCAACGGCGTCCCAGGGAGCTGAATCTGCTGCCAGAAAGGGTTGCGCCAGGGGGACCCTGTTTCCCCTACCTTTTGTTCCTCGTCGCTGATGTGCTCCGGCGAATGACCAAGCTGGACGGGGGCATGCACCAACCCCTGATCGAGGGAGCACCCCCGCTTGTGCGCCAGTACACCGACGATACCATCATCATCATGCGTGCTGAGCCAAAGACGGTTCGGCACCTGAAATCCGTCCTCGACGACTTCGCGGCGGCAACTAGGGCATGCACCATCCCCTGATCCAGGGAGCACCCCCGCTTGTGCTCCAGTACGATGACGATAACATCATCATCATGTGTGCTGAGCCAAAGGCGGTTCGGCGCCTGAAATCCGTCCTCGACGACTTCGCGGCGGCAACAGGGCTCGTCATCAACTTTCATAAGAGCACCGTCGTCCTCATGCACGTCCCGGCCCCGGACTTCGACGGCTTGGTCCAGGTGTTGGGCTGCTGTGTGGGGGCTTCCCTCAGGTCTACCTCGGCCTCCCCCTCTCCAACAAGAGGCTCTCCATGGATGACTTCCTCCTGTGCATTGCCAGGGCCGAGCGCTACCTCTCGGGGTGGCGAGCGCAGCTCCTCTCCTTTGGAGGGAGACTGGTGCTGCTCAACACAGTGCTGGATGCTCTCCCCACCTAAGCCATGGCTACGATGGAGGTCCCCCCCCGTGCTTCGCACAATCGACGCGCTGCGTCGCTCCTTCCTTTGGGCTGCTGCTGACAAGGCCTCGGGCACACAGTGCCTTGTCGCCTGGAACCACGTGGTGCGCCCTAAGGAGGAGGGTGGGCTCGGGGTTTGCACGCTCCCCGTCCAGAACAAATGCCTCCTGATGAAGCTATTGCACCATCTACACTTGGAGCAAGACGTGCCCTCGGCTCGCTGGGTGTGGACTAAACTCGGGCATTCGCTTTTGACCCCGACGACGGCTGCCGCACTCCCTGGCCCCCACTGGCCCTCGCTGGCCAAGCTCATGCCAGTGTACTGGGCGATCTCCGTCATCCCAGTCGGCAATGGCCGCTCCATCGCCTTTTGGCTTGACTTGTGGCAGCCAGGCGGGCCTCTATGCGGTCAGTTCCACTCGCTCTTCACCCACTCCACCATGTCGACTGCCTCGGTTACCCACGTCATGCAGTTTGGGCTCAACGCTGGGCTGGTCCCCCGCCTAAACCATGCTGGCGTGCGGGAGCGGCTCTTGCTCCTCCACGTCATCCATGACGTCGACCTGACTACGGAGCCGGACGTGCGACACCTCTGAGAAGGCTGCTCCAAGGGTGTGGGGCTCTCCTCTGCTGGGTCTACCAGTTGTGCCACTTCGGGGGCGTCCTGGTGCCCTTCGCCGACTTCGTCTGGAGAAACCATGCCCCGAGCCGGGTTCATTTCTTCGTCTGGCTTCTGGTCCAAGCCCGGGTCCACATGCGGGATGTTCTGCTGAAGAAGGATATTGTTGCCAGTGAGGATGCGGGCTGCCCCCTCTGTCCCGAAGCCTTGGAGACTGCGGACCACCTCATCTTCGGCTGCCCGTTTGCTGGTCAGTTTTGGTCCTCTGTTGGGCTGGCCCCTGGGGTCTCCTCCGTTCGCACCTTGACCAGATGATCCCTCCGGGCTCTGTGCCCGCTGCTTCGGGGTCGACGTTCCTGCTTTTGTGTTGTTGATAACTCTAGAAGCATCGCAATGCGGTTGTCTTCCAGGGACTGCCACCGTCGCTCCCCTGGTTACTTAAACTGTGCCGTGAGGATGCTTTCCTCTGGCGTGTGCGTCTACCTGCCTCGATCAGACAGGCTGTGGATGTGTGGCTTGCCTGGTTCAACCGGGGCCCCCGTGTTGGGAAGCCGCCTCTGTAGCCAACTTCCCTCCCCCGTGTGCGTTTGTACTTGTGCTCCCTAGTTACCGTCGAGCTGCCTGCCTCACATATATGATAAAGATTCAGGTGGGGAAATCCCCGCCCCCCCCCCCCCCATTGAAAATTCAAAAAAAAATTGAACTCAATAGACATGTGTATGACTCCGTTGGGATTTATTAAAAACTTAGAAATATGTCTTTTTAAGTTGTAGTTAGAAAGTGGCTACCATCAAATCCATGATCATTCTTCTATTTTGCGAAGATACTCCATGCAAACGTTATTACTTCTATAATGCATGTTGCTTAGCTCTCGCATGTCCTGCACAGAAATCTCTAAAAGGGTAGATGGTAAAAATAGGAGGCAAAGGTACCTTCGAGGTCGCAGAAAGTTTTCACTTGCAAAGGGCTTGCTAGTGCATGCAACCAACTAAGAATTGATGAATCTTTCCATGTATTAAGATATAAAAATTAGTTGATATTATTAGTAATTTAAAAATTCATATCCTTAGGTTTAGGGGTGATGCTGAGTGCGATGAAGTTGGCTAGTTTGTGCCTAGTTTGCAGATATGGATTCTTCTTCGACATAATTCTCGCCGCCCTCAATTTAGGAAGGGATTACAGTCGTGTAATGATTGGGAGACAATTCGAAAATCTTGTGTGTGATTTCTTTGTGATCAGTATTCATGTCCCTCCACTTGTTTGCGCCAAATATAAAAGTATTGATTTCTCCAAACCTTACAATGCTAACATAAAGTGTACATACAACTTACTAAGAAGTGAAATTATTCCTTATGGTAGTCCAGGCTAAGCAAGCAAAGTGATGATCATGCATAATACAACTAACATGCCCCTAATCAGTGCCTTCGTTCCCTTGCAGATAACTAGGTACTAGTAGCAAGCTAGCCCTGTTTAGAGTCAGTCTAGTTAGAAAAATTTACAACATCGCTCGAGATCCATGAATTTGAAATTTTGTCCCAAGGTCAGTTCTGTTTGTTGCTGCCAATTTCTACTTAATATATATACTCCTGTAGTGCTCATTCTTATTATTGCGTATCGTGTTGTTTGCTCTTGATCCTGCTAGTGTCAGATGTTGGTGAACAATCTTCTATACATTTGTTTCCTCCGCAAATTGGTTCTTCTCTTCTCGACTTGATCGGCATGCCATGCATGCATGCAACATCTTCTGGTAGTCTATATATGCACGATCATTATTGTAAAAATGTATATAACACGGAAGAACTCCCAAGTTAGCTTGGCATCACTTGTTGTTTATCTGAGCCAACTCAAGTCGTTCATATGGGGCTTGATCCGTATTTCCAATGATAAGTATACTGGAAGAAAAAAACATGCGAAAACAAAAAAAAAAGATACAACATATCCATGAAGGAAAAATATTTGTAGTTGGAAAATAAACTATAATTATTATGACCGCAAAATAAGCTAAAAGTTCATATATTTTTTACTCTCAATAGCATCGAAATTGACCAACCTTCCTATCAAAATTAAAGAACAGAATGATTCAGGTTCTCCTTCTTGGATTCACATGAAAAAAGACGGGACATTGCATCCCCACTTCACGATAGACATGCCAACACTAGAATAGTACAAACGGCTATCTTTTAAGGGAACTTCACGGGACTTTATTGATTAATAGTCATGTTGATAGCGATAAGGAATATTACAGAATCATGTGGCACTCCAACCCAAAGATGGTGGCCTAAGATCAAGAGAAATAGCAAAGTTCGCTAATATATTTTCTTCATTGTTAACACTTCCTACCTGAAATATGGCACCTTCCTTTGTTTTGCCGTGATTTCTCTAACAATGTAATACTCCCTTTGTTTGCACATACCAAACTTACTGTCAAGCACAACCAATGAAAATAAAAAGAACCTTGTGATAAACTGATTTTAACTTTTCAAACTTAATTAAGTAAATCATGTTAACCAATTAAAATAATCATTTTAAGAAAAGATTTATATTGCTCTTAGAAATTCCACCTTTTGAACCAAACAGTAGAAACAACTCATTAGAAATTTTGCTTGGGAGCAAATTATAAAGGCATAAACTAAAGTTAATATTTCGTTGTAAAACCATATGTAATAAATTTCCGTGTTAAGATTCAATCAATCATCGGAACAGCAACATGAAATGCTCACCGGAATATGAAACTCTCTGCTGCTGCCAGGATCATCAGTGGTGGTTGTTGCTTCTCTTATTTTTTTGAACATGATAACAATGCAGATGCTCACATACACGCACATATACTTGCCCTATGAAGGCACACATGCACACCCTGCCCCTACGAGCACCTCCGAGAAACTGAGTATGCAGAACATCTTGAGATTAACAAAATCGTCAAAATGCCTCTTAGTATCATTTTAAAGTTGCTTATGTGTTTAAGAGTCAAAAATAAATGGTATTTCATTTATCTTTACTATAAGAAGGCATACACAGTATTGGTACTTTACATGTCTGTTCATTTGAACTCTTTAAAACTATTCATTAGTGTTAAAGTTGCAAAGAGTTTGAATGAACTATGATTATAAGTGTAAGGTCTTTGTATAATGTGAATTATGTGTGCCATCGTACGCGCACAATTGTCACTTAAACACCGTTGTGATCAGATTATCGCCGAAGACGGCAGGCTCATCCTGCTGGGCTGTGAAGTCGTCGTTACCAGCCACCTCCGCACCGCCGCTGGTGCATGCTGGCACATTGCGTATGACTATTCAAACGTGCACCAGCACTGCTTCTCCAGGGTGCACCTCGTCGAACTCTTCAGCGTTCCCAGGCTCGCCCCAGCTACTAGCTTGCATGCAGTCAGCCACCAGTTTGCATGCAACACAGTTGGGCATGGTCTCACTCATGGTGCAGGCTCGACATCTTGTAGATCTTCGCGAATGGACAATCCATATTGTATTTTCCACGATGCCCTCCAATCCACAAAGTATATACTGTGGTTTATCAGAAAGAGAGACACGAACAATGATTGACAGGAAGTGTAATATGTTCCACTAAGCTTATGCTATGACCGCTTATGTTGTAGGTATGTCTGATATATGATGGCCATATGGGAATGGATAAATGTTTAGAAACAAATGCACTCCGGTGCGTCCTACAAACTTTTGTGACCCAAGTATGGTCTGCGGCCTGGTAGCATACTAGCATACCTCATGTGTTTCCGAAGCTTTATAAACATTTTTGGCTTGTTCCATCTTAATTGTCGTCAAATACCACATCTACTTCAGTACCTTTCTAGATTCTTTTTAAACTAGCAGTAGTGCAGATGTTGTGACTTTACAGTGTATAAATTGCTCACCAACTATACAATTAAATTCGAGAAAATTGTGAAATCCAAAATAAATAAACAACTCATCTTCTTGGTATTTCATAAAAGCATCATACCCACTAGTTCGTGCCGCATTGGAGACCAAAGACATATGTTGAACTACTGAAATCCATAACTACACATTTAAACTAGTGCTTTATCAAAAAAAAAAGGGTAAAATGTTTCCTATGTAACTTAGCTTTACTAAATCATTGCCCTTCACATGCGCAGGCTACCATGCTATTGGACATAATAATATCTTAATTGTCACAAACTGGAGGGCACGTACAATTAGCTTTGTTTGATGTTCCGCAGTGAATCTAGGATTTCCAAAGCCAATCACGAGCTGGTTTGGGGCTATTGCTTTGCAAAGTATGACCTTAAAATGCCATGTGCGAGCCCAGCTCTGCCTGGAACATGTAAACAGTAGCATTGTCTGACTTAAATGTATTAATTTTATCATTTTTAAATACAAAAGTGCACTATTACACATATGTTTCCGTCCTATGTATTTAGGATTTGGGGCCGAGGTTCGAGCGGAAAGTTAGAGACCAAGAACGACAACACGATTGTTAGGCTTTCAGGCTAAGGCCTTCCGGCCATACTGGTCGTGCATTGGTACATCCCATCAACAGAAGAAACTCAATACAAAGTGTCAACCGCAAAATGGAAAAAATGACCAGTTGATATTGGATATTACGTAAAGTGACTGTCCGATAAGTTGGTGGAGCACTGTGCACCTTGACAATGTTCTCATCATAAAGCCATGGCCTCTTGACCTGATGCCACTACTAGGAGTACCTAGTATTTTGGAAAACGTATCAAATGCTAGGTTGCCGGTAACAAGAGTATCTGTCAAATTAATTACTTCCGAATGTCTATGTGGGTAAGTAGTCTTTCCGCATTCTTCCAAAGTAGTCAAGGAATAACTCACAAGTGAGTCAATGTAAGGATCCACATCTAATTAAAGAATTTTTCGTTAATGATATTGGTTGGTGTTCATGGACATATGCCCCTATGCGGCCGCATGCCCCTATGCCCGGGCCTGATAACAAATGCAAAGTCATATTCCCTAAATTGCATGTACTTGTACATGTTAGTTACACTAAAACATACATACGTGCAAGGAATTAATTCGCTGAGAATGCCAACTTCTATCATATGCTTTCGATTGTGGACTGAACATGATCACATGAACATATCTGAATTGAAAAATGTACTCAAGCTCCGATTACTGAGAGTATAGAATCGATATGATTGCTTTTTGAAAGTGTTAAGAGGATTATCTCTGGCCTGTACATCATGCGATGCACACAAACATTTATTAAAAAGAATAAATTATAAACCAAAAAACATAAAATATAAACCAAGCCATGCTAATTGTAAGGGATGGCGAGATATAGTTAGGCTCATGCAAGATTAGTATCTTCTTCATCGATAAGAGGGAAACAGGTTGTGCTAATGATCTTAGACTAGGACATTCAAATCTCATTTAAATATTCCATTAGATAAGTAGTGCTCTATTTTCCACTGTACATAGTATAAGCAAGCCATTAGTAAGCAACTAAAGAATAGTAAGATAATTCTGCATCTAACTATAAGTAGGATACTACAATCAAGTTTAAATACCTTAATCTAGTAAAAAAATATTAGTAGTGTGAACTTATAATCCAATTGTAGATAAGTTAGCATGAGGGGCAAAACAATTGGATCACCTAGATCATGTTCACGAATTGAATAAGTTTGAAGGGAGTGAATGAGACAGGATTCGAATACAAGCCATATACAAGGTTTGGCAACACAATATTGACTTCTGGCACTAAGCGTGTAGGGAACCATGGAGTTGAACAGACTAAACGACGAAGGGGCATGTGGTATAACAATGGGACAGAGAGAGAGAGAGAGAGAGAGAGATGATTTGTACCGGCTCCGAGGGTTTAACCAAGGTTGGCATCAAGTGAAAGAAAAAAAACATAACACTCATGATTGATAACATTCAGAATAGGGCACGTAAGATGCAACTATATAAAGATATTTGAGTTTTGAGGGTGGGTTGTAAACTTTCGACCGTATTTGAAATAGTGGAGGCAAGCCAATAATTTTTTATTGTCCTGGATATTCAGTTTCTAAGGTTGCTTGTTTCAACCAAATTTAACTGAGCCTACCATAAGCTTAACTTCCTCAGTTTAGAGGGGGAGTGGTGGGGGTGGGGAATGCTAAATGGCTGGAAATTCTTGGAAAAGCATTTATCCATGAGTTTGCCATGTTAGCTAAACACCTCCCATGCCATAGTGGCAAAGCCACTTGTAGACTATGTATATGTTGTAACTTGACAACAGATCTTTTTGCAAAAAAGTTAAAACGATAAAGAATAATAATGAAAATTTATATGCACATGATTGGTGTCGTGGCATCACCATTACCATGCTACCTTCTCCATTTATGCACACGTTGCTGCAACAAGTCGTGGTGGTTTTGTCGCCGGAACGGTCAGGTTCCTCCTACAGACCTACAACACCATGCTTCCAGTCCAACCCTAAAACATCAACTGTTGATACACTTCATAGGACTATTTGGATATGCTCCGGGCCCCCTACAACGTGTACTGCTGCCGCCCCTGTAGGGTCTGCCTCATGGTACTCTTGCATGAAACTTGCCTCCTCATATACAGGCATGCCCACTCCGACGAGGTGTGGTTGCTTCTCATCAAGCGATGACTTCTGGCTGGAGGCTACGAGCCGGGAATGGTGCTGACCAGGGAGCACCTGATTCCAGCGATGCTGCGCATGGTCTTGCGCATGGTGCTCATTCAGCGTTTTGTGGAACTTGGCCAATGGACAATTCATATCATTTTTCTTGATGCCTCCTAATCCCCAAAATATATATAGTGGTTTGTGAAGATGAGAGGCATGGACAGGAAAGTGATGGATGCAAAATGTTACTAAACGTATGGTAGGAGTGCTTACATTGTGATGCATGTCTTATATATGATTGCCATGTGAGATGGATACATATCTAGAAGCACATGTATACGTGTGCATCCTAATACTTTCCGTAGCCCAAATATGTTGTGCAGCCTGGTGGCACACTAGCATACCTCATGTGTGTGTTTGAAGCTTTAAACCAATTTCGTCCTGGTAGATAGTAATTGTTGTGATACGCTACAAAAACTTTGGTACCTTTCAAAATTCTGTTCGAACCATCAGTAGTGCAGAAACATTTATGTTATGTCTTGACATTGTGTAAAGTGCTTGCCAATTTATAATGGAATTCAAACAAAATGTGAACTCGAAAACAAATAAACGACTCTATTACTTATTTCCTAATGCCAACATACCCGCCAGTTCATGGAGCAATGGAGACAAAAAAATTGGAATCACATGGGTTCATCTACTGTGTGAATGACACAGGCATTTTTCTAAAAGGGGTTAGCCCCGGCCTCTACATCCTGAGGATGCAGATAGCCACAATTTATTGAAGTGCAAAATTTTTAGGGTGAAGTTTCAGTAGAAATAAAAATAAAAAGATAGAACCGCAACAAGTCGGCAAAAGGGTACATGACTCCACCACATAATGCATGAGTTACACGCAATCAAAACCAGTTGAATAAATCTCGTGCAACCATCTATAAATGGCTACACCCAATGGCCATAAGCTCTTGAGCATCCACATGCTGCAGTAATAACAATGTATGGTTTGACACTGTGACCCTGTAGATAACCTGCAAAAATTTAAAGAGTGTGATAAGCTGAAAACAAAGATATGTTCCTTAAGATTGTGGTGAATAACAACTAGCTAGTTCCCAAAAATAATTGTGATATTTGTTGGTGTCAGGTTGTACACTATACGGGCATTTGTTGTACTGCGGAAAACTTTCTCTATGCATATGACCTAGTTTTTTCTTATGTTATAAGTCTAAAATGATGCCTATGTAACTTAGCTATATTACATTATTGTCCTTGTGCGCGCAACCATGTTAGTTGACATAACAATATGTTGTTAACATAAATTTGTGTGCATGCACAATTACCCTTGTTTGATGGTGTACAACAAATCTAAGATTACCAAAGCCAAGATTGGGGGCTAAAAACTCTGCTACCATAATTGAAGATCTTAACTCCGAAAATGGGAAATATAAAAGAATATTTAAAAATGGAACCAACAAACACAAGAAAGAGTGGGCATGGGGTATCTAATCTCTAGCTCAAATGCACGTGCATGAACATAAAATTCAAAGAAAATAGTACAGCAGCTCAAATAAATCTGATTTTTTTTTGTGTATGAACATCAGCAGAAGTTTGAACTTCCTGCAAATTTCATTTACAAAAGATGTCCATGGAGATCTGTACAGAAAAATTCGGGACTCGAAAAAGACGCATTTTGGAGAACTCATTTTGTTTTGCACACATTGCCACAGATGTCTTTTTGGGGCCAAATTTTGCAGGATGTGATAAAACTTGTTGATGTTCATTCACACAAAAATTCAGATTTTTTATTTTGTTTACTATTATTTCAGAAGTTACTGTTCATATGGGTGCATTCCTGCTCGAGATTAGAATAACACTTTTGAGAAACAATGTCGATCTTCCATACAAATCAAAGTTGGGGAGGCGAATTTGAACTACCTTTGTTGAAGGATTTCTCTAAATAAAAGCAAGAGTGGAAGGAATAGATGAAGAAAGAAAGCGAGGGGAAACCAAATGCAAACTATGATTGCTTAGGGGTTGCAATGAGCAGTGGGCTTTGTATACTGATTGTTTTGGTACATGGTGTCCATGTACACTAAATACTCTATTGCACTTACACATAAAATATATATTTATATACACAAGGTGTGCAGCAGGTTTAGGTATCACCAGGATTTACACCGTGTTCGGTGCACCCCCATAAGTGTTTATATATCCTCCCCTGACCTCACTGCCATGATGCCATACCACCACTTCATTTGCGACCTTAAAGTTTACTATGGCCTGGTAATGTGCTTCTGGTTTGGTTCCTTCCCCATCATTGTCGGCTCATAACCAGATAGGCTCCACCAGATCCATTGCACCATGCTTTTTAGCCTCCTTCAATGTCCAAACCGCCACCGTCAGGCACAACACATATGACCAGAACAGCATATTGTGATTCCCCAACGCCGCACATTGGTGCCTCCTCCGTATGTTGTGTCGACCAAGGCTCTCAAACGCCAAGCTGAAGTGTTGGTAGTCGGGGAGCAAGGGTTCACAAATGATGATTAGCATGATCTCGCGCTAGTGCTGGGTCGGAATTCAGTTGATCTTTCTGACCGATATTGTTTTGATCTTGATGGCCCCTAATCCCCAAAATATATGTAGTGGTTTGTGAGGAAGATAGACATGTTATAAAAGTGCTTGACATAAAATGTTTCATTAACTTATGCTAGGACTACTTATGTTGTGGTGCATGTCTTATATATCTTGGCCATATGAGAGTGAACTTTCTGCAGTATACATTTAGAAGCTTGTGCACCCCGATGCGCTACTTTCTGAGGCCCAAATAAGACTTCGTCTAGGAGGAACTAGCACACCTCGAGTGCGTGTGAGAAGATATATAACCAATAAAGCCTTGTGAGACATCATTCTCGGTAGGAACATACATAGGTCTAGTGCCTGTGCCCCCCTAACAATCGAGCAAACATTTGTAAGCAGCGATTAATTAGCGATATTCTATGCAGGTATAACGTGCTTGGCCAACCTATCTTTACGTGATCAGTTGATTTCTAAGCCCATGCCCACGTACAAGCCCATTAGTTAGTTGTTTTCTAAGTCCATGCCCACGATTGGCCTCCGCCAAGTTAGCTGGTGCTGCGCATTATCTATCTCCGTGATTAGCGTGTGCATGGATTAGCGATGTGCCGTTGTTGTCCTATGCGCCTTCGCCGCCGGCCTGCCTCTTGCCTTCCCTCTTAATACGATCTTATTTGGACGCGGCCGCCAGACGCCGCCGCCGCCGCCATCGAAGACTGCTTCACTCACAACTATTCCGGCTGCAGCCAACGAAGAACCAAGGTTAAAACATCACACTACCTACTAATCTCTCTCAATTTTCATCTTGTAATCATGTTGAACTTCTACATCAGATTTTAGTTATCTTGGTTGTGTGGTTTCTATTGCTCCGCCAGGGTATAGGCACATGCAGCCGTTCAAAATCTCGGACTTGTCAATGCTTCGCCGAGCATTCGTAAACAATGATGGTTGTAGCGTGCCTGCAAATGATGACCAGCTAATCTACTTCGACCTAGTGGTATTAGGGGATAAGGAGGGGCTGGATCTAATTGTGTACTTATGTATTGGCTATGTTGATCAATTTTTGCTGACTAAACAATAAAATTTCCTAGTACATGCAGTGATGATTTGCCATGCAAACTTATATAAAGGCAAACTAAAAGCCAACTATTTGCTAATACAAGATTATTCTAGTTTGTATATCTTAAATTTTCATATGATAATGTTTTGTAGCATTGACATTTCATATCGTATATCACAATGGCTTGATGATCAACTTGGTCTTCTTGGCGCGTATGTGAATTGTTGATCAATATTAGCCATGCTCCAGCAGCAAGAATTTTTTGTGTCTAGGCAAAGATAATTCGAATGATACTTCAATACAAAACTACTGGGTAATATGTGTGGCACAAAATATTTTCTGGCTTCATCGACTTTTGCCCCCCACCCCTATGCCTAAATCCTGGCTCCGCCCTTGCATAGGTCATCTTCATCACCTTTTATGATCTCATGAAAGCCTCCAGTGTAGACCCATGAAATTTGAAGTAGTAGAAATTCTGTTGTTTTTAGAAAAAATGTATGAATAATTTTCGACTCAATGTACATGTGCATGATTCTATTTGGAAATTTTCAAAACATGGAAACATTTCTTTTAAGTTGTAGAAAGTGGGTACCCTGAAATCCATGTGCATGCTTCTATTTTTGTGAATATACTTGGTGCAAATGGTACTATTTTATATTTATAATTGCTACGCTCTGGCATATTCTCCACATAAATCTCTAAAACGGTGGATGCAGAGATAGGAGGCAATGGTACCTTCGAGCTTAGCGGAAAATTTTAAAAGCTTCCTGATGAAAGCAACCAACTGAAAATTGATAAATCTTTCCCCGCGCTAAGTTAAAAATAATAATTTATTTTCTTAGTAAATTTTATTGAAAGGTCAATATCCATAGGTTCAGACTAATGCTGAGTAGGAGGAAGTTGGATGGATTCTGCCTAGTTTGTATATATGGATTGTTCTTGGACATAATTCTCATTGCCTTCAATTTAGGAACGTATTAGAATCGTGTAATGATACGGTGACCATTCGACAATCATGCATCTGATTTTTTTATGATCAATATAGTGGACATATCATTTTGAGAACCTTTCAGATAATCTAACGTGAAGGTACTAAACAAGTACTTCGACGGTTGCCAATGTTTCAACAACGAGGACCAAGTAACTATGACATTTATGTGAGGTACTCTAGGAAGATTTATATCCAACACATCCTAAGCCTATAAATTGAACAAGATTTTGGTAGACTCTTTTGTATGATCATGCATCATAGACAATTTTAGCCAGAGTATGTGAAAATCATATAATTAAATTTGTGAGACCTTATCCATGGGCATGTACAAGGATGCATGCACTCTGTTGTATTTTGGTGGGCTCCATCAAGTGGTTGGTATTATTGGCACCCGACTCAACATCGAACTTATGACACTAAATACATTGGAAATTTTTGCTAAAGTTGTAGTGTATACAAATTGGAATCCCACATCTTGCTATTAACAACATATGACAACTATCGGCGATCTAATTAACTAACCAATCAATTTTTGTGATGTTTATATAGTTGTAATGAGGTTTTTGCAGCTCATTGTAAGTATCTTATTCTGTTAGAAGTAGGTCTCTTGCTGAGGGTGATTTTTTTTATTTAGAAAAGGAGTGTTACCTCTGGCCTCTGCATCAGCGAGATGCATACGGCCCCTTTATTCATATGAAAGTATCAAATAGTCCATGGTCACAACCAAGCTCTGGAGGAGCAATAACAAGGTTCAAAAAGCAAATCAAGAAAGAGCCACAACCGGCAAAAATAAGCATAGATGCCTAACCATCAATCATATTAGTGGACCGTCATCCAAACCGGTTGAATATATCCTGTGCTACCATCTCACATCGGGCAGACCCAGTAACCAAAGGCTCCCAGGTTTCTGCAGAAGTGAGTAACGACCACGTACGTATCCACGCCGACGCCCTGTGTAGAAGCTGCAATAAATGTATATGCATTTGTCTGTTAATAACCATGTCATTCCTGCAATTCCATATAGCCCAGAGAAGTGCACAAACTCCTAAGCGTATATGTCTGGCAGCGTTGATATTAACTCCATTTAGCCACACACCGAACAACGTGACAATGCTATATGGAGGATCGATATTAAAAATGACTCTAACAATTTGACATACAAGTTTCGCTAGCGGACACTAGAGAAAAAGGTCTTGGATGGTCTCCTGATGATCACAAAAGCTACATCACGTACTCCCTGGCCAGTGGCGCTTTGCAAGATTGTCCTTAGTAAGAATCACCTTCTTGTGAATAAACCACATGAAACCTTTGATTCTCAAGGGAACCTTGACCTTCCAAATGTTGATGGATTTGGACAAATCCGTTGTGTTTATGAGGTCAAGATACATAGATTTAACTATATATATGCTAGAGTCAGTGAGTTGCCACGTAATCTTGTCGGACTCTTCTGTAAGTTGTACATCCATAAGTCTTCTGACTAGATGCAACCACTCCACCCACCGATGTCCTATCAAAGTGCACCTAAACTGGATGTTTAGAGGAGTGGACTATAATATTGTGGCAACATACCCCTCTTTACATTGCACAATATTATACAGAGATGGATACTGTATGGCTAAAGGCGTCTCCCCCAGCCATGTATCTTCCCAGAATCGATTTGTCTCTCCATTTCCAACAATGAACTTAGTTCTATGGGAAAATTGAGCCTTTACCTTCATCAGGCCTTTCCAGAATGGAGAATCAGTCGGCCTAGCTGCGACCTGGGCAAGTGTTTTGGAATGTAGGTACTTGTTACATAAAATTTGTACACACATGCCTTCAGTCTCAACAGATAATCTGTATAGCCACTTACTGAGCAGACATCTATTCTTGACTTCTAGGTTCCCAATCCCCAGCCCTTCCTGGTCTTTGGGTCGACATATTATATCCCATCTAGTCAGTCTATATTTTTCTTAACCTCAACACTATGCCAAAAGAAATGGGATCGATAGAAGTCCAATCTTTTCTGTACCCCTACTGGTATCTCAAAGAAGGACAGGAGGAACATGAGCATACTCGTGAGAACCGAGTTAATCAAAATTAACCTTCCTCCATAAGACAGAGCTTGCCCTTCCAGCAGCTCAGCTTCTTCTCGAATCGATCCTCTATCCTCTTCCACTCTTCGTTAGATAGCTTACGATGGTGAATAGGTATACCTAAGTAGCTAAACGGCATTCTACCCAATTCACATCCGAACAACTGTTTATAATTATCTTGTTCCTCTTTGGCTCTCCCAAAGCAAAACAATTCACTCTTGTGAAAGTTGATTTTCAAACCCGAAAGTTGTTCAAATAAGCAGAGGATAAGTTTCATATTTCTTGCTTTTGCTATGTCATGCTCCATAAATAGAATAGTGTCATCAGCATATTGTAGAATGGACACCCCATCTTCAACTAGATGAGGCACTAAACCACCTACTAGGCCTTCCTTTTTAGCCCTTCCTATCAGGATAGCAAGCATGTCCGCAACGACATTAAATAGGATAGGGGACATTGGGTCTCCCTGCCGAAGACCTTTTTGAGATTGGAATAAATGACCCATGTCATCATTCACTTTAATTCCAACACTCCCTTTTTGTACAAAAGATTCGACTTGCTTCCTCCATAGCTCGTCAAAACCCTTCATATGCAAAGCTTGTTGTAGGAATGTCCATTTAACTTTATCATATGCCTTCTCGAAATCCACCTTGAAGACAACCCCATCTAGTTTCTTCGAATGAATTTCATGAAAGGTTTCATGGAGCACAACCACATCCTCCAGAATATTTCTTCCAGGCATGAATGTTGATTGTCACGGTTGCACCACCGCATGTGCAATTTGCGTCAGCCTATTGGTTCCAACTTTAGTGAATATTTTGAAACTCACATTAAGAAGGCATATAGGTCGGAATTGTTCAATACGCACAGCCCCCTCCTTCTTTGGCAACAACATGGTTGTCCCAAAGTTTAGGTGATATAACTACAAGTGCCCATTAAACAAGTCATGAAACATCGGAAGGAGGTCTCCTTCGATAATATTCCAACATTTCTTATAGAATTCAGCTGGAAACCAATACAGCCCTTGTGCCTTATTATTCTTCATCTGCGAAATAGCATCCAACACCTCTTTCTACGAGAATGGTGCGGTTAATATCTCATTCTCGTCCATTCCGAGCTGAGGAATATCACCGAAGAAATGCTCATCCATGGTCACTGCATTGTCCTCAGGAGCACCGAACAATTTCTTGTAATACTCTGAGATGTACAACTTTAGGTTATCCCGCCCAATGATTGTACCCTCATCCTGTTTGAGCTGATAATTTTTCTTCTTTCTGTGCTTTCCATTAGCAATCACATGGGAAAAAATTGTGTTGTCATCTCCTTCAATCACCTGGCGCACTTTTGCTCTAAGTGCCCACTTTAACTCCTCTTCTCTGAGGAGTTGTTTAAGATTGTGTTATGCCTCCGCTTTGGATGCTCTTTCATTATCATCCAACAACACGGATTCATCCTTGACATCTAGGTGATCTATAAGATCGATGAGCCTTTGTTTCTTTAGTTTATAGGCTCTTCTTTCATTCTTCGCCCAACCTCGAAGAAACTGTCTTAGATGTCTAATCTTGTTTTGCCATCTATCTATATTGGATCCGCCCCCGGAGAACCTCAGCCATTCTCTCGCTATGAGGTCTATGAAACCTTCTCTTTCGAACCATGCCCCCTCAAACGAGAAAGCATCTTTGTTGCCCACATGGGTGGCCTCTCCGGAGTCAACAAACAATGGGGTATGGTTAGAGATCACCCTGAACAGTGCGCGTACTGTCACTCGTGGGAATTTCTGCTCCCATACCACACTGGTTAGGACCCTATCCAATTTCTCGAAAGCCGGACTAGGAAGCGAGTTAGCCCATGTGAATTTTCTGCCCACGAACTCCATCTCTCGGAGGTCCAGGCTTTCAATGATAGTATTGAACATAAATGACCATCTGCCATCAAAGTTATCATTATTCTTTTCATCTCTTCGCCTAATAATATGAAAGTCACCACCCACTAAGAATGGTAACCTCTCGTTCCCGCAAATACGAACGAGATCAGCCAAGAAGTCCATCTTGAACTCCAGCTGAGCCGCACCATATACGGCCACGAGCGCCCATAGGAACCCATCCTCCTTAGATCGCACTCTAAATTTGACTGCAAAGTCACCCAAGACCACATTTCGCACTTCCAGAGTCTCGCATCTCACCCCAAGTAAGATTCCTCTGGACCTTCCTCTTGGGGTAGACAATGCCAGTCAAAATCGATTCTGCCCAAAATCGTGCTAAAAAACTGAGAAGTAAAATTATCCCTACCAGTTTCCATTAATGCTATGAAATCAAGCATGTGCTTGACGGTTGCCTCTGCAAGAAATCTCCTTTTAGCCAAGTCACCAAGACCTCTGCTATTCCAAAAAATGCCTTTCATCTTTCATCATGAAATTTCTTTGCAGTCTTGAATCTAGCACTCCGGCGTACTGCCGATACAGGGTAAACCTTTCTTTTCCATGATCGTTTTGGCCTCTCCAGAACAGCCTCATGGTCCACACAACCGGGTGTTGTAAGAGAACACTCATTCAGTTCTGTTGGGGCCACATACCCCTCCGTACTGATGTCCTCATCCTCCTCAGTAACTAGGGATGAAGGTACAAGATCTTCACATAAACATTCCATATCCCCCATCCCTAACTCATTAATCTCAGTGTTGTTCATAGGTTTTACGGCTGCAATATTATGCAACATAACCATAGCCCTCTCGGCCTCTAAGTCTAAAAGGGTATTAATAGATTTAGAAATTTCCTTCCCATTGCTACCCAAAGACACCAGACACCCCTAGTAAGTTTGCGTTTGAAATAATTTCTTCATCCGAAAATTTTTAAATAGAGCAGGTCGTGTTTATGGCCATACCTGCTGACGCCTCAATATCACAAAGCTTAGCCACCCTCATGGCCCGCCCCATCAGCAGCTCGTCCGCATCTGGCTGCTCCTGAAGGCGGCGGCTCGCCTGCATATCTCCCGTCGTCGGGTCTGGGATGCCACCGTACGACAACCTCATCAGTCGTCGGCCCGATCAGAGAAGGGCCTCTTCCCCCAGTCTAAATGTGCCCTCGCTGGCAGTCACCAGAGGATCGCACTTCCCTAGAGCAGCGCCGTCTCCAGCTGACCTACCACCTGTCGCCGGTTGCGCGCCGCACGAAGAAAGAACAACGCCTCTAGTCGTTGGCCGACCTCCTGTCATCGGTTCACCATTACTAAGCAAGTCCCCAAAGCTACAAGTAACCGACCGACCATCCATCACCGGCTCATCAACGCTAGCTCTCCCACATCCGAAGGCATGCACCCTGCGGACTCCAGTATCCGTCGACGCCGGCCAAGACCGGTATCCCGAGAGGCGGACTCACCAGCTGCAGCCGTTGTCATTGGTGCAACTAGCGACCGACCACAGCTCTCTGTGGCTGCAAAGACCGGAGAGCGCTGAGCAGTCCTAGCCTCCCTGGGTGAGGCCCCCGCCTCGAAGGGAGACATCGAAAGTAGTGGGGATGCCGATGGTGAAAGGGGCGGCAGCTCGTGCTCCTCCGGGTCATCACACTCCACTCTCGTACCCCACAACTTGCTAGGGGCCGAGAATGAACCGAATGATCCAAACCGCAGCTGCTGTGATGAAGAAGAAACAGTGGACCACTTGCTGCTCTCCGCAGTCTCAGCCTTCTTGGCCGGTGGCATAGCCCCCCTACCCATCAGATGACTCTGGGGTCCTCTTTCCGAAGCAACCCATCCCTATCATTGCCCTCATCAGTGTCCATGTCCACTTGTCTGGCCAAATCTTGAAACTCGGTATTCTCCTCAATCTCAATATCCAGCATATAGCTTTTACCATCATAAGCCCATCTGACCGAGTCCAGAATATGCTCAATACTGATAACACTGACAAACAGTCGAGCCACTCCGTTGGCATGTGTAAAAGGCATGTCCACCTTCTCTATTTTGCCAATAAGAGAACCAAGACCCCAAGTTACCCTGACATCATCAAGGGCCACCTGGGGGGCACCCGTGAACTGGACCCAAAGCTAAGGTAGAGGAGTATCCTCCAGCTACTGCCATGTCCAAGGTTCAAACTCAAGCACACATGAACTATTTGGTACCTTGATCATCCCAAAAGTCAGGAGACGCCCAAGATCCACCTTGGTAGGGAAGTCCACCCTGAACACCTGGTCCTCAAGACTCACCAGGTCCCACTGGAATGTTGCAGGTACCAACTCCCGCAGACGTTGCACCACCTGATCAGAAGTCATTCTCCCGCGAGTGACGCGCACAATCCTAGTCCGAGAACTCTCCGGAATGGGTGCCGACAATGAAGACCGGGAGGACTCGAAAAACATCAATTTGATAGCGGACTCCATAAATTGTAACCATTGGCTTTGGTCCTAAGAGAAATGTCCCGTGTCTTGTTTAGATTTCCGGCACATATCACAAAGTTCGACCTTACACTCAGCAGCAAAATGCCCTGGTCCGCCGCATCGGTAACAAGACATTTTCTCTTTCTTACGTGCACACTTAGTCAAATGGGTTTCGTTGCATATACCCCATTAGTCTAGCTAATGAATGCAATCAACTAAAAATTGAGGGACGTATTAATGTGTTAAATATTGAATCAGATACCCAATATTTATTTTAAAGTCATGAATTATGTAAAATCAAGTATTCTCTCTATTTTTCATATATGGGAAAGGCATTATTTGAGGCAAAATATTTATTAATATTGCATCAGAAATTGTATTATGCTGGAGATGCGTGTTGGTTGACAGTGAAATGTGGATATATCATTGGGTGACATGTGGAAAGATGCCATATTTTTTATACCGTGTGTGAAGTAATAATATTTCCCTAAAAAATAGGATTCTTCATTATGTTAGTTTAGTATGTCCCTATTTCTTGATCTCTCCATTCCAATTAGGTGTACAATTTTCGATTTGGTTCATGCTAATTTTGCTCGTTCATTTTGGAGCTCTCCCATTTGGCCGAGGTCGATTTTTTCACGCTACTTTTGGAGCTCGCCCATTCAATTTTAGACTTTGAAAATTTTAACCAGGTCAACAGTTTCACAAGAGGCTCTCATATTTCATTAAGTCATTTTGTTCTTTTATATCTAACTTTACTAAGCTCCCTTGTTTCGGAGCCCTGTCATTAAATTGAGGCCTTTAAGTTGAGATTGGGTACATGGTTTTGAATGGGTGATTGCTCTGAGCTTTTTCATGGGATCTCTTAATGGTGGGCCCCTTAGTAAGTACTTTGGGTGGTAAGGAGTTTGGTTAGTAAAACAAAGTGTCATTTACAACACATTTAGTGGCAGCATAAGACACGTGACCAACAACACAGGTAACACTCTCTCCACAGTCCAATGTAACCTATTACGTTGTCCCCCCCCCCCCCCACCACCACCACCAGCCAAACCAACTAAAATGTAACAATGGAACACGTGCAACGTACGAACATAAACGTCATACCAGAGTGTGCACTAGCCTTCTAGATCTTATCAAGGCAAGTAAATCAGTAGCTACACGTTTTACAAACAAGTTGAAAAAAATTTATTTATTCTCTTCAAAAGATCCAGGTTTGTTCTTCAAAAAACATGGTGCAACAATAAACTAAATTAGTCATTAATATCACAGAGATTTATATGCATGAAAAATGAAGGTCTGGCCACTTTTTGAAGAAGAGAATGCACATCGAAGCCATTGATTAGTCACCTCACTGGATTTTATGTCATGGGCAAGCCGAGTTTGGGGCTTTAAGTTTATAACTAGGGATTTCAGCAAGGAAAGAATATCTAGAATTATTTTGTGACTTTGTTTTCATCCCAGGTCCATGCTCCAAATGAAGAATTTATACAGAAGGTGACCCCGAGGGTGACGACTCAAATGAATGATGCTTTGATGGCGCTGTTCACAGAGGAGGATGTTCGCCAAGCTGTTTTTAGCATCGGTGATTTTAAGGCGCCAGGACCTGATGGACTCCATGCTGCTTTTTATAAACGGTTCTAGAGTATGTTGAAGGATGATTTAGTGAAGGAAGTTTTGGAGGCTATTAATACTCGTAAGATCCCGGAGGGGTGGAATAGTACTTCCACTGTGTTGATACCAAAGGTTGAAAATCCTACAAATGTCACACAGTTCAGACCGATCAGCTTGTGCAATGTTGTGTATAAAATTATCTCAATGATGCTGGCTAATCATCTCAAGGTAATTCTTCCAGAGGTAATTGGTCCAACCCAAAGCGCTTTCGTTCCGGGGAGAGTGATAACTAACAACATTCTCATTGCTGATGAATGTGTAAATACAATCAAGAGAAAGAAAGATAAATCTGGACTATGTGCAGTTAAACTCGATATGCATAAGGCCTACGATCGAGTTGAGTGGTGCTTTTTGAGGAGAATGATGCAAAGACTTGGGTTTGCATAAGAATGGACTTCTATGATCATGGAGTGGGTGTCTTCTGTGTCATACAGTGTCAGGTATAATTCTGAAAGTACCGAGGTATTTAACCCAACACGGGGTCTGAGGCAAGGGGATCCCCTATCTCCGTACCTTTTTCTGATCTGCGCGGAGGCATTATTAGTATGCTTGAGTTTGAGGAGAATAATGGCACTTTGGAGGGAGTTAAGGTGTGTAGGGAAGCGCCACAAATATAACATCCGTTGTTTGTTGATGATTCTTTGATTGTGATGACAGCAGATGGCTCTAATGCGGCTTGTCTACGAAGAGTACTGGATGATTATTGTGGGAGCTCGGGGCAGTTGGTCAGTGGCTCTAAATCTAGCATTTATTTCAGTCCAAACACCCCAGCTCAGGACAGAGTCGTCGCGTGTCAGCACCTAAACATTAATACTGAAGCTCTTAACGACAAGTACCTAGGTTTAACAGCTACGGTGGGTGTGGACTGGAGTGATTCTTTTGAGTATCGCATTGAGAGAATTCACCAGCTTGTTAGTGGATGGAAGGAGAAGATGCTTTCCACGAGGGGTAAGGAGACGCTTATTAAGGCTGTTGCTCAAGCCATGCCGGTGTTTGCGATGTCTGTATTCAAAATTCCAAAGAAACTTTGCAAAGGAATGACGGATGAGATATCAAGATACTGGTGGGGTGATGATGATAACCACAAGCGTATACATTGGGCTGCTTGGTGGACAGTTTGAGTGCCAAAGGATAGAGGCAGTTTGGGGTTTAGGGATTTACATAGCTTTAATCTTGCCCTACTTGCCAAGCAAGTTTGGAGGCTGTTGGAGAACCCCGAATCCCTTTGTGCGCAGATTCTGAGAGCCAAATATTATCCGAATGGAAGGCTACTAGATGCGAAGTTGAAGTGTGGGAGCTCGTATACGTGGTAGAGTATTTGTGCGGGGATTAACACCTTCAAGAGAGGCACAGTTTGGCGCATAGGGGATGGCTCGCAAGTGAACATTTGGTCTGATCCGTGGATACAAGCTAGTGCAAATGGATGTGTTATTACACCACGAGGAGCTACCCTATTAATGAAAGTTTCGGAGCTGATTAACCCTGTTTTTGGGCTGTGGGATCAGGAGTTGATAAATGAAGTCTTCTGGACGGTAGATGCGCAAAGAATTTTGGCAATCCCGCTGGCACCAAATGGGATGATGGATGACTTTGTGGCTTGGAGGTTTACAAAGAATCACATGTTTTCGGTGAGATCAGTTTATTACGCCGAATGGGAACACCAATTTGCCCGTTGGTTTGAAAGATCAGAAGGAGAACCATCTCAGCGTTACCCGGTTTGGGCAAAGCTTTGGAAATCCCAAGTTCCAGCTAAAATTAAGATCCATGCGTGGAAGGTTTTGCGCGGGTTTCTACCATGCTATGGGGTTTTGGCCAATCGCCACATTGACACACCGGATGGCTGCCCTATGTGCGTGGGTGGGTGCGAGGATATCAAGCACACATTGTTCACTTTCCCAATAGATGCGGAAGTTTGAAGATGCCTGAAATTGGACGGGTTCATAGAGGAAGCATGCGTAAGAGATAGGGCGGGTTCAGCGGTACTGGACTACATTTTATGTGCCTCTTCAAGGGAAAGTCTTGTATCAGCTGCCTCAGCGCAAGATATGATCCTAGTGGGCATCTGGTACTTATGGTGGGAACGACTCCAATATGTTCATGGAGAGGAGGTATAGAACCCTGAGCGATCGGCTTTCTCGATTGCGGCCCTAACGGCGAACTATCTGAAGGCGAGGAAGAAGAGCGCTGCCATCAGGAGGGAAGGATGGAGCAAGCCGCTTGAAGGGTTTGTCAAGTTAAACATAGACGCTGCGTTCCGTGCTGAAGCTCTGCAAGGGGCGGTAGGCGCTGTACTACGTGATCACAAGGGCAGCTTCATTGCGACGTCGAATGAGAAGCTGGAACATGTCATGGATGCGGGAACAGCGGAAGCATATGCGCTGCGACATGGCCTTCTTCTTGCGCAGCAGTTGGGGATTACTAAGCTTGTTGTTGAGTCAGACTGTATGGAGGTGATCAACACTATGAAGAATGGAGGTTTCACGGCATCAGGAGCAGCGGCGATTTATTCAGATTGTTTGGTTCTTGCTATAGCGTATAATTCGGTCTCTTTTGCCTATTGCCTGAGGGAAGCGAATTCTGTTTCTCATGAACTAGCTGGGGAAGCGGCTTCAGATCAATCTGTTCTTTGGGTTGATGAACCGCCAGCATATATTGTACAAGGGCTAGTGGATGATGTAACACTTCTTTGATCTAATAAAGTTACCAAAGTTTCAAAAAAAAAGGATACAAAAGGACATGAAATTGAGAGGAGGACATGTATACAGTGCAAATGTATTGGTACTCTGAACTTTCGGAGGAGGTTGTAACTAGTCGAGCATTTTTTTAAACCGTCATGGATAGTTTAGGTGCGAAGGTGGCTCTTTAGAAGTAACCTGATCCACGACCCTGCCCGCCTGGCTTATTATTTATTTATTTATTTTGAGCACAACCCGCCTGGCTTATTAGAATAACATGATCCTCGACCCTAGCCCAAGCCCAATCGCCTCATATAGCTTATTCGTAGGTGGGTGGGTGGGTGCCTGGCCCGGGGGGGGGGGGGGATTAACCGCCTCGAATGCTAGACTTTGAAAGGTATTTCTGCCTAGTGAGCCATGTTAGGTAAACACCTACCATACCATTTTTCCATATATTAATACCGCAACTCCCTGCCCCATCAACTCAGATACTAAGTTCCCTAGATCTGGAGCCTCCAAAGCGTCGGGGGCTGTAGGGGATGTTATGGACCCCTCTTGTAAGGGTGTGTGTTCTTGGGCTGGCTACTTTATAGGTTTTGAAAAGTTATTGCCTAGTTTATTCTCGTGTTTCCATTTTATTAATAGTTTTTATATTAGTTATTTTATTTTATTTTTAATTTGATATTCTTACATTTGAATTCATGAGTATTTCTTCAAAACTTTGAACATTTAATACAAGTGTGAAAGAAATTGAACTCATGAAAATTATCTCAAATTCCTGAATATTTTAAAAGTTCACAAAATAAATAATTTATGTGATTTTTTAAATTAATGAAACTTTTTCAATTTTGTTTACATTGTTTGAAATCCATGAATATTTATAAATTCACCAATATGTTTTCAAATATTGTGTTTTAAAAATCAAACATTTTTTACAATCCATGAAATATTTTTGATTTAACGAACTTCTTTAAATATAAAATACGATTTTTTTTTCTGAGCTTGCAGTTGATCAAGTGAAGAAAACTAAGCAAGGAACTGAACTAAGCGACCGACAGCTTTAACGGCCAGCCCATATGACTGTTAGCAGCAATTCTATGATTTCAATGTGGAATATGAGGTTTGAAGGACAGAACGTGTAACGACACTACCACCCGCACCTAGCACCTTCACTCTCCTAACTGGATAAATATTGTGAGAAAAAACAACTAAATAGTATATATAAATGAAAAACTACCGTGAAAATATAAATATTACCCAAGACAACATAGATAAAACGAAAACATTACAGCCAACCACAATAATCAATAATCTGCTAGAAAAGTTATGGCCATGCAGAAGCGTGTGGTAGCCTCTAACAACATGGCTATGTAGAAACGATATGGCTATGTAGAAACGATACGTCTATAACAACATGGCTATGTAGAAACAATATGATTTTGATAATTTGGCTATTTCATCTCCATTGTAGGTTATACGCTCGCATAGTCGTTGACTCCATGCTTGGTCTGTGGGTAACCAGGAAAATTATCGGCCAGCATGGATGATTGTCTACGCTTTAGATCATCCCCTCCCCCCTTAGTTTCATGTTCTCATGATATATTATAAAAAAGCAATTGTGCGATACTAAACCATCTTAACATTTTTGAATTTTTGAAACGTTTTCAGTTTCAGTGACATCGTTTGAAATCCACGAACATTTATAAATTCACCAATATCTTTTAACATATTGTGCTTTAAAAACACCAATATGATATCTTTCTTTTTTCGATAAAAACCAATATGATATCTTTACTTGGGAAGTTGGTTACATATAAGAGCTCACTCGGGCTCATACAAACACAACCCAGCCCACCCACAACACAAAAGCTGCCTCACTCAACCAACTCTCACTCCCAAACCGAAGCCCAAGCCCTGACCGAACCCACCACACACACCCAAAACCGCGAGCAAACCCTCACGCCGGCGGCGGCCTCACCCCGACCGACGACGATGCCCGGCGACGCCTCCTCGCCCGCCTACACGGCGGCCGCGGCGCTGGCGCAGGCGGAGGCCGACCTCTCCGCGGGCCGCCTCCGCGCCGCGCAGAGGCAGGCCCGCCGCGCCGGCCGCCTCGACCCGGACTCCGCAGCCGCCTCCCTCGTCGTCGCCGCCACCTCCGTCCTCCTCGCCGTCCCCGACTGCCCCCGCGCCACCCTCCTCCTTCCCGAGGACCCCAAGTCCTCCCTCGCCAACGACCCCGACGCCATCCGGCGCCACTACAAGTCCCTCTCCAGATCCCTCCGCCCCGGCGACGGCGCATCCTCCTACCCCGCCGCCGCGGCCGCGGCGCAGGAGGCGCTCCGCCGCGTGGCCGACGCCTACGCCGCGCTCAAGGCGGAGCGGGAGGCGCCGCCCCCGCCGCCCACCTTCTGGACGGCCTGCGCCGGCTGCCGCCTCCTCCACGAGTTCGACCGGCAGTACGTGGGCTTCCGCCTCACCTGCCCCTCCTGCCGCCGCTCATTCCTCGCCGCCGAGGTGCCCCCTCCTCCGCCGCCCAAGAAGCACAAGGCGGAGAAGACGCTCGCCGAGATGCAGCTCCAGCTCGCCAAGAGAAGAGGGAAAGATGACAAGTTACCCCAGAGCTCATCCAGTGACGAATATGACGAGCCGGAGATGCAGGAGGAGGAGCCAGATACCGATCACTCGGGCCAGATGGCTGTGGCGGACTCAGACTTCTACAATTTCGACGCTGACCGTGTCGAGAAGTGCTTCAAGAGAGGCCAGGTATGGGCATTGTATGGGGACGAGGATGGCATGCCGCGACACTATGCGCTGGTGGAGGCGGCATCGCCGGGCAGGCAGTTCCGCGCACAGATACGGTGGCTGGAGCACCAGCCGGACGGGAAGGAGGGAAAGCCATGTGGGTCGTTCAAGGTTGGGAGAGAAGTCACGGTGCACTCGGTGAATGTCTTCTCGCATCTTGTCGCCTGCGAGAAGGTTGCGAGGGAGGCGTATCGTGTTTACCCCAAAAAGGGGTCCGTCTGGGCGCTCCATGCCGGAGAGTACGCCGACACCAGGAGGCCCAAGTATGACTTTGTGGTGTTCCTCAGCGGGTACAGCGACGTCCACGGCATCAGCTTCGGCTACCTGGAGAAAGTGGAGGGTTTCAGGAGCATCTTCACCCGCCGCGACATTGGTGTTCGTGCAGTTCAGTACCTCCGGGATGGCGATGTTGGGATGCTTTCGCATCAGACACCGGCGAGGAAAGTCTCCAAGGGTGAGGCCTCGACTCTGCCCCCTGGGGATTGCTGGGAGCTTGACCCTGCATCCTTGCCTGCTGAATTGCTGCACGCCTAAAGGCTGAAATGGCTTCGGGGTGATAATGCTGACAGGGCTGTTAGGAGTGTTAAGATTCCAAGTAGTGTATTAGTAGTGTATTGGTTGGTGTCAGATGATGTGATGATGCTTCTATTTGCAAACTCTAGATGGATATTGGCCTTTATCAAGTAGAGACTTTGAAATCATGGATACTTGTGTACGTTTCAGTGTTCAGGGTTCAGTGCTCAATGTTGAGTTCTACTACCCCACAGGCCACAACAATGCAGTGTGTGAAATGGATTATCTTCATGTATTGATTGATTGCAACACTAACTACTCTATTAATGTGAATGAATGAGTTTTAGAAATTTATTTGATCTAAGATGTTCAATCATAGCATCATGTGTTCAACTGCCTTCCAAACGAAAAATATGACTGAAGACACGGGATGTAGCTAATGTGTAACTCGTCTTAGTAATCATGGATACTTCTAGGTGTTCGACTGAGTATTGAGTGTTGAGTTCTGTTCCAGACAAAATTACAGTGTGAAATGGATGATCTTTTATTTATTGTTTGATCCTGAACACTTAACTACTCTAAATGACTGAATTGTGGGGATTTTTTTTTTAAATTAATATGTTCAATCTGAGCAGGATGTGTTACTATGTTGTATGCGATTCTGAATTGTCTCCAAACAAACAAAAGCCTGAAGACGCAAGTGGTGATTGAGATACGAGATGAGAGAATGCTAATGTATAACTGGTCTTGCAACTTCAGATTGGATTTTTTTTTTAGATCAAACTTGAAATTAGTTTTTTTTTTCTCAGATTGGATGGTGAGGAATATTGGAGTACAAACTGTGCTCACTGGATTGAGATTTTTTTCTCAAATGAGCCTCAAACGAGTTGCAATGTTCCACGAAACATAAGCTGTATCTCATATTTTTGTTGTTGGCTACAAAGCCTTATGCCATATTCTAAATCCATGGTTTACTGATCCAAATGCATTGCAGTAATCAGAACTGCATTTTAAGCAGGTCACTTATTTATTTATTTCTGCACGGCATCATCAGTGAACAACGATAATATTTAAGTGATCACTTTTCCCTGTCTTCACTCCCTCAAATAAGTTCTCATGTTCCACAAAGTTAACGCTAAATTGACTGAATCCTTATAGTTCACAGAGAAACTCTCGGATTACATAGGTGTGTATGATGCCACATGAATATCTAACATGACGACAGTCTCAGACATTAGGACACTACAAAATGTTGATAACTTGTAGCACAGTTGCTCATCCGAGGAAGTTCATGATCACCAGGTGGAGCACCAGATTGCACAGGACGAAATCAGCAAAGGCCCTCTCCGGGGGAAGATCCTGCAGATGATGTTTCCACATACAATGTTATGCGAGAATCCAAAGAATAATTTCCCATAAAAAGTAACAGTGGAAGTAGAGTTACCTTGAATTCCTTGTTGTCCTTGTTGACTTGAATGCGGAGGCAAACTGCAAAATCATCAACAGTTGTATTATATATCCTGGAGACAAGGAAGGGTGAACGGAATCGGAAGGGTTAAAAGAAAGAAATTCCTACCACCAAGCACTGCCGTTCCGATGGATGACAGGACACCAGACAGGAAAGAGTTGAAGGGGAACGACCCAACTATTCCCATGTAGACGACCTATTCGTCACAAACAAGAGCATTTCAGTAGTCTGCAAATGGCTCTGCTGTACCAAGCCAAGGTTCATATTGCAACTAATGGGGACAGAGGACTTGCAACTTTTAAGTTGAACACAAGGCAAGTGAGTAAAAACATGTGCTCAGATTGAAATGGTTGACTAAAGAATCTACAAATAATTGCCCAAACCAAGAATCTGGCCAGAGAACACATGTCAGACATTGTTATGCACTACTAGGTGCATCACATTCTTGCAAGCCGGATAGCTTACTGCTAATTTTGAGGCTGAGAACTGTGGTACAATAAAGATACGAGACATATGCCATCGATTCAATCAGTAAATAGCTCTGGCAGATCACCAGGCATGGTGTTGTGGTGCATAATTGACTTCATAAACTCAGTATGCTACACTTGTGCACCCCAAATCAGGGCTCATGTATCCCCAGTAAGCGTAGAAAATTACCTGAACCAGGGCAGTGGCCACGGCGAAAACCACGTACAGGTCAATGATCTGCAGGACACGAGAAGCACATCAGTAAACCCGCAGTCGCCAGTGGCAGAGGCAAAAAAAAAACACAACTGGGGAAAGACGATGAAATTTACCTTGAGATTGGTGGGCGTGGCGGCGTAGGCCTTGTTGAGGGACTGGATCAGGAGCTTGGCATCGCCCGCGGCCTTCGGCATGCTTGCTTCGAGCTGGTAGATGAGAATTCGAGGAATCAGATCACGGCGGAGGACGGGCTCCCAGATCTAGAAACCAGGCCGCGAACGGGCCGCGGGGCTCGGGAGAGGGCCGGGCGGGAGGCGAGAGGTTCGAGAAGGACGCAGGGGAGCTTAAGCCCTGGGGCGGCGGGGGAGATCTGCGCGAGGGAGAGGAGGAGACTGACCGGTGGTGCACGGGGAAGACGACGACGACGACGACGCGCAGCGCAGATTCAGACTTCGATCCGCGAGCTCCGTCAGTGCTCTTCCTTCCTGAGGGTTTATTCCGCCGACGGAAGTGGGCCGGGCTCATTCACGGGCCACAAATGGGCCTGCAACATGAGCCCACTCACATCGGAGTGTTTTTTTTTCCTTTGGCTGTCCTAATGTGCACGTTTTGGAATACTTTGCTGCCGCATACTCCGTTCATCCTGTTCATCCTAGGATAAGTGTCGATGATCTAGTATAAAATTTGTACTAGTTTAGTATAAAATCTGCGAAACTTATTTTGAGACGAAGGGAATACATCGCTTCGAGCTTCTTGAACGAGCTGAAGGAGTTCATGTCGGCTTTGACGGCTCAAGCCAAGATAACCCCAGTGACAATAAAGGCCCTAACGTGCTCGTGTTGGTGAGGGGTCTGCATCCATGCGTGCAACATTAATTAAGATCGGCACGGAGTGCCTCTAGATGTCTTCTAGTTATTTTTTTGCGTTGAGATGTTTTCCTAGTTTGCAAGACAGGACCTATGTAAGTATGATTTTATCACCCAGAGGTCCGATCCAGGTCTAGGGGAGACCGAGACTGTGTTCACTCATCAAGGTTTGCGGTGGATACATCATATGTTGCTAAGCAAATAGTTTTGACGGGCTCATATACAAAAGTGATCCTAGGGTTAGGGTGACTTTAGCTGAACCGGGTAGATGATGCTCAATATGCAGTGCCCTTTTTGCTTTGCTAGTAACTCTACATAGCAGTGGTCATTCCTTTTCTGAAGCCTCGTATTCCCTAACTGAATTCATGATCCTTATCTTTTCTTCTTTCATGCATGTTTCTTGGCTCTATACTAGAAAATATCTTTTCCTCATCACTCACCTATCGGTAGCACGGAAGAAGTTTATCAACTAGTAGGCTTTCGAGTGTGTTGTTGCTTCGAAGGTGGTCGGGCAATATATACGCACTTGGCAGTAATTACTAGCATGGTATAAGTTTTTGGTGGATATATGGCATTATATATGCATCGAAGTTGTGTTATCGGTTTGTACTTATTTACAAGGATGGTGTGACTTTTGGGCGCTTAGTAATCATGGATGAATGTCACCATCTTTTATTGGCAGGAATGTAGATACTTAACTAAGAATTATTGTGTCTCTCACGCACTTGATCGAGCCAATCTTTGTAGAGACTGCTACGTGATTGCAACCCATAGCCTATACATGCATATTTATCTTGAATTAAAGCATAGCTAAGCCATCATTAAAACATTCCTCACCCTGTCCAATCCCACTTGAAAACGTAAGAAAAGAATACAGTTGAGGTAATATTACACTATAATAAGAAGCTTGGTCTATAAAATTACACCGTACAAAAAAGTAAAGTAATTTTACAACATGCATGCCATAAAATTACATTATGCATGCAATAAAGATGTGGCGTGTCATAATTTTACTAAAACGTGTTGTCATAATTTTACAATAGAAGTAAGGTAATTTTACAACATGCATGCTAGAAAGTTACATTTTGTGTTTGATAATTTCTTTTGTCTAAGTCGAATGGCCAGGGAGAGGAATAACTATTCCTCACCCAGGGTGACGAATAACGCAGCTCAGGGTGACGAATAGTTATATATATATATATATATATATATATATATATATATATATAAACTATAACTGTATATATAACTATAACTATATATATATAACTATATATATATATATATATATGGCTATCTTCGCATCCGTGTCTTCCCGTGCGACTTATTCTGGTCAGTCATGTTTTATGTGATGTAAGTGTAATCTGCAAACGGTTTTAGCAACTAAATGCCTGTTCTAAATAGGAATCTCGCTCATTGGCGGATTTTACTCTCGGGTCGTGATGAACATGCGTCTGTTGCAATTTTACACCCTGAGTTGTTCTATCTGAACTTCCCCTAGTGCTAGGTCAAACTTCCGCAAACATTGCCCAAATGGGGCTTGCGTTGGAAAGCTATGAACACAAGTATCATGACCCAAGTTAATTTTTTTGCAAAATGTAAGGGGTTTAAGAGCAGTTTTGAAAACCGTTTTTTTCTTCATACAAAAGACGTGAATCGTATTTTCGAGCACATTTTTAAATCGTTTATCAGAATGAGGCAAATAATATGGCATTGAAAAGCTGCTGCAAAACCGCTCCTTCCACATGGTGATAGTTTTCTCTAATTCCCTATGGTTAAAGAGTAATTTTCAAAATCATAAAATTTCGCAAATCGAACAGCCGAGTTCATATTTTTTTTATGTCCTTTCTAAACGGCTAATCCAATTGAGGCAAATGATATGGCGTTGGAAAGCTTATGAAAATGCGCAACTTTTCCATGTTGAAAGTTTTTTCTATGTTTCAACAGCTTAAGAGTAATTTAGAATACGGTATAAGTTCCACCGAGTTCATATTTTTGAGTTAATTTTTTAACCGTACGTCCGAATACAGCAAATGATATGGTGTTGGAAAGCTTGAACAAATGCGCAACTTTTTGGTATGTATTGTTTCTCCCAATTCTTAACGGTTTATGTTAATTTTGAAAATAGCTAAACACGTATTTTTGCCATAATTTCTACAAACTTTATCAGAATGGGACAAATAATATACCGTTGAAAAGCTACGAAAAATGCGAAACTTTTTCATGTTGATGGTTTTCTATGATTCCTATTCGAAAACGGCGAGATCATTCGTTCTGCCTTTATCGCGAAACAGATTTTTCAAAAATGCACCGCGTGAAGAACTTCAACTTCTCGACATGTCTACTTGAACTTCACTTTGTTTTTCACATGCTTTTTTTGCTCGTAGCTCTCCATCCACTCACCGGAATTGAGCAAGTGATATACCGATGGAAAGCCGATGTAAATATGCAACATTCCCGTGTTGATCATTTTTTCATACTCGTGACGGTTTAAAAGATTTTCATCCGAATTCATTTAGTGCAGTAGTTTACCTCCTGCTGTTTTCACGTTGAACTTCTGTGACATATTTTCGTTTGTAATTTTCTCATCCATTTCGTTAGTGTTACACAAATGATATTGTTTTTGTACAAACCCTTTCGCAATAATATTTTAACTTTCTCCGATTATGGACTTGAACTTACAAGAACAAAACTTCGTGTTATTTTATTTTTGAACTACTTGTTTCCATTGTTTAATAACGAGGAAAATCTGAGTTTTCTATAATCATCGAACTTCTCCATCTTTTTAATATGGACTTCCTAGTTTTATTTCTTAATCTTTTTTATGAAATTTTGAAGCGCTCTATTTTTAAAAAGTTGAACTTCTTGTTATTTTATTTTTGAACTTCTTCTTTCCATTCTTTAATAACGAGGAAAATCTGAGTTTTCTATAATCATCGAACTTCTCCATCTTTTTCTTCAGTATGTGGTACACATGAATTTATGAATCTCTGAAACACGAACTTCGCATGCTATTGAATTTCAAGAAAATTACACACAACTATACACATACAGTTCGTGTGCTACATGCACAACCAATACATCATCTAGTGTAGCACACCAATACATTATCAAGCTTCGTACCAACATACATAAGTAGCTTCTCGCTAACATTATATTGTTTTTGTTTCTGATCATACAGAATGCTGAAGCTTCCAAGGTGATGGAGAATGATATATCGTACTCTGAGGACTGTAAAGCTTACGACAAAAACTCTGCTCTGTTTCACGATTGACATAAACGAGGGCAATACTAAACAGTGCCGGACTCCAGGAGGGTTGTCGACCAATGGGGTGGAACCTCCTAAACTTTGACAATCTTGCTGCAGCTTATGTGACCCTCTACCTGACTCTCTGGTGACCTTCCTCAACTGTTCACGAGGGTAGCGGCACCAGACGTGGTTCGTCATCCTCCCTGGTTTGCACGCATAGACCTGAACCAAAAAGCCTGAACTAAAATTCTGTAGTGTTGAGCATCTCCCTTAACTGAAATGGACCATACTGTCTTGCAACATCTCACTAACCTGAAATCTTTTGCTGAACTTGAGCTATCTAGTGAGTACTAAGGTCCCTGCCAAAGCATACCACCAATTTTTTTTCCCTGAAACGATGAGCAGTAGGAAGGTTGTTTTGTTGCAGACTTCCTTTTTTCTATACTTCTGTGAAAAACAGTAAATAATTATCCTTTTATTCATATTTGCTAACTACAACATACAGAGAGAACAGAGAGTAGCGTTGAGAGAGATGCACCTGCTGCGTCAGCAAGAAGCAAGAGACCCTGTACAAGAGCAGACACAATGCCACTGCCATGTGACGAGCGCCACCTTCTCGCTGCTCGTGGTTTCTTCTTCTGCTGGAGCGCCAGAGCCTGGAGCTAGTGGGGAACTGGTCGTCAGCCCTGAGACATCAGTACAAGAGTAGGCAAAATTCAGTACACTTTCTATAAAACATCAAAACACCAAAATACAGTTCATCTTCGGAAAGGAAGACGTTGTAGCATCTAGATTCAAAGGCGAAGCATCATGCTAGAATAAGTTGAACTGCATATATTCTTCTTTTGTGAACTTTTGCAACAAGTTAGAACTTTGTATGCAGGTCGTTGGGAGGTGAGCAGCGGGAGCGTAGGCGGGCCTGATTGGCTTCTATACATTATACATTGGTGCTACCGAAAATCACAAATGTGCTGAACATGGATGGGATGGAAGTGCTGTGCTCACCCTCACCTTGACTGCTATGGACTGCTACTCGCGATGGCCCCACCCTCCCTGACGCTGCGAGGTTGGACTGGGATGGCGTCGTGTCTCCGTCAGGGCAATCGGGAGGAGGCAAAGGTGTGGGAGTAGGGATGAGGAAGCTGGGCGGCGCGGGAGCTCCACCTCGGGTGGTTGTGCCAGAGTGGGGAGTGTTGGGTAACGTAGTAGTAAATCAAAATTTTCCTACGTGTCACCAAGATCTATCTATGGAGAAACCAGCAATGAGCAAAGGGGGAAGATCGCAAAGCGGAAGCGTTACTTGAACGCGGTTGGTGGAGTCATATTCGCAGCGATCCAGGTCGCAGTGGATTCCGACCTAAGCGCCGAACAACGGCGCCTCCGCGTTCAACACACGTGCAGCTCGATGACGTCTCCTAAGCCTTGATCCAGCAAGGAGGAGGGAGAGGTTGAGGGCGTGGTGGTGGTGGAGCAGCGTGGCAACTTCGACAGTGCTTCAACAAGAACTACAGAGGAGGAGGAGGAGGAGAGGGGCTGCCCGAGAGGGAGAGGAACTCGTGTGTTTGGCAGCCCCGAACCCTCCACTATATATAGGAGGAGGAGGAGGAAGGGCACAACCCTAGGGTTCCCACCCTAGGAGCCGGCGGCAGCCCCAGATGCCATCTGGTGCGGCGGCCAGGAAAGGGAGTGGGAGGGGCAGCGCCCTAGGTGGGCCTAGGGCCCATCTGTCCCTAGGGTTTGCCCCCCTCCCACCTTATGTTGTGCCTTGGGCCCTCGTGTGGGGGGGGAGGCGCACCAGCCCACCTAGGGGCTGGTTCCCTCCCACTTGTGGTCCATGCAGCCCTCCGGTGCCGCTGGCCCCACTTGGTGGACCCCCGGAACCCTTCCGGCGGTCCCGATACGTTACCGGTGATGCCCAAAACTTTTCCGGTGACCAAACCTCACTTCCTATATATGAATCTTTACCTCCGGACCATTCCGGAACTCCTCGTGACGTCCGGGATATCATCCGAGACTCCGAACTACCTTCGGTAACCACGCACACTATTTCCCTATAACCCTAACGTCATCGAACCTTAAGTGTGTAGACCCTACGGATTCGAGAGGCACGTAAACATGACCGAGACACCTCTACGGTCAATAACCAACAACGGGATCTGGATACCCATGTTGGCTCACACATGCTCCACGATGATCTCATCGGATGAACCACAATGTCAGGGATTCAATCAATCCCGTCTACAATTCCCTTTGTCTACCAGTATGACACTTGCCCGAGATTCAATCGTTGCTATCTCTATACCTTGTTCAGTCTCATTACCGGCAAGTCTCTTTACTCGTTCCGTAACACATCATCCCGTGGCTAACTCCTTAGTCACACTGAGATCATTATGATGATGTCTCACCGAGTGGGCCCAGAGATACCTCGTCATCATACGGAGTGATAAATCCCAGTCTCGATTTGTGCCAACCCAACAGATACTTTCAGGGTAACCCGTAGTATACCTTTATAGCCAGCCAGTTACGTTGTGACGTTTGGAACACCCAAAGTATACCTACAGCATCCGAGAGTTGCACAATCTCATGGTCTAAGGAAACGATACTTGACATTAGAAAAGCTTTAGCAGACGAACTACACGATTTTGTGCTATGCTTAGGATTGGGTCTTGTCCATCACATAATTCTCCTAATGATGTGATCCCGTTATCAACGACATCCAATGTCCATGCTCATGAAACCATAACCATCTATTGATCAACGAGCTAGCCAACTAGAGGCTCACTAGGGACATGTTGTGGTCTATGTATTCACACATGCATTATAGTTTCCGGCTAATACAATTATAGCATGAACAATAGACAATTATCATGAACAAGGTAATACAATAATAACCATTTTATTATTGCCTCTAGGGCATATTTCCAACAGTCTCCCACTTGCACTAGAGTCAATAATCTAGTTACATTGTGATGTATCGAACACCCATAGAGTTCTGGTGTTGATCATGTTTTGCTCGTGAGAGAGGTTTAGTCAACGGATCTGCGACATTCACATCCATATGTACTTTACAAATATCTATATCTCCTTCCTAAATGCAATCACGAATGGAGTTCAAGCGGCGTTTGATGTGTCTTGTCTTCTTGTGAAACCTGGGCTCCTTGGCAAGGGCAATAGCTCCAGTGTTGTCACAGAATAGAGTCATCGGGCCCGATGCATTGGGAATCACTCCTAGGTCGGTGATGAACTCCTTCATCCAGACTCCTTCCTTTGCTGCTTCCGAAGCAGCTATGTACTCAGCTTCACATGTAGATGCCGCCACGACACTTTGCTTGTTGCTGCACTAGCTTACTTCCCCTCCGTTCAAAATATACACGTATCCGGTTTGTGACTTTGAGTCATCCGGATCTGTGTCGAAGCTAGCATCAACATAACCCTTTACGACGAGCTCTTCGGCACCTCCATATACGAGAATCATGTCCTTGGTACTTTTCAGGTACTTCGGGATATTCTTGACCGCTATCCAGTGTTCCGCTCCAGGATCATTTTGGTACCTCCCCACCAAACTTATGGCAAGGTTCACATCAAGTCTGGTACACAGCATGGCATACATAATAGAGCCTATGGCTGAAGCATAGGGGATGACACTCATCTCTTCTCTATCCTTCGCCGTGGTCGGGCATTGAGTCATACTCAATCTCACACCCTGTAACACAGGCAAGAACCCCTTCTTGGTCTGATACATATTGAACTTCTTCAATATCTTGTCAAGGTATGTGCTTTGTGAAAGACCTATGAGGCGTCTTGATCTATCTCTATAGATCTTGATGCCTAATATGTAAGCAGCTTCTCCAAGGTCTTTCATTGAAAACACTTATTCAAGTAGGCGTTTATGCTTTCCAAAATTTCTATATCATTTCCAATCAACAATATGTCATCCACATATACTATGAGAAATGCTACAGAGCTCACACTCACTTTCTTGTAAATACAGGGTTCTCCATAAACCTGTATAAAACCAAACGCTTTAATCACCTCATTAAATCGAATGTTCCAACTCCGAGATGCTTGCACCAGCCCATAGATGGACCATTGGAGCTTGCACACCTGGTCAGCATCTTTAGGATCGACAAAACGTTTCGGCTGCATCATATACAGTTCTTCCTTAAGGAAACCATTAAGGAATGATGTTTTGACGTCCATTTGGCAGATCTCATAATGATAAAATGCGGCAATTGCTAACATGATTCAGACGGACTTCAGCATCGCTACGGGTGAGAAAGTCTCATCGCAGTCAACTCCTTGAACTTGTCGATAACCCTTAGCGACAAGCTGAGCCTTATAGACTGTCACATTACCATCTGCGGCAGTCTTCTTCTTAAAGATCCATTTATTTTCTATGGCTCACTTATCATCAGGCAAGTCCACCAAAGTCCATACTTTGTTCTCATACATGGATCCTATCTCGGATTTCATGGCTTCAAGCCATTTGTTGGAATCTGGGCCCGCCATTGCTTCTTCATAGTTCGAAGGTTCACCGTTGTCTAACAACATGATCTCCAGGACAGGGTTGCCGTACCAGTCTGGTGCGGAACGTGTCCTAGTGGACCTTCGAATAGCAACTTGATCTGAAGTTTCATGATCATCATCATTAACTTCCTCTCCAGCCGGCGCAGGCTCCACAGAAACAAGTCATCAATGAGGGTGAGAACATAACGGGAGCCACCGCGAGCCTCGACGCTCATTGGACCGCATAAATCGGTATGTATTATCTCCAACAAGTCAGTTGCTCGCTCCATTGTTCCAGAGAATGGAGTCTTGGTCATCTTGCCCATGAGGCATGGTTCGCACGTGTCAAATGATTCAAAATCAAGAGACTCCAAAAGTCCATCAGCATGGAGTTTCTTCATGCGTTTGACACCAATATGACCAAGGAGGTAAGTGGGACTATAGTTATCAATCTTACATATTTTGGTACTCACACTATGGACATGTGTAACATCACGTTCAAGATTCATCAAAAATAAACCATTGACCAACGGGGCATGACCATAAAACATTTCTCTCATATAAATAGAACAACCATTATTCTCAGATTTAAATGATTAGCCATCTCGCATCAAGCGAGATCCAGATACAATGTTCATGCTCAAAGCTGGTACTAAATAACAATTATTGAGGTTTAAAAGTAATCCCGAAGGTAGATGTAGAGGTAGCGTGTCGACAGAGATCACATCGACCTTGGAACCATTCCCGACGCGCATCGTCACCTCGTCCTTTGCCAGCCTCCGCTTATTCCGCAGCTCCTGCTTGGAGTTACAAATGTGAGCAAGTGCACCGGTATCAAATATCCAGGAGCTACTACGAGCGCTGGTAAGGTACACATCAATAACAAGTATATCACATATACCTTTAACGTTGCCAGCCTTCTTATCCGCTAAGTACTTGGGGCAGTTCCGCTTCCAGTGACTGGTACCCTTGCAATAAAAGCACTCAGTCTCAGGCTTGGGTCCATTCTTGTTCTTCTTCCCGGCAACTTGCTTACTAGGCGCGGCAACTGCTTTGCCGTCCTTCTTGAAGTTCTTCTTACCCTTGACTTTCTTGAAACTAGTGGTCTTATTCACCATCAACACTTGATGCTCCTTTTTGATCTTGACCTCCGCTGATTTCAGCATCGAGTACAACTCTGGAATGGACTTCTCCATCCCCTGCATGTTGTAGTTCATCACAAAGCTCTTGTAGCAAGGTGGGAGTGACTGGAGGATTCTGTCAATAACCGATTCATCCGGAAGATTAACTCCCAGCTGAGACAAGCGGTTGTGAAAACTAGACATTTTGAGTATGTGCTCGCTGACAGAACTATTCTCCTCCATCTTACATCTGAAGAACTTGTCGGAGACATGATATCTCTCGACCCGGGCATGATCTTGGAAAACCAATTTCATCTCTTGGAGCATCTCATATGCTCTGTGTTGCTCAAAATGCTTTTGGAGCCCCAATTCTAAACTATAAAGCATGCCGCACTGAACCAGGGAGTAATCATCACAGGGCGACTGCCAGGTGTTCATAACATCCTGAGCTGGGAAAATGGGTGCGTCACCTAGCAGTGCATCAAGGACATATAATCTTTTGGAAGCTACGAGGATGATCCTCAAGCCACGGACCCAGTCCGCATAGTTGCTTCCATCATCTTTCAGCTTGGTTTTCTCTAGGAACGCGTTGAAGTTGAGGGCAACATTAGCGTTGGCCATTGGATCTACAATATAGATTGTAAAGACAATTTTATACTAAGTTCATGATAATTAAGTTCACATAATCAAATTATTTAATGAACTCCCACTTAGATAGACATCTCTCTAGTCATCCAAGTGACACATGATCCACGTTAACTAGCCCGTGTCCGATCATCATGTGAGACGGACTAGTCATCAATGGTGAACATCTCCATGTTGATCGTATCTTCTATATGACTCATGTTCGACCTTTCGGTGTTCCGTGTTCCGAGGCCATGTCTGTACATGCTAGGCTCGTCAAGTCAACCTAACTGTATTGCGTGTGTAAATCTGGCTTACATCCGTTGTATGCGAACGTTAGAACCTATCACACCCGAACATCACGTGGTGCTTCGGAACAACGAACCTTAGCAACGGTGCACAGTTAGGGTGAACACTTTTCTTGAAATTTTAGTGAGAGGTCATCTTATTTAGCTACCATCGTTCTAAGAAAATAAGATGTAAACATGATAAACATCACATGCAATCAATATAGTGACATGATATAGCCAATATCATCTTGGTCCTTTGATCTCCATCTTCGGGGCACCATGATCATCACTGTCACCAGCACGACACCATGATCTCCATCATCATGATCTCCATCATCGTGTCTTCATGAAGTTGTGTTGCCAACTATTACTTCTACTGCTATGGCTAACGATTAGCAATGAAGTAAAGTAATCACATGTCGTTTATGATTGACACGTAGGTCATACAATAAATTAAGACAACTCCTATGGCTCCTGCCGGTTGTCATACTCATCGACATGCAAGTCATGAATCCTATTACAAGAACCTGATCAATCTCATACATCATAATGCATCACATCACATCCTTTGGCCATATCACATCACAAGGCATATGCTGCAAAAACAAGTTAGACGTCCTCTAATTTGTTGTTGCAAGTTTTTACATGGCTGTTATAGGTTTCTAGCAAGAACGTTTCTTACCTATGCCAAAACCACAACGTTATATGCCAACTGCTATTTACCCTTCATAAGGACCCTTTACATCGAATCTGATCCAACTAAGGTGGGAGAGACAGACACCCGCTAGCCACCTTATGCAACAAGTGCATGTCAGGCGGTGGAACCGGTCTCACGTAAGCGTACGTGTAAAGTTGGTCCAGGCCGCTTCATCCCACAACACCGCCGAATCAAGATAAGACTAGTAACAGTAAGCAAATTAACAAGATCGACGCCCACAACAACTTGTGTTCTACTCGTGCATAGATTCTACGCATAGACCTAGCTCATGATGCCACTGTTGGGGAACGTAGTAGTAAATCAAAAAAATTCTATGTGTCACCAAGATCTATCTATGGAGAAACCAGCAACGAGCAAAAGGGGAGTGCATCTTCATACCTTTGAAGATCGCAAAGCGGAAGCGTTACTAGAACACGGTCGGTGGAGTCGTACTCGTAGCGATCCAGATCGCGGTGGATTCCTATCTGAGCGCCGAACAACGGTGCCTCTGCGTTCAACACACGTGTAGCCCGATGACGTCTCCTACACCTTGATCCAGCAAGGAGGAGTTAGAGGTTGAGGGAGGCCACTCCAACAGCAGCACGACGGCGTGGTGGTGGCGGAGCAGCGTGGCAACTTCGACATTTCTTCAACAAGAACTACAGAGGAGGAGGAGGAGGAGGAGAGGGGCTGCCTGAGAGGGAGAGGAACTCGTGTGTTTAGCAGCCCTGAACCCTCCACTATATATTGGAGGAGGAGGAGGCAGGGTACAGCCCTAGGGTTCCCACCCTAGGAGCCGGCGGCAGCCCCATATGCCATCTGGTGTGGCGGCCAGGAGAGGGAGTGGGAGGGGCGGCGCCCTAGGTGGGCCTAGGGCCCATCTGCCCCTAGTGTTTGCCCCCTCCCACCTTATGCTGCGCCTTGGGCCCTTGTGGGGGCCGCACCAGCCCACCTAGGGGTGGTTCCCTCCCACTTGTAGCCCATGCAGCCCTTCGGTGCCGGTGGCCCCAACTTGGTGGACCCCTGAAACCCTTCCGGTGGTCCCGGTACGTTACCGGTGATGCCCGAAACTCTTCCGGTGACCAAATCCTCATTTCCTATATATGAATCTTTACCTCCGGACCATTCCGGAACTCCTTGTGATGTCCGGAATCTCATTTGGGACTCCGAACTACCTTCGGTAACCATGTATACTATTTCCCTATAACCCTAGCATCATCGAACCTTAAGTGTGTAGACCATACGGGTTCGGGAGGCACGTAGACATGACCGAGACACCTCTCCAGTCAATAACCAATAGAGGGATATGGATACCCATGTTGGATCCCACATGCTCCATGATGATCTCATCGGATGAACCACGATGTCGGGAATTCAATCAATCCCGTATACAATTCCCTTTGTCTACCGGTATGATACTTGCCCGAGATTCGATCGTCGATATCTCTATACCTTGTTCAATATCGTTACCGGAAAGTCTCTTTACTCATTCTGTAACACATCATCCCGTGGATAACTCCTTAGTCACATTGAGGCTCATTATGATGATGTCTCACCGAGTGGGCCCAGAGATACCTCTCCGTCATACGGAGTGACAAATCCCAGTCTCGATTCGTGCCAACCCAACTGATACTTTCAGGGATACCCGTAGTATACCTTTATAGCCACCCAATTACGTTGTGACGTTTGGAACACCCAAAGTATTCCTACGACATCTGGGAGTTGCACAATCTCATGGTCTAAGGAAATGATAGTTGACATTAGAAATGCTTTAGCAGACGAACTACACGATCATGTGCTATGCTTAGGATTGGGTCTTGTCCATCACATCATTCTCCTAATGATGTGATACCGTTATCAACGACATCCAATGTCCATGGTCATGAAACCGTAACCATCTATTGATCAATGAGCTAGCCAACTAGAGGCTCACTAGGGACATGTTGTGGTCTATGTATTCACACATGCATTATGGTTTCCGGTTAATACAACTATAGAATGAACAATAGAATTATCATGAACAAGGAAATACAATAATAACCATTTTATTATTGCCTCTAAGGCATATTTCCAACAGGGAGGCACTGGGCGGAGCCGATAAAAGCTTGGATCCCCGCCGATGGACCCCAATTTTCATGGAATAGGAGGCAGGCGGAGTGAGGCGGGCGTGATACGGGTGGGGCGACGGCTGGATCTTGGGTGATAGGGGCGGGGGAGCGGCCGGAGTCGGGACGATGGGGGCGGGGCGGCGGCCGGAGTTGGGGCCAAGCGGCAGGAACTAGCGTTTTGGCCAGCGCATCGCTTGGGTAGGATAGGTGCGCCCAGTGGTCGAAGACCGTGCGGGCGAGGACGTAGCTCTAGTGGCCGGCGAGCATGCGGGAGATGAGTCGGTGGCTGGTGAGCATGCGGGCGTGGTGGCGGCTCCAGTTGCTTTGTGGTGGTGGGGGGCGGGGGAAGTTCGTGGCGTGGGGATGAAACCGGTCGGAGGTGTGTGATGGGCCGGCCAGGTTTTCTCCTTTTGCGTTTTTGAGAGTTCGGGAACACCTCGTCGAGCCCTTATTGGGCTGATCGTGATCCGAATAACTATTCTGATCCTCGGCTCAGAATAGTGTTACTCTCTCTCTCTCTATTTATATATATACACACACATACACACACACACACTTCAACAGAGTAGTATAAATAACTAGGGTAATTTTATTATTCATCGTACAACATTGTGGTATTAATCCAACTCAACGGTTGATGTACATGCCATTTTTGACAATTCCTATTTAGTTGAAATTTCTCTCTTTTCAATCGATAAAACTGGCTAGGTTGTCTTCCTTCCGGTGGTCACCGTGCATGGTACCAGTCCCGCCCATCTTCCCCGCACCTCATCAATGAGGATCAACTACTTCCCAATCTCTCCCGCACTCCGCTTCGAGCTAGGTACATCAGAATTCGAGGAATCAGATCACGGTGGAGGACAAATATCATGCCTCCCAGATACGAACAAGGGCCACGGGGTTTAGGAGGGGAAGGGGGAGTGTACAGGGTGACACGCGGGAGGATTGAGAGGAGCTTGAACCCTAGGGATAATGTTGACAATTTGGATGGTGTGGCAGAAGGCAATCCATGAGGGGGTTGTTCCTATGTGTCGCGAAAGCCCGGGAAACTTTCAGGGCCCAACGACACAAGGTGCCCGAAAATGTTTTGTAGTTTGTAAGATGGGACACATGCAAGTATGGTTCTATCACCTAGGATATCATGGTCTAGGGGATTTCGACATTGTGTTCATTCATCAAGTCCTGTGGTGGATATATCAAAGGTGACTAATCAAATATTTTTGATTGGCTTAGAAATGAGAATGACTATAGGGGTATGGTGAGTATAGCTACATCATGTAGGTGATAGTCAATATGTAGCACCCTTCCTATTTTGCGTGGAACTCCACACATTGGTGGTCGTGTTTTTCCTGAAGCCTCATATTCCATGATCGAGTGCATGATCTTTATCTTTTTCTCTGCCATAGTTCTTTTCTCTATACTAGAAATTATCATTTGCTCATCACATATTCGAACTAGGAATAAGTGCATCAACTAGTAGGGATTTCGAGTGTGTTGTTGTTTCGGTGGTGATGGGGCAATATATATGCACATGACATTAATTCCAAGCATGGTTTAAGTTGGTTGTTGGATATATGCCATCATATATGTACCAGATTTGTGTTATCTGGTAGTAGTCCTTTACTAACATGGTGTGACTTTATTTCCATGAATCATGGATGAATGCCACTATCTTGTAATGGCTAGAATGGAAGTAGATATTTACTAGATAATTATTGTGTATATCTCGCGCACTTGATCAAGTCATTCTTTGTAAAGACTGCTACCTAATCACTACCCATAACCTCTACACACAAGTTTATCTTAAATTAAAGCAGGAATAATCCATGGTTCGAACATCTATGAAATGATATATACAAATAAGTAAGTAATGATACGTCTCCAACGTATCTATAATTTTTGCGTGTTCCATGTTGTTATCTTATCAATCTTGGATGTTTTACAATCATTTTATAACAACTTTATATCATTTTTTGTGACTAACCTATTGACGTAGTGCCAAAGTGCCAGTTGCTATTTTTGCTTATTTTTTTACTTCGCAGAAAATCAGTACCAAACAGAGCCCAAATTCTACGGGAATTTTTGGAGATTTTTATGGACAAGAAGAGCTAGGATGGGCAAAAGAGCACCAGGAGAGGGGGTAGTGGGGCAAGGTGGCTACCCTCCACCAGGGCACGCAAAAGGCCCCTGGCATGGCCTGGTGGAGGGTGCCCACCTCGGGACCCCCCTCAACCGACTATTCGCCCTATAAATTCCCAAATATTTGGAAAACCCTAGAGGAGTCGATAAAATACAATTCTAGCCACCGCAAGTTCCAAAACCTCGAGATCTAATCTAACACCATCACAGAGGGGTTCATCTTCATCATAGGTGCCTCTCCCATGACGCGTGAGTAGTCCACCATAGACCTACGGGTCCGTAGGCAGTAGCTAGATGGCTTCCTCTCTCTCTCTATGATTCTCAATACAATGGTCTCTTGGAGATCTATTTGATGTAATGACTTTTGCGGTGTGTTTGTTGGGATTTGATGAATTTTGAGTTCATGATCAGTTTCTATCCATGAATATGATTACAATCTTATTTTTCTCTTATTTGCATGATTACCTATAGCCTCATATTTCTTCTTCGAATCTTTGGTTTAGTTAGGTCAAGTAGATCTATTTTTCTTGCCATGTGAAGAGTTGCTTTGTGATGGGTTCGATCTTGCCGTGTTCTTTCCCAGTGACAGAAGGGGCAACAAGACACGCATGTATCGTTGCCATTAAGGATAACAAGATGGGGTGTATTTTCTAGAAATATGCCCTAGAGGCAATAATAAATTGTTGATAATCGTTTATTATCCACGCTATAATTGTATTGATTGGAAACTCAGATACATGTGTGGATACGTAGACAACACCATGTCCCTAGTATGCCTCTAATAGACTATCTCGTTGATCAAAGATGGTCAAGGTTTCCTAGCCATGGCCATGAGATGTCATTTGATAACGGGATCACATCATTAGGAGAATGATGTGATGGACAAGACCCAAACTATAAACGTAGCATATGATCATGTCAGTTTATTGCTACAGTTTTCTACATGTCAAGTATTCGTTCCTATGACCATGAGATCATGCAACTCACTGACACCGAAGGAGTACCTTGTGTGTATCAAAAGTCGCAACGTAACTGGGTGACTATAAAGGTGCTCTACAGGTATCTCCGAGGGTGTCTGTTGGGTTGGCATGGATCAAGACTGCGATTTGTTACTCCGTGTAACGTAGAGGTATCTCAGGGCCCACTCGGTAATACTACATCACAATAAGACTTGCAAGCAATGTGACTAAGTGTTAGCCACGGGATCTCGTATTACGGAACGAGTAAACAGACTTGCCGGTAACGAGGTTGAACTAGGTATGGAGATACCGATGATCGAATCTCGGGCAAGTAACATACCGAAGAACAAAGGGAACAACATACGGGATTAACTGAATCCTTGACATAGAGGTTCGACCGATAAAGATCTTCATAGAATATGTAGGAATCAATATGTGCATCTAGGTCCTACTATTAGTTATTGACCGTAGAGGTGTCTCGGTCATGTCTACATAGTTCTCGAACCCGCAGGGTCTGCACAGTTAAGGTTCAGTGACGTTTCGGTAGTATAGAGTTATGTATGGTGGTGACCGAAGGTTGTTCGGAGTCCTGGATGAGATCCCGGACATCATGAGGAGCTCTGTAATGGTCCGGAGGTAAAGATTGATATATAGGAAGTCCTGTTTTGGTCACCGGAAAGGTTTCAGGCTCATCGGCAGTATATCGGGAGTGCCAGGAGGGTGGCGGGGACCATCGGGAGGGTTATTTCAACCCAAGAGTCTACATGGACTGTGGGAAGAGGTATACCAGCCCTTAGTGGGATGTCCTAAGTCCCACAAGAGGCCCATGCGGATGGAGTGGAAGGAGAAGGAAAAAAAGCTAAGGTGGAAGGAGTTTCCAAGTGGGAAGGAGGAGTCCTAGTCCTACTAGGATTGGAGGAGGACTCCTCCTCTCCTCCTTGAGCAAGGACAAGGGCTGGCCCCTTGTGCGCCAAGCCTCCTCCCTCCCTCCTCCTATATATAATAGAGGTTTTGAGGGTTTTGGGACACAGAAAAAAGCCACGTGCTACCCTCTTCTCTAGATCGTAGTTTCTCCTCTAGATTGGTTTCAGTGGTGCTTAGGCGAAGCCCTGCTGGAATAGCTCCACTACCATCACCGCAACACCGTCGCGCTGTCGGGGAACTCATCTACCTCTCTGCTCCCACTTGCTGGATCAAGAAGGCGGAGATCGTCATCGAGCTGTACGTGTGCTGAACGCGGACGTGTCGTCCGTTCGACACTAGATCGGAAGGACAGTGATCAAGATTGTGAGACAATCGTGATGGGATCACGGCACGGATCGTGATTGGATCGCGGGACAGTCAATGATTTGGATTGCGAAGACGTTCGACTACATCAACCGCGTTTCTAAATGCTTCCCGCTTAGCGATCTACAAGGGTATGTAGATCCACTCTTCCTCTCAAAGATGCTCATCACCATGGATAGATCTTGCGTGTGCGTAGGAAATTTTTTGTTTCCCATGCAATGTTCCCCAACAGTGGCATCATGAGCTAGGTCTATGTGTAGGTGAGATATCGAGTAGAACACAAAGAGTTTGTGGGCGTTGATGCTTAGATTGCTTCCTCCGTTGGTCGTGTTTTGGTTCAGCGGTATTGTGGGATGAAGCGCCCGGACCAACCTTACTCGTATGCTTACGAGAGACCGGTTCCATCGACTAAAATTTCTTAATGTTTGGGGTTGCGATGCTTATGTGAAAAAGGTTTTCACCTAATGAGCTCGAACCCAAAGCGGACAAATGCATCTTCATGGAATACCGTAAGAACAGTTAGGTATACCTTCTATCTCAGATCCGAGTGCAAAGTGTTTATTGCTAAAAACGGGTCCTTTCTCGAGAAAGAGTTTCTCTCAAAAGAATTGAGTGGGAGGAAGATAGAATTTGATGAGGTTGTTGAACCTTTGTTCAACCAGAGAGTAGCGCAACACAGAAAGATGTTTCTGTGGAGCCTACGTCAGTTGAAGAGGAAGTTAATGGTGATGATCATGAAGCTTCGGATCAAGTTACTATCAAACCTTGTAGGTCGACAAGAACGCGTACTGGTCCTGAGTGGTACGACAACCCTATCTTGGAGGTCATGTTGTCGGATAACGATGAACCTAAGAGCTATGGAGAAGCGATGATGGGCCCGGATTCCGACAAATGGTTAGAGGCCATGAAATCCGAGAAAGGATCCATGTATGTAAACCAAGTATAGACTTTGGTAGACTTGCTCATTGGACGACAGATTGTCGAATACAAATGGACCTTTAAGATGAAGACATACGCTGATGGTAAATGTCACCATTTATAAAGCTCGACTTGTCGCAAAGAAGTTTCCGACAAGTTCAAGGAGTTGATTGCGATGAGACTTTCTCACTCGTAGCGACGCTAAATTCTTTTGGAATTTTTTTACCAGTGGCATTTTTCAATTATGAAATCTCGCAGATGGATGTCAAAACACCGTTTCCTTACTTGAGGAAAGGTTGTATGTGATACAACCAGAAGGTTTTGTCAGTCCTAAGGATGCTAAAAGGCGTGCAAGCTCCAGCAATCCTTCTAAGGGCTAGAGCAAGCATCTCGGAGTTCGAATATACGCTTTGATGAGGTGATCAAAGTTTTTCAGTCTATACAAAGTTTATGAGAAACTTGTATTTACAATAAAGTGAGTGGGAGCACTATAGAGTTTCTGATAAGCATATGTGGATGACATATTGTTCATCGGAAATGATATAGAATTTTTGGAAAGCATAAAGGGTTGTTTGAAAAGAGTTTTTCAAAGGAAGACCTAGATAAACCTACTTAATTGTTGGGCATCGATATCCATAGAGATAGATCAAGACGTACGATAAGAATTTCATTGAGTATATACCTTAACAAGATTTTGAAAGAATTCAAAATGGATCAGTCAAGGAAAGAGTTCTTGCCTGATTTGTAAGGTGTGAAGTTGAGTGAGACTCAAAGCTCGAACACGGCAGAAGAAAGAGAAAGGATGAACGTCATCCCCTACGCCTTAGCCATAGGCTCTGTATAGTATGCCATGCTGTGTACCGCACTTGTGTGTGCCTTGCCATAAGTCCGCCAGGGGGTATAAAGGTGATCCAGGAGTGGATCACTGGACAGTGTTCAAGATTATCCTTAGTAACTAAAGGACTAAGGAAAGGTTTCTCGATTATGGAGGTGATAAAGAGTTCGTCGTAAAGAGTTATGTCGATGCAAGCTTTAACACCAATCAGGATGACTCTTAGTAGCAATCCGGATACGTATAGTGGAGCAGCCATTTAGAATAGCTCCAAGTGGAGTGTGGTAGCAGTGTCTACAGTATGACATAGAGATTTTCAAAGTACACGCGGATCTGAATTTCGCAGACCCGTTGACTAAAAGACCTCTCTCACTTGCAAAGCATGATCGAGCCCTAGAACTCATTGAGTATTAGATTCATAACAATGCTAATCACATGGTGATGTGAACTAGATTATTGACTCTAGTGCAAGTGCGAGACTGTTGGAAATATGCCCTAGAGGCAATAATAAATTGGTTATTGTCACATTTCCTTGTTCATGATAATCTTTTATTATCCATGCCATAATTGTATTGATCGCAAACTCAGATACATGTGTGGATGCATAGACAACACCATGTCCTTAGTATGCCCCTAATAGACTAGCTCGTTGATCCAAGATGGTCAAGGTTTCCTAGCCATGGACATGAGATGTCATTTGATAACGGGATCACATCATTAGGAGAATGATGTGATGGACAAGACCCACACTATAAACGTAGCATATGATCATGTCAGTTTATTGCTACAGTTTTCTGCATGTCAAGTATCTGTTCCTATGACCATGAGATCATGCAACTCACTGACACCGGAGGAGTACCTTGTGTGTATCAAACGTCGCAACGTAACTGGGTGACTATAAAGGTGCTCTATAGGTATCTCCGAGGATGTCTGCTGGGTTGGCATGGTTCAAGACTAGGATTTGTTACTCCGTGTAACGGAGAGGTATCTCAGGGCCCACTCGGTAATACAACATCACAATAAGCCTTGCAAGCAATGTGACTAAGTGTTAGCCACGGGATCTTGTATTACAGAATGAGTAAAGATACTTGCCGGTAACTAGGTTGAACCAGGTATGGAGATACCGACGATCGAATCTCCGGCAAGTAACATACCCAAGAACAAAGGGAACAACATACGGGATTAACTGAATCCTTGACATAGATGTTCGACCGATAAAGATCTTCGAAGAATATGTAGGAAACAATATGGGCATCCAGGTCCCGCTATTGGTTATTGACCATAGAGGTGTCTCGATCATGTCTACATAGTTCTCGAACCCGCATGGTCTACACACTTATGGTTCGGTGACGTTTTGGTAGTATAGAGTTATGTATGGTGGTGACCAAAGGTTCTTTGGAGTCCTGGATAAGGTCCCAGACATCACAAGGAGATCCGTAATGGTCCGGAGGTAAAGATTGATATATAGGAAGTCCCGTTTTCGTCACCGGAAAGGTTTCGGGCTCATCGGTAGTGTACGGGGAGTGCAGGGAGGGTGCCGGGGGACCATCGGGAGGGGTATTTCGACCAAAGAGGCTACATGGGCAATGGGAAGAGGTATACCAGCCCTTAGTGGGCTGGCCTAAGTCCCACAAGAGGCCCATGTGGCTGGAGTGGAAGGAGAAGGGAAAAAAGCCAAGGTGGAAAGAGTTTCCAAGTGGGAAGGAGGAGTCCTAGCTAGTCCTACTAGGATTGAAGGAGGACTCCTCCTCTCCTCCTTGCGCAAGGACAAGGGCTGGCCCCTTGTGCGCCAAGCCTCCTTCCTCCCTCCTCCTATATATAATAGAGGTTTTGAGGGTTTTGAGACACAGAAAAACAGCCACATGCTGCCCTCTTCTCTAGATCGTAGTTTCTCCTCTAGATTGGTTTTAGCGGTGCTTAGGCGAAGCCCTGCTGAAATAGCTCCATCACCATCGCCGCAATGCCGTCGCTCTTCCGGAGAACTCATCTACCTCTCCGCTCCCTCTTGATTGATAAATAAAGCGGAGATCGTCATCGAGCTGTACGTGTGCTGAATGCGAACGTATCGTCCGTTCGGCACTAGATCGGAAGGACCGTGATCAAGATTGCGAGACAATCGTGATGGGATCACGGGACAGATCATGATTGGATCGCGAGACAGATCGTGATGGGATCACGGGACACTTGGCAATTTGGATCGCGAAGACGTTCGACTACATCAACCGTGTTTCTTAATGCTTCCCGCCTAGCGATCTACAAGGGTATGTAGATCCACTCTCCCTTTCGTAGATGCTCATCACCATGGATAGATCTTGCTTGTGCGTAGGAATTTTTTGTTTCCCATGCAATGTTCCCCTAAGTATTCCTACATGAATAGATCTTGTGTACATAAGGTCACCATTCTTACTGCATTACTTTGTTACCCCCTGAACTTAATACACTAGATGCATGCTGGATAGCGGTCGATGTGTGGAGTAATAGAAGTAGATGTAGAATTGTTTCGGTCTACTTATCTTGGACGTGATGCCTATATAATTATCATCGCCTGGATATCGTCGTGATTATTTTATCTTCTATCAATTTCCCAACAATAATTTGTTCACCCACCGTGCGCTATACTCACGCGAGAAGCCACTAGTGAAACCTACGGCCCCCGGGTCTACTTTTCCGACATATTGCTTTTTGATCTACTATTTTTCCCTTTTTTCAGATCTATTAATACAAAAAAATACCATGCTGCACTTTTTGTTTACTTATTTTATTTTGTATTCTTGTGATATATATTTGCCAAAACTATCATTACCTAATATATCTTATTACCGTAGAGAGCTTCACAACCTCTCTTTCGTGTCGGGTTGCAAGTATTTCTTATTTGTGTGTAGGTGTTGTTTACGTGGGTGCATGATCTTCCTCTATGGATTGATACCTTGGTTTCATAACTGAGGGAAATACTTACCGTCGTTGTGTTGCATCATCCCTTCGTCTTTAGAGAAATACCGACGCAGTCTCAAACCACGCCAAAGGAATTTCTGGCGCCGTTGTCAGGGAGGAAGCAATCTCATCTACCAGTTTCCTAATAAAAAAATCTCATCTCCTTGCAATTTACATTATTTTCCATTTGCCTCTCGTTTTCCTCTCCCCCACTTCACAAACTTTCCATTTTATTCACCCTCTCTTTTTCGTTTGCCTTTTTCTCGTCAGATCTCTTGTTTGCTTACAATCTTGTCTACGTAGATCCAGTGACTCAAGAAAACACCAAGTTATGTGATTTTCCAATACCAATAATAATGATTTTATTATCACTCCTATTGCTCCTCCCTCCACTAGTGCGGAGTCTTCTGATATTAATGTCGGTTTGTTCAATCTTTCAATGAAAGATTAGTTTTCTGGTACTCCTAATTAGGATGCCGCGTCCCATCTAAACACCTTCGTGGAATTATGAGGTACGAAAAAGAAACAAGATGTGGACAATGATATTGTGAAATTGAAATTGTTTCCTTTCTCCTCGCGGGATCCTCCAAATTTTTTGTTTTCTTCTTTGCCTCACAATAGTATTGATTCTTGGGATAAGTGCAAGGATGCTTTTATTACTAAGTATTTTCCGCACGTGAAAATTATTTCCCTTAGAACTCAAATCATGAATTTTAAGCAACTTGAGATGAACATGTTGCATAATCTTGGGAAAGAATGAAATTGATGCTAAGAAATTGTCCTACTCATGGTTTAAATCTGTGGATGACCATTCAATTTTTTTATTCGGGATTGAATTTTGTCTCTAGAAATATTTTAGATTCCACCACGGCTGGTACTTATATGGAAATTACTTTGGGTGAAGCTACCAAATTGCTAGATAATATTATGGCAAATTGTTCACAATGGTATACTGAAAGAGCACCTACTAGTAAAAAGGTAGTACTTTGAGTGTAAAAGTGGATGCTCTTCTGAAGTTGGTTGCTAGTAAAAATTCTCCTATTGATCTTATTGATATGCCTTTGTCTACTTTGATTGAGAAAAATAGCGATTTCGTAGATGTGAATTTATCTCGCGAAATAATTTCAATAACAATGCTTATAGAGGTAATTTTAATCCTAGACCTTTTCCTGGAAATTCCTCCAAAAATTATGGTAATTCCTATGGTAATTCTTATAATAATAATAATAGGAAAACCTCTAATCTTGAATATTTTTAAAGAATTTATCAATGCTCAAAAGTCTTTTAATACTACGATAGAAGAAAAGTTGAATAAGATTGATGGTATGTCTAGAAGCATTCATAGAATTTCTATTGATGTAGAAATTCTCAAATTCCATGCTTTTCCACCTAAGATCAATGAATCAATTAAGGCTTTATATGCATCTATGGAGAACATAAGAAAAGAATCACTATGCTTAGATCTAAAAGAGAATTTTTAGAAAAAGCATTTTATAGCAATTACTTTCATAACAATGATGATAAAGGGACTTAAGAAGAGTCAACTTTAGTTAGAGGGCGTCCCAATGATTTGGAGGGTGAAAATCTTGATGAAATTTTTGATAAAAGTGGGTTTGGAGAGGTCAAAACTTTAACTAGTGAAGTGCCACTATTTTTGATTACAAAACTTTAATTATGAGAGTTGTTCCTTGGTTGTTTGTATTTCTTTGCTGCAATCCATGATAAATTCACCCCATGCTTATGAACAAAATAAAGCTTCTACTAAACATATCATTGATGTGATGATGAAATACTTAAAAGAAAAGTTGGAATTAGATTTCAATTCCTAGCAAATTGCATGATGAGTGGGAACTTACCATTAAAGTCAAGATTAAAAATATGAATGCTTTGCATTGTGTGATTTGGTTGCTAGTGTTTCCACAATTCCAAAATCTTTATGTACCAATATTGAAGAATGTTCTCTTAATTTGCACTTAGCCGATTCTACTATTAAAAAGCCTTTGGGAAAAATTAATGATGTTCTTATTCTTGCAAATAGGAACTATGTGCCCATTGATTTTATTCTTCTTGATATTGATTGCAATCCGTCTTGTCCCATCATATTTGGTAGACCGTTTTACGCACTATAGGTGCCGTGATTGATATGAAAGAAGGCAATATTAAGTTTCGGTTTCCTCTTAGAAAGGGTGTGGAACATTTTCCTAGAACAAGAATTAAGCCACCATATGAATCAGTCATAAGGGCCTTCTATGGAGTGAAAACTAAAGATGACAATACTTGAAATTATGCGTTATGCCTAGCTAGGGGCGTAAAACGATAGCGCTTTTGGAAGGCAACCCAATGAATAATTTTTTTTATCTTTTCTTTTCAGTTTTTGAGTGTTTTGCACAATTCGATTCTGTTATGCTTGTGTTTCTATGTTTTATTTAGTGTTTGTGCCAAGTAATACCTTTAGGATGTTCCATAAGATGAGTAGAAACAATGCTGAATCCGAAATATAAACTTTGTTTCCTGTGCACGAATTTTCATTTTTTACTAGAACCTGATATTGAGCTGAAATTTTAACACATTATTGGTATACATGTTAGGGGTGAATGGAAAAAGGAGCTGCAATTTGCACACCCCTAAGTAAGTACTACTGTTCGGCGCATCTCTTATTGAGTCTAGTTTCAATACCATTATCATGCTTGATTATCATTTTGATTGAACTCTATTCTCGTAAAGTGTTTGTGGTAGGCACCCGGGAATAATTTATGTGGATACTATGTTTGCTAGTTCATTCGCCACTCGACCTCTAAACGGGACGGCATAAGTGCAGAACAATTAAAAGTACGTAAACAATATTCACAATTTTATTTTAGTACCATCATTTGTGTTGAGTTTCATTCATATATATACTGACCCCTTCTTTAAAATAGACCTGGAGGAAGCAGGATCAACTCCTACCAAATGATCGCATATGAGGAATTCAATAGGAATTGGCGGGATTCTTTCTTGAGCACGCCATACCTAAAGACGGAGAATACCATCGACAATTGTAATCCGATTTTGGTGGATGATGTTAGGGATCCTACGAGATATTATATTGTATATATGCATGACCGTGTACTATATGTAGTAGCGTCGAATAGATATACGAAAACTTGTTGTTAGACCAAGCACGAAGAAAGAGAGGTCACTTCTCTCTATATATGTTCATGAGGATGTTGTGTAATTAATGGTTCCTTCATTCCTATATGTAGTACCTAGCGTCGAGTTGAATGGAAAACATAAAATAAAAATGAAACCCTGAATGTAAAGAGTAAACACAAAAAGAAAGGGGGAACACGATATGAAACCCCTATAAACCCTCCAAAACCCATAACCCATGCTTCAAAGAAAAAAACCCAGAGCGTGGCAGGTGCTGACGCGTGTCTGTCTTATTGTCCCGGTTCATTTTACGAACTGGGCTAAAGGGTCCTCCTGCCTTGGCGCCACACAGCGGCCACGTGGAGCACCTTTAGTCCCGCTTCGTAACAGGACTGGGCCTAAAAGTGGAGGGCATTAGTCCCGATCGTTTAGTCCTGATTGCAGAACAGAGACTAATGGCCCGTTTTCTACCAGTGTGTGTAGGATTGGTACATGTAGCTTGGCTCAACCAAGTAAAAAAGGATTGATTGAAAGTGTTTTTTGGCTCAACTGTGATGTTTTTTCCCTATAGATCCTATTAGTTTGGGTTTCTATTTTTGTAACCGAGATAGAATTTTTTAAAGTGATTTTTATCTTTTTGCCTCCATTATTTCTTAAGGAAAACAATTGGTTGAGGATTAGATGGGTAATCTACACTGTAAAAATTTGGTCCTAATACAGCTCGTCAAATCTATCTATACTTATACTAATTAGGCACTTCCTACAAATTCCCACGTTAATTAGAATCTATGGACCGTTAATCTTGTGGGACCGAGTTATAACGGTGTAGATTAATCCACATAATTCTTGCATAGAAAAGAACATTTAGTTTGGTGAACAGATAAAAATAATATATCTCCACGTTGAATTGTTCTACCAACGAATAAATAGTGCGGTCCCAAGTTAAATTGTTGGTAAAGAAACAGGACTTCATTTATTAAAAAGTTAGAAGAAATAAAAAGCCGATCGGCTGACTCGCCCAGTGCTTTCCAGTCATTTACGCATGTCACGAGTAGGTATTGACTTATTTTTGTCGAAGCTGATCGATGTTACAGAGAAACCCAAATATTCAGCCATGCACACGTCATACCTAAGCAAGCAGGTGGATCATTTCTTTCCTGAGCAAAACCATATACGTGGAAAACTAGGTGCTCCCGGCTAGCTTAAGTGATCCGGATTAGCATAAGTGCATAACCTGCAACATGCACACATACAACATGGACTAGCCACCTGCCTATTTTTTTTCACCCAATTGGATGATTCTCATATGTTGTATTTCCACCATCTTAAACAAAGCTAAGATGACTACACGCATAAATTTCTGTAAAAAGCCCGGCAACCGGACATTGTTTTTTGTGTGTCTCTTATAAGCTATGTGCTAATAAATGTTTTTTTTTGCTAAGATTCTCATATCTTTCACGTTTTTTTTGCTTCATATTAAGGGTAATACAAAATGATTTAATTATGGTATAAATTTTGTGTGTGTCTCCTATAAGCTATGTGCTAATAAATGGAACCCTCTACACAAGAAAGCTTCCACATTAATGGAATCATATAATGCTTTTTCATGTATCTTAATTACAACTGAATTAATATGTCAATACGATGCTTTTGGACAAGTACGTGAAGACAAAAGCATTCAAGAAAGTTACAACATACACTATACAATGCCAGGGAGAAAAGTAACTTGACCATGCGTATTCTCCTACTAATATACATTATTTTCTCAAATTCTCTCCTGTTTCTTCACTATAATGTATAATGATGCCACACAGGTGGATCAATGAGGTACTTTGGCCGATCATCAGAGCTATTGACGTTGCCGTCATCGATGATTTGGGTTTTGTTGAAAATTTCCACCGTTGTAGCACATCCTGGGTTCAGCTTCTATGCCCATTATCTAACCATAGTTACATACATAAATGAGAGGTATGTAACCATTTTATGCTCAACAATGGATGCATGAGATTTCATAGGTGACGACGTATCGTTAAATCCGAACATTGCTACTGTCCATTAATTTGCATGACTACTTTTCACCTTTTCTTTTCTCAACCCGGTCGAATAAGAGGTCAGCATATATATGGCATGTCACACATGTGCTATGATGCTATGCAGAATCCCATGATGAAGTACATGTTTCAATGTTTGTAATTTTATTCCGTAGGCCCTTAATAAGTGTTATTGGTCTTTGTACTATTTCCCTATCATTGACAACACAGGCTCTGTGAAAGTTATGATGTTCTCTTATTTGCAAATTCTTAAGTTGTTATGTCATTTAGTTCAAATTTATTTGGTGTACCATCAATCGTTGACACTCATTCACTCACCTGGGTAAGCATTTCCATAACATATATATATATATATATATGTGATACACCCCCTTATGAACAACTATCTACTATAATATAGAACCTAAGATACACATAACTAGCCCGTGCAAACGCACGGGTTGACGACTAGTCTAATTAATGTGACAATTTCTGGAGAGTCTACAATTAGTATAGGTAGGTATAGATAGGCATGGAAACAACAAATTTTTATGTACTGACCACAGCAACTCTCCAATATGTCTGTCCTACGAGCATCAGTTTTTTTTGTTTGGTCAAAGGGGCACGTCCCCGGCTTCATTTTCATTTAGAAAACGAAACCAGCATACACGCCGAGCAACAGTCTGAAAGACTCAAAAGAAAATAAGGAATAGCAGCCACTAAGGTCATACTGACTGTGTTTTTGGCTGTCAAAGTACACACACACTAAAGCGACAATACGAAAGACAAGGACATGCGTCAGACATTTTAGGCATCATCTGCCATGCCATGGGTGGTTACTGGTTGTTACTTTGTGATGGCGGGCTCCAAGATGATGCATTGGAGGCGCGCTGCCGCTGCCATCCTCATGTGGACGATAGCAATGGCTGCTCCCCCGACAAACAACAACTGCATACGAGATAGCATGAATAAGTAACGGAAGTGGAGGAGGAGCACCGCCATCTTGGGTGACGACGACCAGAGTGCACAGCAGGGAGGTGCTTCCCGAAGAAATATCGGTTGGGTTCGAGAACATCAAGGAGCAGGGCCACCGGCGTGCTGACTCGACTAAGTTGGGGAGCAGTGGTTTGACGCGGTCGAGTGAGGGCAACTGGTCCACGACTGTTCTGCACGTCAGCCTTTCTTGCCGTCGTCGGTGTTAGAATAAACTAAACGACACATCGAGATACGATATTTGTTAAGTACTGATATCATGAGGAGTAAATGACACTGACGGTTCGAGAACTTGCGCTGCGGATGCACCTAAGTCACGATACTTGCAAACCGAAAAAACCCGTCATAAAACTTGAATTGTGGGTGCAGATAGGTCACATATGTCATCTGAACCGGCCATCTGCCCTATTTTCGAAAAAAAATCGTCATAGAACTTGCGTTGCGGGTGCATATAGGTCACACATGCCATTTGAACCGGCCAGCTGCCTTTTTTCTCCCTCGAGCGGTCACACACGGCTCACGTGAGGTTGGTTGGGGTTGATTATTTTGTAGAAAGACCATATTATTTTGTAGAAAAATGTTTATTTTTCACATGTTCACGACTTTAAAAAATGTTCGCGAATTACAAATATTTTAAAAATTAATCGTTCACGCACATTTTCAAACTTATCGTTTGCAAACATTTTCAAAAAATTTCGTTTCTGGACAATTTTTCAAAGTCACGAATCACAAATATTTTAAATAAATATCGTTCGCGAACATTTTTTTAAAGTCGTGAATCACAAATATATTTTTTAAAATGTTCACAACTTTAAAAAAATGGATCACAAATATTTTTCAAATTTATCGTTTGCGAGCATTTTTTTAAAGTCATGAACAAATAGTTTTCAAATTAATCGTTCACGAACATTTTCAAATTTATCGTTCGCAAACATTTTCAAATTTTTCGTTCGTGGACATTTTTTTAAAATGGTCGACTAACAAATATTTTTAATAAATATTTTTTAATTTATCATTCGCGAACTTTTTTTAAAGTCGTGAATCACAAATATATTTTTAAAAATGTTTACCACTTTAAAAAAATGTCCACGAATCACAAACATTTTTCAAATTTATCTTTCGTGAATATTTTTTTAAAGTCGTGAACAAATAGTTTTCAAATTAATCTTTCACGAACATTTTCAAATTTATCGTTCACAATCATTTTCAAAATTTTCGTTCATCACATTTTTTTAAAGTCTTGAATCACAAATATTTTTTGAATTTATTGTTCATGAACATTTTTTTAAAGTCATGAATCACAAATATTTTTTTAAATGTTCACAACTTTAAAAAAATGATCGCGAATCACAAACATTTTTCGAATTGATCATTCGCGAACATTTTTTTAAAGTCGTGAACAAATAGTTTTCAAATTTATCGTTCACGAACATTTTTTTAAAGTCACGAATCACATATATTTTTAAAGTCATGAACAAATTTATCGCGCTTGACCGTTAGAGGAAGAAAACCGGACAATTGGTCGGTTCAGATGGCATATATGACCTATCTGCACTCGCAATGCAAGTTCTATGCCAGGTTTTTCCTGTTTTGCAAGTACCGTGACTTAAGTGCACCCGCAGCGCAAGTTCTCCGACCGCCAGTGCCATTTACTCTATCATGAGCAAGGTTCAATTTAAGGATGCGGTTGTTGATCTAGATGTGGAGTAGAATTCGCTGAGATGAATCATTCGTGGTGGATGCTTGGCGAGGAAATTAGTGGATAGCGATCGGAAATAGGCAGAAGAAATTGTGTAAAGGGATCCAGCGTGGTCAAGTCTTGCACGGGTATTTTTTCCTTGGGTGCAGTATGACGAGGTGCTTCGAGTATCTATAGCAAGGTATGGCGCATAAGGATTGAAGAAATCTGGAGTGCGTCGTGATGGGACCATGCGTACACACGGCATTAAGCAATGCACAGATGAGTGCGGGCGGACATGATGCAGGGTGAAGTATTATTGCAGTCGGGTATTTTTGGCTCGATCGGACTGTATTGTCTGACGGATTGATGGGAGGTTGGTGAAAGCAGAAGACGGCGGTGATTTCAGCGATGACGACATAGGAGCGTGATGCTGATGGTGGCTGACTTCTGGGGCGTGAAAACACGTGGTGCAGGCCTAAGGGCTTGTACGGCTTCGACGGACTATGGGACAGGGTTGATTCAAGATGGTGCACACATGAGAGAGCTTGAAGTTGACAGGGCGCGGCGTAGCATGGCGTAGCTACATCGAGTCATGTTGAAGGTGGAGCTGAAGTCTAGCGGAAGATTTCATTCTGTGCTGATGGAGGGGCTACGACGTAAATGCATGGAGAGTCGAAGCCTGTTTCAACAGGATAGCGAGCGACACGTGGATTGGACAAGGTGCTAGTGGTCTGATGGAGACGTGATACTCGACATCGGTCTATGATGATCGGTGGTTCTATGCAGTGGAGGTTGAGGCAGTGTGGGCTAGCTACCCGGGAGACTCGACCAGGACAGCAGAGGCTCGACGCGGTGATAGCAGCGAAGCGTGTGATAAGAACGGGACACAACGACAGATCAAGACACTAATGATGAGACATGTGGTCACACAAAGTGTGCAGGGGTGCTGAAGTAGTGTTGAAGAGTACCAGATTCAAGTTGATGACTGGGTCTATCGATGCCGGATGATGGATGGGAGTGGACCATGGGGCATCTGAGAAGGTGACGGCAAGTCTGAAATTGTTAAAAACAGAGATAATACATGGCCATATATTTTGTGATGTTCGACGCACATGGCAAAGTGCGGGTGACAAGTACAGAAGGGGGCGGAGTGCTATATCTTTGGGACATGTCAGAGACTATCCGGGAAAAGGGTGAGACAACTACGAACTTGACTCAGGGTGACATAGGATGACGGTGAATTTCCTTCAAGTTTCAGACGGGCGGTCAAGAAAGGACGAGGATACTGAGTTTAGGTAACTCTTATATGTGACATCCAATATGTGAGTTGTTCACTTTCATGCAGATCAGTGATCGGTGTATGATGGCATTGAACGGATACTCCGAAAGTTGGAAACACAAAGTAGAGTATTGAGGAACTTACACTAGTAAAAAACAGGGCTTTGTTCCAGGCCGGGCCAGCCCATTAGTCCCGGTTCAGTCACGAACTGGGACCAATGGGGGCAACGGTCCCGGTTCGTGAGGCCAGGGGGGCGGGCGGGCCACGTGGGGCATTGGTCCTGGTTCCGCCTCGCTCCTGGCCCACAACCATTGATCCCGGTTCGTGGCTAGATCCCAGACCAAAGGGGGTCCGTTAGTCCCGGTTCCAGCCACGAACCGGGACCAATGAGATGCCTATATATACCCCCTCGCCAGCAAGCAGAGCACTCCTATGAGGGGAGAGCTTTGTGGTGCTCTAGCTCACCTCCTATGCACATGAGGTGTTTGATGAAATGCCCAAGCCAAACTTAAGCTTTCTCCTCTCGAAGGTCCTTGTCCAAAGTTCATTTTCGTCAAGATTTGTCAAGGTTTTACGGTCCGTCCTGTCCCGTCCCCGTCCTGAAACCACCGTCGATCGCCCGCGCGTGGTGAGCCTCTTGATCTTATCTTCTTGCTAAAAGAAAATTTACTTACTCGTATGATTTTCTTACTTTTAATACTGTTTGTTATTATATAGTGCCATGGTTATGGTATCCACCCACGTCGGTCCTCGTCCAGTCTATGATTCAGATATGATATATTATCTTTTATATAACTATTTCACACATCCAATATTTATGAAAATTAATTATGCCACCAACTTGACGTAGATATTTTTATCTATAGGAAGTATTTGAACCAGAAATTCCAACCGACTATGCAATTCTGCTCAATAAGTTAACACAAGCTGAAAAGGAAATCGATCATTTGAAAGAAAAATTAAAAAGAACTGAAGATGACAAGATGGGATTGGAGTTGCATGTTGCCGATATCATCGACGATCACAACACCAAGATGGATGCAATGCGCTTGAAGCTTAGAAAGATTAGAAAATATGCCATTCATACTGAGGCTTGGTATCATTATGCCGTTGGATCAGTTGGTATCTTAGTAGCGGTTATGATTGTAGTTGTTGTTGCATATAACTTTTTTACGTAGTTTTCCTGTATGTTTTAATTAGATGCTTCGTAGAGCTATATGTTGTTCAATAATGACAACTATGAATCTATTTTGGTTTTAATGTGATGATGAACTTTTATTAATTTGGTCACTTCTGTATACGTGATGTTCTGTAATGGTTTTTGACACACCATTTTTAGCACATGCTATGTGGGTGAAATGAATATATCATGCCAACTTTCAACCTTTTCAGAGTTCATTTGTAGTGCTTTTCGATTCCAGGGTCATTTAGCTCAAAAAAATTAATAACTGCATGAAAAATAATAAATAAAGTCAGAAAGGGTTGAAAATTGATGATGTGTCTTTAAATGGTGCATGTTGAACACACAAAAAGCCTGGAGTTTAAATAAGTTCAAGGAAATGAAATGTCTTTTGTACCCGATGAGTTTCCGTCCAAAACCCTGATATTTCGAAAGAGACTGTCCCTTTTGTACACGAAGTGCATCCAGATTTTGTCGTAATCCTCTTAACTTTTTAGTACATGCTATGTAGGTGAAATGATGATAGCATGCCAACTTTCAACCTTTTCAGAGTTCATTTGTAGTGTTTTTCAAGTTTAGGATCATTTAGCTCAAAAAAAAATCAATAACTGCATGAAAAATAACAAATGAAATCAGAAAGGGTTGAAAATTGATGATGTGTCTTTGAATGGTGCATTTTGAACACACAAAAAGCCTGGAGTTCAAATAAGTTCAAAAAAATGAAGTGCCTTTTGTAACCGATGAGTTTCCGCTCGAAACCCTGATACTTCGAAAGAGACTGTCTGTTTTGTACATGAAGTGCATCCAGCTTTTATCGTAACCCTTTCAACTTTTTAGCACATGCTATGTGGATGAAATGATGATACCATGACAAGTTTCAACCTTTTCAGAGTTCATTTGTAGTGCTTTTCAATTTCAGGGTCATTTAGCTCAAAAAATCAATAACTAAAATTATAAACCAGTAGTATTTTTGAAACTAAAATTATATAAAACCTAAAAATTACCAAATTGAATATAATGTTAAAACAAAGTAATATTAAATAGCATGAAAAATAGCAAAGAAATAACATAAAAAATAGCAAAAGTGAAAATAGATGCGCTTACACTGAAATTCAACCTAAATTCAAAGTGCTAGTTAGGCACCTAACTAGCATTTTGAATTTAGGTCGAATTTAATGTATAAGGATATCTATTTTCACTATGAGAGGAGCTTGACAGGTCAAGCGCATCGAGGCTTATAAACAGGTGTTGTCTCCCCTCGACTGGCGAGGTGGGACTAAACATTTGTTGCGCTAGGCCTGTGGTCCCGGTTGGTGGCAGCAACCGGGACCAAAGGTCCCTGTTTTCCCTCCGGCCGATGAAAAGGGACTGGTGGTCCCGGTGGGTGGCATCAACCGGGACCAAACGTCCCTGTTTCCCGCGCTTTGGGCTGCTGAAAACAGGGTTTTGGTCCCGGTTGGTGGCACGAACCGGGACTAAAGGGGGGAATTGGTCCCGGTTGGTGGCACCAATCGGACCAATGCTTCTTCTATATAAGTAGCACTTAGGAAATTTCATAGGTTTCATCGCCACTTCGGCGAGCCCGCCATCCCCGTCCCCGTCGTCGCTTGCCGCCCCGAGCCCGCCGTCGCCGTCGCCGTCCCCATCGCCGCCTCCATCGCCTTCCCGTCGCCGCCCACGCCGTTGTCATCCCCCTCCTCGTCACCGCCCCGTCCCCGTCGCCTCCCTGTCGCCCCCGTCGCCGCCCCGCCCTCGTCGCTGCCCCCACTGCCCCCGTCGCCGCCCCGCCCTCGTCGCTGCCCCTACTGCCCCCGTCGCCGCCCCTCCCCCGTCGCCTCCCCTACCGCCCCCATCACCGCCCCATCCCCGTCGCCTCCCCCATCGCCGCCTGACTCCCGTCGCGGCCTCTCCCCCATCGCCTCCCCCGCCGCCCCCGTCGCCGCCCCGTCCCCGTCGCCGCCCGGCCCTCGTCCCCGCCCCCGCTGTGAGCCGCCGCCACCCCGGCTATGTGCAATTTCTTTTTAAAATATATGTTGATGTTTTTTATATGATGAACGTTTTTGTTCATATATAATGTACTCTTGATTTGTTGATTTTGTTTATGATGAATGTTTATATATTTTTCCTATATAATGTACCTTAGATTAGTTGATTTTGTTTATAATTTACTCCAATATATATGTATGTGGTTATATAATATATAATGTATATAGGTATGTGGCTATATGTTGTGTGAGATTAGTTAATTTTGTTTATGATGAATGTTTATGTTTTACTTAATTATTAGGAGTCCTAGGAAAAATTAGTATGTGTATGTTAGATTATAATTTTTTGGGGGGTTTTATGAAAAATTAGTGATTAAACGATAAGAAAATATTCTCACAGGAATTTGTCGACAATGCCCGGCCTGCATCCTCGTCGTCGAGTAGTCCGCGAGAGCCTGCTTGATAGGCGCCATGTCCGGAAATGGGCTCCGCCGGGTTGGCAATGGGAGGTGCTACCTTCCTGGGCTCGGAGGTTGGTGACGAATCCAGGTATCGTTGTCAACCCAGACCTTCTGTGCTGGCGGTCACGTGAGCCACTTTCGATGCGGAGGGAGCGGGCACCCACGGAGGTGGTACGTCGTCGTGTCAGGGAGGAGGACGAGCACGTCCGTCGCTACATGGCGGCATTGGACGCCCGGTTCGACAATACCTGGCAGATCCTTCAGGGATCTCACTTGAGTTATGATCCCGTGATGGTTCCTTATCTTTGGGTGTCCACCGTCGGCGACTCAGAGACCGTTAGTGAACCGAGTTCACCGTCCTCCACTTTGGATTCTAGGATATTCGATCTGTATTAGTGATCTTATATGATAATATTCGAGATGTATTAGTTAATATTTGATGATGCATTAACTGAATTATTTGGGATGATGTATTAGTGATATTATATTCGAGGTCATTATAAATATTAATGTATTTGTGATATTTTATCGGTATAATGCGTGTGTGACTTTCGGTCTGTCGTTGCTCCTTGTGTGACTTTCATGTGTGTTCTTGATGGAGGAATCTCGACTGTTGTCGTGGGGGGTATCTCCTCTTTTTTCTTTCTTTGCGATATACTTGTCGATATATTGCGCAAGAAGAGAAGAGGGGAGGCGTCCATTACCGGTGGTCGAACTATTACTGTGAGAGAGTGCCCACCAACATACATACACCACCATATCAGTGTGAGAGAGAGTGCACCAACACACCATGAGATATGAGAGTTACTTATTTGGCATGAGATATCAGTGTGAGAAAGCCTCGACGGACCAAAAGTCACACACGCATTATGATCCAAAGCGTGTCGTAATTCTTGAACTGGCTTATTTGGGATGATGTATTAGTGATATTATATTAGAATTCATTATAAATGTATTTGTGATTTGCAAGTCATTTCGGTAAAACATAGGGAATTTTTTCTATGTCATTTCTCGATATATGAAACGGGTTGACTTTAGGTCTGTTTCGGCTTCTTGTGTGTCTTTTAGTGAGGAAGAGTGTTCACACACACACACGCATATATATATGGAAAATACATCCTACGACCGGGTGTAGTTACTCCCATGTCTCATATACTATCATGTGGTAATATATATACTACTTTATTATTTTTAGTATGTTTATATACTATATCTAAGATATTCCAAAGTGAATTCTATGAAAAAATTGCAAGTTGACTCATATTTTTATTATATTTATAAAATACGTACATATTTGTACATAAAAAAGTATATGCTCAAAATATGAGACATAGTACCAAATTTTTTATATATATACTACCTAAATATTCTTATATACTACATACTACGTGTACATACACTTCAAAATGATAGATACTACCTATAGCATACGAAACAAGAGTGGGAGTAACTACACATATAAGAGAGGAAGAATCCCGACTGTTGTCGTGGGGGTCGCTTCTCCTTCGTTGCAGTGTGCTAGACATTTTGGTGTAATGCACTCTGGGACGAATGGAGGAGCCACCATCATCGATGGTCGCAATATCAGAGGGAATGTCCACCATATACGTGAGACGAGAGTTTAGGAAGTAAAGACTTGACAGACCTAAAGTCAACCCGTTGCATTTTATATTGAGTAATAATGATCTGTGTGTTGATCAGTTTTTCCATAGTTTTCTTCAATCGATTTTAAATGTTTCAACTATGAACATAGAAAATGTCTGACGACGAAAGGGAATTCGCTATGTGCGAATACTGCGAAGACCAGCGCGACCTGTGTGACAAGACTTTCCTAGTTGATGGTAGACGATTCAGCATCATGCTGGATGAGACCTTCGAAGTGGATACAGTAAGTCACAATGACAAGTCTTTTTTCGTAATTAAGCATGACTTCTGCCTCTTTTGCTTCAATTTATAATTAATTTTAATTTTTTACTGTTGTACTAGGGTATCCCCTGCCATGCAAGAATTGTTGTCTTGGATAAGATTGGTTTCAATACTAAAAAAGATATGGAGGTAAAGATAGTTCACTTGAGGACCGAGCATGGTTTTATTTTTGCGGTAAAATTATACCATGCAGACAGCTATTGCTATTTTGAATGCAAAAGCTGGCAAGCACTATGCAAGGCTTATGCATTTGAGCCTAATACGCTTATCACCTTTGATATTCGTCCGGAAGATGAAATTAAAGGTAATATCGACATGGTCAATGTGCAGACGCCTCCAGTTCTACCATTATGTGAGTTTCTCAACCATATTTATTAAATAATTTATATTATTTATTTAAAAATAGTTGACAACTTATTTGCATTGACAGCTTATTTTCATTCTTGAAAAAATATACGGAAGATGGTAGACATAACCTACTACTACCGTGATGAAGCAGAATTAACTTATAAGGAGAAAGATCATCTTACCGTATTTCTTAGTCATCTTGAGAATTATAATAGCTATTATCAAACTGCTGCACATTATGGTCAATACGTGCCACTAGTGCACGTGGTGGACTAGGGTAACATCCATAGAGATTGCATGGCAAGATTTTAATTCTACTATTACGACATCCATACATCTTTTGCATAAATTCTTCTAAAACTAAACTACATTGCTAACTATAAAGTTATTACTATGTTTTTCAACAAAAAATCCAGAAGGGTTGTGTGCCTCATCTGATGTTTTCGAGAGGTCGCGTTGTTGTTACGAGCTTAGGGCCACCACGGCCAGGTCAGCCTATGCATAACTCCTATCCATACCGGATTTCTAAAATCGATGAAGTCATGACAATCAAAGATTGAAAAAATGTATGCTCAATCGTAGAGAGCTACTTGGAAGCAACATTGTGCGTAGGCCAAGAATGGGAGACAAGATGATCTCCGTTCTCCATAATGAAGAGTCAGGGCCTATCTTGTTTTATGATATTGTACCTAAGAGAGGGTAGAGTAGTTCGTACGAGATAGGAGTACGTATGTCCTAGGTACAATGTGTTATTATGTGCTAAAATGTGTTAGAGTTGATGATGATGATGAGGAGGAGTTGTGATTATGATTAGTGACCAACTTGTTATATAATGTCTCATTGACGAAAATGATGATTAAATAATGTTATATGTTCCATCTATACGTATAGTAAGTAGCGTCGTGACCAAGCATGGAGATAAGAGAGATCAGTTCTCTCTATTAGCTAGCTAACAAAATATATGAAACCCCTAAATTAACCGTCCAAAACCCTCACCCCCCTCTTTAAAAAAAACAGCTCCTCAGCTGCTGACGCGTGGACGCTCTTTGGTCCCGGTTGGTGTTACCAACCGGGACCAAAGGCCCTCCTGCCTGGACTCGACGGAGAGGCCACGTGTAGCCCCATCTGCCCCAGTTCGTAAGTGAACCGGGACTAAAGGTCATGGGCTTTAGTCCCGACACATTAGTCTCGGTTCTAGAACCGGGTCAAATGGGCCTTACGAATCGGGACAAATGGGCCTTTTTCCACTAGTGTTAATTTTGTTCGAGTGTTGACTGTGATGAAGCCGAGAAGGGACTACTGTTGCAGGTGGAGTCACTTGGAGTGTGGGAGTAGTAGCGGTGCTCATGGCGTATCACAAGTCCATTGTACATGGAGGTTCCACGCATGTATGAATCCAAGGTGGTGGAGAATATTCGCCAGGTTTGTGTTTGTTAGAATTGTGTCGAATATTATTGTACAAGGCAGGTTATAGTTGTACTTGACTTTGAACTGTGTGTAGACAGGGTAGGAGTCATGTCCTATTAGAACACCTGTATCGCTAGACCTCTCATATATAGCGAGAGTAGACACATGGTGTAACCTATGCCAACATAACAGCACGTGCGTGCAGGGGGAGCCGACGGCGTGTGCCGGCGTCCGGGCGGCCGGGGTGCGGTATTGTGACGGTGTCATGAGGAGGAGCGCCCATAGTTAGGCCCCGGGACGTAGCCATGATGGTGAACCTCGTTAACAAATCTCGATGCCATGGGAAGGAGCGCCCGTAGTCAGGCCTGGGGACATAGCCATGATGATGAACCTCGTTAACAAATCTAGGTGTCGCGCTCATGTGATTACTTGGTCTTCGGTAGATCGACGAAGAGCCTCGGATTATTCTAACAGTCGGTGGGACGAGCGCCAGCGTGTTACGGTCGAGCTCCCTCTAGAGCCATCGTAACGCATGAGCGTGATCACACTCGGCGCAGCGGGGCTCGAGGGTGGCCATACAAGAGAATGAGGTTACCTCTCGACGTAGGCAGAAGTGAAGTCATGGGCAGGACAAATCAGCATGTAGCCGTGTTGCTCCGTCGTCTCCCTTGCAGTCCACTGCAAGAATAAGACGCGTTGGGCTTGAAGAGCCCCCATGGCTAGATTTGCTGGTGGCGGATGGCACGGGTCTCGCAAGGTGTACCGCAGCGCGGCACGCAACACGATGTGTCTTGGCCGGGTTGTGCCGCATGTCTGTAGCCGGAGATAAGAGGGAGATGTGGGTGCCACCGAGCCCGTCGTGGATAAATGCCACTTGAATTCTGATGATTCCAAAAAACAGCACCGCAATTTTCAAACTTTAAGAAATGCCATTTCAGGTGGCATTGTTCAAAGTCTTTAGTGGCGTTTCTCAAAGTTTGCAAAATTTAAAGTTGCATTTTTCAAAATATTGGGGATTCAGACCTGCGAATTGCGAGCTCCGGACAGCTTTGGGGTTTTCTTTCCTGCGGTATATTGTGCCGATGAGAGTGAACGAGCCTGATTACCGGGCCCAAACGGCCCTGTGATCGGAGCCCATTGATACCAGAGTGTTTTTTTTCCTTTGACCGTCCTTGACATCGATAATGTGGGTGGTCTGGACGGCACGACTCAAAGCAGTTCGAAGCCCTTCACTTCTAGTTTTCCAAATGAGTTGAAAGAGGGCATGTAGGCTCCGATGGCTCGAGTGCGGTGTGTCATGATAGCTAGGGAAATTTTGAAGTTCCAATGACAAAAGAAGCCCTACAGTACTGGTGTTGCCGAGGGGTCTGCATCCATGCTTGCACTGTTAGGATCGACACGGCCCCGTGTAAGTATGGTTCTATCACGCAAGAGGCCCGATCAAGGCCAAGGGAAGTTCGACATGGTATTCGGTCATGAAAGGTTGTGGTGGATATATTGTAGGTTGCTAATCAAATAGTTTTGATGGGCTCAGTTCCTGAGGAGATCGTCGGGGTAGGGTGACTTTAGCTGCACCGGGTAGATAATGTTGAATATGTAGGACCCCTCTTGTTTCGTTAGCAATTCTACGTAGCTGTGGACATGTCCTTTCTGAAGCCTCATATTCCCTAATCTAATCTACGATTCTTATAGTTTTCTTCTGCCATGATTCTTGGCTCTAGACTAGGATTTATCTATTCCTCATCACCAGCCTATTGGTAGCAGGGCAGAAGTGTATGGGGAGGCTTTCCAGTGTGTTGTTGCTTCAATGGTGATCGAGCAATATATACGCACTTGGCAGTAATTACTAGCATGGTTTAGGTTTTTGGTAGATATATGCCATTATATATGTACCAAATTTGTGTTATCACTTACTAGTTATTTACAGGGTTTGGTGTGACTTTGCGTGCGTATGAATGGATGAATGCCGCTGTCTCCTATTGTCTGGAATGTTGATTCTTTACAAGAGGATTATTGTGTATCTCTTATGCACTCGATCAGTCATTCTTTGCAGAGATTGCTACCTGATCACAACCCATAGCCTATACAGGTATCTTTACCTTAAACTAAAGCACGAATAAACCATGTTTAAAACATGTCTAAAATGTTATACTAGAATAATTAAATTACATATATAGGGCTTCTTTGATTCAAAGGATTTTCACAGGATTTTTGAAAGGTTAGAGTTCATAGGATTTTTTCTATGTTTGTCATTTGATTCAATTGAATTCTATAGGAATTTTTCCTATGGAACCAAATGTACTATATTTAATTGGAAATATAGCATCCAGTCCAGCCACCTTTTCCAATTCCTTTATTTTTCCAGTGGCAGCAAACACTCTATGCTAATCCTATAGGATCCAAACGTGCATGCCACTCAAATCCTATATTTCCCATGTTCTTGTGTTTTGAAAATCCTGCAAATCACAAAGGGCCATATACTTTCACCAAAGTAGTATAAATAATTAGGTTAATTTTACATACATTGTACTACAATGTAGTATTAATCAGACTGGACATTGATTTACATGCTACTTTAGTCCAATTCTTATTTAGTTGGAATTTCTTTCTTTTCAATCGATGAAACGCCACGTGGTCTTCCTCCATGTTGTCATCGTGCATGATACAAATCCCATCCATCTTCTCCACACGGCCGCACCTCATCATTATTGTTTGCCTGCCGCTTGCCCCTGTCATTGCTCATCCACGTGCAGCTATGGACCCATCGGACCCATTGCACATTCGCCACTTGTTGTGCTGCTCTCATAATTCTAAATAGCAGGATATGCCTCTTAATCATGGACCTCTCTTTAAATGCTATAGCATGCTATTTAAAACCATGGAGAAACACTAGTAATTCAAAATCCTTTGCACATAATTCTGATAGGTACACCCCTGATAAATCCCGAACATTTGGATTTTGCCCATGGTAAAGTGAGCGTTTTTTTTATCTCAATGGTATGCATGACAAGTTTGTCTTCAGCCAGTTTTTTGCCAGTTTTCATACAACAATAATAAACTACTATATAATGCAAACGTTTGCAATACCTAGGATTTGAACCATAGTGTTGAAGTATGTGACAACAACTACTCCATCTGTCTCAAAATATAAGATCATTTTTGACACGAAATGCGAGACAACAACTACTCCATCTGTCTCAAAATATAAGATCATTTTTGACACGAAATGCGATTTTTCCCATGGCAAATCGAGCAATGTTTATGGCCACTTTAGTTAACTCGAGAATGGCAAGTTTAGTTTGTAAGAATGTCCATTTTGTCCTCAGTTTGTTTTTCCCAATATTTCTTGTCCGTGGCCTTCGGCATCCTTATTTCCTCCGGAGCTCACTCCCAACCTCACTCTGCTTCGAGCTAGTAATTCAGAATTCGAGGAAACAGATCACGGCCTAGGACAAGCAACATGGCTCCAAGATCTGGACATGGTCAGCGGGCTGTGGGGTTCGTGAGGGTACAAGGTGGGATGGGGGAGGATCGAGAGCAACTTAAACCCTAAGGTAATGGGGAGAGAGATCGGCGCAATTTAGAGTGGATTTATTTGCAAAAAGAGACACGTGTAAGTATGGTTCTATCACACAAGAGACTCGATCAAGGTCAAGCGAGTTGTGTCACAATAGGGCGGGTAACTTTTAGGGACCAACGACACTAGAAACCATATCATGTTGCTGACGGCGAGTGGTCTGCATCCATGCAAACACCATTTAGATTGACACATAATGCTTGGAGATGTTTTCTACTTTGGAAAAAGAGACACGTCTAAGTATGGTTTTATCACACAAGGGACTGAACCCTAGGGCGAGATCTGCACGAGGGAGAGTGGGAGAGGAGGAGGAGACTGACCTGTGCTGTGCTGGGGAAGATCACGATGCGCATATTGAGACCTGCAAATTGCGAGCTCCGCCATTATTTGGGATTTCCTTCATTTGTTAGTTTTTTGAGAGAATGGTTTTTGTTGTCCAGACAATGGATAGAAGTGGGGCCGATTCCCTAGACCGGAGTGTCTTTTTTCTCTCTCTCACCGACCTCGACGTCGATAATGTGCGAGATTTAGACGGCATGGTGGAAAGCAACCCATGAGAGGAACTTTTGAAGTCCTTTGTCCATTCGCTTCGCTTCGAGTTTCCTATACTAGCTGAAACACGTAATTTCAGCTTTGATGGCTCGAGCATGGTGTGTCACGATAGCTCGGGCAACTTTCAGGGGCCAACGGTACTAGAAAGCCTACCGTTCTGGTGATGCCGAGGGGTCTGCATCCATGTATGCGTCACTAAGATCGATACAGAAGCCTGGAGATGTTTTCTAGTTTGCAAAAAAAGAGTCTCGTGTAAGTATGGCGAGGACACACAAGAGACCCCATGGTCGAGGGAACTTGATATTATGTTCAATCATCATGGTTTTTTGTGGATACATAAAAGGTTGCTAATCAAATATTTTCGATTGGCCTAGAAACGAGAATGACTGTAGGGGTAGAGACAATTTAGCTGCGTCAGGCAGGTGTAATTCGATATGTAGCACCCTTCCTATTTTGCAAGCGACGCTGCACTATGGTGTCCGTATTTTTCCTGAAGCCTCTTATTCCCTACTTGAATGGAAGATCTTTATCTTTTTCTCTGTCATGGTTCTTGGCTCTAGATTAGAGATTATGGTTTCCTCATCACTAACCTATTGGTACCAAGAAGAAGTGCATCAACCGGGAGACTTTCGAGTGTGTCATTGCTTCAGTGGTGATGGAGCAATATATATGCACACGCCATAAATTCCTAGCAACCGCAAAAAAAGTATTAATAGCTAGCATGGTTTAAGTTGGTTGCTTGATATATGCCATTATATATACACACACACACACACCAGTTTTGTGTTATCGGTTAGTAGTTATTTACTAAGATGGTGTGACTTTTAATGTACGATTCATGTATGAAGGCCACTATCTTGTATTTGCTAGAACGCAAGTAGATACTTTAGTAGAGATATATTGTAGAGACTGCTACATGATCGAGTCATTCTTTGTAGAGACTGCTACCTGATCACAACCTACAGCCAATACAGGCATGTTTATCTTGAATTAAAGCATGAATAAGCCATGGTTAAAACATGTGCGAAATGTCATATCGAAATAACTAACATATATATACATAGTTTGCCCAGAGTAGTATAAACATTTTTTGTGCAAAAGGTTTCACAAGACCATACGATATATGTCATATTTTCTCCCTGTATATGCTGATGTTTCGTCTAACTAATCAATCCTTGATGGGAAGCAAGATAGCTAACTTAGAGAACTATAGATGATTTGATATACTTAAAATACATTAAAGGTGTTCAACGATTATTGGTAGTCTTCCATCAAACATGAATTTCAACATTTAAAGATTTTCCATTTGTGTTAAAAAAATTAATGATTGGTGATGAATATAATAGACTATTTCACTATATTCACTACCATATGCATGAAGTGAGGTTCATACAAGATTAGATCGCCATACTAATTGCAAGAACTGTGCATGTCACACAATGCAGATGAATGGATGACATGAGGGCACGAAGAAAGAAATTGATGTCCCTTTTTCTATGATTTTGGTTACCTCAAGCTTTAGGCTATGTTGTAATGATCTTGTGTGTGACAAATTGAAGATTACCACTCATTTGCACGCTATGTTCATCTCTATCTCATCTGTGATCTTTGTTTACATTGTAGTGATAAAAGCGTCATGAGTACATTGTGCTAGCGGCATCACACGTGGAGCAAGTTACCAATGGCTTTTATGTCCCAACATGGTTTGCGTTTTTAGAAATGAATTATAATACCTAATTTTGCAGTATTTTGCCAGCTTTTCTTTTCTGCTTACATTATTTAGACTTGTTATACTTCTTAATAACTCAGGTGTGTGCACCCGCTGGTGTAGAAACCTGGAGGCTTGTTCACCGACATCTTCAAAAATGACTAACACAAGCATATTTTCTTTTCTTTTGTTTATTTGAACTGAGATCCTCGTGGTTCACTCGTTCCTTAGTTTGATTAGAAAAGTATGTCTGTTCTTACAACTTCTGTGCTACTACATTGAGAAAGATTGACCCGTGTATATAAGCACATACAAGGCGAAAACTCACAGGAGTGCCCGTCCTCGCGTGGTCACGGTATCATACACCATCACACATCATCGAGATTTGCTAAAGGGATGCTCACGGGTACAGAGGACGCTGCCATAATGTAGCCAGCTGGCCCACCTAGCACAGTAACGTTGTTCCATGGTAACAGCGGTTGACGGCAAGCTCCGTTTTGTACCCGCAGCCCAGGTCGTAGGCTGCCGAGAGCCCAGTCACTATCCTTTCACGAGGCATCCAATGCAACAGTGTAGTACTGCTTAGCTACCCACTATTGTTTTCTCAAAAAAGAAAACGAAGACGAGCTCCAGCATGAAAAACTAAGTTTCAGTCTATCTGTTGCTACATCAGATAGTTGGGAGAGGCATCTAGTTCGTTTGGAACATGCAACAATTCATGAATCATCAGCAGACCCTCCGTTTATTTCAATTTTAAACAGCAACTCGTCATCACCCACTATATGTCTGACTTCCATTCCGTTTCATGACACCTTACCCAACACATGAACAAATGAAATCTAGTCTGTTCTGACACATGGTCACACTGCATAAATTCCCACACGCAAATTAAATTCATGCAGACATAAGAGCATGGTTGATCGAATATTCATAGGTGTGGACAAGCTCGCCGGATCATGGAATCGTGAGGCTTGGCTTCGTTTGGGGTTATGGGCTTATTTAGTGCATATACTATGGACCGAAGAGGCAACGTTTGTACGGCACAAAGCGATGGACTTCCATGCATCAAAGTCGTTTTTTTCGGTTTTGTATATCGACATGTGCAAGGTACGTGTCCAAGGTGTGAACTGATGATAACGTCGAGCGGTCTTTTTTTTAATTCACGTACTTTTTTAAGTTCGCATAATTTTTTCAAATTTGCATACTTTCTTCTAGTTTGCACAAATTTTCAAATTCACGTACTTTTTTCAAATCCATGAACTGTTTTTAAATCCACTTAATTTTTTCAAGTTCAGGTACTTTAAAAAAATTCAAGTACTCTTCTAAAGTTCATCTAATTTTTCAAACCTGTGTATTTTCTTTTTCACATTTGCATACTTCCTGAGAGCCACATACCTTTTTTAAGTTCAGAATTTTTTTTAAAATTCAAGAATTTTCCAAATAAAGTACCCGAATTTGAAAAAAATATTTGATCTTGAAAACAGTACATGGATTTGAAAAAGTTCACAATTTTTTAAAAATCTCATGCATTTAAAAAAAGTACGTGATTCATTTAAAAAAATACTCAGACTTGGAAAAAGGTACATGGATTTGAAAAGTACAAGGATTTCAAAAAAGATCATGGATGTAAACAAAAAACTATGCGAATTTGGAAAGTTTGCGGAAATTTGAAAAATTAAGCGAATTTGAAAACAGTATGCAGATTTTAAAAACTTTCACGAATTTGAAAATAATATGTGAATTGGAGACAGTGCAGTCAAAACCCGGGTGAAACTTGTCCGGTTTCAATAGTTGATGGTGCAAGTTGTCCGGTTTGAAGTTACGTGACCAAATTTAGAATCCGACAAGAATTAAGGGAAGAAAAATATTTTTTTCTCTAATTATAATAAATAGCATTTCTTGCAAAAAATATATAATAGATAGCATGTTGTACCGACGGAACATATGTACATCTTCCGTTGCATGTCCTACCGTCTTCGTGCCGAAACATTAAACGAAACCTGTCACGTAGCAGTATGCTACTGTGATGCTGCGTATCCTTCCCTATTTTCCACACCCACGTTTAATACATGTACCCACCTGTGATTGTTCCATTGGTCCAGCTAACAGGAGCAAGCGAGCTCGTGTGCTTTTGGTACGCATGGATTCATGTATGCACCGTTTAATAGCCTCCAACCCGCCAGGGGCCTGGGGCTGCGCCATCCATACCTAGGGTTCGTCCGTCGGTCGTGTTGACTGGCTACCCTAAAGAGTTTTTTTTCTGATCTCTTGATCCAGGGTTTTCTCTCCTCCGCCGATCATTTTGATCGGCGTTTTCTTTTTGGTTTTTCGATCTAAGATCGGATTGCGTCGCCCATCGTCGTCGTCGACCTCCGTGCCTCTACTCCGACACCGGCGTCGACACTACACCGGCCACTTCGTCATCAACCGCGCGGCAAGGCTGGACGCGTTGCCCAAGGGAGGCCTTCGTGCGTCGCTGCCGGCGCTCGCCCGCGTGGTCTCCATTGCCGGTCTGTATTCATCTTCATCGACCAGGACACCACCGACAACGTCGCCATCAACTTCGATCTGCGCGTCGTCCCCGCCATGGCGCGTACAACGTCGCCATCGGTCTAATCAACCGATCCCACGCCTGTCTTCGCCAAGCCCATCCCCGAGCACGTGCCCTACCGCCGGTCGAGTAATTGTTTGCCGTCATGTCGTCCCCTCGGACCGCTGCATCGCCGCCCCGAGGTCCTACCACCGGTTGCCCCGACTCGCGCGCCGCATCTGCCGACAGCCCTCCCGGACGTCGCCCTGTGCCACGCGGTCGACGCTACCGCCCCAGGTCCTCCCGCCCGCTACACCTATAGCCAGCGCCGCCTTTCCGTCGCCCCTTCGGGCTGTCGCACCGCGAAAGGCGGTACACGCAGTCGCCCATCGGACCATCGCCACCGGCTAGTGGTTCTTACCACGGCTGCGCCGATCCACGCGCTATTGCTACGTCGCTCCTTCGGACAGTAGTGTCGCAGCCCGCGGTCTACTGCCGCCCCGAGGCCGTCCTCCCCAGGTCGTCCCCGTAGCCGCACTGACCCTCGCGCTGCCGCTGCATCGCCCCAACGGGCCATAGCGAGCGTGGCATGCGGACTTGACCGCCATCCGAGGCCATCCCGCAGCTACATCGATTCGCACACCGCCGTTGTGTTGCCCCTTCGGGTCATACTGCCGCAACACGCGATCCACGCCGCCGCCTCGAGGTCTTCCCGCCATCACCCTGACCCGCACGCTGCCGCCGTCCCCGCGCGCCGACTTCCTTTGGTATGCGCCGCGCCACCTTCGTCGACATGGAACGCCATCGTCCGCGCTGGTCTTCGTCATGCTGTCGGGTCCTACCTCGCCTACTTTGAGCATCACCATCACAATCCTGACCTAGCCGTTGTCGTCGCCGTCAGGCCGCCGCCGCCACTCTTCTTCGACCGCCGCCGCTGCTACCCCTATAGCCGCCGCCGCCACCGTCCACAACCTTCGTCTTCATCCATCACCAGCTCATCGCCAGCGTCGCCGTCATCTATCCTCACCACTTCATTTACTCCGACCACCGCGGGCTACATCGGCTCCTTGCCAATTTGCGCCGCAACCATCGTCGAGTCCTTCTCTGCTTCCTCCTCGACATGGCATACCAGTTTGTGCAGGTCCTTATCTACGCATGCCCGGCGCTGGCAACATTGACGCGTGCCTTCGTCCCCAGAGTGTTTCTAGGCCAGGCAAGTCTGAAGCAATGCATCGTCAACATCGTCTTCGTCTGTTTACGCATGCCCGGTGCTGGCAACACCGATGCGTGCCTTCATCCACGATGCGTCCCTGGGCTTGGCAATCTCGGCGCAACGCGTCGTCAGCTATGTCTTCTACCCGGCGCACCAATACTTCGACATCATTGCGCCCATGACTAACTCGGCGCCTCCTTGTGCCCGCGGCTCCATGGTGACTTCCTCGACACCGGCTATCCCGACTCGACATCGGCCACAACATTCTTCGCATGGCTACCTTAACCACGGCTATACTACCCTACGCTCTTGGCTACTTCGACATCAACATAAAGGGTACCGCCTTGCTTGAGCAACCTCATCGGTTTCTACTCCAGCCACGACTTCCGCGATGCATCGACCGTTACGATTGGGGGGGGGGGGATGACCGTCGGCTTACCTTCGGATTCTTCTCCAGTCTCACCGTCTGTGTCGCTACCATTGTGACTGTGGGGGGATGTTGAGTATCGTGATTGTTTAGGAAACATAGATAGACTAGGGTTGTTCCTTCCTTGAGTTGTACTCCAAGATGATCATGTACTCCTATATATCCCCACGAGGCTCAAGCAATACATCAACTATTCCATCAAATCACTCTCTCCCGTTCAATACTTTCGATAGTAGAATGCATACCAGCCATGTTGGAAGCAGGTCCACGGGGTGGAATCACGTTATTTAATGTGATAACTAGCAAAATGGCCCTCGCAAAATGCGATGGCAACATCCTTACTACATCAAAAGTGTTAAATATTTATTTATCCGATGTACACATTTTTAATTCCTGATTATTCCGTTGAGAATAATAAATAATTTTTTAGGTGCAGATGCATTTTTCTACTTCTGTGATGGGTGTTAATACATTTCTAAAGGTGCATCTTTGACCTTTATGTTGCATATAAATACTTTTCTTATGTGTCTAATAGTCACGCCCAAGAATATTTACTTTTTATAACAAAATTCTATTGTTGTTGACATTTTTCTTGATTATGTATTTATTTAGTCAGGTGTTAAATTGTAATGATGATAACAAAACTAACCCTGAAGCTAAGCCCGTGCTAGACGACTTTAGCGTATGTATGCAACTGTAGACCCCTTTGACAATTTGTGCATGCCTATACAGAGTAATCTAGTTTCTCTCATATACGACCAGCATATATGCCCATTGCTTGCATATACAATTGGATAAATAGAATAATCAACACACCCCTCGATAGTAAGGTTCCAATAATCGAAGCTTATTTCTTTACAGTTGTGTTGATGCTCATGTTAGTACCTAATAATTCATCAGCCATTTTTTATATACTAACTCTCAAAAATTCTACTACCCACGGTTCGTTAATGTTTAATCATATTGGTGGATATCAACCATGCATATAAAACTAAACATTGAAAAATAATTCATGTTGTAGTATATTGCTAATCTGACAGAAATGCAACAATACGCCTCCCCTTGTTGTTTTGAACAATAAATCATATTTTGATTGGCCAAGTTAAAGTTCTCGAGGTAAGCTTTCTTAGGAAATACTTATATAATCAAAATAATTAGCATGTTTTGTTTGTAGAAAATCAATTGTATTGATTTTGTATCACATAAACCCCATATAATTCGATCAAACCAACCTAAAAACTTAATTAAAAGAGTAAATTGCACTTTGTACTTGTCAAAATGATTTGTAATTGAATCAAAGTCGTGATCGTTCATACTGTAAGAGTCTAACGCATCTCCCAATGGGGTGTAATTACTATGGTCAAAACCATTTTTTTAAAGTATTGGATAAATTTATTTATTTTTATTGATCATGCTTCCAAGAACTCTACGCTCTAGCAGGTGGCCCTCGCAACGCAAGGGCAACTTTGAGTTTGCATACAAATTGTTCATTATTTAGTCTTATCTTTGCACATATTTTATACTCTTACTTACCACTTTCATAGAAAAAAGAAGTTGATCAACAGTCCTTTTTAAGGTGTCCTCAGAAAAAAAATACAAAAAATATTGTAGACATTGCTCCATTGTTAAGGTGTAACTTTGATATTTGTTCCATCTATGAATATGTGATTATTTCGATCATAATGAAAAATAGTTTATGCAACAATATCTAATGATAGTGATTCCCTTTTTTGAAGTAATATGTTAATACGGTCCGTCATCAATCTGCAAAAACACCAACCTATATATCTTGTAACAGTAGGTATGTAGCTCTATATCTCATTGTAGTTTTGCATATTGCTTTATTCCTATTGGTTCTCCTTGTAAGGTTCATGCTTGCATACATAACTAGTTTTTATAAAAAGAAAAAATAATAACAAATAAATTACCAGAATAGCCTAAGGTTGAATAATCAATGATGCTATATCGAATGAAGCTTCCTGCCAAAAAAATGAGCCTGTAAAACAAATACATGTCACGTGCTAGTAGTTAGCTGTTTTAGATATGTGCATGAGGAAGTGTACCATCGATCCTGTACCTAGTGTGTGAATGCTCCCACAAGCGTTGGAAGACTTTATTCGATCTCATACCTGACCGACTCGCCGGCCAAAAGTACAACATACGGACTCCAGAAAAGATATATATTGCAAATAGGCAGCCGAGGTACTCGTACAACATGTACGTGCTTGTTTATGTCCCAGCTGGAGCTAGGGTTGGCTATGTGTTTTTTGTTGTTAAACTCACAGCCAATAGAGACTGGAGGAGGATCCATGGCAGGGCAGAGAGGAGAGGAGCGACTGTCATGATGCTTTATGTGAGATGAAACGGCGGCAGCGCTTGCCGCTACGGCATGCGTGAGAGGTGGACGTGACACCGACAGTTTCTCTTTCTTAGGACTATAGCTAGTTGGGTTGTTTGTTACTTTTTCTTACCCAATATTATTTTCCTTGAACTTACGTTTGTACATCTATATGTCACGTAAATCCCCACTGGCCCACCATGTTATATAAGTTACGCAGATCAAACAGCTCTGCAATCTCTCTATTTAATAAGATCTGGCGGATGAAGGGCCAGTATTTTTTGATTAATGTGGGATTTTCTAACCAATATCTGTAATTTCCTCCGCATTTTGCTTTACGTTTTGCTTTTAGTCGATAATATATACATAGATAGATAGATAGATTGACTACCAAACATAATAATGTATTCTACTAAAAATATGTATTATAGGGACACCAAGGAGTCCACACGGAGGACTCGAAATGAAAGACAATCTACTATACGTTGTATGCATGGTTGGCGACCGAGGAGTCCACACGGAGGGCGACCGCTCTATGCCCGGGCGTATGAGGCGCCAATGCCGCTGCCTCGTTTGCTACTTCCACCCCATGAAGTCGGGTCGGGGAGAGGACGAAAAGACACAGTAGAAACGCATCCAGCAGACAAAACCCTAGTCGCCAAAGTGATCCAGAGGAGGGATTGACAAGAAGGGGATCGTCATCTTCATCACCACTACACGCAAGATGACATCAACATCATCACCATCACACACACATCCATCTCCATCTCATTGTAACATCAAGAAGCCTATTGTATTGTTTCGTGTGTTACTTGTGTAATTCATCTATGTTTACTGTTACCACTTCCATGATGCTTGTTGCCTCCATATGTGAGTAGACCCCTTTGTTATCGGGGATATGGATGAACCTTGGTATATATAGAATATGAAACTTTATATTGGATATGAGATCCTATATTGAATGTGAGTTTAATAAACTTCATGAATGTTGTGAAGGGGCCCCACTCAGCATTATCGCTGAAAGGACACAAAGGGTATCACTGTCGTTGTAAAGAACATGACGTGACGGTACTTCGAGATAACAGTAAAAGCCTTCACTCCTAGCTTTTGCAATTGATTGGAGAGTTACGGAGAACCCTTAGAGAGGCCGAGTCTATGGAGTAACCCTTAATTACCATAGTTCTAACCTGCAGAGGGGAACTACGGTAGTGGCATGCGTGGCACAAAGTCTACCTAGAGTAAAACTTGTTCTGTACCCAACTTCTCCTAGCAAAATCGTCAAGAGTGGCTCAAGTATCCTGGCTAAATTATGATAATGCATAGTTTGCATTAGAAACGTACCAATGGGAAATCCGAGTCCCTGGGAAGCCCGTACTCCTCTGTCAGTTCCACTTCTTACTCGTGCTATTCTCTTTATTACATTTTATATTATTTATTTTCAGTTCATTCTTTACCAATAATAATCAGTTATTTCTGCCCTCACTTTGTTTAGACCCTACGAATTACTAGAATCCACGAGTTCGTAATTCACTACAAGAGGCAACACGTGATTCCTATGCTCCATATGGATCGATACTCGTAATTCGAAAATGCCACAACTAAACTTTGTGCACTTGCAGGCTATCAATCAGTTAGATGAGGATTTGTTGCTGGATCAAACTCGTCTCCAACATATAGATTGAAGGTAGGGATCTTTTACTTTTGGACAGTGTCGTTGAAAGAGGACGAAAGCGACGTATTTTATGTGGGGAGAGGAAGGCCAGTTATTGTAAGGATTTGAGTCTCGTTCATTATAGTACTTCAGTTTTCATGATCGAGACAGGATTACAGTCATTTTGATCTTTTTTGTTTGGCTGAGTATTTTACATATTGGTGTATACCGTTATAATTTGGTCCAACCGGGATTTTCAACATTTTGGGCGTTTTTTTGGAGGATGGATTTATCGATTGATCAGTGCCGTAGTAATTTGGTCCACGAGATAAATGGCTCATAATTATTGATTAAGATGGGAATTTCTAAGGAGTCTCTAATTAGTAGGGTATATATAGATAGACAGACAAGGTTATGTGTTGTAGCGAGGTAGGAGCCTCTAAAACAACCACAATTTTTTTAGGGGGGAAGATGACATCAATCTGTGTGAATTACTCCCTCCGTCTGGCTTTATTGGGTCAGACTGCAACGTAGATGTGTCCATTTATCCGAGCCACTCCCTAGAGCGCTAGTCAGAAAGGGTTCTGTTTTTTTTGGTTCAATACTCGACGCAATTAATATTAGCAAGCATCTACCATACGTGTAGCTGATCCTTGGCATTATCTGGGGCCTAAGGGGCGTGTTTAGCCCCCCGCCCCCCCCCCCCCGGCGGCCCCTGTGTCGTCCTCCCGAGGGCGACTCAGGGGCAACCAATATTTCCTAGCGCCGGCACCCCACCGCTCCCTCCCCCTCCTCGCCTCCACCTGAGGGGACCGTTGGGAAAGCCCGGTCGGCCGTCGATGAAGGTGGTGGCGAGGTGTTGCGTCGCTTCGTGCCCCTGTGAAGGACCCAGGAAGCCGGGGCGGCGTGCCCATGGATTGGTGGCCGGCTTCCATGGCTGCTCAGGTAGCGAGGAGACGGTGCGTGGTCGCGGCACGGATTCACCTCTGCCCCAGCCCCCAGATGTATAGGTCAGGCGCCATCCTCTCCTCATATCCCGTTCCTTCCGACCATGCCTGTCTATGACTTTGGTCCCCGGAACTGGTGTTGGCGGGGTGGAGGTGGCTCAGGTTTGAGTCCGTGGGAAACCCTTGGCCAGTCCTCCTGCCACGACGGCGGTGACGTGTGCGTGTGTCGTGTATCTCCCGGGAGGCATCATTGAGTGCATTCCTCTTCACTCTCGTCCCAGATCTCAGGTGAAAACAGAAAGCCCGTCTCGGGTTGGCCGACAGTGATGCCTAGCTCATCGCGTCCTCCTTGGAGGCGCCGTCTAGGGTTTCTGGCTCTTCAGGAGAAGGGCGATGTGGTTGGAGGCGTCCGCCGGCTGCAAGTCCAAGTTGTGATTTTTCTGTGGAGTGTGTCCATTCCAGCAAGTGTATGCCTTTCCTATGGAATGGCTTCTCAGGCAACAAAGGCGTGGTTGTCTCCTATCGGTTCCGCACTGGCGAGCCGGGATGGAAATGGATAGGTTCCATTTTCCACGATAGCTTCACGTCGAGCGGCACAAAAGCAAAGGCCTTCTTCTATGGACATTAGAACAGGACCTGGTGCTCCCTTGGTTGCCTCTGGGCCTTTGCGGTTTTCTTCTTCGACGACCTCCCCATGATCCTTCTGCTCTTGGTTGTTCAGGGGAGGCAGCAGTTCAGTTGAGGTGTGTGCCAACGACGCGGTGAGGGTAGTGAGATTTGTTTGCGATGGGGATACAACTGACATCTGCTCTAGTCCTCGGGTGAGGGCCAATGATCCGACAATGCGGCGCCTTCGAGCCTAGGCGAGAGGGGAAAGAGTTCCTCTTCGATGTTGGGAGTGAAATGTTCTCTATCCCTAGTCCCTGGGTTCAGTCTGTTCACGTCTTTCTCTGGCTATGGGCAGTTCACTCATCCTTCTTTGTTTCTTGTCTTTGATATCGATGTGCAGAGCGCTTCAACCTTACTAGCAGGGCTCTTCTTGTATTTTAGTTTGTTTCATAGTGTGCGTTGCGTTGTTAGCTGTTCACAGAGTTTCATAGTATCTTTCGGTCGCTCTAGCTACGTGGCTTTGTGTAATCCTGATGCGGTTGATGGCTTTGTTAATTTAAAGTCGGGTTTTTCATGAGCCTTCTTTTTAAAAACAAATAAATTATCTCGGGACTCTGTCAACGGCATTGGCGATGTTTGGGATTTGCATGCATGCGGGAAAAATGTGACCTCGTGGACCGAAGCTGACGAGTAGCGATTATGACGGGATGAGTTACTTTCACAAATTACTAACACAAAATTTTGTACATAATAATGATACAAAGCCATCAACCACCTTACTATGTATGCGAACTTCCCATCCATATGTATTGCTCCATCTCAAGTGAAATAACGAGAGACTCGAACGACCTTCCATCACACACTTTTTGCTGCTACCAATAGGTCACATCCTACCAAAATAAAGACCATTGTGGCTTTGTATTAGGGAATGAGAAGCTTCGGGAAATATATAATCACTGCTATGCTGAGTTACCAGCGAACAATGAGAAGCCGCCACACCGCCTCCCCAGGGAAAAGGCCAGAAGCGCATAAGACGTGCCACTTACAGGCATGGCCCATCACACAGCAGCATTCCAGGGGATGACCGAGTCAAAATCGGCTGCCAATCCAGATTTGCTCCACTCAATTGATTCTAGGCCCTCCAATCCCAAGAAGGATTAGTGTATTAGAGAATTTCTTTTCTGGGTTTTCTCCCCACGATGTTTTAATACAAAAACTCACGCGGGTCTCATGTATATATAGTAGACGAGCAGCGCCGACCTATCAGTCCCTGCTTTTGACTCCAAAACATATTCGGACACCTACTAACCTGTTCCTACAAGGACTAGTACCCGTCAACGACCCAGGACTGCTAGAACTATCTAAACTAGACACGTACTTAGCCCAAGACCATGGATTACACGTCCTAGCACAACCTGTACATGCTAATGACTACAAAATCAAGATTGTACCTAACAATCTCTCCCTAATCTTGACCTTATCTTCCATGCTTCTCCAATCTTGGCTTGTTGAAGATCTAACATTTGTCGGTTCATCCGCTTGCATCACGACAAGTCAAATTGATTGGCTTCATTGATTGCAACAATCGGACCCCTCATTTCCTCCGTAAACGTCCGGACTGACCGTCACCCTTTAAACCTGTCTCAAATATGAAGCCATGCCCGGACACCTTCACTCGACCCCACATGCAGCGACCTGAGGAAAAAACCATGTGAAAGAGCTGGAACGCGCTGCACTGGAGCCGTTGCGCGAGCCGCCGTGCACGCTGGCCAAGGAGAGGCGATCGTGAGCGCAGGCCGACGAGCGCATGCGCGCATGAGCTTAAGGCGTCAGGCGGGGGCGAGCGCGCGGGTACGTGGACGCAGACGTGGGCATGCGCGGGAACGGGCGCTGGCAGCAGGCGAGCGCGGCCGTGGGCACAAGGGCACCGCGGCCGCCGGGCATGGGGCAGGCATGCGGACTGGCGTAGGCAGGCAGGCACAGGGGTGCACGGGCAGGCGCCCGCGGGCGCCGCGGCCAGCGGCGAAGACAGGGGACCACCAGGGACCTGGCCCTAACATTGTTGTATTAAGCCTAATATGCATGCTAATAGATGATCAATGGTTGCTAAACTGATGTATTATTATGAGATGGTCCTCTTACTATACTTGGCCCTCCTTATCTATATTCCTAGCTCCGCCAGCGGCACGGTGGCAGGCACGGCGGGCGGCCGTGGCCGCATGCAGTTAGGTCGGTGCGGCTAACCCGCAGGCGAAACGCGCGTGCAGGCCGTCGCAGGCGTGACGTGCCGCGTTGGTCCTGCAGTAGGCGACCAACACCGCGTGCAGCAGCCGGGCTTGGAGAGCGGTGCATGCTGCTGCTGCTGCTGCTTCATGTGCTGCAGATCGGACGGCGAGCCGCCGCGTGCTCTCCATTTCTTTCTACCGTGTCGCACACAGAGTGTTCCATGAAATGTTCACAAGCAGAAACAAAAGTGGGGGCTCAAAGTAGGGGACGTGATTATTTTGCAGAGAAAGTGAGGGTTCAAAATGGATGCGCCCGAATACTGACCGGGCGCATCCGCAAGCATTTGGGGGACCGAATTAGTCCATCATAATTATAGATGTTCTAATGTACCATACTACTTGTATGTAACCGTATATCTACTTGGTAGATAGACTACGGAAAGGATCAAGATTAGAAATACAAAATCATAGAAACATGTGAATCAAACCTAAACAGACTACTCACTACTAGCACCGCAACGCCTAAGTTTGGCCATGGCGATAATCCGCTAGATCACTAGTTGTTATTTTTTGAATTTTCACGCGGGGGGGGGGGGGGGGGGGGGGGGAGAACTCCCTCACCTGAATCTATTGATATACCAACCATCACGGCAACGCCACACAGCTATCCATTACTACAGTAGGGGGAAGGGACGGGAGAGAGAGAGAGAGGGCGGGAGAAGAAGAGGGATTACAAACGGAGAGCACGCAGCCAAACATCTACGTGCGCGCTCCCGGGTTCTAAAGCGCCCCCGCCACAAAACAGCGTCGTCGCAGCAGGCCTTGAGCGTCGCAGCCAGGGAGGGGGACTCTCCCCTGAAGACCACGACATTCCTCCTCTTCCGCAGGTGCCAGCAGCACAACAGCAAGAAGACGCGAGGCGACGCCGGGCCGACGGCACCAAAGGCGTCAAAGAGGTGTAGCTTCCGGGTAGAGCCCCCAGCAGTGTCCACCCCATGTGCAGCCCCGAAGGCGCCTGCAAAAGGGCAGCAGAAGACCAGGTGGTCCGGCGTTTCCAGGGCGGCTCCGCATTGAGGGCACCCTACGCCACTCGGCTCAACGATGTGTTTCCGTAGCATAGCGTCATGGGTATGGATCCTGCCAAGAGAAAGCAGCTACGAGAAGAACTTAACCCTGGACAGGGCAGGGGAGTCCCAGAGGAAGGCATAGTTCGCCACCGCCACGTCGCCGAGACGCGACACTTTGTACGCAGCCGCCGACGCGAGTCCCCCCCCCCCCCCCCCCCCCGGTCTTGCGGGTACAAAGGTGCCATATGGATCACTAGTTGTTGTTTTTGTCAAGAAAGTCAGTTAAATAGGTTTGCCCGCTATGTCACGATGGAGATAAATCAGACACATGGAACTCTTGATTAAATTGACCTATGTGAGGATTTGATCATATGCCCCATTTTACTTCTCCTACTGATCATACACCCACTTTCATTTGGCATTTACCGTATGCTCCTCTTTTCATTATAACTAAATAAATTTTCCTTCTCAATTACTTAAGTCATTTTCAAGTTGCTGAACCGGTATTATCAAACGAAAAGACAATCTGACCCTTATGGCACCTTTGTAACTTGTTTATATTTTCAGCACCCGACCAATCCATGTAGGTGACCTTGAGACTCAGAGAGCATATGCGCACCTTCCGGAGGCTAGATCAAACATACCTCTACTTCCTGCACGTGATCAAATTGTCACTTTGACAACTACTGTAGTTACCAAATGCTGAGCCAAACATCCCAAGCGGATACGACTAGGTGTAAAAGCAGTCTAGACGAATGGACCAACAGCCACCAGGTTGCAGTGATGACCATGCAAGACTTGACCGCAGCTAATTAAGTCTGCGAACCCAACTTGGTGCCGCTAAATGGAGCATCTAGAATGGATGCCTTCAGAAATTTGTTTTACAAGTCAAGCAACGTGCGTCCTACAGGCCGAGCATCAGTGGCAACGTTTTTTTGTCTCCAAAATGTCATTACGGTTACAGTGGCATGGAGAAACACCGTCAGTACAATGCTGGATATTTAGCTAGCGTGCAACTTTGATGGTAACGTTTCTTCCCCGAAGCCTCATATTCCCTAATCCAATTGAATATGATCTTTTTCTTGTCCTTCTTCCATGCTTTCCGGTTCTAGGCTAGCATTTCTTCCTCATCTATGACCTACTAGTGGCAGCAAATAGCTTGTCAACTGGTAAGTCGTCAAGCGTGCTGGTGGAGGACTATATATATGCATGCGACAATAATTAAGGTGGTTGATAGGCTGTGCTATTTTGGGCGAATATTGAGTTGTTTATAGTGTGCTTTCAGCTTATATATGGGTGTGAATGTTTCCATTGTCTCGTATTGGTTAGAATGTAGATGGAGCCTATACAATAGAATTATTGTGTATCTCTGATGTACTTGTCTTAGTGATCCTTTTTAGAGGCTGCACACGGACACAACCTATATTCTATGCGTGCATGCTTACTGTCGGTCAAATCGTGAATGAGATATGCTTAGAAGATGTGCAGAATATCGCTGAAAATTTTCTTATACTTACACCAAATTGTTACTGAAAAATAGCATAACCTTTTTTTTCTGGAAAACATTGGGAACAAACAATAAGTTTCAGCTATGTGCATGGCCAGCATAAGGCACCGTGTATAAATCTTCTTTGGGCAAACATTGCCCATGTAATTTGCGGTTGGATAATGCTCCGACGTACTACCACCGGTCCAACTAGTCCTTGCAAGGACCTCAAGGGGTCATTTTTTGTGGCCCGAAAGCATGCCAAGTGGTGCGTCCAGTCGTCACCATATCTCGCGCACTCGACGTTCCTTCTGAATTCTGTTTTAACACTTTTTTTGGTTTTAGATGGATTTTGTCAGTTTTTTGGCTTTTCGGTTTTTGCCCTTATTTCATACCTTTTGGAGAAAAAAAGTTGTTTTTCCGCAAGAAGCACATATTTACTTCTGATGAAGGGACACATTTGCTAATGTAAGAAGCACACATGTTATTCGTGTGGGGCCCAGTTTTCCTTCCGTAAGTAGCAGAGTAAAAAAAATGCTTCCAGGGGAAGCATATATTTGTTTCTCATGGAAGCAAGGATTTGCTTCCGCGAGAACTACATACGTGTTTCTCGGAAATGAAAAAAAAAGTGAAAAATTGCAATCGCACTTCCAGCTCTGCTATTCAATTCCCTTTTTCTCATCATTCATTTTTTCGGTTGCCTGTTATTAGTGGTTTTATCTTTTTTCCTAAAAACATCTGCTTTTCCGCTTTACGAAAAAAAGTTTGTCAAAACTTATTAACATGGAACCTAGTTTCGAAGACCTCGACGCAAAAAGTCCAAGGTTGACAACGTTGTGGAATCTGAACGTACGATTCAAGAGATAAAACAATTCGTATAAACAAATCTACAAAAAATAGGGAAAACTTTCAGGTTAGGACAAGCGGGCGCACATGTAGTGCTCCACTTATCAACGCTTGAGAAGGTAGGAGCAGGGCCGTCTCCAGGAATTCGAGGCCCCGGTGCGAAAAGTAAAATGGGGCCCTAACATTTAAAAAAAATACAATAAAGCTGGCATAATCACATAATTATGCAATTGAAATTTATGTTATTTCATACAATGCTTAGAAAATTCTCAAGTATCAATGCAAAGTATTAAAACCAATAAACTAACCTCATGCTCTATGCTCTATTGAAAAGTGTCATCCTTCTTGTGTTCCTTGAAATGAAATCTTCAATTATATCTTCATAGTTAATCTTCTCCAAGACATCATTTTCAAGTGCTATCGTCGCCAAGCCATTGAGCCTTTCTTGTGTCATAGTAGAACGCAAGTAGGATTTCAACAACTTGAGTTTAGAGAAGCTTCTTTCCGCAGTTGCAACAGTTACAGGAATGGTTAACAAAATCTTGTATACAATAATAGCATTAGGATAGAAGGGACGCTTCATCAGAATCTCAAGAATATCAACAGGGCCCATAGATTTCTTAACTAAATCCTGGATGAAAATTAACTCGTAAAACAATTCAGCTCCATCAATGTCTTTGTGTTCTCCACTCTTAAGTGCATCCTCAAGATTAACACAAGCAGCAAGCAAACTCTTATCATCCAAAGATCGCAACCTATCTGAAGTAAATAAGAAACCAAAAGTTTTTTCATACCCCTGGTATTGCTCAAACCTCTTGGTAAGTGAAACTATAGCTTGATCAACCACTTGCAGAAAATAATTGACCCTAAATGACTCCTCTGCAGATTGTGAAGCAATAGATCCATCATCTGCGCCCTCATCAAATTGTCTTTTTCTTTTGATTTTACGCTTAGTGCGGAACTCTGGATGAATATCCATCTCAAGTGCAATTTCTTTTGCAGCTTCCAAGGCTTTTGAAAAGCCATTTTCTCTATACTTACTGAAAAAGGAAAGCAGACCCTTTATAGACTCAATTGCAATATCAATGAGCATGTCCTTTGATTGTAGCTGCTTGCTGATCAAATTAATAGCAGATAATATATCATACCAGATAATTATCGACACTAGAAATTCAAAACCACCAAGTTCATTTTCTGCCAATGATTGAGCTTCACTACTTGTCAATGGATCCTTATCAGTTTCAGCCACTTGTAGTAAAGCCTCCCTTATTTCTGGCATTTGAATACGTATAGCCTTAACACTCTCAACATGACTCTCCCAACGAGTAGATGATAATGACTTGACAGTCAACTTCTTCAAGTTATCTTTGAGAGTTTGCCATCGTTTAGTAGAATTAGCAAATATTGTATATATGCGTTGTATAACTCCAAAAAATTCTGTTGCTCTACGGCAAGACTTTGCCATATCACATAGCGCAAGATTTAGACTATGACAGCCACAAGCAGAATAAAATGCCCTTGGATTTTTTTCTAGAAATTTCTTTTGTACCCCCTTATTGTTTTCTTTCATATTTGACCCATTATCATAACCCTGTCCCCTCACATTGTGCACATCAAGGCTAAGATTATCCAACTCCTCTTCTAGAACATTAAATAGACCTTGCCCGGTGGTATCATTCACCTCCAAAAAGCCTAAGAAAGATTCTTCGACGCAAACAGAAGCAGAAGATGTATCAACATACCTAATTATCAAAGACATCTGTTCTTGGTGGCTTGCATCCGGAGTACAATCAAGAATAACTGAGAAATATTTTGCTTCCTTTACCTTTTCAATGATTCTAGACCTGATGGCAGTAGCGAGCATATTTATTAACTCATTTTGGATAGAAGGGCCAAGGTAGTGATCACGAATCTCATCATTGGTGATGCGGTCAACATGCTCTTTAATAATTGGGTCAAATTCAGCCAACATTTCAATCAGTCCTAGGAAATTCCCATTGCTCTCTTGGTACAACTTGCTATTGCTGCCACGAAATGCTATATTATGTTCTGCAAGAAATTTTACGATCAAAAAAATCCTGAGCAGAACTTTTCTCCAATGCTCCTTTTCCTTTTCAAGTTCTCGCTGAGCAACTTTATCAATTGTTTGATTGTTCCGGATCCTGAGACGGAAGTCATACCATGCAGTCATATTTGTGTTATGCTCTCTACTTGATTCATGCTCTTTAAGTCTAGCCCCAAGATGAATCCAATCACTTAAACCCTCATTTGCTAGTTGTCCTCTCACATCGCCCCTTTTTAATAATTTGCAACAAAAACAAAATGCTTTATCAAGGTCGCTGCTGTATACAAGCCACTCTCTGTCAAACTTTTCTCCATTTGAGAGGATTCTACTAAACGACAATGCAGAAAACCTTCTAGAGAACTTGTCATAAGGACCGTACTCTATATCTTCCCTTTTAGGACCCTTTTGCAGCAAGATATCAATCTTTTTAGGATCAAGCCCATCCCAATTTCTAGGATCAAATATATCAGGCTGAACAGAATTATTACTGTCATCTGAAATATTAGGATCATGATTTTCATTGGAAATATTAACATCATTACCTTCATCAATTTCTGCAGTGGTAGCCTCAACCTCTTCCACGGCATTATCGCCATGACCATGATCACCTTCATGAATTTCTGCAGCGACAACCTCAACCTCTATTGCATCAACATCTTGACCATCATCAATATTAGCATCCGGAGTTTGATTTTCAGAATTTTTTGGGGTCTTTTCACAACAAATTTATCTAGAGCACCCCATTGAGTTTGAGCATCTTCTTCTAGTTTTTGTTTCTTCTTACGCTTGAAGGCGCCTGAATCATACTTTCTTCGAGAACTATGATGCATGATTATTTCTGTTTCAATGAAATATATACTCTTTTAGTTTATCTGAGCTGATGAGCTCACATGAAATATAGCCATATAGGCTTCACACTTGTATCAGTAATTAAAAAAACCTTGAGTTAGACAGAACCTTGACTTTCAACTTGGACAATAGGACGAGCTACTACCGAAATTCTTGATTCTGTGACACCTTCTGAACTTCGATGGCTAGACAAAAGATCGTTCCAAAACATATTAGTAACACAACTTTGTAATTTGTATCAAAATTCAAAATTAGAGGAAAGGATAAGAGCGTAGGGAGGCCATCACACCACGTCTCTTCCTGTTGGGCGGCACGCCGGCACGGCGGCACTGCGGCAGTGACGGTCGGCCGCCAGCGTGGCGGCGGGCGGCGACCGCTTCTGTTCGTCGCCTCGCTGCGTAGGCCTCAACCAGTCAACCTGTCAAGCGACCGTCGCCGCCGTCGCCGATTCAGCATGAAGAGAATAGGAAGCGCAGGTTACGGGACCCTGCGTCCGGGGCTTTGCTTTCATGCATACGATCGCTAGATCGATCCACCGTTTTTCTTTACCAATGCTAGATGGCTAGATCGATCCATACAATACTAGTACGCTGGGCTAAACCAAAGCCTCAAGTGCCACCAGGCCAAAGGCCAAACTAGTTTTCAGCGTTGAAGCAGCTTCAGGTAACAAACTGTATATTTGTTTGGGCTAAAATTGATTTTTTTTCCAGAGTATACATACACATATGGACCCTAGTTGGGGGCCCTAGGATTTTGGGGGCCCTGTGCGAGCGCACAGCTCGCACAGGCCCCTCAACGGCCCTGGGTAGGAGTGACTAAGGGGTAACTCTTAACTAGTGATTTCGCTAACTCGGCACCGCCTTGTATGCTTTGCGAATAACAGTGAGGAGTCTGTATTAATCATACGCCCGTAGGAGAAACATGGGCCAACCCATTAGGCAGGAGCATATGTTGGTTTATGCTTTATTTATTTCCCTGTCTTTTCCTGGCCGTGCTTATCTTTAATGATTTCGGATTTTTTGTCTAGGCTTTCTAAATTCATGAATATTTTCCATAATATCACAAATAATTTTGTTCTAAAATCCATGTTTATTTCGTAAAATACATGTATATTTTAAAATTATTCGAATGTTTTAAAATTAGTTGATTTTTCCTTTTTGAACATTTTTGCATTAGGGAGTTTTGGGAAGTTTGTGACCATTTTAAAAATTTGGAAACATTTTTTTAGCGTTAATACATGTAAAAAAATATGTTTCTGATTTTTTAGTGGTTCTTGGGGTATTTGTCAAGTGATTTTCTACCTAACATAGCGAACATAAAAAATGTAGGATCAGTTTTTCTAGGAATCTTCAGAACGGTAATAACCCTCGTGGTAGCTTAGTTTGGTCGACACATCTGCATGGTTTAGGTGCTATTGATTTTACAAGGAGATGAATAAACGTTCCCACTGAACTATTAGAATGCGGTTATCGGAAACAAAGATTGATACCCTCTTCAAGGTCGTCCTTATGATTGTTCTTGATGATTCCATTGTGGATTTGTATATGTCGTGTGAAAATGGCAAGGACATGTGGGCTGTGCTTGAGACCATGTTTGAGGCCTTGGACGCTGGCAGCGAGTTGTACGTCATAAAGAAATTCTATGGCTACAAGATGTCAGATGAGCGCTCTGTTGTTCTGCAGGCTCATAAGATACAGTCACTCACTAATGAACTTGAGTACTTCAAGTGTGTGTTGCCCGACAAATTTGTTGCCGGAGGCATCATTGCCAAGCTTTCACCGTCGTGGAGCAATTTTGCTACTTCTTTAAAACACAAGAGACAAGAATTTACCATTTCGGTTCTCATTGAATGTCTTGATGTTGAAGAGAAGGCGAGAGCAAAATACACACATGCTCGAGTTTCTTAGGAACCTTCTAGTGTCCACATGGTATAAAAGAAGAATTTTCAGTCCAACAATCCCGAAAACAACAAGAACAAATCTCAGGGAAAAAGCAAGTTCGATCCCAAGACCAAGCCGTCACACTCTACCAACTTCAAGAAGAATTCACATAAGAAGGGGAAGGGATCATGCCATGTCTATGGTGATCCCAATCACTGGGCTCCAAGATGTCCTAACCACTATGAGGACCGTGAACCTGAGAAGCGACAAGTCCGCTAATGTTGTCATTGGTGATATTGACATGAAGGAATCTGGGTGAAGGTAACTACTCAGATGTTGGCAACAATGTTTGATAGTTGGCCTCAGATAGACAACATCTCATTGTCCAACATGATAAGTAAGGTCATTTGTCCATTATTGTCATAGTTTATTGTTTTTTCTAATAGATAATACTTATGGATTTATCTTTTGTATGCATTCATTGGGCGATACATCTTGTACACTATCAAGAAACATGTACCCCGTGTATATATTCTAGACCCTATCCATACATAACGGTCGCCGGAGATTCAAACTCAACACATTTAGTGAAATTACAAAGATTTGCAAGGGTATGGAAAGACACACTCAAAAAAATCAACTCGGCTGTAATTTTGATATATCTAGATGACAACGTTTATTTCTGCCCGGTATTCTAACGAGCCTAGACGGGTAATAAATTTATACCCGCTTCGCCTGGAAATACTTGTCGGAGAAAGGGATAAAAATGAATGTATCTAGAACTAAAATACATTTAGATACATCCGTTTTTCTACCAAGTATTTGAGAACGAAGGAAGTATATTACATTATCATAACATTCAAAATACAATCACTTATTTTTGTTTTCAGTATATTCAATATAATATTAATTTAGGGAATTGCATGGATGTGTCTGACTCTTTTGTCTCTTTCTTTGTGCTCCCGATAAAGGACTGGTTCATCAGATATGTGTGGTGAGTATTCTGAGTTACACAATTTAAGTTCTTTGACATGAACTATTGATACAAACTAGAGTTTCGAAATAAGTTCTTATTATACTTGCCCAAATATCGTGTGAATGAAGCTAAAGACAACATTCCTGATATTGTGCGGTAATTTCTTAAGCGCATCAAGTAGAGCTTAGTTTGTAATGGAATTTTAGTTGGATCATTGCTCTATATGTATGCATCATCAATTTACACTCCAAGAGAAGTGGAATTAAACTATTACCCGATTGTGCCTATGCTATCTTGTCTCTATATTTGAAATTCAACATGCATTATTCATGTTTATATAACGCCATCAAAATATTTCAAAAGTCCGTGGCAATGCACGGGCATTTTACTAGTCAAATCGAACGGAGAAGTTGTACATGAGCAAGTGGATGAGAAAGCTAATCTGGTTTACTTGCCTAATTGGCAGGACTCATACAAATGGTAAGGCAAACTGTCTTTTTTACATGGTGATTGAAGAAATGTTTTAGCTAAGATGTCCAAGATGTTGATGCCACATGATTCCATCGACAGAGAGGATCTGCTGAAGTGCATTGGAGCTGAAGAACGGATACAAATCTCCATAGCCACTGGACGTCATCAGGACGCGTGGGGTTTTGAGGTCGTTGACAACAAAACCGAATGGATTAAACTCAATTGTGCAAGAACCGTGCGAGTAAAACGACGAATAGAGATGAGATTCTTAATAATCGTTGGCGAGAAAAGAACTTCGTTGAGGGAGAAAGGACCTAGGCGGGTGGAACCGGCGGCAAGACGACATGCTACTGGAAGAACGCGAAAGTGCAGCAGCCAGTTGGAAGAGATTACCCGTCTCACTGGTGACATAGGATGTAGTTCCATTGTCGAGGAATCACTCGCCGGAGCCGTCCTGCTGGTGGTGCACGATGTTGTTGAGGAGGGCATGGAGTTATGGAGGGCGGTGTAGTTGTCCCAGGGTGGCGGGTTGGAGGAGCTCAACGACCCGGCGTCATAGAGCTGATGGTACTGGCACGGATGTGGTACTAGGACGCCGGCGGAGTTGGGCGCGGTCCAACGCACGCGCGTCTTCTGTGGAGGTGGGAAGCGGTTCCCGTACGGGGCGAAGTACCCTGTACACGGGTGGGCGCCCAACGCCCTGCTGGACTCGAGGAGCTACTGTCGGCGCTTGGATGACTGCGGCAGCGACCACGCTTGCACCAACCGGAACGCCGGAGCAGGCGAGCGATTCAGGGCGGAAACGTGGGGTGGGATCAGAACTGCTGAGGTACGAAGGTGTTTGACTGAACACAGGGCACACCCGTATAGAACAAATCACAGGGGTATATATACAAGGGGGCGAGGAACAACATGTACAACGGCCGTGGCCGAGCATGTCGTGCATGCGAGGTGGGCGTGCGTGATAGATGAATAAAACTATTGCTTATTGAATGTTTTGGTGAGACATACAAGAGTATATAAAGAGGTCACAAACCAACTAGGGCTAAGGTTACAAACCAACTTGGATTACAAGTATAACATAATGACTACTTTAACATCCCTTCGCAGTATAAACGGCAAGCTCGACGACGTTTTGACTAAAACAGATATCTTGAAACGGCTTAGTAGGTAGTCTTTTGGTGAAAATGTCCGCAAACTGAGCCATAAAGGGAACATGAAGCACAAGAACCTGACCAAGAGCGACTTTCTCACGAACAAAAGTAATATCAATCTCAATATGCTTGGTTCGTTGGTGTTGAACTGGATTGCCGGTCATGTAGACTGCTGATATGTTGTCACAGTAGACAATAATGGCCTGCTCAATAGGCCTGTGTAGCTTGGAGAGTAACAAGCGAAGCCATATTGTATCTGCAACGGCATGTGCCACGGCGCAGTACTCAGCTTCGGCCGACGAGCGGAAAAACGTAACCTGTCTTTTCGAGGACCAAGAAATTAAATTGTTACCAAGAAAAACACAAAATCCGGAAGTGGACCTTCGAGTGTCAGGACAACCAGCCCAGTCTGCATCAGAGTATGCGGTAAGAGAGTGGAGAAGAATTATTTATGTGAAGACCATGATTGAGATTTCCCTTTAAATACCAAAGAATGCACTTAACATGATTATAGTGAGGAACCAGTGGATCATGCATATAGAGTCATGCTTCTTGAATAGCAAAAGAGATTTCAGGACGAGTAATAGTGAGATATTGGAGAGCACCTGTTAAGCTACGATAGAGAGTAGGATCCGAAAAGGGTTCACCGGCAGCCAAAAGTTTGAAACTAGTATCGACAGGAGTGCGATATGATTGAGAGTCAAGCATACCAGCACAATTAAGGAGATTAAGAATGTACTGACGTTGGGAATGAAATAGGCTGGATGAATCACAAATAACAGCAATGCCTAAAAAATGATGAAGAAGTCCTAGGTCAGTCATAGAGAACTCAGATCTAAGAAGAGAGACAATATGATCTAAGAACTTTTGGGCGGATGTGGTGAGAATGATATCATCGACATAGAGAAGGAGGTAGGTAGTTTCAGAATTTTGATGATACACAAAGAGGGATGTGTCAGAGAGCGATGGAGTGAAGCCTATTGTTTGGATGAAGGAGGAGAAGCGTTGAAACCAAGCTCGTGGGGCTTGTTTGAGACCGTAGAGAGATTTCTAAAGAAGACAGACATGATTTAGAAAGGAAGGATTCTCAAAACCACGAGGTTGCTGACAATAGACAGTTTATTGAAGAGAACCATGGAGGAAAGCATTTTTAACATCAAGTTGGTGGATAGGCCAGGAAGAAGAGACATCAACACTAAGAACGGTACGAATGGTGCTAGGCTTAACAACATGAGAAAACATTTCGTCGTAATCAATACCTTGTTGTTGAGGATAACCACGACATACCCACCGGTCATTGTAGCGTGAGAGGCTCCCGTCGGAGTGAAACTTTTGATGAAAAATCCATTTGCCAGAAACAATGTATAGGGAGGACATGGAACAAGCTGCCATGTGTTGTTTTCAAGTAAAGCATTATATTCTTCTTGCATGGCAGCGGCCAATTGGGATCAAGTAGAGCAGTTTTGTAATTCTTTGGGAGGGAAGAGAGAGATACAGTGGTATGAAGGTTTGGGCTATCTTTGGGTGGATGAAATCCTGATTTGGCCCGAGTACGCATGCGGTGATCATTGATCGGGGCTCCTGTAGGAACATCACGAGGGGTTATGATTGGTACTCATGAGTCCGCACAGCGAAAGAGTCGGACGAAGGAGCAAGGTTGGGCAGTGGGGTGGGAGTAGGGGTTGGGGGTGTTGAGGAGGGAGCAGGGGTTGGGGATGGGGCTGACGGCTCGGGAGGGGTGTGGGGAGGGTTGTTATCGGCTGTGGTTGGTGGTGGTGTAGGGGTAGTGGTAGATGTGATTGTTGTTGGTGTTATGTTGTGTTCATCAGGAGTGGGTGGAGGAAGGGGAGTATATAGTTAGAAAGGGCGGGGAGAGGCGGTGTTGGCTGAGCTAGGGGGTGGATGGTGTAGTAATGCGTTGAGAGAAAAGAAAAATATGCTCAGCAAACGTAACATGACAAGGGACATGAACGTGTCCTGTGTGAAGGTCGAGACAATGATAGCCTTTGTGTTCGTCAGAGAAGCCAAAAAAGCACATCGGATAGATCGCGGTGACAATTTATTAGCGGAAATGGCGCAGACATTGGGAAAACAGAGATATCCAAATACACGAAGCGCTGAGTGGTTGGGGTTTGAAAGAAAGAGGGAATAATAGGGAGTGGTATTGGGATTAGTTTTGGTAGGTCGAATGTTTAGAAGAAAGGTGGCCATGTGTAGGGCTTCAGCCCAAAACTTGGGAGGCATAGAAGATTGATAGAGAAGGGTGCGAACAATATCATTAAGGGTGCGAAGAGAACGTTCGGCTTTACCATTTTGAGGGGAAGTGTAGGTACATGGGAATCCAAGCAGGATTTCATGTTGCAAGAAGAATGTACGATTTTTAATGTTATCGAACTCACGACCGTTGTGTTGGAAATATGCCCTAGAGGCAATAATAAAATGGTTATTGTTGTATTTCCTAGTTCATGATAATTGTCTATTGTTCATGCTATAATTGTGTTAACCGGAAACCGTGATACATGTGTGAATACATAGACCACAACAAGTCCCTAGTGAGCCTCTAGTTGGCTAGCTCGTTGATCAATAGATGGTCACGGTTTCATGACCATGGACATTGGATCTCGTTGATAACGGGACCACATCATTAGGAGAATGATGTGATGGACAAGACCCAATCCTAAGCATAACACAAGATCGTGTAGTTCGTTTGCTGCAGGTTTTCAATGTCAAATATCGTTTCCTTAGACCATGAGATTGTGCAACTCCCGGATACCGTAGGAATGCTTTGGGTGTGCCAAACGTCACAACATAACTGGGTGGCTATAAAGGTGCACTACGGGTATCTCCAAAACTGTCTGTTGGGTTGGCACGAATCGAGACTGGGATTTGTCACTCCGTGTGACGGAGAGGTATCTCTGGGCCCACTCGGCAAGACATCATCATAGTGAGCTCAATGTGACTAAGGAGTTAGCCACGGGATGATGTGTTACGGAACGAGTAAAGATACTTGCCGGTAACGAGATTGAACAAGGTATAGAGATACCGACGATCGAATCTCGGGCAAGTATCATACCGATAGACAAAGGGAATTGTATACGGGATTGATTGAATCCCCAACATCGTGATTCATCCGATGAAATCATCGTGGAGCATGTGAGAGCCAACATGGGTATCCAGATCCTGCTGTTGGTTATTGACCGGAGAGGTGTCTCGATCATGTCTACGTGTCTCCCGAACCCGTAGGGTCTACACACTTAAGGTTCGATGATGCTAGGGTTATAGGGAAATGGTATACGTGATTACTTAAGGTTGTTCGGAGTCCCGGATGAGATCCCGGATGTCACGAGGAGCTCCGGAATGGTCCGGAGGTAAAGATTGATATATAGGAAGTCCAGTTTTGGTCACCGGAAAGTTTTCCGGCTCATCGGTAGTGTACTGGTAGTGCCGGAGGACGCCCGGGAGGGGTGTGATGACCATAGGACTTTGTGGGCCCTTAGAGGAGGTGTGCCAGCCCAAGACCTTCCGGAAGGGCCCATGCGGCTGGAGATAAGAGATAGGGCTGAAAAGGATTCAAAAGGAAGAGATCCACCTCCCTTGTGGGAGGTGGACTCCTTCCTAGGGTTGGAGGAGGGGCCAAGGCAGCCCTCCCTCTCCCTCCTCCTATATATATGCAAGGGTATGGGCTGATTTGAGACACGACTTCTCTCTCTCTCCACGCAGCCCTACCCTTCCTCTTCCTCTTTCTCCGTAGCGCTTGGCGAAGCTCTACCGGAGTTCACGTAGCTCCACCTCACCATGCCGTCGTGCTGCCGGAGCTCTCCCTCAACCTCTCCTTCCTCCTTGCTGGATCAAGGCGTAGGAGGCGTCATTGGGTTGCACGTGTGTTGAACGCGGAGGCGCCGTTATTCGGCGCTAAGATCGGAATCCACCGCGATCTGAATCGCTGCGAGTATGACTCCACCAACGGCGTTGTTGTAACGCTTCCGCTTAGCGATCTTCAAAGGTATGAAGATGCAATCTCTCCCCACTCATTGCTATTTCTCCATGGATAGATCTTGGTGATCGTAGGATTTTTTTTGATTTACTACTACATCTCCCAACAGTGGCATCATGAGCTAGGTCTATGCGTAGAATCCACGCACGAGTACAACACAAGTTGTTGTGGGCGTCGATTTTGTTAATATGCTTACCACTACTAGTCTTATCTTGATTCGGCGGTATTGTGGGATGAAGCGGCCCGGACCGACTTTACACATACGCTTACGTGAGACTGGTTCCACCGCCTGACATGCACTTGTTGCATAAGGTGGCTAGCGGGTGTCTGTCTCTCCCACCTTAGTCAGATTGGATTCGATGAAAAGGGTCCTTATGAAGGGTAAATAGCAATTGGCATATCACATTGTGGTTTTGGTGTAGGTAAGAAACATTCTTGCTAGAAACCTATAGCAGCCACGTAAAAACTTGCAACTACAAATTAGAGGACGTCTAACTTGTTTTTGCAGCATATGCCTTGTGATGTGATATGACCGAAGAATGTGATGTGATGCATTGTGATGTATGAGATTGATCATGTTCTTGTAATAGGATTCACGACTTGCATGTCGATGAGTATGACAACCGACAGGAGCCATAGGAGTTGTCTTATTTTATTGTATGACCTACGTGTCAATCATAAACGCCATGTAATTACTTTACTTTATTGCTAAACGTTAGCCATAGTAGTAGAAGTAATAGTTGGCGAGACAACTTCATGAAGACACAATGATGGAGATCATGATGATGGAGATCATGGTGTCGTGCCGGTGACAGTGATGATCATGGTGCCCCGAAGATGGAGATCAAAGGAGCAAGATGATATTGGCCATATCATGTCACTATATTGATTGCATGTGATGTTTATCATGTTTAGATCTTATTTTCTTAGAACAACGGTAGTAAATAAGATGATCTTCTCAATAAAATTTCAAGAGAAGTGTTCACCCTAATTGTGCACCGTTGCTAAGGATCGTCGTTCAGAAGCACCACGTGATGATCGGGTGTGATAGGTTCTAACATTCGCATACAACGGGTGTAAGCCAGATTTACACACGTGGAACACTTAGGTTGACTTGACGAGCCTTGCATGTACAGACAAGGCCTCGGAACACGGAATTCCGAAAGGTCGAACATGAGTCGTATAGAAGATACGATCAACATGGAGATGTTCACCATGGATGACTAGTCCGTCTCACGTGATGATCGGACACGGGCTAGTTGACATGGACCATGTGTCACTTGGATGACGAGAGAGATGTCTATCTAAGTCGGAGTTCATTAAATAATTTGATTATGTGAACTTAATTATCATGAACTTAGTCTAAAATTATCTTTACAATCTATTCTGTAGATCCAATGGCCAACGCGAATGTCACCCTCAATTTCAACGCGTTCCTAAAGAAAACCAAGCTGAAAGATGATGGAAGCAACTATGCGGACTGGGTCCGTGGCTTGAGGATCATCCTCATAGCTTCCAAGAAATTGTATGTCCTTGATGCACCAATAGGTGACCCACCCCTTCTCCCAGCAGAGCAAGACATGGCGAACGCTTGGCATTCTCGCTGCGATGATTACTCCCTTCTTCAGTGCGGCATGCTTTACAGTTTAGAACCGGGGCTCCAAAAGCGTTTTGAGCAACACAGAGCATATGAGATGTTGCAAGAGCTAAAACTGGTTTTCCAAGCTCATGCCCGGGTCGAGAGATATGACATCTCCGACAAGTTCTTCAGCTGTAAGATGGAGGAGAATAGTTTTGTCAGTGAGCACATCCTCAAGATGTCTGGGCTACACAACCGCTTGACTCAGCTGGGAGTTAATCTCCCGGATGACTCGGTCATTGACAGAATCCTCTAGTCGCTTCCACCTAGCTACAAGAGCTTTGTGATGAACTACAACATGCAAGGGATGGAGAAGTCCATTCCTAAGTTGTACTCGATGCTGAAATCAGCAGAGGTCGAGATCAAAAAGGAGCATCAAGTGTTGATGGTGAATAAGACCACTAGTTTCAAGAAAGGCAAGGGTACGAAGAACTTCAAGAATGACGGCAAAGCTGTTGCCGCGCCCGGTAAGCAAGTTGCCGGGAAGAAGAAGAACAAGCATGGACCCAAGCCTGAGACTGAGTGCTTTTATTGCAAGGGTACCGGTCACTCGAAGCGGAACTGCCCCAAGTACTTAGCGGATAAGAAGGATGACAACATTAAAGGTATATGTGATATACTTGTTATTGATGTGTACCTAACCAGCGCTCATAGTAGTTCCTGGGTATTTGATACCGGTGCATTTGCTCACATTTGTAACTCCAACCAGGAGCTGCGGAATAAGCGGAGTCTGGCAAAGGACGAGGTGACGATGCACGTCGGGAATGGTTCCAAGGTCGATGTGATCGCCGTCGGCACGCTACCTCTACATCTACCTTCGAGATTAGTGTTAAACCTTAATAATTGTTATTTAGTACCAGCTTTGAGCATGAACATTGTATCTGGATCTCGCTTGATGCGAGATGGCTACTCATTTAAATCCGAGAATAATGGTTGTTCTATTTATATGAGAGAAATGTTTTATGGTCATGCCCCGCTGGTCAATGGCTTATTTTTGATGAATCTCGAACGTGATGTTACACATGTCCATAGTGTGAGTACCAAAAAGTGTAAGGTTGATAACGATAGTCCCACTAACATGTGGCACTGCCGCCTTGGTCATATTGGTGTCAAACGCATGAAGAAGCTCCACACTGATGGACTTTTGGAGTCTCTTGATTTCAAATCATTTGACACGTGCGAACCATGCCTCATGGGCAAGATGACCAAGACTCCGTTCTCCGGAACAATGGAGCGAGCAACTGACTTGTTGGAAATAATACATACCGATGTATGCGGTCCAATGAGTGTCGAGGCTCGTGGTGGCTACCGTTATGTTCTCACCCTCACTGATGACTTGAGTAGGTATGGGTATGTCTACTTAATGAAACATAAGTCTGAAACTTTTGAAAGGTTCAAGGAATTTTAGAGTGAGGTAGAGAATCAACGTGATAGGAAAATAAAGTCCCTACGATCTGATCGAGGCAGAGAATATTTAAGTCACGAGTTTGGCACGCACCTAAGGAAATGTGGAATTGTTTCACAACCCACGCCGCCTAGCACACCTCAGCGAAATGGTGTGTCTGAACGTCGTAATCGCACTCTATTAGATATGGTACGATCTATGATGTCTCTTACCGACTTACCGCTATCATTTTGGGGATATGCAATAGAGACTGCCGCATTCACTTTAAATAGGGCACCATCAAAATCCGTTGAGACGACACCATATGAATTATGGTTTGGAAAGAAACCTAAGCTGTCGTTTGTAAAAGTTTGGGGATGCGATGCTTATGTGAAGAAACTTCAACCTGAGAAGGTCGAACCCAAAGCGGAAAAGTGCATCTTCATAGGATATCCCAAAGAGATTATTGGGTATACCTTCTACCTACGATCCGAGGACAAAGTCTTTGTTGCCAAGAATGGATCCTTTCTTGAGAAAGAGTTTCTCTCGAAAGAAGTAAGTGGGAGGAAAATAGAACTTGATGAGGTAACTGTACCTCCACTCGAACCGGAGAGTAGCGCAGCACAGGAAGTTGTTTCTGTGGAGCCTACACCGCCTGGAGAGGAAGTTAATGATGATGATCATGAAACGTCAGATCAAGTTACTATTGAACGTCGAAGGTCCACTAGGACACGTTCCGCACCAGAGTGGTATGGCAACCCTGTCCTGGAGGTCAGGTTGTTACACAACGGTGAACCTTCGAACTATGAAGAAGCAATGGCGGGCCCGGATTCCAACAAATGGCTTGAGGCCATGAAATCCGAGATAGGATCCATGTATGAGAACAAAGTATGGACTTTGGTGGATTTCCTGATGATAAGCGAGCCATTGAAAATAAATGGATTTTTAAGAAGAAGACTGACGCGAATGGTAATGTGACCGTCTATAAGGCTCGGCTTGTCGGTAAGGGATATCGACAAGTTCAAGGAGTTGACTACGATGAGACTTTCTCACCTGTAGCGATGTAGAAGTCTGTCCGAATCATGTTAGCAATTGCCGCATTTTATGATTATGAGATCTGGCAAATGGACGTCAAAACGGTATTCCTTAATGGCTTCCTCAAGGAAGAACTGTATATGATGCAGCCGGAAGGTTTTGTCGATCCTAAAGATGCTAACAAAGTATGCAAGCTCCAGCGCTCCATCTATGGGTTGGTGCAAGCATCTCGGAGTTGGAACGTTCGCTTTAATGAGGTGATTAAAGCGTTTGGGTTTGTACAGGTTTATGGAGAACCTTGTATTTACAAGAAAGTGAGTGGGAGCTCTGTAGCATTTCTCGTATTATATGTGGATGACATACTGATAATGGAAAATGATATAGAACTCTTGGAAAGTGTAAAGGCCTACTTGAATAAGTGTTTTTCAATGAAGGACCTTGAAGAAGCTGCTTACATATTAGGTATTAAGATTTGTAGAGATAGATCGAGACGCCTCATAGGTCTTTCACAAAGCACATACCTTGACAAGATATTGAAGAAGTTCAATATGGATCAGTCCAAGAAGGGGTTCTTGTCTGTATTACAAGGTGTGAGATTGAGTACGACTCAATGCCCGACCACGACAGAGGATAGAGAAGATATGAGTGTCATCCCCGATGCTTCAGCCATAGGCTCTATTATGTATGCCATGCTGTGTACCAGACCTGATCTGAACCTTGCCATAAGTATGGTAGGGAGGTACCAAAGTGATCCCGGAGCAGAACACTGGACAGTGGTCAAGAATATCCTGAAGTACCTAAAAAGGACAAAGGACATGTTTCTCGTATATGGAGGTGCCGAAGAGCTCGTCGTAAAGGGTTACGTCGATGCTAGCTTCGACACAGATCCGGACGACTCCAAGTCGCAAACCGGATACGTGTATATTTTGAACGGTGGGGCAGTCAGCTGGTGCAGCAGCAACCAAAGCGTCGTGGCGGCATCTACATATGAAGCGGAGTACATAGCTGCTTCGGAAGCAGCAAAGGAAGGAGTATGGATGAAGGAGTTCATCACTGACCTAGGAGTAATTCCAAGTGCGTCGGGCCCGATGACTCTATTCTATGACAACACTGGAGCTATTGCCCTTGCGAAGGAGCCCAGGTTTCACAAGAAGACAAGACACATCAAGCGCCGCTTCAACTCCATCCGTGATTACATTCAGGAGGGAGATATAGATATTTGTAAAGTACATGCGGATCTGAATGTCGCAGATCCGTTGACTAAACCTCTCTCACGAGCAAAACATGATCAACACCAGAATGCTATGGGTGTTCGATTCATCACAATGTAACTAGATTATTGACTCTAGTGCAAGTGGAAGACTGCTGGAACTATGCCCTAGAGGCAATAATAAAATGGTTATTATTGTATTTCCTAGTTCATGATAATTGTCTATTGTTCATGCTATAATTGTGTTAACCGGAAACCGTAATACACGTGTGAATACATAGACCACGACATGTCCCTAGTAAGCCTCTAGTTGGCTAGCTCGTTGATCAATAGATGGTCACGGTTTCATGGCTATGGACATTGGATGTCATTGATAATGGGATCACATCATTAGGAGAATGATGTGATGGACAAGACCCAATCCTAGGCATAGCACAAGATTGTGTAGTTCGTCTGCTAAAGCTTTTCATGTCAAGTATCGTTTCCTTAGACCATGAGATTGTGCAACTCCCGGATACCGTAGGAATGCTTTGGGTGTGCCAAATGTCACAACGTAACTGGGTGGCTATAAAGGTGCACTACGGGTATCTCCGAAGGTGTCTGTTGGGTTGGCACGAATCGAGACTGGGATTTGTCACTCCGTGTGACGGAGAGGTATCTCTAGGCCCACTCGGTAAGACATCATCATAATGAGCTCAATGTGACTAAGGAGTTAGTCACGGGATGATGTATTACGGAACGAGTAAAGAGACATGCCGGTAACGAGATTGAACAAGGTATAGAGATACCGACGATCGAATCTCGGGCAAGTATCATACCGATAGACAAAGGGAATTGTATATGGGATTGATTAAATCCTTGACATCGTGGTTCATCCGATGAGATCATCGTGGAGCATGTGGAAGCCAACATGGGTATCCAGATCCTGCTGTTGGTTATTGACCGAAGAGGTGTCTCGGTCATGTCTACGTGTCTCCCGAACCCGTAGGGTCTACACACTTAAGGTTCGATGACGCTAGGGTTATAGGGAAATGTTGTATGTGGTTACCGAAGGTTGTTCGGAGTCCCGGATGAGATCCCGGATGTCATGAGGAGCTCTGGAATGGTCCGTAGGTAAAGATTGATATATAGGAAGTCCAGTTTTGGTCACCGGAAAGTTTTCGGGCTCATCGATAGTGTACCGGGAGTGCCGGGAGGGTGCCGGAGGACCCCCGGGAGGGGTGTGATGACCATAGGACTTCATGGGCCCTTAGAGGAAGTGTACCGGCCCTTTTTGGGCTGGCCAAGACCTTCTAGAAAGGCCCATGTGGCTGGAGATCAAGGGATAGGGCAAAGGAGTTTGAAAAGGAGGAGATCCACCTCCCTTGTGGGAGGTGGACTCTCCCCCCAGTTCGTCCGAACCTCTCCTCCTTGGAGGAGGGGCCAAGGAAGCCCTCCCTCTCCCTCCTCCTATATATATGCAAGGATTTGGGCTGATTTGAGACACGACTTCTCTCTCTCTCTCGGCGCAGCCCTACCCTTCCTCTTCCTCGTTCTCCGTAGCGCTTGGTGAAGCCCTGCCGAAGTCCACGTAGCTCCACCGTCACCACGCCGTCGTGCTGCCGGAGCTCTCCCTCAATCTCTCCCTCCTCCTTTCTGGATAAAGGTGCGGGAGACGTCACCGGGCTGTACGTGTGTTGAACGCGGAGGCGCCGTCGTTCGGTGCTAAGATCGGAGTCCACCGCGATCTGAATCGCTACGAGTACGACGCCACCAACCGCATTCTTGTAACGCTTCCGCTTAGCGATCTTCAAAGGTATGAAGATGCAATCTCTCTCCACTCGTTGCTGGTTTCTCCATGGATAGATCTTGGTGATCGTTGGAATTTTTTTTGATTTACTACTACATCTCCCAACAGCCCGAGCCACCACTGACGCCAGATGCGGGATGATGCTTGGCTTGGATGCCCGTCCCCTCTGTTCGATGAGCACCGGGCCAACAACAACCGAGCACAGCAGCTACCAACACCTTGCAACTACTGCTAACCTACCATTGCCCCAGAGAACCATCCACCATGCGGCAGGAAGCCAGAAACATGCAGATCTGGACCATCTGAGACGACCGTCGCTGGCCATGCATCCAGGCGGGCCGTTGGCACTCCCATCGCACCTATGTGAGGCAGGGATGTGCAGCTCATGCGCACCAACCAACCTACACCGTGGTGGCATAGCCAAGCTTGGGCAGCACCAAGCGCGCCGAGAGATTGGAGGCCGTTGTGTGGGCGTAGAACATCCACTGTGACAACCATCGTTGTTCTCCCACCGCCCCCAAGTCACAGCGACACGCGCAGAGAGGCGCCACGCCGCCTGCTGTCCCGGGATGCCAGAGCTTCGCCGCAGCCAGATCCGTTGGGCGGTTGCGAGGAGGGGGGAAGCATGGGAGTGTGGCTAGTGCTGGTCGGGATGCGCCGCCGCCCGAGACGCCCCTGGGAGGACCACGAGGGAGCTGCGGATACATTTTGCGGCTTCACTATATTGTCTTTCCAAATTTCTCGTAAGTGATATTTTTTTATTTTAGTGAGTAAGTGTTTTTTTTCTTCTATAAGCGTCAAAATATGTTGAAGTCATAACAGACCACTCGCTTAACTTACCAACGACTTTTTTTATGTCAATCAGTGACTATGTTCACGAGAGACTTATTCATGGTAGTGTGACAAGAGTGAATTAAACATGCACACCCTAGTTTAAGCTATTGGATTTTGAAGAGTTAGGCCCTGTTCGGCAACGGTCCACGGAGCGGAGCGCGCGGAACGGGATTCTAATCGCTTTCGAAATTAAATCTGCATGCCGCTTCGCTCCGAGGCTGATGCCGAACACCTCCTAAATAAAGAAAAGATCTATTCTCGGCCTGTATACACGTGTCTTTCAACAACTTGATTTGACATTCTGACTAAGACTACTCGCAATGAGAGTAACATAGGGAATAACATAGATGCCACCTAAGCAAAAAGTATGATGTGACATCTAATTAATGAGAAGAGAGAGAAATTGAGTAACTTAGCATGTTACTACCCATATGAGTAACATAACGCATACCAATGCAAAATGAGTCTATAAACTAATAAATAAAATGATTAATGTTACTACTCATATGTTACTATCCATTGTGAAGGTAGGAACTTAGACTAGTAACATATGCATGTTACTACTCTATGTTACTTCCCATTGTGACTAGTCTAACAAGTATAAATATCCAACTAACCCAGTCAACTTACCAGGTATAGTGCTAAAATCCAGAAACACATCGTTTGCTCATCACTGAGCAATGTGTTATAGCACCACTTGTCGCGTCAAATTTAGCATTTGGTTGGCACACGTCTCAGATACCATTCCATAATTCCGAAAGTTTCTATGAGAAGAGGCTGGGCCACCTACACTTTCAGATCGCTCACTTGCAATCTACAACCGGCACTTGCAGATGGGATCTTGTCACTCACTAAATTAGTTTGATGGTTTTCTTGTTCCCAATGCATCCTACTCCCCAATGCTTTCATTTTTTACATCCGTCTTATGCTCTTCTCCAGTCTGTCAAAACCATTTCTCTTATTTGTGTCTCTCATCAGCCATCTATTTGATTAGAAGAAAGTTGTATTGATTAGTAGAGCTTCATGCGACTACATTGGTGAAGTTGGTGCGTTATATATACACATATGACAAAACACAGGTACACAATGGTTGGAGGTTGTTGAAGCTTTACTACTACTCATTATTGGTAATTTGGTATCATGCCCTAAATTTTTCGAAGGATGAAAATGAGACTTCTCAATCATCACCAATTCTTCTTTAGTTCAGTCCGGCATAGTTGAGTAGCAAAAAAATGCGTCTACGATCAAGGCAGATTCTAGGCCTAGGTGGGAGTGCCGACCGCATGTGGCCCAGACATGGGGAAGGGTGTGATCCCAGGGGCGATCCTACGTGTGAGCTGTGGGGTCAGCTGACCCCACAGCTTTTTCGAAATGCAAGCCGAGTTTTGTCCATATTTGTGCAAAAAATTAGAACATTTGAGGAAGATTAGTGTATTTGGACTCACAACTTTTTGGTCTTGGCACCGCCACTGTGTGATCATGTGTGTATAATGTATACGTTATAAGAGACATATGGCTTGACCCATTCTGCTGATCCGCTGAAAGGCCACCATCCTTCTCCATGTACGGCCGAATCCGTACATTGTTGAATTCTCCTCACTTGCGAGTCTAAACTCGGGTCTTAACCCAGCTGGCTACCTGCTCTTGCGCGCACACTGCCTAGCCTTGGCCAGAAGCCGCTCATGTCTGTGTCCGTTATCTGTGAGGGAGGACCGCACGAGTTTCCATCCACTAAGTGACCATTAGCAACAAGTATGTCTAAGATTCGGATGTCCTTCTTATACATGCTAATAGATTGTTAGGGTTCTAATTTGTAAAGTTCTAAATCTATGTACCCACGTTTCTTCATAATTTGAGATCATTAGGCAGTAAAACGTTGCCTGACAACCATTTCATGATGATGGGAAAAGCAGACGAAGAAAATGAGGCGATCAATTTATTGAATCACAAGTTATGTTCGTCTTCAAGTAATGTTGATGTCGACGAAGTGTAAGGACATAAATCTGATCCCGAGCAGCAAAATTAATAAAATTTAAATCACTTCTACTTCATTACACCCCCTTAAAAAATCGAAAGAGAAGATCTCTCCATACCCCTTGATAATAAAAGATAAAATGATCTTTTCAGAAAATAGTTGTCCGTGCTGAGATGCAGCGTGTGTAAGTACCGCCCGTACACAGCCTGACGCATGTAGCATACCAAAACGGTGTTTGACCCCTCAAAACTTTGTTTTCTTTGTCTTTTTAATCTTCAAAAGATGTGCGCCATGGGAGATTCGAAATTCAAGTTTTATTAACCAATCAGGACAGGACACGTGAATTTTTAGGACATTTTTTCGTGTTTTTTGAATCTCGTTTTTATTTTATTCATTTTTTTACTTCTTCTTATTTTTTAACATGTGCGAACTTTTTAAAATTAAAAATATATCAAATTCATGAATCTCTTTCTACTTCTCGGAAATGCAAAACAATTAGAGAACTTTTACAAAACCTGCAAAACAAATTACAAATGATTTACAAAATGTGCCATTTTTTTATGTAGAGAGAAATGGTTTTACAAAAAGATTCTCAAAATCGAGAAAAAGTTCATGAATAGGTCGATTGTTTTTAGAAAATTTGTGAAATTTGTATGAAATTTTATGACAAAAGTGACCAAAAAATTTCAAATCCGCAAACACTTGGGCTGGCCAACGAGCGCCTGATGGGAACAACATGTTTGTGCATTTGGTATAAGCTAAAATTTTGGTTAGTAAATTTCGGTATTTTTGAAGAAAAAAACCGTTTAGTAAAATCACTAACCGAAAAGGAACTAAAATTTGAAAAACCTAAAGTTAGTTAACCGATTATTTAGATATGTCCTCAGTTTCAACCGAGAAAATAGGTCACATTATATTCACAACGCGGCCGCATGTTTATAGAAAACGTTAAAAATCATGCGGATGATCTCCCCCTCATGTAAACCTCCTCTCCTGAGCGACATGTGCCATGTGGGGCCGCCACCGCTTCACCCCCCAACCTTATCTTTTCCCTACCCACTCAGCCTCTCCCGCCGCTCTTCCATTTCCCCATCTTTCTCGTCAACCACCCACACAAGAAGGGGGCTAGCTCCATGGTTGTAGCTGGAGTTCGAGGGAGCACACAGTGTTGTGAGGGAACCCAATGGTGGTGGCTCAGGCGCCGGGCTGCAGACCAGGTAGCCGCATACTACAAGGTGTTCTCCTGTGTTGCAGGCATGCTCTGCGCGGCGAGATGAGGTGCGGCATGCCCCTGTGACGGTGGCGAAGCCGCATGCTGCGACCGACGACACAGAGCGCACTAATGTTGTGCTGCTCGCCGGAGCTCTATGGGAATGTTCTGGCCGGAGCTATAAAGCAACACGACCGGCGTTACAACGCGCGGATCTCGCCGGCGAAGCTGCAATGCAACGTGGGTCAGCCGTTCGCCAGGGACGGAGCTGCAATGTAACGCGCTTGATGTTGCAAACCGTGGAACTCGCCGGCGCCGGAGCTGCAACGCAACGCGCAAGATGTTGCATCATGTGGGTCTCGTCGTCGGCGGAGCTGCAATGCGACATGGATTTCGCCGGTGGCGTAGCTGCAAAGCAACACCCAAGGTGTTGCGACTTGTCTCGCCGACGATGGAGCTGCAATGCGACATGGCTGTTTCCGGTGACGCGTGACGGAGCTGAAATGCAATGCCCAAGGTGCTGCGACCACGCATCTCACTGGCGACGGGCTATGGTGGCGGAGCTGCAAGGTAACTCATGAGGTGTTGGGATCCTGCGACAAACGGATCTCGCCGGCGGCAGAGCTGCGACGCAACACCCAAGTTTTATCGGTTTTGGCTGTGTGGCAGGGCGGGGGCAGTGAGCTGGGAGGCGGTACTTCCGACCAAGACGGACGTGCTGCGTTTTGCTTCTACCAGCGGCCAGAGGAGAGCGAAGCAGAGGGGTAAGTGGTGCATTGAGAAGAGATCGAAGAAGCACTGCTTTGACCCAATCCAACAAGGGGTGAATCCGACGGTTCTGTACCCGACTTATTTCCTGGAGAAATCGGTCTGTTGATTCGTAGAAGCACCTCATGTTTTTAGCACGTGAACCTACCCTTTTAAGTACTCGAGCTGGCCTCTCTATTCTTTGTAGCTAGGTGATGGTACTAATCGAAGCATGTCAAGCGGTGTGTTCGAGGAGAAGCTATTCTGCATACGTTTGGGCCTTAAATAATTGTACATAGGTTCTAGATCCGCACAAGCTATTCTATGACTTTCTACACCATTTTTCCGTTGCAACACGTCCGGTCATTTATTGTCTCATTTTCACCGAGAATTTCTCAGAAAAGTGAAAATGCAAAACAAACCACAGGAACTTTTGGTGGACATGTTGCGTTGCGATCTCACATCTTCGGTGGGCAAAGGTTGTTTTGCAAGACGCCACAGAAACATTCTTATCTTGGCCGGAACTTGGGTTTTCCAGAGAAGCTCGAGGATTTCTCCTCATCATGAGACCTTTCCCGTAGAACCCTCCAACCAAGCCTCTATCCGGTTCAGGTCGGATTTATGCCCCAGCCCCTTCTGCGTGTCAACTTTTCCCTAACGGGCTGCCTATCTAAGTCGTTAATAGGCAAACGTATAGACCACCAAACAAGTATTTGCGGGGCCCCAACCTGGCCCCTAATCTAGGTAATACTTCCATCCAATAATGTGTGGTGATAAGGCTGATCGGGGAAAACCAACACACCATGCTGTAAAAAAATAGTGGAATATGATGAATAATGTGTGGTGAGACCCCTAGAAAAATGTCCATGCTTCAATTTTTTTGTTGAAACCACCCCGGTTCATCCGCCTGTTTTGATCTGATCTGATGCGAAAAATCAGCCTGATCTTATGCGAATCATCATAGGTCCCACGACCCGAGAATCGGTAACCCGCCGCCTTCCCTCGAATCCCCGCTCGAGTCTCGATCGCTCGCTGCCTCTCCTCCCCTGAAAGTAGCTCATGTCCGAACTCCCCTCCTCCCCACGGGAATGGCGGATGGCACCCGCAATCTCCTCACTCCTCACTCTACACTACGTAAGCTCTGAAGCTTCTTCTCATGATTCCTTCTCCTAAATTATCTTCTACTTATTTAATATCTATGACTTTGGGTTTCAGGAAGTAGTTACACCAATCATAATATCGAGTTTGGGACAGTCATCGTGTTCAACTTCAATATCTTTTTCTATTGCGCTTCATCGATCTTTTCTTATCCAGCTAGTCCGCCGTCCTTTTATTCCCGACTCCTACATCTATTCCACACAGAGAATATTTTTCCTCAAAATATGTATCTCTTCTATTCAGATAGGATGGCAGAGCGTCGTGAGTGAGCTTTGATTTCTCCCTTCATGCTAAGTGCACCGCAGCAACACGGGAGTGTGGTGCAGCTCGGCTCATGATGGCAGAGTGAGTTGAATGAGTTTTGTACGTTTTGAACTGCTTAGTTTGATGAAATACCACGGGTACAGAATTTATGATTTCTTTTTCAATTAGTTGAGTGCACTCAAAACTCCTAACTCGAGCAAACATGGATTTTGCGTTCCGGTACATTTAGACTTTTAACACTGATACTATATTTCTGAATATCAATTATATGAAATAAGACAGTATGCTTTAGTTATGTTAGTTCGTTAGCATATGAAAAATTTCAGAATTTAGTGCCCATTTTACGTTTCGCACCGGGGGCCCTATTTCCCGAAGACGACGCTGCTGGGAAATACCTTATAGATAAATCCTTAACAGTACCGATGGGTAAGTGCCCACGCTACTGCTAAATAGTAGTAGCGTGTGACCTAACACCACCCTACCGGTATGGCTTAGCAGTAGCATTGGTGGCCAATATAAACGCTACTGATGAATGGACCCCATGCTAGCCCCGAGTGGAGCCATGTTAAGAGCGCCGAGTCTGTAAAACGTGCTACAACCGGCGCTGTAACCTGCACTGCAACTACCTTTACACGGGCTAGCTGGTAAGCTCAATTTAGCAGCAACGCTACCTCTGCTGCCCGCGCTACACCTACTGTTGGCAACTTATCCACCCGTTGGCCCGCCCATTTCCTCTCTCACTCACTCTCCCCTCACACCCTCTCACTCACTCTCGTCAGTCGCCCATCTCCTGCTACCATCGCACCCGCCAACCGTCGTTATTCGCACCATCGCCACCCGTCGACTGCCTTCGCCCACACCACTGTCGTCGCTCGAGCTAGTTATATCTCAATTTACCAGCAGCGGTACTTGTGTTGCCCGCGCTAGGTATATCTCCCTCCTCCCTACACCGCTCCCTACCTCCCTCCCATCTCCCTTCTCCATGTATGGATTAGAAATTTCCTCTCAGATAGATGAATGGATAGAAATTTTAGGTAACGAATAGAAAATGTTTTTTGAATATAGAAAATTTGTAGGTATCAAATAAAATATAAAAGCATTTAGGTATTTACATTAACCAAATACCTTTAAATATTTCATTTTGGATATATATGTAGATGGATGGATGCGTGGATTCATTATTGATTTATGTACTTTTGTTTCACGCTGAAAACAGCCGACAAAATGGATGCATTGATGCATTTTCAAGGGAACAAAAATCCGAGTGACATGTTTTGCCGGAATGTTATTTCATTTCCATTCGAGAAAATTTCAGGCTATCGATATGTTCTCTTTGTACCAAAGGTCATGCCGAAATTTCGACATGACTTGTGCTAGAAAGTACGATATATCGAGCGACTGGAATTATTCGGAGCGGAAATTAAACGACATACCGAGAACATAAGGCATTTTTATGTCATTACTTGATATATGTAATGTTAATTGATCTATGCTTTGGGTTGATTTTCAGTCTGTTGGAGCTTCTTGTGTGACTTTCATTGAGAAAGAATTCCGAATATTGTCATGAGGGTCGCTTCTCCTTCGTTTCTCATCCTCTACCACCCACATGACCATAAAAGTGACCACCGCAGCCGCTAATACGCCTGCTGAAGGCCGAACTAGCAGACCACCACTGAAGGACGCTGCCTCGGCATCCATAAGAACCCACACTCCTAGCACACCGCCAGCCGAGCCACTTCTGAAAAGTTGTATTCTCAACCTTTGCATGCATGTCCATAAAAATCCATGTGTATCCATCGGTTGTATTCACCTATTCACTCGACTAAGAACATGTAGAATGGTGTCGAGCTTTCTGCAAGAGTTGCCATGTAGGAAGTTTATTGATGTGTAGGTAAGATAAAGGGGAGAGAGAAATAGGTTGTTTGTAGAAATACAGATAGGCTGTAGGATTTGGACAAACAATCTATATATGGTGAATTTTCTGCTTTTTTTTGGAGAGGCCATGCTTTTCCTGTTGTACATATGTTGTCTGTAATTTCTCTCCCAAAAATAGTTATTTCTAAAAATAAACTTTCTACAAACCGATCGCTGTATGAGTCTATATTGCAGTCTATACATGACATTAAGGAATTTTATAGAGAAATAATGGTATGGAGAAATTTTAGACAGATACTACCTATAATATTATTATTGTACATGCCCTAACAATGACACATGCTCGTATGGTCAATAAGCCATGTAAGCGGTAAAAGCTGGCGAAACTGTGAACTCCATGTCTAGTTCTCGAACGTGTGAACCTAAGTGGCTATATGCATGCAAATTGAAGGATCATCAGTGCATTTTCTTTACACTAATTTTTCACGAGAGATCCACCATGTCTTACATTTTCAGATTTTAAAATGATTTCTTAGAAATTTAAAACGAATAACGATGCATTTCTGGTTACACGTATACATTAGCTGCTGTTCACTAGTATAACTTGGTCTTCTGTTTTCCCCTGTATATGGCTTCAAGGTTTCGTGGTCCATACATACATTTCAGGTACTGAGTGGATGAACACTACACGTTGTCACGTACGACCTTTTTTGAACATTATCTGTTTTATACGCTCCTACCGCTGCACAGTGTACTACATCATAGCTAGCATTGAGCGATGCATACGCGACACATATTTACCGTTAGAAAAATACAACCTCTGTACCAAAATGTAAGATGTTTGGTGGGCTAAACTAGCCAGCAAAAATATATTATAGTTTGATAAGGAGAGAATACGTAGTTAGCTTGATTATATATATCACAGAATAATTTAATTAAGTTATATCAAAAGTATGTATGATTGAACAAGCCTGCCTTGATGTGAGTACGTGACTCGACTGTCACTTCTGTATGATGACTGATAATATTTTTGCACCGCTAAGTATAACTTCTGGTGTGAAGGCCATGAAGATTCTTCAGCTCAAGTGAAGCTATCTGGATCTTATGCGGAGCATGGGCAACAAAGCATTTCCATCTCCAGAGTATCAGATTGTCCTAGTTGTACCATTAGCTAGGATGATGTTTGGTGCACTCCACAACCGATTTGCCCGTAACGCCAGAAAGAAATGACCATATCCTTACCGAGGCCTCGTATGCCCGACTCTGATGCAATGCACATCAATCTTTATTTGGCCCTTCTACCATGTTTTCTATCTCTAGACTAGCAATTGTCTGTGTTCCCTAACTATGACCTCCCATTAGCAGCAAAAAAAGACAGTCTGTGCTTATCTGTATGTCGCAGAGCATGCTGATGGAGCAGTATATAGGCACACTACATTAATTATTACAATCGTGTAAGGTGGTTGGATAGTTGTGCTATTCTGCGCTACATTTAGAAGCATGTATATGCGTCTGACATTTGATTGGCATTTTTCTTGTATTTACTGTTTCTGTAGTTTCTGGGAACGGTTTTAGCCTTTAGGAACCCTCTGCCCTGTATTGGGAATGTTCCGTCCCAGATTTTCTCTCAAGCTGTTATACCAGTTATTATCTATTTGCCGTGTTTTCTAATTTTCCGTTTTATTTATTCATTTTTCTATGTCCAAATTATATGTTGACATTTTTATAAATAATTGTTGAATATTTTAGGATAAATGCTAAAAATTTAATGAAGGCACATTGAACATTTTTTACGTTCATGGTAAACCTTAAAAAAAAAGTAAAATACGCCGCCAACACTTTTAGGATAAACATTGAACTTTTTTTATATGTCAATTGCCTGGAGATGCTCTAACGTTATATAGACGCTTCGTCACCTGACACCATGTATGCTCCGTCGTCAGTCCAAAGTGATTTCATATTTTTTGGATACATGCTAAACATTTAATGAAGGCAGATTGAACATTTTTATTCATATAGGCGCCTCGTCTCCAGCAGCTCTCCTCAATCTATGATTTTTTGCTTTTGTTTTCCTAGATCAGCTGATGCGAGTCAATCCAAAGTGATTTCTAATAATAGACCGGATACTCAGAATTCATGAATCTAGAGTACGGTTCTAAATGAATCTAACCTCAGAAATCACCTTGAATATCTAACAATCACCTAAAATATTAGCACAGGATTTTAGAATTAATTTATTCACGATCTCAAGATATACCTGTGCAATCTATATGATGCTTACTAGCAAAGAAGGACGGCAGCATCAGTCTTGGAGATTAACGCAGGCTGTCCAAGGATAGAACGCAGGCTGGATATCTCCGGCCCGGGCAAACAGGATATCAAGCCGAGAGTCAGGTGCTAATCTTGGTCTAGATATGGAAAACTCCCTCTGATATGATAAATCTTTCTTGTGTGCTGCCTGATCGTGCGTGGCCCAACGTGCTTTTCAGCCGAGTTCCATTAGGCTACACACGCACGACACATCTGCTAGGTGGATGTAATTAAGCCAATTCGATTGTGCTCACTAAACCATCCATATGGCCATCTTCAATCAGCTATTTACACTCCCTGGTTGGTCTCCGATCGAGTACGTGCGTGTGGCTATTTGTTGGGTCATTCTCACTATGAGGACCATGGTACGGGGGAGCACTCTGACAGTAGATAAATCAAGAGCTATTGGGCTTCCTTTCAATAAAATAATGCATATTGCGCATATCAGACGTGTTTCTGCCCTAAGAGTAATGATTTTCTTCTTCTCGATACCACCTATCCCTAAACAATTTCCACATCTTTTCATATGTTCTTCTTTTGTTGGTTCACATAGTTACTCATATTTTGAGCTCCTCAGTCACCTACTTAAAAGCGCGGTAGAAATGAGTTGCGCTGGTTGAGTTCGATGCTTTCTATTTTTGTTAAGACTGAGCGGTATTTATGCACACGTCGAAGCGGATATTGTTCGTGTTGGAGGTTGGTGGATCGTTACTATCTTTCATTAAATTTCAAGTCGTACTTATATTTTTTTAAAGAACCAAGATGAGATGCCTCTATCCTACTTGTTCAGATCTAAGATTATAGTTTGTCGACTAGCGCCTCGTGGCGGGCCATGAAGTTGCTGGGTGGTGTAGCGACGAGGAGGGTCTGGCGATCGTCATTCAGTTGAATGACAAGAAGGAAGATGACGGGCTGTCACTAGCAAGGTGGTGGAAGGTGATCGTTGACCGGAGTGGTGGTGCCGAGGTGCGGTGCCAGAAAGTCGTCTAGATCATCGCCTGCGGGAGTTAGATGAGACAAGTAGTCGTGCGAGTTAGCACATCTCGGCCGTCATCGTGTCAACGAGTTGTCAGTCATCCTGTCCAACTTCTCGTCTTGGTGAGGATCCATTGGAGCGAAAACGGTATGCATGGTGTTTTGTCAGTCATAGCCATGTCCTCATGGAGCGTCCTGGTTGCGGTCAGTGTGGATTCGGTGTGACGGTGAAGGTGGGCGATGTCAGGTGAAGCAATGGTAAAGCAAGGAGATGTGCGATCGGTAGAGAGTTGGTTTACTGCAAGCAAGTACGAGGAGTATGGTGCAAACTGAGCGCAAGACAACGGGCAAGCAATGGCGGTGGCACAACATAGCAGAGCAAGAGAGGTGCGATGCCTGTTTCTAGACGGGTCATACTTAGCGTACGTATATGACAGTTGAAGATCAAGCTCGGCATGTTGTGGGACAGTGAACAGCTTAGTTGAGTTCCTAGGTGAGACTAATGATGCGCTTAGTCTTGCATCTTGCACGCGCAGATGCGGCCATGTGGGCTGGTAATCCGAATCATACGTGGAAGTTCGGATCGACAAATCACCAATCTTCAATGAGTCAAGATCAGAGCGAGTAGAGAAAATCCGAATCATACGTGGGTTCAGCTGTCTTCAATGTTCCTTCAAATGTAAATTTACTCCATTATATTTAGGGGATCGGCTAGGTCCGATGAAAATTTAGTAAAGTAAATATACTCTATTAAGGGTTTACTTTGCCAGATTCCCCGTTATTCTTTTAGGGTCGGTTAGTAATGCGCTTAGTATGGTGTAAGGTGGTTGATGGGTTTCTGTCATTACGCACCAAATTTCTTGTCAGTGATTTGTGAAAATGCTTCTACGTCCAGATTTATTGGGTCTGACGACAGTTTCAATATGATTTAGGCTAAAGGAACTCATTCGGTTTCACCATCCTTAATTATTACTGTTAATTACAGTGAAATTATCCCGCATGCAAAGCCCACACATGGTCAATACCGGAGACACAGCCCCAAGTAATGGCAATGATCGTCTCCATGCAGGTTAACTGTTTGATATTATTACTTGTGTCGATAGCTGAACCCAAAGAAAATGAAACGGTCTCTTACTAGCGATCGAGGGCCTTAGATAAATGGAGATGCCTGCATTACCGTCTTACCCAATGAAGCCGGACGGAGAGAGTAGTTTACCAATGTTAGTATGATCTCTGAGCTGTCCGACCCACGAAAGCCCGAGCCTGCTATCTGTCTGCAAGCAATAGCCTCGCACATCCTTATTTTCAATTAATTAGGGCGTGAATGAGACACGGTTAAAGCAGGAAGTATCTTGTTCTTTCTATTTTTCCCTTTTGATTTCGAGACTTGTTGAACGTCATAATAACCGTGATGCATGCACCCTCAGGTGCAAAGGCCAAAAGAGTAGTTCTTTAGACGTCTTTAGTTAAAAGGAGGCTTCAATGTCTTCTTTCGTTTGTTCATCTGTAGTGAGATCCTAATGGTTCACAGCTCCTTTCTTGGATTAGAAAAGTGTGTGTCAGGTCTTAGAGTTTGTATGTTGTTAGTTTCAGGGAGATGGATCTATGTATATAAGTATACAAGGACACACATATATGTAAGGTAACTGATATTTGGCAGGAATGACCATGCATATTTGGCAGAAAAGTGTGTGTCAGTTCTCAAGCCAAGAATTATTTTGAGAAGATTTTTGGTGGGAGAAAATGTGGAGCTATACATACGTCCAAATTAAGCCTGTTGGATGGCAAACTGTCCTTGCATGTTCTGGTGTCATCGTGGCTCACCTGGGCGTGTCAGATTGGCTCGAGCGATCTGTTGCACAGGTGCATCCTACACTCTCCCAGACAATGAATTTTTGTCTCTTAATAATAATTATTATTTACATTGCTATCCCATCACATGTCATGCTAGAGATGGAGCATTTTTAAGCCAACACGATCGTACACGGTGAACTTTCCGTATGGCCAACCTCAGTCAGTTATTTATTGCCGCAGGTTTGAGTAGGGCATGCTCACATTGAAAATACAGTACTGGAAAATTTAATCATGGTAGGTAAATGAAGAACTAATGGGCTTTATTTATATAATAGAATGCATCAAGGGACTGGTCAAGGAGGTTCCGTCAACAGATCCATGGTTTTCTTGTTCCGAGGCCCCTTATTCCCTATGCGATTTCACATCTTCTGTTCTTTGCTTGTTCGTTCACACAGTCACTCCTATTTCCCATTCATCATCCATTGGTTTGAATGTGTGGTAGAAACGTGCTGGATTGGTAGAGCTTGGTCCTGTTATTGGGTTTAGACAGAGCGGTATATATGCACACATGACAAACACCTACTAGTATTATTAGGTTGGGGGTTGTTGGGTCATTACTGTTCTGCATTAATTCCATGTCATAGTGTTTCATAAGAATTAAGATAAGTCACCTTTGTCGTGGCTTCTTCATAAGTGTTCGAACTATTTCAAGATACCCGGTCCGATGTATTAAGAAACAAGCAATCAGAAGACGACAACGACACCGAGATTTAATACGATGTTTGGTGAACTCGCCTACTCCCTGGGGCAATGTCTATAGACACTTCTCCTTGAGGCTTCCACGACGTTCCTGTTGCTACCTAGCTTGCATGAGATATAGGGTGGAGTGCCTCCTCGTATATAAAAGGCCGAGAGTACAATGTGCCCCACTCCGACACTACACGAATCGTAAGCACACTACAACCACAAGTCAAAATGAAACCTGACATGTACACAATATTTGACACAAATTCGATAAACTCAACTTTGATGAATATTATCCACCAATTTTTTTCCATGTGTCAAACTTCCATGTACTCCGGACTTGTGCTTTCTTCTTCATAGCTTACCAAGAGCTACGACACGAGCCTTTGATCAAATCAAGTAGGAGTACAAGTGGCTGACCATCTATACGCTCACCACCCTAGTCTGAGTATTCCTGATGCCTTCTCTTCCCTGATGCTTTTTCACCATTTCCTGGTTTTTTCTCCCATGTTCCAACAATCAGATGGTGTGGCAGAGAAGCGTTTTCACTATTAGAGACTGACACTACTAATTGGCGAAACATAGAGTCGTATATATAATAAAAGAAACAATGACTATTATTTATCGTTGGTGGTTGCTTGATCAATACAGTTTTTCATTGATTTCATGCCATAACTCTATCCTTGTTATTTAATCTTTAATTTAGCATGACAGAATTGAATAACACCAATTGAGGCTATGAATAGAAAAATCAATCAACGACATCTAAAGAGACACGAGCAACAAAGGTCTGCGATGAAAACACCATCGATATCAAGATCGACTCGCCGTATTGGCCACTAATATAATTTGGGTCTTTGTTTGGCATGATGTGCCAAATCCATTTTTCAGAGAAAAATATATATGATTTAGAGTCTATTTTGTATCATTATCATATCAACCACATCTAGAGGTTCTACTGCTGATAGTCCAGTTAGATTTTGCATTCGCTTGGCATGCAACACAGATGCCCTTCTCTTGCTCTAAATTTTGTTGAGAGATTCAACATTAGCACCTATACCTCCATGCATCTCTCACAGGGTCTACCACAGGCACCTGCAAAGAGGTTCAAATGTCTCGCAACCGTAGTCTGATGGTTCCTGATGGCTTCTATGCCCTAATTGTTTTCACATTGCTCCATTTTTTGCTTATCATCCACCAAATACTAAATTATGTGGAGGAACACTATTTTGTCTAGTAGAGATCGATCCTAATACTTGGCTGAAGGAAGGGCAGTATATATCTATCACAAGGCCAGTGATTAGTATTCATCATTGAAGGTTGTTGGATTATAACTATTTTACACTTATTTCATGTCCTTGTTGTTTGTTCTTTATTCAAGATGGTCATTTTAAATAACTGCAATATGAAATAGTGGAATAATTGCAAACTAGGACACGGTAAATAAACCAGGACAAACACAAGTGCTTGTGATGAAACCAAAATCTATACAAAAGTGCATTGTGTTGGACTCTGCCGTAGCATACCGAGGTATATTCCTTACCTTCAGCCGAGAACTATCACAATTTGGTCTAACATCAATGCTTCTACATAAGTAGGTGAGAAAAAGATGCAATCTCAACCAGTGCACAGTCCCTTACAAAAAGTTGCCATCTTAACAACACTGATAGGATGCTTAAAAGTTAGCCAAACTACATTCGGACTTTCATTTGGAGAGTAAAGTAAGTGCTGAAGATTTGAAGTTAGAGGACCATAGTGTATTTTACTTGTCTTTTTTTATTACAACGTCATGCAATGGATCTATTATGCCATAAAATTGAAGACTTAAATATGATTTATAAACTAGAGATAAAGAAGAACAGATTTACGGATATGCAAATTAGCTTGCATTCACTTTCATTTTATTTTTTGCATAAGAAATATATTGAGGTGTAATTTAGGTAAAATAACACTACGTATATTGAATTTTCTCACAAGGGCGTGTTATTCCATATATCTTTGCAAGTGTCCTTATCCATCAATGAATGACAATAATCTCACCATAAAAATCAAGTCTGAACTAAAAGGACAGGTCATGGATCGGCAACCACTAATATGGTTAGATAAAGACATGTCGATGTACATTGTGGCATAGTTGTGGGTAAAGAAAACTCCATATTCTTTTGAACAACTTCATAAGTTTTTATATTGCCATTGTTCTTGAATGAATCCTATGCAAAATGTTGTTGAAAGACCCGACGGATTGTGCTCTTTGTGCAAATATTGGTCTTTTAAAAGTTTCACCATCAAAGTAAGTTCTAGTCATCAGCATCAAAGACAGTGGCGTCGCCTCCTCCAGGAAACCATAGTGCAAAACCTAGCCGCCACGCACCCACCCTACCTACTCTGATCCCGCCCCGCGTCGCCTCCCGAGGACGCCCCCGGACAAAGCCAGTAATTGCCAGTGAGGGCAAGGGGGGCCTGGGGGGATTTAGTTCCTCTCCACTCTTGTTGTGATTCTTAGGAGGGAGGCCATCATATTAACTATTGGGGGCTTCTCCTGTATCGTGCATCTTGGCGTCGAGGAGGGCTAGACGTCGGGCATTTTCAAGTTTGATGGCCCCTGCGTGGACGATGCCTCGGACCCTCGAGCGGGAAGCTGCATGTCGGGGGACGGTGCAGGCGTTGCTCGTTGCCCCCGGGACAAAGTTGTGAGCGCTTGGGACTGGCGGCTCGATGGACAACATAGAGCGTGCTCGTTCCCGTCGCAGGTTGGCTGAGAGCGCTCGGGACCGACGCATCACGCGTGCAAGGGGATGGTGTCCATCTTCTCCTAGCAACATGGGCTATGGGCAGCGTAGGTCGGTGTCGTCTGCCGTGGTGGTGATGTCGTCGGCATGCTGGTGGTGCTAGTGTTATTATCGCATCACTTCAAAGATCTACATGATCGGTCCTCGATCTGGCTAGAGAACTTGCCCAAGAATCTCTTGCTAGAGAACTTGCCCAAGAATATCTGGATCGGATAGATCCGGTCGGGCGCTTCTATATCAGCCTAGGGCACGACACGAAGCTCTATTGTTTCTTGGAACCGTGGGACATATGCTGGTATCTTGATTTCCATGGCATAGATAGCAATGGAGAATGGCATGGTGGTTGAGATTGAATGATTATTAAGGCGGAGGGGGCCTTGGAGGCAATGGACTCACACTTTCAAAAGCAACGGTGACAAGTAGAGGCGGCATCACTGGAGGATTTCATTTCCAGTGGTGCTCCTCGATTGCCGAATCATGACCATTAGGGTGAAAACAAATGTCTGATCTTCATTGGTTGTGTTGGTAATTGCATATTCAAAATGTTTTAGAGATATTATTTGAATCAGCTGGGTGTCCTGATCAAAACCAGGATCCCACCTTAGTTTAATTGTGCGTCCGGTCGCCGCATGCTATATCTTGCCCTTTATCAGAGCAATGCAACCCTCTTCTACATTATGGTGTTAAGGGGTCTGGGCCAATAACATACTTTCTGCAAATTTGGGAAATAGTTTTAGGCATTTTCTGCCCGGTTTTGGAGAGGTCTCTATGGTTTTTATTTTGTTTCTATCTTCCTCAACTTGTTTTATAGTCTATTTAATTTACCATATTTTCAGAAACACATCCTTCTACATTTTGTCTTACGTTTTATTCCTTTTTATTTTTTCTAAATTTTAGATACATGTTGATATTTATCAAAGTACATGTTAAACATTTTTGGATACATATATATAGTTATTTTCAAATACTCATTCAACATTTTTTAGTTCGTGTTGAACATTTGCCAAATGCACAATAAACATTTTTGTAAACACACGCTTAACATTTTTGAAATACACAGTGACTATTTGTTTAGCAGACGCCGAACATTTATCAAATGCATGTCCAATATTTATCCTGATACATGGTGAGTATTTTCAATAAGTTGAATGATTTCTTTTTAAGAAACTATATACTTCTTTCAGATATGCCTTGAATTATTTCATAAGAGATATTGCATTTTCATGAGCATTGGACTAACATGTAAACAATTATTAATATTTTTTAACCACGCGAACATTTTTCACGTGTCTGTAGAATATTATTTTTCCAATACATGGTGAATATTTTTAAGTGCATTGAATGTTTATATATAAAACATATACTTTTTAAAGATAAACCTTGTATTGTTTATCTTTAAATTTAAATTTTCATCAACCTTTGTTTAAGGTGTGAAAAAATTATTACGAGCTTTTTACATGTGACGAACATTTTTTAATTATTGGGATGTTTTTCATTTGTTTAATTTTTTTAAATTTATGGAACAATTCAAAAAATACACATTTTTAAATGTTATGGACAAACTTTTTGAATGATACTAAAATATTCGTAAACTAGATGAACATAGTTTGATGTCATGGCAACTTCTTTTTCAATACACGTATAAGAAACTTTTTAATAACCTTGATTTTCTAAGACACCCAGATGTTAGTCAAAAAATAGAGAAGAATGAAAACAAAAATGTTAGTTGTAGGAAGACAAGAAATAAACAAAGCAATAATTGAGGCTTTGCTTCAGCGTATTGCTTACTTTTTTTTAACCGAGGACCGTTGCTAGCTGCTCACATCCTTGTACACACTACTCGTGGCATAGTTTCCCGCCTATATCTCTCGTCATAGTTTTCCGTCTATATCTCACCGCCATTAGGAGCATCAGGTCCTCACCATGCCCGTCGGCGGTATGACAGCCTTGTTCGACGAGGTTTGCGTCCTCGCTTATGCGCGTCCTACATTCACACGTCTAGTGCCCATACTTTTTGTAGCGACGACACTGGTCCGTGGACTTGGCGCGACTGCTGGAGGCCCCGATCCAGAGCAACTTCCTCTAGATCCGTCGTTCTCGTGGCGCTGCTGGTGCACGTGCCACTCCGCCATCAGGAGAAGCCGGCATCCGCCTGTGTCCGTGGAGTCTAGGCCGTAGTGGTACTCCGCCACCTTGAGCTACCCAACGAGCTCCTCCATCGAGAGGTTGTCGATATCGACAAGCGTCTCAATAGAGAGAGCGGACTGAGAGTACCGTCGAGGGACGATGGAGAGGAACTTGCGCACAACTTTCTTCTCTGGGATGGTCTCACCAAGAAGATTCAGTCGATTAACCTAATAGTCACATGGCAAAGGCATCGATGCACTTGCCATCGTTGAACGCCACGGCGGTGTACTGCTTGCTGAGGGTTTCAGCTTGGCCTTGCGCAAGCGAGCCGCGCCGAGGTGCATCGTCTTGAGAGCATCCCTACCTCCTTCGACGTGCCCTTGGCCTAGAGGGTCACCACCATGTCGGGTGGCATCATGTGCAGGATCGCCTCCAAAGCAAGCCTTTCGTCGCTGCGAACCGTGGAGCCGGTCTCGATCGCCTCCCACAGGTGGCACCCGGTTAACATTTGAGAAATCCTAAACCCTAAACCCTAATTCCACATTTCCCACGTCGAGCATCACCTGCATCAGGGTGGCCCAATCCCCACAGTGAGCATCGGCTACGCCCCCTCCTCCCTCTCGTGCACTACCCGAGTCTGCACCACCTGCCCGGCGTATCATCATCGACGGTGATATGTGCTTGCGGTGTGCTGCCCTAGGAGTGGGGCGTCCTGGGTTTGTCCGCGTCATCCACTATCTCCCAGTCCCAGGTTATTTCTAATGCCAATTGTTATCCCCAAGCTCTAGCTATCGTCAATGGCGGAACGACAGAGAAGACTAAAATTTTCTGCGGCACAACTTACTTCTTTTCTCTTCCTCCTTTATTCACTCAGCGAACGGGAAAACTGGATCAGGGCGAACCGCTTCACTGGATCGTGCCATCCCAGGACCGTGATCACTGTTGGAACTAATCTTGTTATAGTGCTACGTTTAGAATTAGGTCATGTTTAGTTTGTTGCATGATGTAATAGTCACGTAGAGTGGCATTAGTTAGCCAAGTACAAGGAAAATCGCATGATCGGCAACATGGCGTAGCGGCCGGATCAGCAGCACAGAGATAGAATGAGTGCACGCGAGTGGATCGGCAAGCCAGGAGGTGAGTGACCGTAGTCATGTACGTGTGTATAGGGTGACCAAGTGATGAGTGCATGTAGAGAGATGTGACGTGTGAGGCGACATGCAAGGTAAAATGGCCGAGTCGTGGCCGTTGCGTGAACCTTGCGTGTAGCTGGAATAGTTAGTTTAGATAAGGATGGATGCGCCATGCGTGCATGAATCGGCCGAGTTGCGTGGGCAGCTAGCTACGGGTGTGGATCAAGCTGTTAGTGGCTTGACCACGACTAACTATGTGTACGTGCGTGTGCATGCTAGGTAATGGGTGCGTGTTAGCTCTGTTGGGTGGCTATTTAAGCCTTTGTAATTGCGTTCATTTGTGTGGCATGAGAAATAGACAAGGAAGAAAACACTCTGGCTAAGAGGCGTTAGCCGAGCACCAAAAACATTTCCTGCGTGTGTTCTTGTGTCCACCACCTATGTGTTAATCAGTGCTGCGAGAGGCGGCGCCAACAAACACGCCCTTGCCGATAGCTGCAGCCTCGAGATCGCACAAGCCGCGTCCTCAGGCGCTGTCTAACTGAACGAACGAAGAAACTGTTAACTAAAGAAAAACGAAAACAACACTGCCACTGCAGCTCTAACATGACAAACTCAACAGCCCTAGTAATCCTGCCACTGCGCAGGCAGCCGAAAGGAGGGTAGACAACGGGGAGGCCGTTGTGATCGGATGCGGGAGCAGGAGGGGTGGAACTGTAGGCGAGCTGCGGTGCAGGCCGGCGGCACCATGGCTGTCGATCGGCCGTGCATCCTCGGGAGAAGACAAGACGAAGTGGGTGCCCAAGGGACACCGGAGACCTGCGGAGGACGGGGTCGATGCAAAGAGTGGTGCGACGGATATGTGCAGGAACGCTTTAGCCGGCGGTGGGAACCTGCGCTGTTGGACGGCCATATGCTCGAGGTTGCTCCATGGTGCGGCCCTGCCTGGTGTCCTCTTTTGACGAGAGAGAGAGGGGGGTGTTGGTGTCTAGACCTAGCCGGCGACGTCTACCCCACACGCCGATGATCGATAACACGGTGGACACGAGAAGATCTTCGGGCGCACGAACGCCCCGCCGCAACAACGACCTGTTTCTTCTTTCCTGAGCCCGTACTCAGTGTCAATCAGCTACATGAAGGTGTGGGGGATTTATACCCGCAAGCTCTGACATGCCAGGCCGCGCCCACACGCACTCGCCACCCCCCCACTCCCCGTGCTCCGCGCGCTCCGGCTCGCGCCCTCGCATGGTGCTCCAACGCGATCGCCGCGGCCCACTCGCGCTCCCGACGTGGTCTAACCTCCTAGCCCACTAGTGGAAAAAGCCCCATTTGTCCCGGTTCGTAAGGCCCATTTAACCCGGTTCGTAAGGCCCATTTGTCCCGGTTCTGGAACCGGGACTAATATGTCGGGACTAAAGCCCACGACCTTTAGTCCCGGTTCGCTTACGAACTGGGACAGATGGGGCTACACGTGGCCGCTCCGCCGAGTCCAGGCAGGAAGGCCTTTGGTCCCGGTTGGTAACACCAACCAGGACCAAAGAGCATCCACGCGTCAGCAGCTGAGGGGCAGTTTGTTTCTTGAAAGAGGGGGGGGGGGGGGTTGAGGGTTTTGGAAGGTTAATTTAGGGGTTTCGTATATTTTGTTAGATATCTAATAAACTGAAGTGATCTCTCTTATCTCCATGCTTGGTCACGACGCTACGTACTATACTTATAGATAGAACATATGACACAATTTAATCATCATTTTCGTTAATGAGACATTATATAACGAGTTGGTCACTGGTCATAATCACAACTCCTCCTCCTCCTCATCATCATCAACTCTAACACATTGTAGCACATAATAACAAATTGTACCTAGGACCTATGTACTCCTATCTCGTAGGACCTACTCTACCCTCTCTTAGGTACAATATCATAAAACAAGATAGACCCTGACTCTCCATTATGGAGAACGGAGATCATCCTGTCTCTCATTCTTGGCCTACGCATAATGTTGCTTCCAAGTAGCTCTCTACGGTTGAGCATACATTTTTTCCAATCATTGATTGTGATGACTCCGTCGGTTTTAGAAATCCGGTATGGACAGGAGTGATGCGTAGGCTGACCTGACTGTGGTGGACCTAAGCTCGTAACAACAACGCAACCTGTCGGAAACATCAGATGAGGCACACAATCCTCCAGGATTTTCTGTTGAAAAACATAGTAATAACTTTGTAGTTAGCAATGTAGTTTAGTTTTTTTCCATGGATGTATGCTAAAGAAAATTATGAAAGAGTTTATGGGAGGTTTCTATCAAAAGGTTCAATGATTTGTCAAGGCAAAAAAATGAAATAATTAAGGTATCCCATGTTTTTGCAAATATGATATATGTATTTTGTTGGCAGAAAATAGGTTGGCTAAAAAGAAGTTCCTTCACAAAGGGATCTTACTTTGCCTAAATCGGGAGGGGCAACTTAACTAAACGTTCATGGTTTTTTTTCATATTAAGAAAGAACGTAAAACGGGGAAATGAGGGGGGAGGAGTATCCCCTAACTCTCTCGGGAAAATGAGGGGGGAGAAGTACGCAAACCCTAAAAGTGTTGTCGAGGCCAGCCCATACCCTAGAAGCGTTGTTGAGGCCAACCAAATTTACCAAGTTAATGAGTTTAAAGAGCGTTGTCGAGGCCACCCCAAACCCTAGAAGAGTTGTCGGACATTCACGAGAGAGGCGGTCCGAACGTCGGACATTCATGTTTGTATATTAATTGCCATGTTGTAATATTTGCAGAAACTATGGATCCAAGAGACGAAGAACAAGAACAGTTGTTGGGAGACATAATCCACGGCGGACGTGATATCTTGTCGTATCTCAACTTCACCGATGATCTGGAAGGAGTGGATTATGACGGCTCTAGTGATCGAACAATGGAGGAGGAAGGACATGGTCATGATGGCTCCGGTGACCGAATGCCGAAGGAAGAAGGAGACCATGATGACGGCTCCGGTGGCCGATCGGAGGAGGGAACTGTTGCAAAGTCCGGCAAGGTATATATATTAATTAAGCATGTGCTGACTCTAGCTAATTGATGCATTAATTTTTTTGTTATGTACATATATTAATTAACTCTTCTTTTTTCTATTATAGCGCTCCGGATCGAGCCAAACTTCGGTAACGAGACGAGGCCCGAAGAAGAGGTTGCGCAAGGATGAAAAGTTCACGATCACAACACTCACGGATGATGGCCATCCGATTGAACCCAAGCGGACCAAGAACACATTTTTTGCTCAGTGCGGAGCTATTGTTAGGGACAACATCCCGATCAGCACCAAGCAATGGAATAAGCCAAAGGACGGCGTCCTTGATGGTGATTATGTCATTGATAGACCAAGAAATGCTATTGTAATTCTCAAGATGACTAAGAAATGCGGTCACATGATCTTTCTCCATATAAGTTAATTATCCTTCATCACTATAGTAGTAGGTTCTGTCTACCATCTTCCATACATTTTTTGAAGAATGAAAATAAGCTGTCAATGCAAATAAGTTGTCAACTATTTTTAAATAAACAATATAAATTAGTTAATAAATATGGTTGAGAAACTCACATAATGGTAGAATTGGAGGCGTCTGCACATCGACCCAGATGTCGATATTACCTTCAATTTCATCTCCGGACGAATATCAAAGGTGATAAGCATATTAGACTCCAATGCATAAGCCTTGCATAGTGCTTGCCAACTTTTGCATTCAAAATAGCAAGAGGTGTCTGCATGGTACAATTTTACCGTAAAAGTAAAACCATGCTCGGTCCTCAAGTGAACTATCTTTACCTCCATATCTTTTTTAGTATTGAAACCAATCTTATCCAAGACAGCAAATCTTGCATGGCAGGGATACGCCAGTAGAACAGTAAAAAATTAAAATTAATTATAAGTTGAAGTAAAAGAGGCAGAATTCATGATTAATCATGAAAAAAAACTTGTCATTGTGACTTACTGTATCCACTTCGAAGGTCTCATCGAGCATGATGCTGAAGCGCCTACCATCAACTAGGAAAGTCTTGTCACGCAGGCCGTGCTCGTCTTCGCAGTATTCGCACATACCGAATTCACTTTCATTGTCAGACATTTCCTATGTTCATAGTTGAAACATTCAAAATCGATCGAAGGAAACTACGAGAAAACTGATAAACACACATATCACTATTACTTAATATGCAACGGTTGACTTTAGGTCTGTTGAGTCTTTTCTTCCTAAACTCTCGTCTCACATATATGGTGGGCACTCCTTCTGATATTTCGACCGTCGGTGATGGTGGCTCCTCCATTCGTCACAGAGTGCATTACACCAAAATGTCTAGCACACTGGAACGAAGGAGAAGCGACCCCCATCACAATAGTCAGGATTCTTCCTCTCTCATATATATATATATATATATCTGGTGGACACTTTCCCTCAATGAAAGACACACAAGGAGCCGAAACAGACCTATATCAACCCGTTTCATATATTGAGCAAAGACATAGAAAAAATTCCCTATGTTTTACCGGAATGACTTGCAAATCATAAATACATTTATAATGAACTCAAATATAATATCACTAATACATCATCCCGAATAATCCAGTTCAAGAATTACGACACGCTTTGGATCTTAATTAATGCGTGTGGGACTTTCGGTCCGTCGAGGCTTTCCTTAAATAACTCTCATATCTTATGGTGTGTTGGTGTGCACTCTCTCACATTGATACGGTGGTGTATATATGTTGGTGGACACTCTCTCACAGTAATAGTTTGACCGCCGATGATGGACGCCTCCCCTCTGTTGGGAGACGTAGTAGTAAATCAAAATATTTCCTACGATCACCAAGATCTATCTATGAAGAAACCAGAAATGAGTGGGGAGATATTGCATCTTCATACCTTTGAAGATCGCTAAGAGGAAGTTTTACAAGAACGCGGTTGGTGGAGTCGTACTCGTAGCGATTCAGATCGCGGTGGATTGCGATGTAAGCGACGGACAATAATGGCACCTCCGCGTTCAACACACGTACAGCCCGATGACATCTCCCACGCCTTGATCCAGCAAGAAGGAGGGAGAGGTTGGGGAAGAGCTCCAACAGCAGCACGACGGCGTGGTGGTGGTGGAGAAGCAGGGTATTCCGACAGGGCTTAGCCTCAGCACTACGGAGGAGGAAGAAGAGAGGTAGGGCTGCGCCTTGGGAGAGAAAGATCAAATCTTGTCTCAAAACAGCCAAAATCTCAAGTATATATAGGAGGAGGGAGAGGGAGGGCTGCCTAGGCCCCTCTTCCAAGGAGGAGAGGTTCGGCCAAACTAGGGAGGAGTCCACCTCCCACAAGGGAGGTGGATCTCTTCCTTTTGAATCTCCTTTAGCCTTATCTCTTTATCCCTAGCCGCATGGGCCTTTTCGGAAGGATTTGGCCAGCCCAATAAGGGCTGGTACACCTCCTCTAACAATGGGTCACCTTTCACTTAGCTAGCCTCCATTCAATCTGTAGCTTTTATTTCGAGTTGCTAACATTTAGCAACTGAACCGGTATTCTTATACCCAAGTGCTACTAGGAGTACTAGCAAGGTACACATCAATAACATGTATATCAAATACACTTCTATCCACATTGCCAGCCTTGTTATCTACCAAGTATCTAGGGTTGTTACGCTTCAGCGACCGTTCTCCTCATAATAGAAGCACATAGTCTCGGGTGTGGGCTCAACCTTGGGTTTCTTCACCAGAGCGGCAACTGGCTTGTCATTCCTAAAGTTTTCCCTTCTTGCCCTTGCCCTTCTTGAAACTAGTGGTTTTCACTTAACCATCAACACTTGATGTTCCTTCTTGATTTCTACCTTCGCGGTGTCAAACAACGCGAATAGCTTAGGGATCATTATCTCCATCCCTGGCATTTTATAGTTAATCACGAAGCTCCAGTAGCTTGGTGGCAGTGACTTGGAGAACTGTATTAATCACTATCTTATCTGGAAGATTAACTCCCACTTGATTCAAGTGATTGTAGCACCCAGACAATCTGAGCACATGCTCACTAATTGAGTTATTCTCTTTTATCCTGCCGGCAAAGAATCTTGTTGGAGGTCTCGTACCTCTTAACACAGGCATGAACCTGAGATCCCAATCTCAGCTCTTAGAACATCTCATATGTTCCGTGACGTTCAAAACATTTTTGAGCCTTAATTCTAAGTCGTCATGCATGACGCATTGAACTATCAAGTAGTCATCAGAAAGTGTCTGTCAGTATGTTCACAACATCTACAGACATCGCTTGAGGGAGTGATGCACTTAGCGGTGCATCAAGGAAATAAGCCTTCTGTGCAGCAATGAGGACAATCCTCAGATCACGGACCCAGTCCGCATTATTTTTCTAGGACCGTATCAATAAAACAGGGGAGCTACAACATGAGCTATCTACGACATAATTTGCAAAGATACTTTTAGACTAAGTTCATGATAATTAAGTTCATCTAATCAAATTATTAATGAACTCCCACTTAGATAGACATCTCTCTAGTCATCCAAGTGACACATGATCCACGTCAACTAGCCCGTGTCCGATCATCACGTGAGACGAACTAGTCATCAATGGTGAACATCTCCATGTTGATCGTATCTTCTATACGACTCATGTTCGACCTTTCGGTCTTCCGTGTTCTGAGGCCATGTCTGTACATGCTAGGATCGTCAAGTCAACCTAAGTGTTTCGCGTGTGTAAATTTGACATACACCCATTGTATGTGAACGTTAGAACCTATCACACCTGATCATCACGTGGTTCTTCGGTACAATGATCCTTAGCAACGGTGCACAGTTAGGGTGAACACCTTTCTTGAAATTTTATTGAGAAATCATCTTATTCACTACCGTCGTTCTAAGCAAATAATATGTAAACATGATAAACATCACATGCAATTAATATAGTGAAATGATATGGCCAATATCATCTTGCTCCTTCGATCTCCATCTTCGGGGCACCATGATCATAACCGTCACCGGCATGACACCATGATCTCCATCATCGTGTCTTCAAGAAGTTGTCTCGCCAACTATTACTTCTACTACTATGGCTAACGTTTAGCAATAAAGTAAAGTAATTACATCGCGTTCTTGATTGACACGCAGGTCATACAATAAAATTAGACAAACCTATGGCTCCTGCCGGTTGTCATACTCATCGACATGCAAGTCGTGAATCCTATTACAAGAACATGATCAATCTCATACATCACAATGCATGACATCACATCCTTTGGCCATATCACATCACAAGGCACATGCTGCAAAAACAAGTTAGACGTCCTCTAATTTGTAGTTGCAAGTTTTTACGTGGCTGCTATAGGTTTCTAGCAAGAACTTTTCTTACCTACGCCAAAACCACAATGTGATATGCCAATTTATATTTACCCTTCATAAGGACCCTTTTCGTCGAATCCAATCTGACTAAGGCGGGAGAGACAGACACCCGCTAGCCACCCAGTGCAACAAGTGCATGTTAGACGGTGGAACCAGTCTCACGTAAGCGTACGTCTAAAGTTGGTCTGGGCCGCTTCATTCCACAATACCGCCGAATAAAGATAAGACTAGTAGTGGTAAGCAAATTAACAGGATCGACGCTCACAACAACTTTGTGTTCTACTCGTGCATAGATTCTACGCATAGACCTAGATCATGATGCCACTGTTGGGAGACGTAGTAGTAAGTCAAAATATTTCCTACGATCACCAAGATCTATCTATGAAGAAACCAGCAACGAGTGGGGATAGATTGCATCTTCATACCTATGAAGATAGCTAAGCGAAAGCATTACAAGAACGCGGTTGGTGGAGTCATACTCGTAGCGATTCAGATCGTGGTGGATTCCGATCTAAGCGCTGAACAACGACGCCTCCGCGTTCAACACACGTACAGCCCGGTGACGTCTCCCATGCCTTGATCCATCAAGGAGGAGGGAGAGGTTGGGGAAGAGCTCCAACAGCAGCACGACGGCATGGTGGTGGTGGAGCAGCAGGGTATTCCGGCAAGGCTTCGCCTAAGCACTGCGGAGGAGGAAGAAGAGAGGTAGGGCTGTGCCATGGGAGAGAGAGATCAAACCTTGTCTCAAAATAGTCAAAACCTCAAGTATATATAGGAGGAGGGAGAGGGAGGGCTGCCTTGGCCCCTCCTCCAAGGAGGAGAGGTTTGGCCGAGCTAGGGAGGAGTCCACCTCCCACAAGGGAGGTGGATCAATTCCTTTTGAATCTCCTTTAGACTTATCTCTTTATCCCTAGACGCATGGGCCTTTTCGGAAGGACTTGGCCAGCCCAATAAGGGATGGTACACCTCCTCTAACAGCCCGAAAACTGGTACACTACTGATGAGCCCGAAAACAGGACTTCCTATATATCAATCTTTACCTCCGGACCATTCCGGAGCTCCTCGTGATGTCCGGGATCTCATACGGGACTCCGAACAACCTTCGGTAATCACGTATACCATTTCCCTATAACCCCAGCATCATCGAATCGTAAGTGTGTAGACCCTACGGATTCGGGAGACACGTAGACATGACCGAGACATCTCTCCGGTCAATAACCAACAGCGGGATCTGGATACCCATGTTGGCTCCCACATGCTCCACGATGATGTCATCGGATGAACCACGATGTCGGGGATTCAATCAATCCCGTATACAATTCCCTTTGTCTACCGGTATGATACTTGCCCGAGATTTGATCGTCGGTATCCCTATACCTTGTTCAATCTCGTTACCGGCAAGTCTCTTTACTCGTTCCGTAACACATCATCCCGTGGCTAACTCCTTAGTCACATTGAGCTCATTGTGATGATGTCTTATCGAGTGGGCCCAGAGATACCTCTCCGTCACACGGAGTGACAAATCCCAGTCTCGATTCGTGCCAACCCAACAGACACTTTCGAAGATACCCGTAGTGCACCTTTATAGCCACCCAGTTACGTTATGACGTTTGGCACGCCCAAAAGCATTCCTACGGTATTCGGGAGTTGCACAATCTCATGGTCTAAGGAAACGATGCTTGACATTGTAAAACCTTTAGCAAACGAACTACACGATCTTGTGCTATGCTTAGGATTAGGTCTTCTCCATCACATCATTCTCCTAATGATGTGATCCGTCATCAACGACATCGAATGTCCATGGTCATGAAACCGTGACCATCTATTGATCAACGAGCTAGTCAAGTAGAGGATCACTAGGGACACGTTGTGGTCTATGTATTCACACATGCATTACGGTTTCCAGTTAACACAATTATAGCATGAACAATAGACAATTATCATGAACAAGGAAATATAATAATAACCATTTTATTATTGCCTATAGGGAATATTTCCAACACCCTCTTCTCTTCTTGCGCAATATATCGACGAGTATATCGCAAAGAAGAGAAAAAAGAGGAGGCGCCCCCCACGACAACAGTCGGGATTCCTCCATCAGGAACACACATGAAATACACACAAGGAGCAACGACAAACGGAAAGTCACACACGCATTATACCGATAAAATATCACTAATACATTAATATTTATAATGACCTCGAATATAATATCACCGATAAAATTGCAACGAGCCGGGGCGGCGACGGCTCACAACGGGGGCGGCAATGGGGCGGCGACGGGGGCGGGGCGGCGACAGGGACGGGGCGGCGACCGTGGCGGGGCGGTGACGGGGGAGGTGGGGGAAGCGACGGGGGAGGGGCAGCGACGGGAATGGAGCGGCGACGAGGGAGGCGACGGGGCCGGCGGGGGAGGGGCGGCAACAGGGGCGACAGGGGCGGGGCGGCGACGGGGGCGACAGGGGAGGTCACGGGGATGGGGTGGCGATGTGGAGAGAGGGATGACGACGGCGGGGGTGGCGACGGCGGGCTCGGGGCGGCGATGAGGGCGAAGTGGCAATGAAAACTATGAAATTTCCTAAGTGCTTCTTATATAGAAGAAGCATTGGTCCCGGTTGGTGGCACAAACCGGGACCAATTCCCCCCTTTAGTCCCGGTTGGTACCACCAACCGGGACCAAAGCCCTGTTTTCAGTAGCCCAAAGGACGGGAAACACGGACCTTTGGTCCCGGTTGGTGGCACTAACCGAGACTAAAGGGGGCATTAGTCCCGGTTGGTGGCACCAATCGGGACCACTGGTCCCTTTTCGTCGGCCGGTGGGGAGCAACAAATGTCTAGTCCCACCTCGCTAGTCGAGGGGAGACAATACCTGTTTATAACCCCGATGCGCTTGACCTGTCAAGCTCCTCTCATAGTGAAAATAGATGCCCTTATACACGAAATTTGACCTAAATTCATAATGCTAGTTAGGTGCCTAACTAGCACTTTGAATTTACGTTGAATTTCAGTGTAAACGCATCTATTTTAACTTTTGCTATTTTTTATGTTATTTCTTTGCTATTTTTCCTGATATTTAATAGTACTTTGTTTTTAATATTATATTCAATTTGGTAATTTTAAGGTTTTATATAGTTTTAGTTTCAAAAAAACTAGAAGTTTATAATTTTAGTAATTGATTTTTTGACCTAAATGACCCTAAAATTGAAAAGCACTACAAATGAACCCTGAAAAGGTTGAAAGTTAGCATGGTATCATCATTTCACCATTATAGCATGTGCTAAAAAGTTGAGCGGGTTACGACAATAGCAGGATGCACTTCATGTACAAAACGGACAGTCTCTGTCGAAGTATTGGGGTTTCGGACGGAAACTCATCGGTTACAAAAGGAATTTCATTTTATTGAACATATTTGAACTTCAGGCTTTATGTGTGTTCAAAATGCACCATTAGAAGCGACATCATTAATTTTCAACCATTTCTGACTTCATTTGGTATTTTTCATGCGGTTATTATTTTTTTGAGCTAAATGACCCTAAAATTGCAAAACACTACAAATGAACTATGAAAAGGTTGAAATTTGCCATGGTATCATCAATTTCACCCACATAGCATGTGCTAAAATGTTGAGAGGGTTACGACAAAAGCAGGATGAACTTCGTGTCTCCAAAACGGACAGTCTCTTTCGAAGTATTAGGGTTGCGGACGGAAACTCATCGGTTACAAAAGGCATTTCATTTTCTTGAACTTATTTGAACTCCAGGATTTTTGTGTGTTCAAAATGCCCCACTCAAAGCCACATCATGAATTTTCAACCCTTTCTGACTTCATTTGATATTTTTCATGCAGTTATTGATTTTTTGAGCTAAATGACCCTGAAATTAAAAAGCACTATAAATGAACTCTGAAAAGGTTGAAAATTGGCATGGTATCATCATTTCACCCACATAGCATGTGCTAAAAAGTTGAGAGGGTTACAACAAAAGCAGGATGCATTTCGTGTACAAAACGGATAGTCTCTTTCGAAGTATCGGGACTTCGGAAGGAAACTCATTGGTTACATAAGGCATTTCATTTTCTTGAACTTATTTGAACTCCAGGCTTTTTGTGTGTTCAAAATGCACCATTCAAAGCCACATCATCAATTTTCAACCCTTTCTCACTTCATGTGGTATTTTTCATGCATTTATTGATGTTTCTTGAGCTAAATGACACTGCAATTGAAAAGCACTAAAATGAACTCTGAAAAGGTCGAAAATTGGCATTGTATCATCATTTCACCCACATAGCATGTGCTAAAAAGTTGAGAGGGTTACGGAAAAAGCAGGATGCACTTCGTATACAAAACGGACAGTCTCTTTCGAAATATCTGGGTTTCGGACGGAAACTCATCGATTACAGAAGGCATTTCATTTTCTTGAACTTATTTGAACTCCAGGCTTTTTGTGTGTTCAAAATGCACCATTCAAAGCCACATCATGAATTTTGAACCCTTTCTGACTTCATTTGGTATTTGTCATGCAGTTATTGATTTTTTGAGCTAAATGACCCTGAAATTAAAAAGCACTACAAATGAACTCTGAAAAGGTTGAAAATTGGCATGATATCATCATTTCACCCACATAGCATGTGCTAAAAAGTTGAGAGGGTTACAACAAAAGCAGGATGCACTTCGTGTACAAAACGGACAGTCTCTTTCGAAGTATCTCGGTTTCGAACGGAAACTCATCGGTTACAAAAAGAATTTCATTTTCTTGAACTTATTTGAACTCCAGGATTTTTGTCTGTTCAAAATGCACCATTCAAAGCCGAATTATCAATTTTCAACCCTTTTTGACTTTATTTTTTATTTTTCAAGCAATTATTGATTTTTTTGAGCTAAATGACCCTAAAATTGAAAAGCACTACAAATGAACTCTGAAAATGTTGAAAGTTGGCATGGTATCATTATTTCACCCACATAACATGTGCCTAAAAGTTGAGAGGGTTACGGCAAAAGCAGGATGCACTTCGTGTACAAAACGGAGAGTCTCTTTCGAAGTATCGGGACTTCGGAAGGAAACTCATCGGTTACAAAAGGCATTTCCTTTTCTTGAACCTATTTGAACTCCAGGCTTTTTGTGTGTTCAAAATGCACCATTCAAAGCCACATCATCAATTTTCAACCCTTTCTCACTTCATTTGGTATTTTTCATGCATTTATTGATGTTTTTTGAGCTAAATGACCCTTCAATTGAAAAGCACTAAAATTAACTCTGAAAAGGTCGAAAATTGGCATGGTATCATCATTTCACCCACATAGCATGTGCTAAAAAGTTGAGAGGGTTACGGAAAAAGCAGGATGCACTTCGTGTACAGAACGGACAGTCTCTTCGAAGTATTTGGGTTTCGGACGGAAACTCATCGATTACAAAAGGCATTTTATTTTATTGAACTTATTTGAACTCCAGGCTTTTTGTGTGTTCAAAATGCACCATTCAAAGCCACATCATGAATTTTGAACCCTTTCTGACTCCATTTGGTATTTTTCATGCAGTTATTGATTTTTTTGAGCTAAATGACCCTGAAATTAAAAAGCACTACAAATGAACTCTGAAAAGGTTGAAAATTGGCATGATATCATCATTTCACCCACATAGCAAGTGCTAAAAAGTTGAGAGGGTTACAACAAAAGCAGGATGCACTTCGTGTACAAAACGGACAGTCTCTTTCGAAGTATCGGCACTTCGGAAGGAAACTCATTGGTTACAAAAGGCATTTCATTTTCTTGAACTTATTTGAACTCCAGGATTTTTGTGTGTTCAAAATGCACCATTCAAAGCCACATCATCAATTTCCAACCCTTTCACACTTCATTTGGTATTTTTCATGCATTTATTGATGTTTTTTGAGCTGAATGACCCTGTAATTGAAAAGCACTAAAATGAACTCTGAAAAGGTTGAAAATTGGCATGATATCATCATTTCACACACATAGCATGTGCTAAAAAGTTGAGAGGGTTACGGAAAAAGCAGGATGCACTTCGTGTACAAAACGGACATGCACTTTTGATGTATCGGGGTTTCGGACAGAAACTCATCGGTTACAAAAGACATTTCATTTTCTTGAACTTATTTGAACTCCAGGCTTTTTGTGTGTTGAAAATGCACCATTCAAAGCCACATCATGAATTTTGAACCCTTTCTGACTTCATTTGGTATTTGTCATGCAGTTATTGATTTTTTTGAGCTAAATGACCTTGAAATTGAAAAGCACTACAAATGAACTCTGAAAAGGTTGAAAGTTGACATGGTATCATCATTTCAACCACATAGCATGTGCTAAAAAGTTGAGAGGGTTAGGGAAAAAGCAGTATACACTTCGTGTACAAAACGGACAGTGTCTTTTGAAGTATCGGAGTTTCAGACGAAAACTCATAGGTTCCAAAAGACATTTAATTTTCTTGAACTTATTTGAACTCCGGGCTTTTTGTGTGTTCAAAATGCACCATTCAAAGCCACATCATCAATTTTAATCCTTTCCGACTTAATTTGGTATTTTTCATGCAGTTATTGATTTTTTGAGCTAAATGACTGGAATTGAAAAGCACTACAAATGAACTTTGAAAAGGTTGAAAGTTGGTATGGTATCATCATTTCACCCACATAGCCTGTGCTAAAAAGTCGAGAGGGTTATGTCAAAAGCAGTATATACTTCGTGTTCAAAATGGACAGTCTATTTTGAAGTATCGGGATTTCGGACGGAATCTCATCGGTTACAAAAGGCATTTCATTTTCTTGAACTTATTTGAACTCCAGGCTTTTGTGTGTTCAAAATTCACCATTCAAAGTCACATCATCAATTTTCAACCCTTTTTGACTTTTTTGAGTAATGACCCACATCATCAATTTTCAAAATTCACCATTCAAAGCCACATCATCAAATTCACCATTCAAAATTCACCATTCAAAGCCACCTCATTGTTGGGGAACGTCGCATGGGAAACAAAATTTTCCTACGCACACGCAAACCTATCCATGGTGATGAGCATCTACGAGAGGGAGAGTGGATCTACGTACCCTTGTAGATCGCTAAGCGGGAAGCGTTAAGAAACGCGGTTGGTGTAGTCGAACTTCTTCGCGATCCAAATCGCCGAGCGTCCCGCGATCCAATCACGAACCGTCCCGCGAACACATCATGATCCGTCCCGTGAACCCATCACGATCCGTCTCACGATCTTGATCACGATCTGTCCCGCGAACTCATCACGATCCGTTCCGTGATCACATCACGAACCGTCTCGCGATCTCGATCACGGTCCTTCCGATCTAGCGCCGAACGGACGGCACCTCCGCGTTCAGCACACGTGCAGCTTGATGACGATCTCCACCATCTTGATCCAGCAAGAGGAGGTGGAGAGGAGAGAGAGTTCACCGGCAGCGTGACGGCGCTCCGGTGATGGTGGTGGTGGAGCAATTCCGGCAGGGCTTCGCCTAAGCGCTGCAGAAATCCGATCTAGAGGAGAAACTGTGCACCGGTGAAACGGGTAGCACGTGGCCGGAAATTCTGTCCAAAAACCACCCAATACACTAGTATATATAGGAGGAGAGGAGAGGAGAGGCAGCCAAGGCCTTTGGGTCGGCCGAAATAGGAGGTGGGAGCAATCCTACTTCACCTCCAATCCTAGTTGGAGTAGGATTGCCTCCTATTGGCTGATTTTCCACTTTTTGCTTTAGGACTTTCTCTCCTGCGCCATGGGCCTTTGTGGCTGTTTTCCCAGCCCAATAAGGGCTGGTTATTATTCTCCCACAGCCCATGGATCTCTTGGGGTCGAAGTACCCCTCCCGAAGGTCTCCCGGTACACTACCGGAACTCCTGGTACACTACCGGCACTCCCGGTACACTACCGATGAGCCCGAAACTTTTCCGGAAACCAAACTGGGACTTCCTATATATGAATCTTTACCTCCGGACCATTCCGGAGCTCCTCGTGACGTCCAGGATCTCATCCGGGACTCCGAACAACCTTCGGTCACCACCATACATAACTCTACACTACCGAAACGTCACCGAACCTTAAGTGTGCAGACCCTGCGGGTTCGAGAACTATGTAGACATGACCGAGACACCTCTACGGTCAATAACCAATGGCGGGACCTGGACGTCCACATTGGTTCCTACATATTCTATGAAGATCTTTATCGGTCGAACCTCTATGTCAAGGATTCAGTTAATCCCGTATAACGTCCCCTTTGTTCTTCGGTATGTTACTTGCCCGAGATTCGATCGTCGGTATCTCCATACCTAGTTCAACCTCGTTACTGGCAAGTCTCTTTACTCGTTCCGTAATACAAGATCCCGTGACTAACACTTAGCCACATTGCTTGCAAGGCTTGTTGTGATGTTGTATTACCGAGTGGGCCCTGACATACCTCTCCGTCACACGGAGTAACAAATCCCAGTCTCGATCCATGCCAACTCAACAAACACCATCGGAGATACCTGTAGAGCACCTTTATAGTCACCCAGTTACGTTGCGACGTTTGATACACACAAGGCACTCCTCCGATATCCGTGAGTTGCATGATCTCATGGTCATAGGAACATATACTTGACATGCAGAAAACAGTAGCAATAAACTGACACGATCATATGCTATGTTTGTAGTTTGGGTCTTATCCATCACATCATTCTCCTAATGATGTGATCCCGTTATCAAATGACATCTCATGTCCATGGCTAGGAAACCTTAACCATCCTTTGATCAACGAGCTAGTCCATTAGAGGCATACTAGGGACATGGTTTTGTCTATGTATCCACACATGCATTTAAGTCTCCGATCAATACAGTTATAGCATGGATAATAAACGATTATCATGAACAAGGAAATATGATAATAACTAATTTATTATTGCCTCTAGGGCATATTTCCAACACTCATTTGATATTTTTCGTGCATTTATTGATTTTTTTGACTAATGACTCTGAAATTGAAAAGCACTACAAATGAATTCTCAAAAGGTTGAAAGTTGGCATGGTATCATCATTTCACCCACATAGCATGTGCTAAAAAGTTGAGTGGGTTACGGCAAAAGCAGGATGCACTTCGTGTACAAAACGGACTGTCTCTTTCAGAGTATGGGGGTTTAGGACGGAAACTCATCGGTTACAAAAGGCATTTCATTTTCTTGAACTTATTTGAACGATGCGTCGGTCACCATACATCCATTCCTGGTTAATCTACGTGTGTTATATAATAAAGTGTACTAAAAACCATTACAACATATCATGAATAGAGAAGTGACCAAATTAATAGAAATTCATCGTCACATTAAAGTCAAAGTACAAAAATGACCAAAATAAATAAATACAGTTCATACATAGTTATCATTATGAAACAACATATAGCTCTCTAGAGCATCTAATTAAAACATATAGCAAAACTACGTAAAAAAATTAAATGCAACAACAAATGCAATCATAGCCGCTACTAAGGTACCAATTGATCCAACGGCATAATGATACCAAGCCTCAGTATGAATGACATATTTTCTAATCTTTCTAAGCTTCAAGCGCATTGCATCCATCTTGGTCTTGTGATCGTCGACGATATCAGCAACATGCAACTCCAATCCCATCTTGTCATCTTCAGTTCTTTTTCACTTTTCTTTCAAATGATCAATTTCTTTTTCAGCATCTGTTAACTTCTCGAGCAGAATTGCATAGTCGGTTAGAATTTCTGGTTCAACTGCATCTTATAGATAAAAACATATACGTCAAGTTGGTGGCATAATTAATTGTCGTAGACATTAGATATGTGAAATAGTTATATAAAAGATAATGCATCACATCTCAATCGAAGACTGGACGAGGACCGACATGGGCGGATACCATAACCATGGCACTATATAATAACAAACAGTAAGAAAAGTAAGAAAATCATACGAGTACGTATATTTTCTTTTAGCAAGAAGATAATATCAAGAGGCTCACAACGCGCGGCGATCGATGGCGGTTTCAGGACGGGGACGGGACAGGACGGAACGCCAAACCTAGACAAATCTTGACGAAAATGGAGTTTGGACAAGGAGCTTCGAGAGAAGAAAGCTTAAGTTTGTCTTGGGCATTTCATCAAACACCTCATGTGCATAGGAGGTGAGCTAGAGCACCACAAAGCTCTCCCCTCGCCGGCCTGAAAAACAGAGCAATGTGGAGTGCTCGCTGGCGAGGGGGTATATATAAGCATCTCATTAGTCCCGGTTCGTAGCTGGAACCAGGACTAAAGGACCCCCTTTGGACCCGGATCCAGCCACGAACCGGAACCAATGGTTGTGGCCCAGGAGCGAGGCACATTGGTCCCGGTTCGTGTATGGAACCGGGACCAAAGGTTCCAGACGTACCGGGACCAATGCCCCCCGTGGCCCGCCCGGCCCCCTGGCCTCACGAACCGGGACTGTTGCCCCCATTGGTCCCGGTTCGTGACTGAACCGGGACTAATGTGCTATCCCGGCCCAAACCAATGCCCTGTTTTCTACTAGTGACCCTAGCTGACCTATTCCCGCGGCCACCCCATGCACACACGCGCTGGGACACGTACACGCATGCACGCACACACGCACGCACACCCCCGGACCCGACGTGCTCCCATATACGCGCCCAACACGACCCGCTTGCCGCTGTGGCTTATTACACAACACACACCCCCTAAGCCGCGGCTCAAAGCAGCGGCCCGTTGTCCTCGACACAGGCGTCCACCAGCATCGCCTGCTTCGCTGCCGGCTCCTTCCGCCACAGGGGAAATCGCACTTAAAGTGGCCGCGCTTGCCGCTCTTGTAGCAGTGCCCATGGCGATTTCCACCGCTGCCTGACGCCGTGCTGCAGCCGTCGTTGTCGTCGCCCTGAAGCCGCTCCCGTGCCCGCCACTGCTCCCTCGTGAGCATCAGCTGCTCGCCGCCGCGCTCGCTGCCGTCTTGCCCACGTCGACGCAGCCGCTCGTCGAACGCCTTCAGGCGACCCAGCACATCCTCGAAGAGCATGGATGAGACGTCGCAAAACTGCTCGATCCCCGCCACCACCCCGTACAGGCGGTCCGGCGTGGCGTCGAGTAGCTTCTTCACCATGTCGGTGTCGTCCAGGGTTGTGCCCAACCCCGCGTACCTCGCCGCCATGCCACTGATCTTCCCGACGAAGGCGTCCAGAGATTCACCGCCGTCCAGGCGCAGCCGCTCGAAATCCCCCCGGAGCATCGCCAACCGCGCCAATTGCACGCAATCAGCACCGATGAAACGCGCCTGGAGACTGCTCCATATGTCTGTCGCGGTCTTCCTCGCCGCCACCTGCAGCAACAGATCGTCGGAGAGCGCCCACAGCAGATATGCTCGGGCTGGCTTGTCCTTTTTGGCGATCACCGCCGACGCGGAGTCCTCCGCCGGCGCCACTGCCTCCCACAACCGGGCCGCATCAAGATCCGCCTCCAACTTGATGGCCCAGGTGGTGTAGTTCACCCCCGTCAGCATGGGCACCGGATGCGTCGTCGATCCGCTCGCTCCGCCGGTGTACGGGACCAGCGACACTGCCAGCAGCCTCCCTCTCACCTGACGCTCTGATACCAATTGTTGGTGTCTAGAGCTAGCCGGCGACGTCTACCCCTCTCGCACGCTCATGCCGATGATCGATAACACGATGGACACGAGAAGATTTTCCGGTGCACGAACACCCCGTCGCAGCAACGGCCTTTTTGTTCTTCCCTGAGCCCGTACTCAGTGTCAATCAGCTACATGGAGGTGTGGGGGATTTATACCCGCGAGATCTGACATGCCAGGCCGTGCCCAGACGCACTCGCCACCGCCCACTCCCCGCGCTCCGCGCGCTCCGGCTCGCGCCCGCGCATCGCGGTCCAAGGCGATCGCCGCGGCCCACTCGTGCTCCCAACATGGTCTAACCTCCTAGCCCTAGTTGACCTATTCCCACCCCCCCCCACGCACACACGTGCTGGCACACGTACACGTGCGCACGCACACACACACGCACACCCGCGGACCTGACACGCTCGTCGTGTCCAGCACGCACCCATATACGCGCCCGACACGACCAGCTCGCCGCCGCGGCTTATTACACGAGGGGGGGGGGGGGGGAGGAAACGACGTGGACTAGCAGCATATAGTAGCTGGGTGGGCTTCTGTGTTGTCCAATAGGGCCTTTAGCCTGATGGGAAGGACGTGGAAAGGTATATAATTTGATGAGCTTTTTTCTTTGCTCATGGAAATAAAAAAGATGTAAAACCGGCATAAGTAGGTAAAATTGTAGGAAAATTGTATGTGCATGCGAAATCGGGCGGTACCTTGGTAGTTTTGTAGTTTTGTTTGTTTGTATATATGTTGATAAGGCCTACTGCTCTTGTTAATATTTGTTTAGGTGACTCGGGCATAAGGAAAGTCACCTTCGATTGTATTGTATGCCTAAACCCAGATTTTTGTCTGATCTGTTGTACGCTACAACTACATTGCTAATTTTACCCGATTTAATTTCTAACCATGGCAACAACGCTCAATTGTTTACTTTAAATGGTTCTGAAGCTGAGAAGCAGAAATAGGTAGGATGCATGTTCTGAATTTTTGCACTGAGATTCACAAAATACCACAGTTGAGATTGCTAACCATGATATTGATATATGATATTTCTGCAAATATCTAGGAGGCTATGAGCAAATTTAGGTTGTCAAGGACGGGCAAACATAACCTCTTTGCCAAACTAGCATCCCAAAGTACTTTTGATCCATAGTCTTTTTCATAAGAGGCTTTTGTCCCGCATTGGTCGTCACTAAAGTAGATTTGTGTTACTTGGGTAACGATAGAGTTCAGGGTGGTGAAGGTAACTAGGTATAATTAGGAAATGAGAAAGTTGCATTCAATTGAATTGTTCTCCGTAACTACGTATGTCTTTATGTAGACAAATGCATGTATGATATTGTAACAATGAATAATTAAGTTTTGGTTAAGACGTACTACGTGATTATTCTCCCATGACCACGCATGAACCCGTGTGCCAAACAAGGGAGATTTTTTTTCTTCCATTGCCACGCACCGGCATTTTTGCTATTACATATAAATGAATAAAGCCTAGCAGATTTCCCAAAAAACAAAAGAGGCTATGTAAATAAGCAGTGGGAGCAACTAATTAAGGAGGACTACTTCGGAAGGCCTCGCAAGGGTCACTTGGCACGCTCTTAACCGTCGTCACCGGTCACGCTCTGGGAGCTCCTTCCGGATTTTGTTTCTTTCATTTTTCTGTACGCGTTTTCGGCTTTCTGATTACTTTTGTTCTTCAGATTTTATGTTTTTTCTTTTCTTTTCAGTGAGACGCACAAATTTAATTTTCTTGGAGGGATGTATTTTCTTCCATGAGAGGCATGTACTAGTGCAGAACAGACCTATAGTCGCGGGTCGTAAGGGCCTTTAGTGCCGGTTCTAGAACCGGCACTAGAGGATGGGTACTAAAGCCTACCCCTTTAGTGCCAGTTCAACACGGCCCGGCACCAAAGGTCCTCCATGTGGCATCCGACGGTGCCGTGGGCAGGGGGGCCTTAGTCCCGATTGATAACACCAACCGGGACTAAAAGTATTTAGTTTTTTTAGTTTTGTTTTATTTTTCCTTTTAATTTTTTAGGGGTTTATGAATTAATTATGATTTAATTTTCCTTTTAATTTTGTGTTTTCCATTTAATTAATTTTTGTTTCAAACATATATTACGCTACTACCCGTTCTTGCAAACCCACGCTACTAGTAATCTGTTTTATTTTTATTTTTTAGTGTATTTATACGCCGTTATTCAAATTTTGATACAGTACCAATTAAGACGTTATTATATCATTATGTTAATGATGAATTATTTTATCATTGTGAGGAAGAAACATGGATTTTATTCATCCAAATGAATAAATGTGATCAAAAGTTAAATTAGTAGGACGATGATCCTACTAATTCAATTTTTGGTCACTTTTGATCCATCCACATGAATCATTAGTAGATTAAAAGTTAAATTCTAACAATTTAATTTTTGGTCACTTTTATTCACTTTTATTCATTTAATCTACTAATTTAATAATTATCATAGTCATTACTACCAATACTATTTAATCATCATTTTCATCAATGAGACATCATATAACAAGTTGGTCACTAGTCATAATCACAACTCCTCCTCATAATCATCATCAACTTTAACACATTGTAGCACATAATAACACATTGTACCTAGGAGCTACTCCTCTCTCATAGGACCTACTCTACCCTCTCTTAGGTATAATATTATAAAACAAGATAGGCCCTAACTCTCCATTATGGAGAATGGAGATCATCCTGTCTCCAATTCTTGGCCTACGCACAATGTTGCTTTCAAATAGCTCTCTACAATTGACCATACATTTTTTCCAATCTTTGATTGTCATGTCTTCATCGGTTTTCGAAATCCGGTATGGACATGAGTGATGCGTAGGCTGCCTTGGCCATGTTGGCCGTAAGCTCATAACATCAACGTGACCTCTCGGAAACATCAGAGAAGGCACACAATCCTTTGGGATTTTCTGTTGAAAAACATAGTTATAACTTTGTAGTTAGCAATGTAGTTTAATTTTAGAAGAATTTATGCAAAAGATGCATAGATGTTGTAATAGTAGAAAATCTTACCATGCAATCTCCATAGATGTTACCGTAGTTCACCACGTACACTAGTGGCACGTATTGACCATAATGTGGAGGAGTTTTATAATAGCTATTGTAATTCTCAAGATCATTAAGAATTGCGATAAGATGATATTTCTCCTTATAAGTCAATTCTACTTCATCATTGTAGAAGTAGGTTATGTCTACCATCTTCTGTACATTTTTTGAAGAATGAAAATAAGCTGTCAATGGAAATAAATTGTCAACTATTTTAAATAAACAATATAAATTACTTAATAAATATGATTGAGAAACTCACATAATAGTTAAACTGGAGGCATCTGCACATGGACCCAGATGTCAATATTACCTTCAATTTCATCTTCCGGACGAATATCAAAGGTGATACGCATATTAGGCTCAAATGCATAAGCCTTGCATAGTGCTCAATAACTTTTGCATTCAAAATAGGAGTAGGTGTGTGCATTGTACAATTGTACGGTAAAAGTATAACCAAGCTCGGTCCTCATGGGAACTCTCTTTACCTCCATACTTTTGTTTAGTATTGAAACCAATCTTATTCAAGACATAAATTCTTGCATGGCAGGGGATACGCTAATAGAATAGTAAAAAATTAAAATTATAAGTTGAAGCAAAAGAAGCAGAAGTCAAGCTTAATTACGAAAAAAGACTTGTCATTGCGACTTAGCGTATCCACTTTGAAGGTCTCATCCATGATGCTAAAACGCCTACCATCAACTAGGTAAGGCTTGTCACACAGGCCGCGCTCGTCATCGCAGTATTCGCACATAGCGAATTCCCTTTCGTTGTCAGACATTTCCTATGTTCATAGTTGAGACATTTAAAACCGATCGAATGAAAGTACGAGAAAACTGATGAACACACAGATCACTATTACTCAATATGCAACAGGATGAATTTAGGTCTCATCTCACATATATGGTAGGCACTCCTGCTGATATTGTGACCGCCGGTGATGGTGGTTCCTCCATTCGTCCCCAAGTGCATTACACGAAAATGTCTAACACACGGGAACGAAGGAGAAGCAACCCCCATGACAGCACTCGGGATTCTTTCCTCTCTCATATATATATATATGGTGGACACTCTCCCTCACTAGAAGACAAACAAGGAGCCGAAACACACATAAAGTCAACCCGTTCCATATATCGAGCAATGACATCGAAAAAATGCCCTATATTTTGCCGGAATGACTGGCAAATCACAAGCACTCGATATGTCCTACATTGTAGCACAAGACATTTCCTATATTCATAGTAAAAACATAAGTGCATTCAATAACTAAAACTAAATCATAAAACAAATTAGTATTCAAATTAGCATGCATTCAATAAGGAAAACTAAATCATCTCTTGCGTCCGTACATCGTCGAATATGATCACTAATACATCTCGAATAGTATCATAGATATAACCCAAAAAAAATTAAAATATGGAAAAAACAAAATGGAAAAAATTAAAATATGCAACATTAAAATATGCAAATTTTGCAAATACTAATTGCTATACATTGGATCAAATGTCAAAATTCATCAACTTTTTTCTATACATATATTGGATCAAAATGTAAAAATTCCTCAAATGTCAATATTCCTTCACCTTTTTTACACATCTAATTAATGATCTAGTGAAAAAATTTCAAAATTCATGCATCTATGTCAAAATTCGTCAAATGTTAAAATTCCTTAACTTTTTTCTATACATCACAATTCTTGCATCTAATCATCTAATCATCTATACATCTCATTAATCATCTAATTATCAAAATTGTGTGTGTTCATCAAAATTGGGGGGGGGGGGGTTGGGCCAGGGAGGGGCCGGCGGCCGCCATGGCGGCACAAGGGCGAGGGACAGGGGAGGAGCTAACAACGGGGTGACGGGGCGACGGCTAGGTGAGGCGAGTCGGGGGTGATGACGGTGATGAGCTCGGGGCCGAAGGTGCGGGCGCGGGCGTTGTCCGGGCGGCGTCAGGCCGGGCTCAGGGGGGAACGGGCGCGGGCGGCGTCGGAGATCGGCGCAAGGAGGCGAGACGGCGACGGCTCGGGTGCCGTCGGGGAGGCGAGATGGCGACGACGACGATGTTGCGAAGAGAAGAATGCAGAGTAACTGAATTTTTTTTAAAGTGTTGTATATATAAGGAGGCCTTTAGTCGTAGTTGGTTGCTCTAACCGCGACAAAAGACCCCATTTAGTCGCGGTTGGAGCCACCAACCGTGACTAAAGGTGAATTTCAGCGGGCATGGGCGGCGGGAAGCGAAACCCTATATATATACTACTACAAAAAGGGCTATAGCTAATATAGACAATGGTGGCGCACTATGTATGTGGTGCGCCACTGATAAATAGCAGTGGCGCACCACATATGGGTGCGCCACTAATGTTTATATTACTAATGGCGCACCTTGTGTGTGGTGTGCCACCGCTAAGTTTCTCCTAGGCACACCCCCCTCCTCAGACATACCAGTGGCGCACCGGGGTTTGGTGCGTCATTACTAGTTTTAACTAGTAATGGCGCACCTCACCCACGGTGCGCCACTACTAACAATTTTTTTTCAATTTTTTTTTCCAAACTAGTAATGGCGCACCACACACCAGGTGTGCCATTGGTAACCTGAGAGCAGCTAGATATTTTTGAGAGCCACCGACCACACTCACTTTCCCCACTTCATTCTCTCCACCTCTACCAAGCTTGGTCTCGACTGGCTCCTCCTCCTCACCTCATTTGCACCATAGATTCACCCAAATTAAGTGGTTAAATTTCCTTTTTTATAGGTAAGTAAGGGGAAAGCTTTCTTTATGTTCTAGATCTACTTTTTTCTCCCTCCAACGTACACATTTTTTATGGCCTAGATCTACACTTTTCTCATTGAGCTAGATCTATGTATGTTTGTGGTGTTGCATATGTTTTTGTTCGCAGGTACCGGTATTTGAAATGCGATAGTTGTCAATATTTGCTGGAATGTTGATTCATTTCCGTTTCGGCTAGAATTTGGCACTATGCATTATTTTTTATCCTATTTTTAGGCAAAGTCATGTCAATTTTTTCTTGGTTATAAAATCTCGTTTTGCTCTACCCCGCAGGCGACCATGGTCCGCACGATGACCGAAGGCATCGTAAATAGGTTTTTGAGCTCCGCTAAGGCCGAGATGCTTCAAAAGAATGAGACGGAGATAAGATGTCCGTGTCGAAGATGCAAGCTGAAGAGACTTATGGACCCGGATTCTAGATAGGTGCGGGACCACCTGCTCGTGCGTGGTTTCATGGATGGCTATCGGTGAAAAGGTGATGAAGATGATTATGAAGTCATCCATGGGGGCCAGGCAATAAATAAGGAAGGGCAGCAAGACAATAGCGGTGAGGGCGGGCGAGAAGACGAAGAATCTCCAGGACATGATCATGAAGTAGATGCAGGACACAGTCATCATGTAGAAGATGCTGGACATGATGATGAGGAAGATCAAGACGAAGGGCATGATCATGAAGATGAAGATGCCGGAGCAGACGATGATGGACCATCGATGGGGTGGTTGCAAGACTCTCATATTCAAGAGCTGTTTCTCAAGCAAACGGGTAACGCAAGAGTTGCCCCCCGAGAGAACGCCAAGCTGGATCAACTAGAGATAGAAGCGGTTACTCCATTGTATGAAGGATGCAGGCCCGAGGATACCCACCTGAAAGTAACGCTCATGGCTCTGGAGATGAAGGTAAAACACAAAATGACCAACGCATGCTTCGACGAGAACATGTCATTCTGGCACGAACGTCTTCCCAAGGTGAACAAGTTCCCGACCAGTTTCGAGGAGGCGAAGAAAATCGTGTGTCCTCTGGATTTACCACACGTGAAATACCATGTGTGCATGAACGATTGCATCATTTATCAGGACGAGCACACGGAGTCTACCATATGTCCGGTGTGCGGCGTCACTCGATACAAGAAGAGGAAGAAAGCTCCTCAAAAAGTGGTGTGGTACTTTTCGATCACTCCTCGTCTGCAGCGGTATTTCGCGGACCCTAATCTAGCAAAGCTCCTGCGTTGGCACACGGAGAGGGAGGAGAAGAAGCGAGAAGATGACGAAAATGATCAGGAGATAAATAAAAAAGACAAGATGATGAGTCACCCTAAGGATGCAAGCGAGTGGCAAGCGTTGAACTTTGAACACCCAGAATTTGGGGATGATCCAAGGAACATCGTGCTGGGCACGAGCACCGATGGAGTCAATCCGTTTGGCAGCCAGAGAAGCACACATAGCACCTGGCCTGTGTTTGTGTGGATGTACAACCTTCCCCCTGGATGTGCATGAAGAGGAAGTGCATTCACATGAGTATGCTAATTGAAGGGCCGAAACAACCAGGGAATGACATCAATCTGTTTTTTGGCTGCTGAAAGAGGAGCTAGACACGCTGTGGAAAATGCCAGCCAATACATGGGATGCCGCAGCGAAACAATATTTCCCTATGAGAGCCGCATTGCTCACGACGGTGCACCACTATCTCGGTTACGGATATGTCGCAAGGCAGGTGGTCCACGGATTTTCTGCATGCGTTAGGTGCATGGATGACACAACATATCGCCAGCTAGAAAGAGATCTTGGGTCTTCGTAAACCGTGTTCATGGGACATCGAAGGTGGCTTCACGACGATGACGCATGGAGAAAACGCAAGGATCTATTCGATGGTGAAACCGAACCCCGAAGACCCCCACGTACGAGGAGCGGCGAGGAAATAGACGAGCTTTTGAAAAATTGGAAAGAGTGCCCACCGTCGGGAAAGAAGCAAAAGGCACCAGAGCCGCTTCTGAAGGTATGGAAAACGAGGTCTGTTTTCTGAGACTTGCCATACTGAAAGATCCTCCGCGTGCCTCACAGCCTTGATGTCATGCATATCACGAAGAACATGTGCGAGAGTCTGCTTGGTACCCTGCTCAACATGCCAGAGAGGACCAAAGATGGGCCGAAAGCAAGGGCAGACTTGCAATCAATGGGCATCAGGGAGGAGCTTCACGCAAAACGCCCTAATGATGATGATGATGATGATGAGGCGAAGGACACGGAAAGTCGTCGTGAAGGCAAAAAGGCCAAGAAGATCGAAAATGACTGCCCTCCCGCGTGCTTCACTCTAAGTCAGAAGGAGATCGAGCAATTTTTCACCTGCCTCGTAGGAGTAAAACTTCCTTACGGTTACGCGGGGAAGATAAGCAGATACCTAGATCAGCGAAGCAGAAGTTCATCAGGATGAAGTCTCACGACTGTCACGTGCTGATGACGCAGATACTTCTAGTTGCAATCCGTGTGATCATGGACGCGCACGTCCGTGAAACGATATTTGGCCTATGTAACTTTTTCGACGTCATCTCTCGGAAGTCGGTTGGCGTGAGGCAACTCAGAAGGCTACAGGAAGAGATCGTGGTGATACTATGCGAGCTTGAGATGTACTTCTCGCCCGCATTCTTTGACGTTATGGTGCATCTGCTGGTCCATATCGTGGAGGATATCATCCGACTCGGGCCGACGTTCCTGCACAGCATGATGCCATTCGAAAGGATGAATGGTGTCATCAAAGGATACGTTCGCAACAGGGCACGTCCAGATGGAAGCATAGCCAAGGGCTTTCTGACCGAAGAGTGCATCTCCTTCTACATGAATTATCTAGGCATCGAGAACCCCGTTGGTCTGCCCGTCAACAGGCACCTCGGCAGGCTCGCTGGATGGGGTCACCGCGAGGGTCGCCGCGAAATGCATGTCGACTTCAAGGGTCGACTCGCCGACTTTGAAAGAGCAAACCTAGTCGCGCTGCAACACATAGACATGGTCGATCCTTGGGTGGTAGAGAACAAAACCTTTATTGAGAAGATGTACAATGACCGAGGCCAACAGAGGACGTACGGAGATATAATCAAAGAGCACAACTTATGTTTCATGCGTTGGTTCAAGGACAAGCTTCTGTCGTACCCTTTACATGAGGATTCTTCCGCGGAAGAAAAACTCATATTCGCCTTGTCACAGGGCGCCGAGCACAACCTGATGACCTATGAGGCGTATGATATCAACGGCTACACATTCTACACCGAGGAAAAGGACATGAAGAGCGATTATGCGAACTCCGGGGTAACGATGGAATCCTACACCGGTAACGACGAGGACAGATACTACGGAAGGATCGAGGAGATCTGGGAGCTGAGCTACACTGGAGAGAAGGTCCCGATGTTCCATGTCAGATGGGCCAAGAGCGTCCTAAAAGAAGACTGGTATTTCAACACCATGGTTATACCCGAAGCCAAATCCAAGACCGCGGGCGCAAACGTCACCGTGAAAAATGAGCCATGGGTACTGACTTGCCAAGTGGACCAATGCTTCTTCATTACCGACCTGTCAAAGCCCAGTCATGTTGTCGTGAGGAGAAGCAAAAGGAACATCATCGGAATGGATGGAGTCGCCAATGAGCAAGACTTCGACAAGTATGGCGACCCGAAGATGGAAGATGACGACGACGACGAAGTACCATACACCACAAGAAGAAGCAGGACCACCCTACCTAAAGGACGTCCGTTCAAGAGAAGAATTCACGGGGTTCCGGGGCTAAATTATTCAACGGCGAGAAATAAGGGCAAGAAAATTGTGAAAAGATAGATAAGATCGAATCACGACATGGCGGCCGCGTGTGTGTGTGTCAGTGGCAAGCTCAATCTTTGATGACTGTTATTTCATGTCACTTGATTTCAACCATGTCATCAAATTATAAATCTTTGCACAATGGTTTTATCACTCCATTTGCATTTTCCTTTTATTTATCTCAAATCCTAAATTATTACATGCAACTAAAAATCCAAAAAAATAAAAATAAAGGTTAGTAATGGCGCACCAGGAGAAGGTGCGCCATTGCTATCACAGTGTTTATGGCGCACCCCTAAAAGGTGCGCCATTGATATACCAATAAAAAAAGTTAGTAATGGCACACCAGGAGAAGGTGTGCCATTGCTATCACGGTTTTTATGCCGCACCCCTAGAAGGTGCGCCATTGCTAACCCTCCCCCCACTACGGCCTTCCCTCCCTTCCCTCCCGCCTTTCGCCTTCCCCTTCTTTCACCCCCGCTTCGCCGTCGCCTCCCCTCCCCTCCCCTCCCAGCGGCTCCAAAATCTTCAAATCGTTTGCGCGGGAGGAGAGGAAAACCACGCCCCGCCAAAATCCACACCAGCCGGCCGAGCCCGCTCAGGTTCCGTCTAGCCTAGGGTTCAGGGGGCAATCCTACCGGAGAGAAGAGCGGGGGACTCTGCTGCTTCCCGGTGGTCTCACTCACGATCCCACCGCCCTTGCTAGGAGCCGTTGCGCCTTCCTCAGAGAGGTAAAGGTTTCTCCCATCGCGGCGATTTCCTCCCTCCTTTGCTTTGCACCCGTGTTGATGGTCATGTCGAAATGCAGCACAACTGCTCTGTTTTGACAAGTGTAGCAGAAATACTGCATGTCTATATCTGGCATATGAATGTGAGAAGAAACCAGACACATGTTTCGGAATTAGAGATAAGTAACCGGCCATGTCCTGCAAGTTCTTGAACTGTTTTGTATGGGCGTTGTACGCAACAATTGGTCAGTAATATGGAGAATGCCAATTATATCATATGGTTTCATTTTCATCTTATGTTGGCCCGCTAAATTTATTTAGATAAGTAAGTCATGATAACTTATGTTGCCATGATTTTCTTCCTTATTAGTGCTTTTTTTGTCCAATACTGCGTAAAAACAAGCTTAACGATAGGTACAGATGAGATGGCTCCCCCCTTCTTCATTTTTGTGACATTAATACTCCAATATAATGCATGAGTATATGATGTTTTGGGAATATTCAGTAAATTTGACAGTAGCTGTGTTTTATACATCTATTACAGTTTTTGTTTCAAAACCGAGTACAGTTGTAAGCTCATCTAAATATCTCGCTGATGCCTCCTTGTTTATATCCGGCTCCTCTTTGTAATGCCATTGTGTCGTGCATTCCAGTAAAAACATATGTTCCTGTTTATTGCTTTGCCAATGTTCCTTTTTGTCCCATTTTATGTGTGTTATTTAGTTGTTTGGTTTGTAACTCAATATTTAGAAGCATAATATGAAATGGGAGTTGGGAAGACATTCATGCGCAAGTTAAACTGAATTTCCACCTGCCTTGGCCTGGTGTTATTTGCTACTGCATACATAGCTAGGTTCCAGTGCTGCTTATCCTTTTTTCTCTGAGATGCTGTGAAGCCTTGGATGTTGGATGAGTTGCCTAAATCTTGGAGTCTTTTGTGAGCTAGCTAGAATTTGACATTTTATGGGCTAGGTTCTGAACTTCTCAAGAAACTAGATGGCTCACTTGTTATTGTTCAAATAATAATTAAAGCCTCATGTAAAAGAAAAGGAACAGGTAAAAGAAATTAATATGTATTAAGATGAATACTATATAATGTCTATGTTACTAATAACAGGAAACATGCTATTTAAGCTGGATGAACAAAGGCATGTCAAGTTTAGTGTTCATACGGTACAAAATGACCCATATAGTCCCACAGGACACTCTTTTCCTGTTATTGTTCCATCTTCTCCAAAATGCTCATCATCATTACCGGAACCTCCACTACACAAATGAACAGCTATTGCAAATTGCTAAGCACCCGTGTGTCCTGGAATGTTGACGCCAGGACAAATAGTTACCCCTTTCTCTAGAAATGTTGATTAATTTCCGTTTCGGTTGAGAATGGGGCACTCCTAGGTCAAGACAATTAGCAAAGGTCATGCCCAATTTTCTTGACCTAGAAGGTGCCCGATTCTCAACCGAAACAAAAATTAATCAACATTTAGAGACAATGTTATTTCTACAAAGCAAATATTTCTAAGTGGATTTTATAGTTTTCCCTTAAGTTGAAATGCAAACTATTTTTTCTTCCATACATATGCCATGCTTTGTTTGTATGCTTAGTATTCAGAATGCAGTGATAGCAGGTTTTTCTAAGGACTTGTATGAATCACATGGAAAGTAAAATAAACCAAGAAAAGGAGATCTTACCTATGGGTGTGCATCAATTTGCATGTTTTATTCTCAGTTTTCCTCTAAATCTGAGAAGAATAGATACTAACCTGATCTCATCCAATAACTCTAGTAGCCTTTTTTCCTATTTAGAGCGAACATGGCCGACAACGATGAGGACGGCGGTTCGGGCAAGCAATTCTGGGAGCTATCCCAGGAGATGGAGGAAGAACCTCACCGCTATGAGGACGCCGCGGAAGACACCGATCCCAACTACACAACCCCTAGTGGCGTCGGGGATGACACCACTGATGGTGCCACTGGGGATGCCACCACTGATTATTGCAGCGAACGCACAGATGGCAGCCAACCGAAGAGGCAACGGAAGGACCGGCGCCCGAACGTGCTCGGCACCATCAAGGAGGAATTTACTGAAGTGTCCTCCAGTGGGCATCCAACGGCGCCCAAAGAATTAGTCTGTGGGTACACGGGACAACTCGGGTGCATTCTCCGGAGCACCGTCTCGATCAACACCGAGAACCTAAGGCATCGTGACCGAGGGAATTTGCGCAACCTCCTCTTCACAAAGCTGCACGAACGATACAAGTTCCCCGATGACTTCGCAAACACACACCTCTCAGGGAATAAAGTGAACAGTGCCGCCCTCACGAAGATGAGCACGGCCCTGGCTACTTGGAGAGACGCGGTGAAGAGAAGGATTCTAGGTGGTGATAGTTATGAGAAGATCAAGGAGACAAATCTTTCGACCAGTGAAGCTGACTACCTGGAGTTCAAGATCAAGTGCGAGAGCAATGCATCCGTGGAATCAAGTCAGTGGGGGAAAGATATGCGGGACTTGAACATAGGGGTCCACAAACTCGGTCCCGGCGGTTACAGAGTGGAGGAATCTAAATGGGACAAGGAGGACGCGAAGCGTGCCGAGCAAGGCCTACCGCCCCTCAGGGCCCGGTACCATGAAAAGCAGACCAGGAACTATGTCAGGGCCCGGTACAAGGTGGACCCGGTAACACTAGAGCTTACCACGGATCCGAAGGTGAAGGAGCTTGAGCGTGTTCTGGTAAGGAATACACCCCCGCGTAATTAGCTCCATATGGTTGCATTCTAATTAATGAAGCCAAATTTCTAAATGGTTCACGTTCCTTCCACAGGAAACTGAAAGCAGTAGCGCGGGGTCTCAGAGCTCCCCGTCTGCCCCTTGGGACACCACTTTAAATAGGGCGTTGATGTAATGAAACACAAGGATAAGTTCAGTAAGCCGTCGTCAGCTGGTCATATGGCCGGCGAAGGCTTGTCCACGAAATGGTCGGAATACTATAAGGCTGGGCGAAAGGAGAGAAAGACCAGCTCGGAAAGCCAGGAGCGCGAGGTTAAAGAACTCAAGGCACAAGTGGCGCGGATACCGGAGATAGTCCAAGAGCAAGTGCGAGACCAACTGGGAGCGACGATCACCGCCATTATGCCTTCCTTGGTTGACGGGCTGCGGGGGTGGATTGCAGGTGGCCAAGAGGGGCCGCCCCCAATTCCCAGCTTCATGGGTAGCAACTCGCACAACGCACCGGCATTGGTGTCTACGTCAGAGGCGGCATTGGTGTCTCTAGCGTCGGCGCCGGTATTGGAGCTTAATGCACCCGGGTGTGGGAAGAATACGCCGGCCGGCACCTCGGCAGCAAGCGGCCCTCCATCACTTGCACGCCCGCCATTGGCGGTGCCTCGACATTAGCCGAGCTCAACGCCATCATGGTAACTAAGCCTCGGGCGATGACTTCATCTCCTTGCCTTTGACTGGGTATCCCTGATGCCCTACATGTTTTCGTAGGGCGCCGCCAACGTTCCATGCACTCTCCTGCACATCGTGGACGGCGAGTTGATCGATGTTGCCAAGGCCAAAATCATTGAACCGGGCAACTGCGTGTTCCAAAGTAATCCGATGCCACCCACCGTTTATAGGGTTCAACTGGTTTAGGTGTTGTGGGGCTGCGACGACTTGTTACCTCCGTATCGACCCCCTGGGGATGACGAAGATGATGTGATGACCCTCACCGCCTGCTTAAACTGGTCCATGCTTTGGCCGAAGAGCCAGATTCGTTTGGGGGCCGGGGACACCACCCCACAGACAACACCGCCAGTCGTGCCGGCACCAAGCCATGGCAAGTCATCTGCAACGCTACCGCCGTCAGCTGATCCGTACATGCACATGGCATAGGATCCAGACGACGATGATGGTACATTTTCCAACGTCGATAAGTACATCAACGAAGATGGGTACGGTGACAAATTCTTGGGGCCTCCTTCTCAAGAACCCAACCCTGCAAAAGACGATCGCGATCTAGCTGGTACCGCGGAGAAACCCAATTGCAACAAGCATCGTCTGTACAGTTCTCAGGAGACGCCTCCAGCTGCCGCCTTCACCGAGACTCAAATAGCCGAGGTGCGAAATATTATCAGCCCCAACACACTCAAGAAGGTGATCTCTGAGCAGAACTCGATCCCATTACAGCAGAAGAAGCAGAAGGGACGGAAAAGAAAAAATAACAAGGATGCGAACCAGCCGGCACCGAGTACGATCCGTGCTCAGGACGGGCCACCAATACCTAAGGATATCTTGAGGAGGGTGCATCTGGCGGGTAGGCCGATGCTACCGACTAATCTGCTCAATGCTGCAACCGGTGCTATGCGGAGTCTGCATGACGGTGTTCTTTCTATGGAGAAGCGGCGTCTCTCCGAGAATGATGTGGCATACCCGGTTTTCGTGGCCAAGGTGCCAGAGGGCAAGGGCTTTGTCGATAGAACCATCGGGCATATGATCGTCCTGCGGTTTGATCACATCTTCGCTATGTTTAACCTTTATCCGCTGCACTACACCTTCGTTCGGCTATTTTCGCTCAGTATGGAGATGCGGATCATTAGAGACTAGACCCCGGACATCGTGATAGTCGACCCCACTACATGTGTTCCAAGATCTTGGGCAACGCTGGGGACCGGCAAGTCGTGAGTTCATACCTCGAAGGCGTCATTCTGGCGAACCCAAATAAGGGTAACTTCCTCGTGCCTTACTTTTCCGAGTAAGTCATCCCTTCACCGCCCGTAACATATGATTTCTTAGATTTCGATTGTTCTTTTTTTCTAACATTCCGTGTTTTGTGCAGTGACACACATTGCACACTCATCCTTTAAGCCCGAAATATTCCATGTCCACGTATTTCGACTCGGACCGTCAGTCAAATAAAGACTGCACAAATATCAAGAAAGTTCTTGACGATGCTCTCCCCGGCTATGCCAAATCTGGAGGCACCTTCAGGAGGCCAATTTGTTGGTACGGCAAACACGTGTTCACCCACGTAACGACGTTCCCCTGCGTCAAGCAGCTGCCTGGCAGTCAGAAGGATGCCTACTACGCCCTCCATCACATGCGGGCGATCATACGGGACCTTCATCACCTTATGCTACCAAATAATCTCAAAGAATTGGCTGCACGCTTGTCGGCAATCCAAGACACGGACATCAGATAAGAATTCTTTCGCATCCAGTCGGAGTTTGCGGAAATCATCTATCAAGATGTCCTTCGTACCTCGGGGCAGTTCTACCTCAAATATGAACCGTCCAACAATGAAATAGAAACAACGCTACAAATGCAGGCTGACAACGACCGCACATTCATGACCATCACGAAAGACGGCGGCTTCATCCACGCTTCGATCCCTGAGTCGAGTCGAAAGTATTGATGCTATGGTTCTGAAATATCGATTAGCTCATGTTGTAATTAAACTTTAATGAACTTGTATGTCTCTTTAGTTTGGACAGTCGTTCAACTTATATGTAATCGATGCTATTTATTAGTAGGACCATGAATCGTGTTATTAATGTGTTGCTTTTATCTTCCAATCCTTTTGTTGCATACTTATATATTGCTTATATATTATCTATGAATTGCTACTAACGTTTTGTTTGTCTAGTGCATAAAGATGCCATCGTATGTCATGTACAAGGGTGAGGTTCCCGGAGTCTACGACGACTGGGAGGAGTGTCGGAGACAGGTTCACCGTTTCAGCGGTAACAGTTACAAAGGTTACACCACTAGGGCGGAGGCGGAAGCTAGATATGCGCGCTATCCAGCGGGAGAGAGGAGGGAGCGGAGGGGGAACAGGATAAAGACCAGTTTCATCGCGATGATGCTCATCGTGACCGCAACTCTCTTCTATGTGATGGTAGTTTAGATGATCGATATCGACATTGTAATGTGACGACAAACTCGGCTAATATGATGAACTTTGCTAGTGTCTCGAGACCTAAACTTGGCTAATGTTTGAACTTTGTACGCTATTTCGAATTTGGAGACTAATATGATGAATTCTATTGTGTGATGTTTATATTCTGTGTTGTAACGTATTTTGTAACCTTTGCAAATACTAGAAAAGCAAAAACTAATAATTCCTAATATTGATAGTAGTGACGCACCATATTGAGCATTAGTGGCGCACCAAGATAAATACCAGTGGCGCATTATCGGGCATAGTAATGGCGCACTTGGCGCACACGTGAAGGCAAATATGACCCTAGTAGTGGCGCACCATATTGAGCATTAGTGGCACACCAAGGCTAAATATCAGTGGCGCATTATGGGGCATAGTAATGGCGCACTTGGGGGCATAGGTGAAGGTAAACATGATCCCCTAGGAGGCATAGTAATGGCGCTCTGTTGGACATAGTAATGACGCACTATGTGGTGCGCCACTATTATATGGGATACTAATAGTGCATCAGAGGTGCGCCATTACTATTTGTTACTAGTGGCGTGTTAATAGTGGCGAACCTATAGTGCGTCATTAATAGCAAAAACTGGTGCGCCACTAATAGCCTTTTTTCTAGTAGTGATAGTCGCGGTTGTTGGTCCAACCGCAACTAAAGGGGGACTTTAGTCACAGTTGGAGCCACCAGCTGCGACTAAAGGTGTTTTCCTGGTACGGCGCACTGCGATGGAAGTTTAGTCCCACCTCGCTAGTCGAGGGGCGACTCGACCAGTTTATAAGCCACGTCGCGGGCACTGCCTTGAGCTCCTCTCTAATCCAGGCTTTCTTGACCTACCTCTGCTGTGATTCCCTATGGGCCTACTAGGCCTTGCGGGCCTGCATCCTGGCCCAGGTTGGGTTTCTAGTCGTATGCATACCGTGGCGAACCAGTAGGCGGGATTTTTTTTTGTGTTTTGCTTTATTTATTTTCTTTTGTTTCTCAGTTTTTTGTGCCTTATTGAGATTTAATGAGTGAATATTTTTGTGTTAAGTCAAAAAATTATAAACTTTCTGTTACTGGCAGTAGTTTTCAAATTTGAATTATTTGAAATTTGTGTGAATCACTAGTTTGTGAATAACTTTACTTTAGAAATAGATTTTCCAGTGATTCTTTTCTCTACTGTTTAATATTATCATGTTTTATCATTATATCCAATTTGGTAATTCTTAGGTTATTTAAAAAATGAAATGCCTTTGTAACAGGCGAGTTTTCTTCTAAAACCCTGATACTTCGAAAGAGATTGTCCATTTTGTACATGAAGTGCATCCAGTTTATGCCATAAACCTCTCAACTTTTCGCACATGCTATGTGGGTGAAATGATGATATCATGTCAACTTTCTGTCTTTTCAGAGTTCATTTGTAGTGCTTATCAATTTCAGGGTCATTTAGCTCAAAAAATAGTAAATGAATGAAAAATAGCAAATAAAGTGAGAAAGGGTTGAAAATTGATGGCCTCACTTAGAATGGAGCCACCAATCGGGACTAAAGGTTTCCGTGGGGCCCGAGACTGATGCCAGGCTGCCACCACACCTTTAGTGCCGGTTCGTGGCACGAACCGGGACTAAAGGTCCATAACGAACCGACACTAATGATTCCCGTCACGAACCGGCACTAATGATCACATTAGTGCCAGTTCAAACGCCAACCACGCCTAATGAGGCGAACAAAAAGTCTGCTTTCTACTAGTGATGGTCATGCCTCCTCAAAAGAGAAAAAAACACGTTTTCTTTCTTTTCCTCCCACGAGAGTCAAGATTTACTTCAAGTGGAGGCACAAATTTTCTTCTATGAGAGGCACAATCGTGCTACTTAAAAAAAAGGAAAAGACATATTTTTTCCCTTCGGTGAGAGGCACATATATACTTCTCGTGGATCCACGGATTTGATTCTGCGAGAAGCACGGTCATGCATGTAAAAAGAGAGAGAAAAATGTGTTTTCTTATTTTCCTTCTGCGAGAGGCACTGATTTACTTCTCATAAAAAACATGTTATTTCCTTCCACGGGAGGTATAGATTTACTTCTGGTGGAGGTATGGATTTTCGTTCATGAGCGTGCCTCTCGAAAACAAGATAAAACACATTTTTCCTTCTGGAAGAGACACATATTTACTTCTCATGAAGACACGGATTGTATTCCGCAAGAAAGACGATCATGCCTCTCGAAAAAGGATAAAAATGTTTTTTTCCTTCCACGAGATGGACAGATTTAGTTCACGTGGAAGCATGGTCGCACCTCTCGGAAAAGAAAGAATTTCTCTCTTTTTTCTGCCATAGGCACGTATTTACTTCTCGTGATGGCACGGATTCTCTTCCGCGAGAGGCAGGGTCATGCCTCTCAGAATGAAAAAAACATGTCCTCCCGGTAGGGTGTTTTCATTCGTTTCTGGATGTTGGCATGGTTGTCATACCCGATCTTAATGGACCACGTCGCCAGGCTATAACAGGCCATCCCCATCCCTTATGAATCCGCTACCACTCTAATTGAGTCACAATGTGAGGAATCGATTAAAAAAGGCCCCCTCTCCCTGCATCGACAAGGTGCTCTGTCGTTGTTGCACCGAGCCTACCGAGGTTTGCGGTGAACCAAGCTTCGATTCCTCACATCCATGGCTTACACTTGATGCTCTGCTCTTGATGCACGGTCGTTTGTGCAAGGTGTAGGCCCTCACCGAGGAGAACAACCTTGTCCTGCCAAGGTGTAGACATTTCAAACGACCCCATGTGGGTCCCGCCTATTAATGTCACATCCTCACCCGAGGAGAGGGATCCGCTCGAAGGTCGAATACCGCTTTTAGCACGTCCACGTCAGCAAAACCACTTGAGGAGATTTCTGAATTCGATTCCATAGTTCAGTTGGTTAAGGGCAGAAAAAATGATTAGGGAGTCATGTGAACCAACCATTTTCTACATGAGAGTAAAATTGATTTTTTCTTAAAACTATGGTTTTCCTAGATCTGCCGACATGACATTCTATATCCAGTCCAACATGATTTCTAAGAGACCGAATACTCAAAGTTCATGAATCATAGTGCTGATCTAATTGAATTTAACTCGACAAGTCACCATAGTTTTTTCACATTCACCTAAACAATAGCACATGATATTGGAAGTGACATGCAATCCATTCGAACTTTGAAGATACACCTGTGGAATCCACACAACTAGGCTTACTAGCAACGCGGGGCAGCTGCTTCTGTCTAGAACATTAACAAGCAGCAGGGGAATGTCAACACGTAGAACACACAGCATAGGCTAGGCGTCTCCGGTCAGGGCAGCGGGGCCAACAGGAAATCAAGGCGAGGGCACCAGGGGCTAATCGGGGTGTGGAGTCACCCTCCGCTGATATGATACATCTTTCGTGTGCAATGCCTATTCGTGTGTGGGGCCTTGGTCTTGTCGCGTTCCGGCCCATATGCTTTTTAGCAAAGTGCCATCTGCCAATTGACGCAACACACATATGCTAGGTGGATCCAGTTAAGACAACTTGATTTTACTCACTAGACTATCCCTCTGGCTAACCTCAGTCAACTGTTTCCTGTCATCGGTTGATCTCCCATTGAATACATGTTTTTGGCCATTAGCAGGGTAATTCTCACATTGAGATGCCAGGTACAGGATAATACTCTCAGCCTTGATAAACCAAGAGTTGACAGTCTTCCTTCAGATTATTGAATCCGTATTGACCTCGTTGGAGTTGTCTGTGCCCGTAGAGCAATGGTTTTCTTCTTCCCAACGCCCCCTATTCCCCAATTTCTTTATTGCACATCTCCGTATGTTCTTCTCTTGTCTGGTCACGCAGTTCCTCATATATCTGCTCATCAGCGACCAAAAGCTGAAAGTGTGGAACATATTAGTTGGACTAGTCGAGCACAGCTCAATCTTCTTATATATTGGTTATCACGCAACAGTATTTATGCGTAGATGGAAAACAACTATTCATGGTTGGAAGTTGATAGGTCATTTCAATTATGCATTAATTTCGTGTCACACTTGCCTCTTTATAAGGGTCAAGATGATATGCCTCTACCCTGCTTTTTAATCCTAAGATTCGAGTGACAAGTTGAATAACCGAAACTGATGCTAAGCTTGGATAGTATGTCAAATCAAAGAAAGCGAAGCCAAAACTAACAAAAACATCAAACATAAGGTTGATCAAAGCCTCAAAAGGCTTCATATTAGCGTTTGCACATAGCATCTCGAAGAGTTGTCCCAAGTTCGGAGCATCAAGACAGATAGCGTGGCCTCTGTGATCCAGGGCGCCCATCAGATTACTGAAGAAGTGTCTTCCGATGTCCAGCTTGTCCTTGATTGTCATGGACGTCTAGTTAGACGCCTCGAGGTACGGCCAGGACCAAGTGATTTCCGCGTCACCCGTTGGCCTTCATGTGGAAGTACTTGGAGTTTGCATCACCCTCCTTCAGGTCATGCACCCTCACCCGCTTCCGTAATCGCACCATTTCCAGATAAGCAGAGGCCAAACAGTTGACGTTCAGAAATGCTTTCAGTTTGATCTTATAGGTGTTTTATGTCAACTTCAATCCAGGAATTATTAGAAAAGTTAGTATAGGTGACAAAGTGCTAGAAATACCGATGTTTGATGAAACCATTAATAGTAATGTCAGTTGCTAGTTGCTAGCAAACCATGCCTGGATAGAGGGCCATACCCGCAGATCAAAAGATATCCTGGTAAACTTATTTAGTTGGCCACCGTGATCTATTGAAAATATGAGCAATTTATCATATGCTTTAAATAAGAGAAACATTAGATAAAACATAACTATAATAGAAGACACAAGTATAGTTATGCAAACTAATGGAGAGTAGGAAAATAGCATAGAAAGATGTCAACTAACACAGAACATATCTACCCACAAAAAAACACAGAACATATCTAGAATAGATACTAGAACAAGACACTGAGCAGTGGATGTAGCGTTGGTGTTGGCGTTGATTTGTCGCTCATGTTGTTGAAGAGGTTGTTGACGTCGGGAAAGTAGTCGTCATTGGGGAAGTGATCGTCGGCTTCCGTGTCGACCGTGAGGAAGAATTCCATAGACGCGTAGAACGCGTACACGACACGAAGTAGTGGGGTTACGGAGGCCTACTGTCCCGGCCTACGGTGCACACCACAAGTCGGGATGGGGAAGAACCTAGCAGTAGTTCAAATCTTTGAATTCCGTGGCGTGTGGCATATTTTTATTCTGGTGTTTTTTTTTCTAGAGGGCAGCAACCTATTTTTTATAAGCACATGAGGAGAAGGCCAACTAGTAGCGATGGGAAATGAAACAAAGCTACAAAAGGTGAAATGAACAGGCAGTAGCGGTAGTGTGCAACATTAGCTTGACTCATTCCCGCAACCTCTGATGCGCATGATGAGGTGTGGTGGGTGGCGGAGGAGGAGAAGCGCGTGTACGTCTCTGTTCTTCTCATGAACATACATGTGGAGAAACAACCTACTTTATGAGGAGGTGTAACTCCTACTAAACTAGCATTATGGGACTAAGCGTTAGTACCAACTCTTGGCTTGCAAGGATGGGCTAGATGGGACTCTAGTACTGATTTGGAATTCTGAAACTTCTCTTGGGATGGCCCAAAACAGACCAGCTGTTACATCGCCTACTCCAAGTACAATGGCGAATGGACTTGAAGAGGATCATAGAGCACGAACATCACCTTTACAGTTAAGGTTCCTCGTCTAGATGGCTTTAGGGACTCATTCACACTGCAAACACATGATTCCATCAGGGTTAGGTAGGTGTTTCTACTCCAAATCATTTCTTATCCTGAATCGGCTATGTTGAGTACGGCGTTGCACTTCCACTCTTCGTTTCATATTTCTGCATCAACTGCCACACAACTGAAAGGCCAATCCCCTATTCCGAATGTTACAATGGGACATGACTACTGCATATATGCATAGAGAACTCTCTAGCAATCTACTATCATTGTTTGCGAAGGATATCATATGAGACACTTCCCGAGCATGCTGGGTTTCCAATTATCGACCTAGTGCCTTTTCACATTCTTGATTTATCATATCTTGCATGTACATAACATTGCTCATAGTTTTTTCCTCTCTTCTATCAGCTATTTTATGTGGCTCAAAATGGTTCGACAAGCTACTTGATCTTGATGTTGCTGCTTGGGTGAAGATGGAGCGGTATATATTGACAGTAACTAAGAACACAAAGTATTTATGATTCAAGGTTGCTGGATTGTTAGTATTTTGCATTGATTTCCTTCCTAAAAGAATTATAAGCATTAAGATAAGATACTGTTGACGCTCAAAAGTGGCACGATCATAAAGAGTAGCTTCAAGTTATATCAACATGAAGTCAAAACTATGGTTGTAAGTCACCATTGGATAACCCTTTTAGAGAAGATCAAAATTCATGTGAAGATGGTCCAAGACGGAGCTCTTACGCAATAGTTATGACAAGTTCACAGATGCTCATGTTGACACCAGATTAAAGAATGGAATGAAACTCAATTAAGATGGCCTCTGATGAAACATGTTTCAATATGAAAGTTGTGCGTCTCGTCGAAACGGTTCATTTTGTATAAAAATTCTCTCAATCCAAGGTCGTATGTAGAAGTTAGAGACATCTGAGTGCAGCCTTGTCACGAGCCAGAAGTGGCGCGCCCCATCAGACACCGCGAATAATAGCCTGTTTTGTGCGAGCAAGTCGGTCCCGAAGATGGCCTCGAATCGAAACACGTTCAACACGAAAGTTGTTCCTCTCGTCGAAACAGTCAAGTTTGCTTTTGGGCTCATCTTCATCCGAGGTCGTTTGTGGCCTGTGGGACCTAAAAACCGAACTGTTGTCTCAGACTTACCTAAATCCGAGTTCGGTTAATTTTGGAAAGTTCGGACAAAAACCATACGAATTTGACTAGGGTTTTGGACGTGAATCCAAGACTTTTACTTGCACGGGAAGTCCAGCCACCTCTTATATACCTAAGGGGTGACGGCCGATTGAACAACACATAATCGAAAAAACACATCTACTACTTTTTCATGTTCATCTATCTCCTATCCTCGTATCTTCTTTCTCGTTCTTCGCTCGTTCTACTCTTGGAGGGCAGCGATCCACGAGGCTCTAGGGGCGATTAGGTCGACCTAGGGCAGCCCATAGCCGCCACGCACTCTGACGGGGTCCCCCCCGCGCGTGTGGAGTTTCGGGTCCTCAAAAGCACCCGCCGGATTGCTTGTGTCCCGCGCTTCTGGACGGGTCTCCTTCGACGTGAGCTGCGGTGCATCACCCCCGGCATCGAGGGTACGCGGTGACGTCTTTGTGTGCGAACACACTTTTTCGCGATTCCGCTGGGGAATGAAGCTTTGAACGCTTTCCAGCCCGTTCTTGCTATGACGAGATCGTCATCTAGGGTTTGCAGTCTACAAAGGTAATATGAATACCTAATCCCCTTGTGTACATGCAAGTAATTCATATGGTGTTACTAGATCGTTCAATGAGTATACTCTATCGGCAGACCCTAGTTTTTTCAATCATGCATCTAACTACATGCGATGGCCGATTCAAAGTAATTTACATGCTTCAGCTTCTTATGATACTAGTAACATGCACCATATATATCCCAACTCTCATGCATCGGCAACCCCACAAATAGTTATGCCGATGAACAACATGGTGAGTTCGGTTAATAAATTTGAAACACCTCATGTTAGAATTTCCAATGCCAAGGAAGAAAATGTTTCACCCTTTTATTCATCAACAACTAATTTGAAATATACTAGTTCAACCATGCCGATGGATGGAAGAATTGGCCATGCTACTGCTAGCTATTCGGATAGTTACTCTCAACCGTCATATGCTACACATCATGTTAGTAATATTTTGGCACCATATACAACTTTAGATGCTCAAAATTCGGCTTCGCACCTTCATGGTCTTAGCCGAATAAGTGAAAATTTTGGAGGAGTGCACATGCCATCATCTAATATTGTAGCATATAATCCATCCGCTACGCAATTGCATAATTTAGGCAATGCCTCATTGCCGAAAGATTCTAAGAGTATTGTGGAGCAATCCCTTATAGAATGGGAAGTGGCTGCATTAAAAAGGGATACAGCCCGAAATAACAAGATTACTGCTCTTTGCCTTGAAGAACATGATAAGGGGCTAGTTCCTGATTATAAAGCAATAAGAGCTATAGTTTTGCAAGAAGATGAATCTCTGCCAATTGATAGAATTGGCGAGCAAAAATGTGGTTCTACAACAGTGCATATGCCTTCACCTAGCACAACATCATATTATACACCCCCTACACAATTGCAAAGTTTCGGCAACACCCACGTGTCATTGCCGAAAGAGTCTAATAGCATTGGGGGGCAATCATATCCGGAGTGGGCTGAAATTGAGAAAAAGCTTAAAGCCAATTTTCCTGCTCGCCGCCAGGAACAAAAAGAAAAAGAATTGGCTCAAGTAAAAGAAGCATTGCCAATTCGTAGGATCAACGAAAAGAAGGATAATTCGAAAAATGAAAGTTCCTCGGTTGAAAAAGCCGAATCAAGTAGTATACATTCTGAATCCATCAAATCTAAAGAGGCAAGCATTGTTGATAAAGGGCATGGAAAGTATAGCAAAACAGCCATACTTGATTTTTCTGAAGTTCATGGAACCTACTTTCTGCCCTATGAGTTTCGTGCCATAGATATTGACGAGCTTCAAGAACAAGAACAAGTAGCTAAACAAAATTTGGTGAACAAAGATCTTCAAACTAATGATGCACAAAATCAAGAAAAAGATGATGACAAGGCGTTGGGGAGCTATCCGAAGTCGGAGCAAGATATTCTTCAAGTCACACCACCATCATGCTCTCCCAACATATTTGAAGAGGTATGTCTAGCAAGTAATTTACCTGTTTTCAGATTTGGTCACAACTTTATTGTTGATGCATCCATTAGAAAAATAATCATAAGTAATTTTAAAAGACCAATGAAGAAGGGTAATTTACTTGTTAGCAATAAAATTGTTATTGAGCATATCGGTCAACCCATTGTGCCATTTATAAAAACCGATAGTGACTTATTGTTGCAGCCAAGGCTTTGCCCATTGCTTTATCTAAAGTTCATATCTAATTGGGTGTCTTTGCTTATTTATTAATTGTCTTACACTTGTTCTCAGTTAATACATGTGTGTTCTAACTATTTTCGTTTCAGAAATTTAAAGCCAAGGTTAAAATATTATGAGAAAACCGATGCTAGGATAGTTTCTCATTTAAACACATTGGAGATAGAGTGCAAAACAGGATGCATGGCCGAATGGGGGGATGCAAAATCTGAACCATTTGTTTGCTTACTTCCAAAGCCATTATCACAACAAGATCGGCTAGAGAATGTAAATTGTACCTTGAATTCTAACATGTGTGATCAAATCTTTGATTTGTTGTTGAGAAATAATTATATTAGAATTCTTGATCACAATGTCGAGCCATCCATCCATGGACGAATGTATTGTAGGTTGCATGATTCGTTCAAGCATAATTTTGAGGATTGCAACATGTTCCGTCAAATAGTTAAATCGGCCATTGAAAAAGGGCGATTGAAATTTGTTGAAACACCAAGAGATGAATAGTCCATTCCAATTGGTCCATATGGCAAAAAGTTTATACATCGGCTGCTTCAAGCCGATCCATTTAAACAGAAGGTAAAAACTGCAGGTGACGGGATCAAGCTTTCAAGAAGAGAAATTGTTGAAGAGCATAATGCACATAATCTGGAGGGCAAGAATTTTGTCGAAGCTACAATGAGGACGCCAAGGACTAGGGGACAACAAGCAAATCCAAAGATCAGTGCAAGCACAACCATAGAAAACAAAGGCCGAGGTAAGCACAAAGGTAAAAAGCCGAAAGTCACTTTCACGCAACTATTGAAAAAATATCAGAGGGTGAGTGAAGAGAAAAGTACTTCTCGGCCAACTAATGCAAAAGCATCAAGATCACCCCCTAGGCACAAATCCAAGGATCGGTATTGTCAAGAAGAGAATTTGAATGCAACTTATGCATATCCTTATTTTGAGCCGCCGATACCAATGTCGTGTGTGCCTTCCTATCCTCACGTAAATTCATATCCATCATATGGCAGGTATGATACAAGGGCACATTTTCCATATTATTATAAACCATCTCACCAATATTATGCAGCTCCAAGAAGACCAATGTTCAGTGAGCAGTCATATGTTCAAGACCTTTTCAATAAAAAAGAATCGGTCCAAACCACAAGGAAGAATAAGGAGGTGGTTTAGCAAGTCTACCATGTCAAAAGAGATGGTCGTAAGAGTGCCACTTCAGACGAGGTCTTAAATAAAAAAGAGCCAATTAAAGTGTTGACATTGGCTACAAAAGGCACCAAGGCAAGTCAATTAAGTGCCAAGTCTGAAGGGAAGAAGTTGAAAGTGCACAAGGTAAAACAAGAATTATCATTAGTTCAAACGAAATCACAGCCGGTGCGCCCACTCGGCTTATCGTATTGGCAAAAGAAGAAGTTGTAAAAAATTAGTGCACAAGAATTGAGAAAGAAGAACATGGCATGGGTTCCCAAGGATGGCAATCAAATCAAAAATGATGTGCAAGATTCTATTGCAACAAGTACAACACAAGTGAAGAAGTAGAAGAATGAAATTCAGCCGAAGGTTTCCATCACCCCATCAAAATCTTCGGTTAGCACATCATCCATATTCATCAAACATGCCATTGATTTCGATTCCATGGAACTCATCCTCAGGTATGATTGGTTACCCTCCATGGGCTTATTTTGATCCAGGGTTGCAATATAATTTTGTACATCATGAAAGGGTATTACCAAATCACTATACATTTGATTAGCTACAAGTTTGTTGCTGATCCAAAGGGCCGAAATTCTTGATTTGCCATTTCATTTGTTTATTTCGTCTATACATGCTTTGTTGGATGAAGTTTACATGGACCTTATGGTAATGGCCGATATTTATCTATCGTCCCAAGAGTATGTCAATGCATGGCCAGTGTAGTATTCTAACATCATTCTTAGTTTGATTGGAGGGCGAGACAAGGTTCATGCTCATGGAAATTTATATGTATGCCTATATCATGCTTGCATGAAATTGATACATTACTTATTACGTGCTTGTATGATAATTTGTCGAACCGATGCCATTGAATATATGTTGCATAGACCAATTCATAGTTTTAGAATTGGTTAGTGGGCTTATACTTTGTTTGGATATGATTTGGCTTATGCATCATTGAAATCTATAGGAGACCAAATCATAGCTAATTTTATTACTGAACATCGTATTAATGACATGCATACTATTGATATTAGCTTTGTATCTCTAGTAATATTTTGATGGTTCAATTCGTAGCAATGGACAAGGTGTTGGTGTTGTTTATATACCTCCTTATAGTACTATTTTTGAAGCCTCATGCCTCTTACAATATTTTTGCACAATTAATCAAAGCCGAATATGCATTGTTATTCGGATTAAATATATTACTTGCCATAGGTGCTATACATATTGAGGGTCTTGGTGATTCATTATTAGTAGTGCAATGAGTATCGAAAAGTTATCAATGTTTTGACGAATCACTTATATTTTATCTTGAGGCATGTCTAGATGTAATATTCTCCTTGTGTTACTTTCAAATTTTCATATATCTAGAGAATGTTTGCACAGCAAGCATCCGGCTATCATGTTGATCATAATGTATTGCATGTTTATCAATAGCCGATGCTTAGTCTCGTCAACATAGGTAAGGACGAACTGAAGCCCGCCGCTTCGGCCACTAATGGAATTTTCATGCAGGCGAAATCAAGGATTCTAGAAAGCTCATTGTGGATTACCTGCAAGAACCTAGCATAAGGGTGAACAATATGCTTCGGAAAATCGCTTTGAGATACATATCTATGGAACTTTATCACCAGATTGTTAATGAAATTGAGAGGGTTTCATCCAAGTTTGCATCAAGGATTCAAGCAAGTAATGGCCGATGTATACTTATTGACCTAAGCACATGCAAAATGGCCGATGGAGTGTTGGCATTGCCCTTAGAACCAACATCGTCCTTAAAACAGGAGGGCATGTGTTGACGTTCAAAAGTGGCACGATCATAAAGAGTAGCTTGAAGTTATATCAAGATGAAGTCGAAACTATGGTTGTAAGTCACCATTGGATAAACCTTTTAGAGAAGATCAAAATTTATATGAAGATGGTCCAAGACGGAGCTCTTACGCAATAGTTATGACAAGTTCACAGATGCTCATGTTGACACCAGATTAAACAATGGAATAAAACTCAATTAAGATGGCCTCTGATGCAAAATGTTTCAATATGAAAATTGTGCGTCTCGTCGAAATGGTTGATTTTGATATAAAAGTCGTCTCTATCCGAGGTGGTATGTAAAAGTTAGAGACATCTGAGTGTGGCCCTGTCACGAGCCAGAAGTGGCACGCCCCATCAGACACGGTGTCTGATGCGTAGGGCGAATAATAGCCTGTTTTGCGTGAGCAATTAGGTCCTGAAGATGGCCTCGAATCGAAAACGTTCAACATGAAACTTGTTCATCTCGTTGAGAGGGTCAAGTTTGCTTTTGGGCTCATCTTCATCTGAGGTCGTTTGTGGCCTGTGGGACCTAAAAACAGAACTGTTGTTCCAGACTTACGTAAATCCGAGTTCAGTTAATTTTGGAAAGTTCGGACAAAAACCATCTGAATTTGACTAGGGTTTTGAACGTGAATCCAAGACTTTTCCTTGCATGGGAAGTCCAGCTACCTCTTATATACCTAAGGCATGACGGCTGATTGAACAACACACAATCGAAAAAACACATCTACTACTTTTTCATGTTCATCTATCTCCTACCCTCGTATCTTCTTCCTCGTTCTTCGTTCGTTCTTCTCTTGGGGGGAGGCAATCCACGAGCCCCTAAGGGCGATCAGGTCGACCTAGGGCAGCCCATAGTCGCCGCGTGCCATGACGAGGCCCTCCCGGGCGTGTGGGGTTTCGGGTCCTCAAAAGCACCATTGGATTGCTTGCGTACCGCGCTTGGACGAGTCTTCTTCGACATGAGCTGCGGTGCATCACCCCGGCGTCGAGGGTGCACGGTGAAGTGTTCGTGTGCGAACAGATACATCTATCCTCATTGCTTCTGATGTCGAACACGTGACCGCTGACATCAAGGCATATGAGAGAAGAAACACCGATAATAAAGGCATGTGATAAAACCCAGACTTACATGCACTAGTAGAAAACGGCCCATTTGTCCTGGTTCTAGAGACCCATTAGTCCCAGTTCTGGAACCGGGACTAAAGGGTCGGGACTAAAGTCCTAAACCTTTAGTCCCGGTTCCCTTACAAACCAAGACAGAAGGGGCTCCACGTGGCCTCTGCGGGGAGCCTAGGAAGAAGGACCTTTGGTCCCGGTTGGTAACACCAACCAGGACCATAAGGCATCCACGCATCAGCATGTTGCAGTTAGTGGGGTTTTCTTTTGAAAGGGGGGGTGTAGGGGTTTTTGGAGGGTTAATTTAGGGGTTTTATATTGTGTTAGCTAGGTAATTAATAGAGAGAAGTGTCCTCTCTTTCTCCGTGCTTGCTCAATGCTATCTACTATAGAGAGAACTCGTCACACTAGCTAGTAAGCAAATGAAGGAACCGTTAAGTACACAAGATCGTCATGAACATATAAAGAGAGAAGTGATCGACCTCTCTTTGTCCGAGAGATTGGTCGAACAACAAGTTTTCCTATTGTCTGCATAATCCTGAGGATCTTTTAGTTTCGAGTCTAAGACGGTTACTACTCCCCGCTCAACCTTAATCTCTAGGATAATAAAGTGAAAGCTACGCACGCATTCATAACTCATCAATTACATTACTATAACCTCGAGTAATAAGGGAAACCGAATAAGCACAAGACAGTAACACTCACTTGAAGTTGTAAGGAAAGAGTATAGACGCTTTGTTTTGATTTGCAAGCAATGGTTGTAGCAAGTTGTCCTCAGTTTGTGTGAGATTTTGTTTAACCGTATATATACTCATGTATGATATTTGGGTTAATGAACCCAATGTCATAGATTTGTGCTTTTCTGCATTCGACGATCTTCAATCTACATAATATAGTGAGGATAATTATATATACATGCAATGAAAGAGCTGAGTTATATATAGAGACTTAATTACAGAAGTAGTATTTACAGACAGTAGGAAGTCACGATTGTTTTGTCGATGGCCTTTCGATTGTACAACTGGAATATCTCGTCAAATTCTACAGACAACTGCTCCATTCCAACGAGGTCGTGGTGCTCTTTAATTCTCATCATCAAAGTATCCTTCCAAAATTCGCTGTAGGTTTTCACGTACCAATCATGGAATCTTCGCATCATCGTTGTTAGAGGAGGATGATTAGGTTTGACTAGAGGCTGCCCGTACTAGTATCTGAATTCATCCACCTCCAACGGCTCAAACAGTACATCATCGTGTTGGGAGACGTAGTAGTAAATCAAAATTTTCCTACGTGTCACCAAGATCTTGTTGGGGAACGTCGCACGGGAAACAAAATTTTTCCTACGCACACGCAAACCTATCCATGGTGATGAGCATCTACGAGAGGGAGAGTGGATCTACATACCCTTGTAGATCGCTAAGCAGGAAGTGTTAAGAAACGCGGTTGGTGTAGTCAAACATCTTCGTGATCCAAATCACCGAGCGTCCCGCGATCTCATCACGATCCGTCCCGCGATCCAATCACGATCCGTCCCGTGAACTCATCACGATCCGTCCCGAGCTCATCACGATCCATCTCACGATCTTGATCACGATCTGTCCCGCGAACTCATCACAACCCGTTCCGCGATCTCATCACGAACCATCTCGCGATCTCGATCACGGTCCTTCCGATCTAGCGCCGAACGGACGGCACCTCCGCGTTCAGCACACGTGCAGCTTGATGACGATCTCCACCGTCTTGATCCAGCAAGAGGAGGTGGAGAGGGGAGAGAGTTCACCGGCAGCCTGACGGCGCTCCGATGATGGTGGTGGAGTGATTCCGGCAGGGCTTCGCCTAAGCGCTGCGGAAAACCGATCTAGAGAAGAAACTGTGTACCGGTGAAACGGGTAGCACGTGGCCGGAAATCCTGTCCAAAAACCACCCAATCCACTAGTATATATAGGAGGAGAGGAGAGGAGAGGCAGCCAAGGCCTTTGGGTTGGCCGAAATAGGAGGTGGGAAGCAATCGTACTTCACCTCCAATCCTAGTTGGAGTACGATTGCCTACTATTGGCTGATTTTCTACTTTTTGCTTTAGGACTTTCTCTCCTGCGCCATGGGCCTTTGTGGCTGTTTTCCCAGCCCACTAAGGGCTGGTTATTATTCTCCCACAGCCCATGGACCTCTTGGGGTCGAAATACCCCTCCCGGAGGCCTCCCGGTACACTACCGGCACTCCCGGTACACTACCGATGAGCCCGAAACTTTTCCGGCGACCAAACTGGGACTTCCTATATATGAATCTTTACCTCCGGACCATTCCGGAGCTCCTCGTGACGTCCGGGATCTCATCCGGGACTCCTAACAACCTTTCTTCACCACCATACATAACTCTACACTACCGAAACGTCACCGAACCTTAAGTGTGCAGACCCTGTGGGTTCGAGAACTATGCAGACATGACCGAGACACCTCTACGGTCAATAACCAATGGCGGGACCTGGACGTCCACATTGCTTCCTACATATTCTACGAAGATCTTTATCGGTCGAACCTCTATGTCAAGGATTCAGTCAATCCCGTATAACGTTCCCTTTGTTCTTCGATATGTTACTTGCCCGAGATTCGATCGTCGGTATCTCCATACCTAGTTCAATCTCGTTACTGGCAAGTCTCTTTACTCGTTCCGTAACACAAGATCCCGCAACTAACAATTAGTCACATTGCTTGCAAGGCTCATTGTGATGTTGTATTACCGAGTGGGCCCTGAGATACCTCTCCGTCACACGGAGTAACAAATCCCAGTCTCGATCCATGCCAACTCAACAGACACCATAGAAGATACCTGTAGAGCACCTTTATAGTCACCCAGTTACGTTGCGACGTTTGATACACACAAGGCACTCCTCCGATATCAGTGAGTTGCATGATCTCATGGTGATAGGAACACATACTTGACATGCGGAAAACGGTAGCAATAAACTGACACGATCATATGCTACGTTTGTAGTTTGCGTCTTGTCCATCACATCATTCTCCTAATGATGTGACCCCGTTATCAAATGACATCTCATGTCCATGGCTAGGAAACCTTAACCATCTTTTGATCAACGAGCTAGTCTATTAGAGGCATACTAGGGATATGGTTTTGTCTATGTATCCACAAATGCATTTAAGTCTCCGATCAATACAATTATAGCATGGATAATAAACGATTATCATGAACAAGGAAATATGATAATAACTAATTTATTATTACCTCTAGGGCATATTTCCAAAAGATCTATCTATGGAGAAACCAGCAACGAGTGGGGAGAGATTGCATATTCATACCTTTGAAGATCGCTAAGCGGAAGCGTTACAAGAACGTGATTGATGGAGTCGTACTCACAGCGATTCAGATGGCGGTGGATTCCGATCTAAGCGTCGAACAACGGTGCCTCCGCATTCAACTCACGTGCAGCCCGGTGACGTCTCCTACACCTTGATCCAGCAAGGAGGAAGGAGAGGTTAGGGAAGGGCTCCAACAGCAGCACGACGGCGTGGTGGTGGTGGAGTAGCAAGGTATTCCGGCAGGGCTTCGCCTAAGTGTTGTGTAGGAGGAAGAAGAGAGGTAGGGCTTTGCCGTGAGAGAGAGAGAGTTCAGAACTGTTCTCAAAAGGACAAAACCTCAAGTATATATAGGAGGAGGGAGAGGGAGGGCTGGCTTGGACTCTCGTCCAAGGAGGAGAGCTTCGGCCGAATCAAAGGGAGAGTCCACCTCCCACAAGGGAGGTGGATCTCCTCCTTTTCAAACTCCTTTGCCCTTATCTCTACTCCTCCACCCGCATGGGCCTTTCTAGAAGGTCTTGGCAAGCCCAATAAGGGCTGGCACACCTCCTCTAAGGGCCCACAAAGTCCTATGGTCGTCACACCCCTCCCGGGGGTCCTCCGGCACCCTCCTGGCACTCCCGGTACAATACCGATGAGCCCGAAAACTTTCCGGTGACCAAAACTGGACTTCCTATATATCAATATTTACCTCCGGACCATTCTGGAGCTCCTCGTGACGTCCGAGATCTCATCCGGGACTCCGAACAACTTTCGGTAATCACGTATACCATTTCCCTATAACCCTAGCGTCATCAAACCTTAAGTGTTTAGACCCTACGGGTTCGGGAGACACGTGGATATGACCGAGACACTTCTCCGACCAATAACCAACAGTGGGATCTGGATACCCATGTTGGCTCCCACATGCTCCATGATGATCTCATCGGATGAACCACGATGTCGGGGATTCAATCAATCCCGTATACAATTCCCTTTGTCTATCGGTATGATACTTGCCTGAGATTCGATCGTCGGTATGTCTATACCTTGTTCAATCTCGTTACCGGCAAGTCTCTTTACTCGTTCCGTAATACATCATCCCGTGACTAACTCCTTGGTCACATTGAGCTCATTATGATGATTTACCGAGTGGGCCTAGAGATACCTCTCCGTCACACGAAGTGATAAATCCCAATCTCGATTTGGGCCAAACCAACAGACACTTTCGGAGATACCCGTAGTGCACCTTTATAGCCACCCAGTTACGTTGTGAAGTTTGGCACACCCAAAGCATTCCGACGGTATCCGGAAGTTGCACAATCTCATGGTCTAAGGAAACGATACTTGACATTGAAAAGCTTTAGCAAACGAACTACACGATCTAGTGCTATGCTTAGGATTGGGTCTTGTCCATCACATCATTCTCCTAATGATGTGATCCCGTTATCAACGACATCCAATGTCCATGGTCATGAAACCGTGACCATCTATTGATCAACGAGCTAGTCAACTAGTGGCTCACTAGGGACATGTTGTGGTCTATGTGTTCACACATGTATTATGGTTTCCGGTTAACACAATTATAGCATGAACAATAGACAATTATCAAGAACAAGGAAATACAATAATAACCATTTTATTATTGCCTCTAGGGCATATTTTCAACAGTCTCCCACTTGCACTAGAGTCAATAATCTAGTTACATTGTGATGAATCGTACACCCATAGCATTCTGGTGTTGACCATGTTTTGCTCGTGAGAGAGGTTTAGCCAACGGATCTGCGACATTCAGATCCGTATGCACTTTACAAATATCTATATCTCCCTCCTGAATGTAATCACGGATGGAGTTGAAGCGACGCTTGATGTGTCTTGTCTTCTTGTGAAACCTGGGCTCCTTCGCAAGGGCAATAGCTCCAGTGTTGTCATAGAATAGAGTCATCGGGCCCGACGCACTTTGAATTACTCCTAGGTCGGTGATGAACTCCTTCATCTAGACTCCTTCCTTTGGTGCTTCCGAAGCAGCTATGTACTCTGCTTCACATGTAGATGCCGCCACGACGCTTTGCTTGCTGCTGCACCAGCTAACTGCCCCTCCGTTCAAAATATACACGTATCCAGTTTGCGACTTGGAGTCATCCGGATCTGTGTCGAAGCTAGCATCAACGTAACCCTTTACGACGAGCTCTTTGGCACCTCCATATACGAGAAACATATCCTTTGTCCTTTTCAGGTACTTCAAGATGTTCTTAACCGCTGTCCAGTGTTTCGTTCCGGGATCACTTTGGTACCTCCCTACCAAACTTATGGTAAGGTTCACATCAGGTCTGGCACACAGCATGGCATACATAATAGAGCCTATGGCTGAAGCATAGGGGATGACACTCATCTCTTCTTTATCCTTTGCCGTGGTCGGGCATTGAGTCGTACTCAATCTCACACCTTGTAACACAGGCAAGAACCCCTTCTTGGACTGATCCATATTGAATTTCTTCAATATCTTTTCAAGGTATGTGCTTTGTGAAAGACCTATGAGGCATCCCGATCTATCTCTATAGATCTTAATACCTAATATGTAAGCAGCTTCTCCAAGGTCCTTCATTGAAAAACACTTATTCAAGTAGGCCTTTACACTTTCCAAGAGTTCTATATCATTTCTCATTATCAGTATGTCATCCACATATAATACGAGAAATGCTACAGAGCTCCCACTCACTTTCTTGTAAATATAGGGTTCTCCATAAACCTATACAAACCCAAATGCTTTAATCACTTCATTAAAGCGAATGTTCCAAGTCCGAGATTCTTGCACCAGCTCATAGATGGAGCGCTGGAGCATGCATACTTTGTTAGCATCCATAGGATCGACAAAACCTTCCGGCTACATCATATACAGTTCTTCCTTAAGGAAGCCATTAAGGAAAGCCGTTTTGACGTCCATTTTCCAGATCTCATAACCATAAAATGCGGCAATTGCTAACATGATTCAGACAGACTTCAGCATCGCTACGGGTGAGAAAGTCCCATCGTAGTCAACTCCTTGAACTTGACGATAACCCTTAGTGACAAGCCGAGCCTTATAGACGGTCACATTACCATCCGCGTCAGTTTCTTCTTAAAGATCCATTTATTTTCAATGGCTCGCTTATCATCAGGCAAGTCCACCAAAGTCCACACTTTGTTCTCATACATGGATCCTATCTCGGATTTCATGGCTTCAAACCATTTGTTGGAATCCGGGCCCGCCATCGCTTCTTCATAGTTCGAAGGTTCACCGTTGTCTAACAACATGATCTCTAGGACAGGGTTACCGTACCACTCTGGTGCGGAACGTGTCCTAGTGGACCTTTGATGTTCAATAGTAACATGATCTGAAGTTTCATGATCATCATCATTAACTTCCTCTCCAACCGGTGTAGGCTCCATAGAAACAACTTCCTATGCTGCGCTACTCTCCAGTTCGAGTGGAGGTACAATTATCTCATCAAGTTCCATTTTCCTGCCACTTACTTCTTTCGAGAGAAACTCTTTCTTGAGAAAGGATCCATTCTTGGAAACAACGACTTTGCCCTCGGATCGTAGGTAGAAGGTATACCCAATAGTCTCTTTGGGATATCCTATGAAGACGCACTTTCCCGCTTTGGGTTCGAGCTTCTCAGGTTGAAGTTTCTTCACATAAGCATCGCATCCCCAAACTTTTAGAAACGGCAGGTTAGGTTTCTTTCCAAACCATAATTCATACGGTGTCGTCTCAACGGATTTTGACGGTGCCCTATTTAAAGTGAATGCGCCAGTCTCTAATGCATATCCCCAGAATGATAGCGGTAAGTCGGTAAGAGACATCATAGATCGTACCATATCTAAGAGAGTGCGATTACGACGTTCAGACACACCATTTCACTAAGGTGTGCCAGGCGGCATGAGTTGTGAAACAATTCCACATTTCCTTAGGTGCGTGCCAAACTCGTGACTTAAATATTCTCCGCCACGATCAGATCGTAGGCACTTTATTTTCCTGTCACGTTGATTCTCTACCTCACTCTAAAATTCCTTGAACCTTTCAAAAGTTTCAGACTTATATTTCATTAAGTAGACATACCCATATCTACTCAAGTCAATAGTGAGGGTGAGAACATAACGGTAGCCACCACGAGCCTCAACACTCACTGGACCGCATACATGGGTATGTATTATTTTCAACAAGTCAGTGGCTCGCTCCATTGTTTCGGAGAACGGAGTCTTAGTCATCTTGCCCATGAGGCATGGTTCACACGTGTCAAATGATTCGAAATCAAGAGACTCCAAAAGTCCATCAGTATGGAGCTTCTTCATACGTTTCACAACAATATGACCAAGGCGGCAGTGCCACATGTAAGTGGGACTATCGTTATAAACCTTACACTTTTTGGTACTCACACTATGGACATGTGTAACATCACGTTCAAGATTCATCAAAAATAAACCATTGACCAGCGGGGCATGACCATTAAACATTTCTCTCATATAAATAGAACAACCATTATTCTCAGATTTAAATGAGTAGCCATCTCGCATCAAGCGAGATCCAGATACAATGTTCATGCTCAAAGCTGGTACTAAATAACAATTATTAAGGTTTAACACTAATCCCGAAGGTAGACGTAGAGGCAGCGTGCCGACAGGGATCACATCGACCTTGGAACCATTCCCGACGTGCATCGTCACCTCGTCCTTTGCCAGCCTCCGCTTATTCCGCAACTCCTGCTTGGAGTTACAAATGTGAGCAACTGCACCGGTATCAAATACCTAGGAGCTACTATGAGCACTGGTTAGGTACATATAAATAACAATTATATCACATATACCTTTAATGTTGCCGTCCTTCTTATCCGCTAAGTACTTGGGGCAGTTCCGCTTCCAGTGACCGGTACCCTTGCAGTAAAAGCACTCAGTCTCAGGCTTGGGTCCATGCTTGTTCTTCTTCTTCCCGGCAACTTGCTTACCGGGCGCGGCAATAGCTTTGCCGTCCTTCTTGAAGTTCTTCTTACCCTTGCCTTTCTTGAAACTAGTGGTCTTATTTACCATCAACACTTGATGCTCCTTTCTGATCTCGACCTCTACTGATTTCAGCATCGAGTACAACTCAGGAATGGACTTCTCCATCCCTTGCATGTTGTAGTTCATCACAAAGCTCTTGTAGCTAGGTGGAAGCGACTGGAGGATTCTGTCAATGACCGAGTCATCCGGGAGATTAACTCCCAGCTGAGTCAAGCGGTTGTGTAGCCCAGACATCTTAAGGATGTGCTCACTGACAAAACTATTCTTCTCCATCTTACAGCTGAAGCACTTGTCAGAGACGTCATATCTCTCGACCCGGGCATGAGCTTGGAAAACCAGTTTCAGCTCTTGGAACATCTCATATGCTCTGTGTTGCTCAAAACGCTTTTGGAGCCCCGGTTCTAAACTATAAAGCATGTCGCACGGAACAATGGAGTAATCATCGCAGTGAGAATGTCAAGCGTTCGCAACGTCTTGCTCTTCTGGGAGAAGGGGTGGGTCACCTAGCGGTGCATCAAGGACATACAATTTCTTGGAAGCTATGAGGATGATCCTCAAGACAAGGACCCAGTCCGCATAGTTGCTTCCATCATCTTTCAGCTTGGTATTCTCTAGGAACGCGTTGAAATTGAGGGTGACATTCGTGTTGGCCATTGGATCTACAATATAGATTGTAAAGATAATTTTAGACTAAGTTCATGATAATTAAGTTCACATAATCAAATTATTTAATGAACTCCCACTTAGATAGACATCTCTCTAGTCATCCAAGTGACACATGATCCATGTCAACTAGCCAGTGTCCGATCATCACGTGAGACGGACTAGTCATCCATGGTGAACATCTCCTTGTTGATCGTATCTTCCATACGACTCATGTTCAACCTTTCGGTCTTCCGTGTTCTGAGGCCATGTCTGTACATGCTAGGCTAGTCAAGTCAACCTAAGTGTTTCACGTGTGTAAATCTGGCTTACACCCGTTGTATGCGAACGTTAGAACCTATCACACCCGATCATCACGTGGTACTTCGGAACAATGATCCTTAGCAACGGTGCACAGTTAGGGTGAACACTTTTCTTGAAATTTTAGTGAGAGATCATCTTATTTACTACTGTCGTTCTAGGTAAATAAGATGTAAACATGATAAACATCACATGATATGGCCATTATCATCTTTCTCCTTTGATCTCCATCTTCGGGGCACCATGATCATCACTGTCACCGGCATGACACCATGATCTCCATCATCATGATCTCTATCACTGTGTCTTCATGAAGTTGGCTCGCCAACTATTACTTATACTACTATGGCTAACGTTTAGCAATAAAGTAAAGTAATTACATGGCGTTTATGATTGACACGCAGGTCATACAATAAAATAAGACAACTCCTATGGCTCCTGCCGGTTGTCATACTCATCAACATGCAAGTCGTGAATCCTATTACAAGAACGTGATAAATCTCATACATCCCAATGCATCACATCACATCCTTTGGCCATATCACATCACAAGGCATATGCTGCAAAAACAAGTTAGACGTCCTCTAATTTGTAGTTGCAAGTTTTTACGTGGCTGCTATAGGTTACTAGCAAGAACATTTCTTACCTACGTCGAAACCACAACGTGATATGACAATTGCTATTTACCCTTCATAAGGACCCTTTTCATCGAATCCAATCCGACTAAGGTGGGAGAGACAGACACCCGCTAGCCACCTTATGCAACAAGTGCATGTCAGGCGGTGGAACCAGTCTCATGCAAGCGTACATGTAAAGTCGGTCCGGGCCGCTTCATCCCACAATACCGCCGAATCAAGATAAGACTTGTAGTGGTAAGGAAATTAACAAAATCGACGCCCACAACTGCTTTGTGTTCTACTCGTGCATAGATTCTACGCATAGACCTAGCTCATGATGCCACTGTTGGGAGACGTAGTAGTAAATCAAAATTTTCCTACGTGTCACCAAGATCTATCTATGGAGAAACCAGCAACGAGTGGGGAGAGATTGCATCTTCATACCTTTGAAGATCGCTTAGCGGAAGCATTACAAGAACGCGGTTAATGGAGTCGTACTCACAATGATTCAGATCGCGGTTGATTCCGATCTAAGCGCCGAACAACGGCGCCTCCGCGTTCAACACACGTGTAGCCCGGTGACGTCTCCTACGCCTTGATCCAGCAAGGAGGATGGAGAGGTTAGGGTAGGGCTCCAACAGCAGCACGACGGCGTGGTGGTGGTGGAGTAGCAAGGTATTCCGGCAGGGCTTCGCCTAAGTGCTGCGGAGGAGGAAGAAGAGAGGTAGGGCTTTGCCGTGAGAGAGAGAGAGAGTTCAGAACTGTTCTCAAAAGGCCAAAACCTCAAGTATATATAGGAGGAGGGATAGGGAGGGCTGGCTTGGACTCTCCTCCAAGGAGGAGAGCTTCGGCCGAATCAAAGGGAGAGTCCACCTCTCACAAGGGAGGTGGATCTCCTTCTTTTCAAACTCCTTTGCCCTTATCTCTACTCGTCCTGCCGCATGGGCCTTTCTAGAAGGTCTTGGCCAGCCCAATAAGGGCTGGCACACCTACTCTAAGGGCGCACAAAGTCCTATGGTCGTCACACCCCTCCCGGGGGTCCTCCGGCACCCTCCTAGCACTCCTGGTACAATACCGATGAGCCCGAAAACTTTTTGGTGACCAAAACTGGACTTCCTATATATATCAATCTTTACCTACAGACCATTCCAAAGCTCCTCGTGACGTCCGGGATCTCATCCGGGACTCCGAACAACTTTCGGTAATCACGTATACCATTTCCCTATAACCCTAGCGTCATCGAACCTTAAGTGTGTAGACCCTACTGGTTCGGGAGACACGTGGACACGACCGAGAAACTTCTCCGGCCAATAACCAACAGCGGGATCTGGATACCCATGTTAGCTCCCACATGCTCCACGATGATCTCATCGGGTGAACCACGATGTCGGTGATTCAATCAATCCCGTATACAATTCCCTTTGTCTATCGGTATGAAACTTGCCCAAGATTCGATCGTCGGTATCTCTATACCTTGTTCAATCTCGTTACCGGCAAGTCTCTTTACTCTTTCTGTAATACATCATCCCGTGACTAACTCCTTGCTCACACTGAGCTCATTATGATGATGTCTTACCGAGTGGGCCCAGAGATACCTCTCCGTCACACGGAGTGACAAATCCCAGTCTCGATTCGTGCCAACCCAACAGACACTTTCGGAGATACCCATAGTGCACCTTTATAGCCACCCAATTACGTTGTGACGTTTGGCACACCCAAAGCATTCCTACGGTATCCGTGAGTTGCACAATCTCATGGTCTAAGGAAACGATACTTGACATTGAAAAGCTTTAGCAAACGAACTACACGATCTAGTGCTATGCTTAGGATTGGGTCTTGTCCATCACATCATTCTCCTAATGATGTGATCCCGTTATCAACGACATCCAATGTCCATGCTCATGAAACCATTACCATCTATTGATCAACGAGCTAGTCAACTGGAGGCTCACTAGGGACATGTTGTGGTCTATGTATTCACACATGTATTATGGTTTCCGGTTAACACAATTATAGCGTGAACAATAGACAATTATCATGAACAAGCAAATACAATAATAACCATTTTGTTATTTCCTCTAGGGCATATTTCCAACACATCACTCATGTAATCAGCAGGATTGGTACCGGGCACAATCCCCGGATGATCAGCGGCGATATCGCTAGACACCTTGAGCTGGGGGCACGATTGGTTCTCCTGTTTACCGAGTTGGGGAATTTTTTTCCCACTTCTTCGTTTTGCTGACCTTTCATCACTGGAAGTACTTCCCGACCGCCACGCATCTTGATATGTCTTTTTAAGATAGCGGACATAGTTGGAATCCGGCTATGGCGGTGGTGGTCGCTTCAGGGCATTGTTAGTGCACTTCACTTTCACCGGATCTACCTTCTCCTTCAGAGGTGGAGTTTTCTTTGCAAAATGGTCCCTCAGTTGGGCACTACATATGTCCTCGTTTTCCTGCTCAGACATCTCATATGGTAACTTTTCCAGAGGCTTGAGAGATGGACTGTATCTGAATTGCCTCCCGCCTCTGCTTGTACTGCTATCCGCCGGAGCGGCGACGTCTCTATGTTGTCCTTGCTGACGAGGCAAAGAAGGAGGCAGAGTGCTCCGACGCGTCGGAGGAGCCAGATCTACAGCGTCTGTCTTTTGCCGTTGCTAATGAGGTGGAGGAAGCGGAGTGGCCTCACGCGCCGGAGGAGGTGGAGTGCTCCAACGTGCCGGAGTAGGAGAAGGAGGAGGCGGAGTGCCATCATGCGTCGGAGGAGCCCGAGAAGGAGGCGGAGTGCCCCAATCACTCGCCGGAGGATGAGGAGGAGGAGGAGGAGGCAGAGTGCCTTGGCTCGCCGGAGGAGGAGGAGGAGGCGTCCAGTTTGGAAGCTCGATGTACTCCTTCGGCCATAGACATGTACTCCCCAGAGCATGAACTAGCTTCTTCACCCCTTCACCTGTAGGGTGGTCAATCTCCATCTCATGAAATCCCCCCATTACTTCATCCACCATCAGAACAACATGGCCATGTGGATTCAGAAGGTAGTGAAAAGTTCCGTTGGGTTGAGGAGGTGCAACAGAGCCGAGAGCCGCCTTGAAAGTGAGGTTCCACAAATTCGTCCGAAGCTCGCAATGTTGAACCTCTGTGATAGTATCCACGGGGTAGCTAGGAGCCGTGTAGTCAGGCTGAACGAGCTTCGTGGAAGCCATGCTGCTTCTTCGCTGAGATGGCAGGGTAGCTTCGTAACGTCTTGGTCCGCTAGGAAAATGGGTGGGTCACCTAGCGGTGCATCAAGGACATACAATCTCTTGGAAGCTATGAGGATGATCCTCAAGCTACGGACCCAGTCCGCATAGTTGCTTCCATCATCTTTCAGCTTGGTATTCTCTAGGAACGCGTTGAAATTGAGGGTGACATTCGTGTTGGCCATTGGATCTACAATATAGATTGTAAAGATAATTTTAGACTAAGTTCATGATAATTAAGTTCACATAATCAAATTATTTAATGAACTCCCACTTAGATAGACATCTCTCTAGTCATCCAAGTGACACATGATCCATGTCAACTAGCCAGTGTCCGATCATCACGTGAGACGGACTAGTCATCCATGGTGAACATCTCCTTGTTGATCGTATCTTCCATACGACTCATGTTCAACCTTTCGGTCTTCCGTGTTCTGAGGCCATGTCTGTACATGCTAGGCTAGTCAAGTCAACCTAAGTGTTTCACGTGTGTAAATCTGGCTTACACCCGTTGTATGCGAACGTTAGAACCTATCACACCCGATCATCACGTGGTACTTCGGAACAATGATCCTTAGCAACGGTGCACAGTTAGGGTGAACACTTTTCTTGAAATTTTAGTGAGAGATCATCTTATTTACTACTGTCGTTCTAGGTAAATAAGATGTAAACATGATAAACATCACATGATATGGCCATTATCATCTTTCTCCTTTGATCTCCATCTTCGGGGCACCATGATCATCACTGTCACCGGCATGACACCATGATCTCCATCATCATGATCTCTATCACTGTGTCTTCATGAAGTTGGCTCGCCAACTATTACTTATACTACTATGGCTAACGTTTAGCAATAAAGTAAAGTAATTACATGGCGTTTATGATTGACACGCAGGTCATACAATAAAATAAGACAACTCCTATGGCTCCTGCCGGTTGTCATACTCATCAACATGCAAGTCGTGAATCCTATTACAAGAACGTGATAAATCTCATACATCCCAATGCATCACATCACATCCTTTGGCCATATCACATCACAAGGCATATGCTGCAAAAACAAGTTAGACGTCCTCTAATTTGTAGTTGCAAGTTTTTACGTGGCTGCTATAGGTTACTAGCAAGAACATTTCTTACCTACGTCGAAACCACAACGTGATATGACAATTGCTATTTACCCTTCATAAGGACCCTTTTCATCGAATCCAATCCGACTAAGGTGGGAGAGACAGACACCCGCTAGCCACCTTGTGCAACAAGTGCATGTCAGGCGGTGGAACCAGTCTCATGCAAGCGTACATGTAAAGTCGGTCCGGGCCGCTTCATCCCACAATACCGCCGAATCGAGATAAGACTTTAAGTGGTAAGGAAATTAACAAAATCGACGCCCACAACTGCTTTGTGTTCTACTCGTGCATAGATTCTACGCATAGACCTAGCTCATGATGCCACTGTTGGGAGACGTAGTAGTAAATCAAAATTTTCCTACGTGTCACCAAGATCTATCTATGGAGAAACCAGCAACGAGTGGGGAGAGATTGCATCTTCATACCTTTGAAGATCGCTTAGCGGAAGCGTTACAAGAACGCGGTTAATGGAGTCATACTCACAACGATTCAGTTCGCGGTGGATTCCGATCTAAGCGCCGAACAACCGCGCCTCCGCGTTCAACACACGTGTAGCCCGGTGACGTCTCCTACGCCTTGATCCAGCAAGGAGGATGGAGAGGTTAGGGTAGGGCTCCAACAGCAGCACGACGGCGTGGTGGTGGTGGAGTAGCAAGGTATTCCGGCAGGGCTTCGCCTAAGTGCTGCGGAGGAGGAAGAAGAGAGGTAGGGCTTTGCCGTGAGAGAGAGAGAGACTTCAGAACTGTTCTCAAAAGGCCAAAACCTCAAGTATATATAGGAGGAGGGAGAGGGAGGGATGGCTTGGACTCTCCTCCAAGGAGGAGAGCTTCGGCCGAATCAAAGGGAGAGTCCACCTCTCACAAGGGAGGTGGATCTCCTCCTTTTCAAACTCCTTTGCCCTTATCTCTACTCGTCCTGCCGCATGGGCCTTTCTAGAAGGTCTTGTCCAGCCCAATAAGGGCTGGCACACCTACTCTAAGGGCCCACAAAGTCCTATGGTCGTCACACCCCTCCCGGGGGTCCTCCGGCACCCTCCCGGCACTCCTGGTACAATACCGATGAGCCCGAAAACTTTCTGGTGACCAAAACTGGACTTCCTATATATATCAATCTTTACCTACGGACCATTCCAAAGCTCCTCGTGACGTCCGGGATCTCATCCGGGACTCTGAACAACTTTCGGTAATCACGTATACCATTTCCCTATAACCCTAGCGTCATCGAACCTTAAGTGTGTAGACCCTACGGGTTCGGGAGACACGTGGACACGACCGAGAAACTTCTCCGGCCAATAACCAACAGCGGGATCTGGATACCCATGTTAGCTCCCACATGCTCCACGATGATCTCATCGGGTGAACCACGATGTCGGTGATTCAATCAATCCCGTATACAATTCCCTTTGTCTATCGGTATGAAACTTGCCCAAGATTCGATCGTCGGTATCTCTATACCTTGTTCAATCTCGTTACCGGCAAGTCTCTTTACTCTTTCTGTAATACATCATCCCGTGACTAACTCCTTGCTCACACTGAGCTCATTATGATGATGTCTTACCGAGTGGGCCCAGAGATACCTCTCCGTCACACGGAGTGACAAATCCCAGTATCGATTCGTGCCAACCCAACAGACACTTTCGGAGATACCCATAGTGCACCTTTATAGCCACCCAATTACGTTGTGACGTTTGGCACACCCAAAGCATTCCTACGGTATCCGTGAGTTGCACAATCTCATGGTCTAAGGAAACGATACTTGACATTGAAAAGCTTTAGCAAACGAACTACACGATCTAGTGCTATGATTAGGATTGGGTCTTGTCCATCACATCATTCTCCTAATGATGTGATCCCGTTATCAACGACATCCAATGTCCATGCTCATGAAACCATTACCATCTATTGATCAACGAGCCACTCAACTGGAGGCTCACTAGGGACATGTTGTGGTCTATGTATTCACACATGTATTATGGTTTCCGGTTAACACAATTATAGCGTGAACAATAGACAATTATCATGAACAAGGAAATACAATAATAACCATTTTGTTATTGCCTCTAGGGCATATTTCCAACACATCACTCATGTAATCAGCAGGATTGGTACCGGGCACAATCCCCGGATGATCAGCGGCGATATCGCTAGACACCTTGAGCTGGGGGCACGATTGGTTCTCCCGTTTACTGAGCTGGGGAATTTTTTTCCCACTTCTTCGTTTTGCTGACCTTTCATCACTGGAAGTACTTCCCGACCGCCACGCATCTTGATATGTCTTTTTAAGATAGCGGACATAGTTGGAATCCGGCTATGGCGGTGGTGGTCGCTTCAGGGCATTGTTAGTGCACTTCACTTTCACCGGATCTACCTTCTCCTTCAGAGGTGGAGTTTTCTTTGCAAAATGGTCCCTCAGTTGGGCACTACATATGTCCTTGTTTTCCTGCTCAGACATCTCATATGGTAACTTTTCCAGAGGCTTGAGAGATGAACTGTATCTGAATTGCCTCCCGCCTCTGCTTGTACTGCTATCCGCCGGAGCGGCGACGTCTCTATGTTGTCCTTGCTGACGAGGCAAAGAAGGAGGCAGAGTGCTCCGACGCGTCGGAGGAGCCAGATCTACAGCGTCTGTCTTTTGCCGTTGCTAATGAGGTGGAGGAAGCGGAGTGGCCTCACGCGCCGGAGGAGGTGGAGTGCTCCAACGTGCCGGAGTAGGAGAAGGAGGAGGCGGAGTGCCATCATGCGTCGGAGGAGCCCGAGAAGGAGGCGGAGTGCCCCAATCACTCGCCGGAGGATGAGGAGGAGGAGGAGGAGGCAGAGTGCCTTGGCTCGCCGGAGGAGGAGGAGGAGGCGTCCAGTTTGGAAGCTCGATGTACTCCTTCGGCTATAGACATGTACTCCCCAGAGCATGAACTAGATTCTTCACCCCTTCACCTATAGGGTGGTCAATCTCCATCTCATGAAATCCCCCCATTACTTCATCCACCATCAGAACAACATGGCCATGTGGATTCAGAAGGTAGTGAAAAGTTCCGTTGGGTTGAGGAGGTGCAACAGAGCCGAGAGCCGCCTTGAAAGTGAGGTTCCACAAATTCGTCCGAAGCTCGCAATGTTGAACCTCTGTGATAGTATCCACGGGGTAGCTAGGAGCCGTGTAGTCAGGCTGAACGAGCTTCGTGGAAGCCATGCTGCTTCTTCGCTGAGATGGCAGGGTAGCTTCTGGGGTAGCTTCGTGCCACTGAGATGGTTGGCCGGCAGCTCGCTGGCTCTCAAGCTCCTCTAGCTTCTGTAGTCTTGCATTGAACTTCTGCATGTCGCTCAGCTCCGCTTTCCTCTTTCTCTCCCGGCTTCTGTAACCGCCTGCGTCAGGAAACCGAACCTTCCACGGAACGGAGCCTGGTGTGCCTCGTGTTCGTCCAGGGTGCTCAGCATTCCCAAGGGCCTCAGTCAGCTCGTCCTTCTCTCTGTTGGAAATGAATGTCCCTTCTTGTACTGTGGTGATATACTTCTGAAGCTTTGTGACGGGTATTGTAAGTTGTTCGTCCGTCCAACGGAACTCCCCTGTTTCAGGATCCAAAGTTCCCTCAACCCCGAAGAACCAAGTCCTAGAACGGTCTGGCCAGTTCAATGTCTGTGGTACGACCCCTTTAGCAAGCAGGTCATTCTCAGCTTTGTCCCACAACGGTCGGGCTTTCAGGTAGCTACCTGACCCCGTATGATGGTGATACTGCTTCTTTGCAGCATTGTTCTTGTTTGTCTCTAACATTTTCTTACTCTTCTCTGATGTATTGTAGGCCACAAATGCGGGCCAGTGATCTCCTATCTTCTCAAATCGGCCGATGAATTATGGAGAATTCCCTTTGTCGACAAACTTTTATTTCAACTCATTCTTCCACCTCCTAAATAGATCTGCCATCTTCTTAAGAGCACACGCCTTGACCAGTGGCTCTATAACTAGCTTATTCGGATCCTCCGCTGGCGGTAGGGTGAAATTTGCCTTAGCGCGGTCCAAAGATCATCTTTTTGTCTATCGGTGACATAATCACCTTCATGGGCGTCACCCTTAGGCTTATTCCATTGCTTGATGCTGATCCGGATGTTGTCCCTAACAATAGCTCCGCACTGAGCAAAAAATGCGTCCTTGGTCTGCTTGGGTTCAATCGGTAGGCCATCGTCCGCGAGTCCTGTGATCATGAACCTTTCATCCTGGCGCAACCGCTTCTGCGGGCCTCGTCTCGTTACCGAAGTTCGGCTCGATCCATAGGGCTATATAAAAGAAGAAATAAGAGTTCATATATGTACATACCAAAACAATTAATGCATCAATTAACTAGTCAACACATGCTTAATTAATATATATACCTCGCCGGACTTCGCAACATCTCCCTCCTCCGTTCAGTCACCGGAGCCGTCACGATGGTCTCCTTCTTCCTCCAGCATTCGGTGACTGGAGCCATCATGATCATGTCCTTCCTCCTCCATTGTTCGATCACCGGAGCAGTAATCTTGTCCTTCAAGACCATCGGTGTCATTGAGAAACGACAAGACAACATCAGGACCGCGTCGGATTATGTCCCCCAACAATTCTTCTTTTTCCAAGTATTTTTGATCCATAGTTTCTGCAAATATTAAAACCTTGCAATTAATATACTTCTCTACGATTTGGGGTGGCCTCGACAACGCTTCTAGGGTTAGGGGTGGCCCTCGACACTTCTAGAGTTTGGTCGGGCAAGAAGGGATTATTTTAAACTTTTAGGGGTTTAACAAAATGGCGCTATTCTGGATGTGCAAAAATGGTCCACATTTGTCCTGATCTCATCTACCTTTCTATATGTCACGTTGTCTAGTGTCAAAGGATTCAATCAAACCACGGCTTCATCATTAGCCGGAAGTAACAGGCGCATAATGGTACGAAGCTCTCCAAAATTATTTTGGAACGGAGTCCCGGATAGGATAATTAGTTTTTTGGTATGAAGTTCAGCAAGAGCCGTCCGAATTTCGCTATTTGGAATGCCGTTGCTGAAATTCGTACCAAAAAGCGAATTATTCTATCCGGAACTCCGTTCCAAAACAACTTTGAAGAGCTTCGTAGCATCATACGTCGGTTACTTCTGGCTAATGATGAAGCCATGGATTTCTTCAATATGACACATAGAATAATATATATAGATGGGATCAGAAAAGAATTGAATCAACTTGTGCACATCCATAATGGGGGCATTCTTGATAAATCTATATTACCGGGGAGGGGGCAGATGACAACGACACTCACCCCTCATGTCATGTGCGACGTCCCCCCTCATGTCAAAGTTATGGGGGAGGGGGTAGATGACAACGGCACTCACCCCTCATGTCCGACATCCCCCCTCATGTCATGTCCGACGTTTTCTATATGAACATTTTACCTTAGTAACTTAGAAAAAAATGTTATTGGGGAGGGGGTATATCGACAACGCTTTTTTCTACGGTTTGGGTGGCCTCGAGACTTGGTCACCCGGTATATCAAGAGGGGGGTGAAAATTTTACCTTAGTAACTTAGAAAATAAATGTTATCAGAGAGGGGGTATATCGACCCCCCCCCCCTAGTGTCGAAGTTATTGGGGAGGGGGTATATCGACAACGGCATACATTCCGGATCTGTTGGAAAGCTCTCGGAGAACCGATGCCAACGTAATGATAGGGGGTCGGGGTGTTCTTGTGGCCTTGTTGATAGATAGAGCCGATGCCAACGTGATGATAGAGCCGATGCCAACATATGAAAAACGTGGCCTTGTTTTCGTTTTCACTCTACATTTTCGTACATATGAAAAACAACGAAGACTTTTTACATGAACATATACACATATACATGCCCGCAAAAAACCCTAAACGATGACGGGGAGGCACGCGGTGAAGGGGGAGCAGGGGACCATGGGAAAGGGGGGGCACACTAGGGGGCGGCGATGGCGGGAGGCCGGCGACGAGGACGGCGGGCTCGGGGCGGCACGCGGTGACGGAGACGAGGACGGCGGACGCTCGGGAAGGCGACGAGGACGAGGACGGCGGGATCGGGGAGGCGATGACGCGGCGACGGGGAGGCGACGGCGACGACGACGGGGAGGCGACGACGGCGACGACGACGGTGACGGGAAGGCGACGACAGTAACGGGGAGGCGACGGCGACGACGGCGACGGGGAGGTGACGACGGGGACTGGGAGGCGACGACGATGACACTACAAGAAACCTGTTAATCCATGACGGATTTCTGATGACATTTTCCAAAACTGTCAAGGATGACCTACTACATCCCCACAAGCCCGTCAAAGCCCGCTAAAGCCCGCCTAGACTTTTCCCGTATAAAATGCTAACCCTAACCCTCCTCTTCCGTCCCTCCTCTTCCATCCCTCCTCCTCATTCCCCACCGCCCCCACACATCGCCGCCAGCAACCACCTCCTCGCCTCCCTCCTGCCATTGCTCGCCATCGGTCACCCCTGTTCTCTCCTCTCACCTCACAGCATCAGCGGCTACTAGATCTATGGCATCCCCCACAAATACACCCCTCTCTCTCTCTCTCACGTGTAACCCCTCACGTCGTAGCCAACGCCCGCCGGTTCCGGTGACGTCCACCACCGCGCAACACATACCTGAGTTGGTCTTCGACCCCTCCATCCTGCAAGCCAGATGGATCTGCGGCACGCATTCTCCGGCGCTCGCCCACGACCCCTAGTGTGTGGCTGTGGCTAGGGTTTTGGCTGCAGCGTCGTGTACATCGTCGGCACGTCATCGAGGGCTTGGCTCAAGTGCACACCACCGCACTCGCGTCCTCTCCATATTCTGGATGGCGTCTCCTAGCTCAGTGCGTTCGGCCCCGTTGAGCTGCACGGCGGCGACCCCAACCTCCTCTGCCACATCTCTGGCGCGGCTGTGTGTCATGTGGCAACCTTCTCTGCAGCATTTGGACCACGAGAGGCCCTCGCTTGCCCAGGTGAGCACCTCAAGCCCCATCTCCCTCTCCTCCCGCCATTTTATTATTTTGTTAGGATGTGCTTTGACTGACTGAACGTGTTCATCTATATTGATAAAGACGCAATGATTCAACCTAACGAAAGGGCGTGATGGCACCCGGGTGTCCTGACCCCCTCTTATCTGTCCGTTCATACATGCTAAGATTCGTGCGCTGGTCAGCCCTGCCGCAGACCATTAGCAGAAGATGTGTGCTTATCCAGGGTATTTGATGGTGACCGAGGCATGCAACACGTCCTAGGCGTAGGCTGCAGGTCGAGATGCACAGCCGTTCTCTCTCTTGTTTGACATGCATGCATACTCCTCACCCGTTCTCTGTCTCCCACCTGCTCTTTCTGCTGATACTTCTTTTGTCCCACATGCACAAACTTCTCACAGTTCATTAGAAAACGTGCTTCTCTTTTACTTCTCTAGAATGGTATACTCTCTCTCTCTCTTCAATTCTTAATTGAATCAAACGAACGATGTATCTGAAGCGGCCGTGTCAGAGAAATTGACTGGGATGCATGAAGGGCCCCGCAACTTTTTCTCTCAATGGAGGGAGCGCTGACAGCTACAGGGGAATCTGTCTACTGTTCCTAGTGGGAGCACAGTTGTTTTGATCAGGAGAGTTGATGTAGCTCTTCACGAGAAAGGAGCAACGGTGACCGTGTTGCGTGACAGGTGAGGAAGAATCCTCTAGGTTGAACAGTGACCTACGCAAAAGAGATTTTCAAATAATTTACTACTCCCACTTTTACTGTTTACATACTCTGCAAATACATTGCCGTTGCAGGACAAGGCACATATCGCCAAGTCAGACACTGTGTATGAACGGCGAGGATAGGCGGGTGTCCCGGACCTAAAAATCTAGTCTCTTCAACCTAAATATTTACAGTTTCCTGTAAGTATTTGAACACCTATTTTTCACCCAACAGTTATAGGTTCTGCCATCTAATTTTCTCCGAATACATAAAGATGTCAGGAAAAGTATTTATAGGTTGCGTTAAATATCAACTATAATACGTAAATATCTGAACAAGTTCCTGTTCTTGCAAGCATAGAACATATATGGTTGCCTTGTGCAGCAATAGTTTTGTTGTCAGGCATCTATAAATAAAGGAGGCAATCCAAATGGCTTCAAATGAGAAGTTAAGTGGGAGCTGATCAATTGAGGCTTTATAGGTTTTCATAATTAAGCTGAACTCATGAAGCAGGATCAAATGGAGCTACGTGTAGCTGTCATGTGGGGGCTCTAATTTTCATCCAATGATTCAATATAATCTGTATTTGAGCAGTAGAAACTATGTTATGTTCTGATGGCTAAACATTTGATAGTGTTGTTTGCAGAGATGGAGTGTAAATACATTTGGTATATCAAAAAGTATTTAAAGAAAGATGGGAGATCGAAAGGTGAGTTGTTGCTTTATTTAGATTGTCTTTATTGATGTTATGTTCTGCTTAGCTTATTATCTCTGTGCGATTCTTTCATATGTTTTGGTGTTTTATTGTTCTTTATGTATTAGAATTGTAATTTGAAACAAATAGCAACATTGTCTTCATGTTCATTATACTAGTAGCATTGGTGTTATGTTCTGCTCAGCTTATTATGTCTATACAATTCTTTTATATGTTTTGGTGTTTTATTTTTCTTTATGTTTTAGAATTGTAACTTGAAACAAATAGAACTTGTGTCTTTATGTTCATTAAACTAGTAGCATTTACATTATGTTCTGTTGTCTTTAATAAAACTGTAGCAATAAGTGGGTTATAATTGTTGATCAAAATATCTCATTTCATATGATCAAAATATGTTTGATAGCAGAGTATTGAAAAAACTGAAGTATCAACAAACTAATTTAGCCTGTAGGCATCAAATACCATGGTTTTAACATAACTGAGTATTTTAAAATATTGAGAATACAGAACACCTGTTTGGCTATGCCGTGTGCAGTGCTGTAAACTTAGATGGCTAGCCGTTTCTACAAGCACTCGCAGGTCGCAGCTAGCTACCCGTTGCATTCATTAATTGGCATGCACATGCAGCTAGCCATCATATAGCAACCGTTAGCAGGGCAAACACACGTAGCATGCAAAAACTGAACGGCAAGTTACGTACCAACCATCCACCACAAGGTACGTACGCAGAGAATAGCTAGCGTCTGGCTCGCTTCTTTTGCTTGCTCTCTTTTAAAAAAAAGAGGTCCAGGGTTGTTTTTATTACACAGAGAAATTACTGCAGTTTTAAGAATACTCTAGTTTTTATAACACTGTACTTAGTGCTAGCCAAACAGGTCAAGGTAAATAATATTATGGCATCTAAGAAAACTGTAGTATTCTCAGATTACTTAGAAAATACTTTGCTACCAAACAAGGCCGTAAAGTGCTTCAGCAATTTTTGAAACCATCATTGCCAACTTCTACAAATAGATGGGACAAAAGCAACATATTATCCTATGCCACAACCATGCTGATTCAATCGCATGTGTCCCATGACTACCGAAGAACAAAAAATAAGTATATGATTATCTAATACTGTTGTTTTTGGTTAACATGATCTCTATTTGTGATGTGATTTTTCATATCCAATGTGCTCCAAAGCTATAGCTCTAAGATTTTCAATGGCACACAGTCTTAAGTGTAATCAGATTTTGTTAATCCTCTCCTGATATTTTGGCAAGTTTTGTTGAAGAAGAAATCTGAAATGAATTAATTGTTTGCAGGTGGAGATGGAAAATAATCCAGGTATATGGTCCGCTACGTAGCTTTTATCCTTCAATGAGTACTGGTGCATCGAGTGTAAGATAAAAATTGCCCATGGTTATTTTTTAGTTTAATAACGAGCATAAGAGATGGAATGTCTTGAGTGTAGCCATGATTAGAAGCAGTTAGTTTTGCACTTCTGGTACGAAATAATCTACCAAATTTTGTTGACGGGTTTATATGGCCTCACCTACAACTGCTATAGTACTTAGTTCTTTGTCATTTGACTTTCATTTGACACACTTTTCTTTGGATTGATTTTAAGAAACCTCATGTCTACTCTTGTTTTATAGCAGATATAATGTTATTCTTATTTGTAGGCACTATAAGAGTAAAACAATTTGGACATGCAATTCAATTTTTTATTTGTTATAATTATATTATTTCTACTATCTATGCATGTCTACAAATATCCGAGTTTCTTTTAAATATGCAGGTAATATTGGGAAGCAGGCTACTTGTTGCCCATCAGAATCAGCCATGGCATGATGGTTGCCATCAGGAAGGCCGACAGCAAGAACCTAAATAACAGCCTCACTAGTTTGTATGTCCTGTTGATGTAAAATGAATTATACTCATTCCTAACTATGATGTGTGATATAATTTTTCAATGTATATTGTAAGTTATCATTTTGTAGAGGATTTTTGTGAACTTCTACGTTGTACATACATATAGATTGTTATAACTGCATACTGGTTGAATTGTGTAATGTTACACTTTGTAAGTACTCTCTTTTGGGCCAAAACTGGCATTGGGATTTGTATAACGCATAGTTTAAAAGACGTATCTTGTAAAAATTGGGCCGAGAGAATGGGCTAGTGTGCTCAACCATGACGAATTTTGTGACGGAAGATAGTATCCATGGACCCAGCCACGTCATTTGAATTGGTCAACCATAAATCCTTCCTGGTGTTAGTCGATGACGGTTTGTTCCATCGCAATAGATTGGGACTGGGCGGGCCTGGGGCCGATCCATGACGGTCAAGAACTGTCATGTAAGGTGTGATATCAGACTATGACGCGATATACATGACAAATTTCTAATCCGTCATGAACGGGTACCCATGACAGTTTTTCACTGACCCGTGACGAATCAGATCCGTCATGTATTAACACATTTCTTAGTGTGACACACGGGGACATGGAGGCGACGGGGTGGCGACGACGGGGACGGCGGGTTCGAGGAGGCGACGGCGACGAGGACGGCGTGACGACGCGGCGACGGGGATGAGGACGGCGGGCTCGGGGCAACTGCTTGATGAAATCTGAAAATTTTCAAATGTTTTCTTATATACAAGAAGCATTGGTCCCGGTTGGTGAAACCATCCGGGACCAATACCCACCTTTAGTCCCGGTTGGTGCTAACAACCGGGACCAAAGGTTTCTTTTCGTCAGCCTAAAGGGCGGGAGGTAGAGACCTTTGGTCCCGGTTGGTGGCATCAACCAGGACTAAAGTTGGGTATTGGTCCCGGTTGGTGGCACCAACCGGGACCAAAGGTCTCTTTTCGTCAGCCCAAAGGGTAGGAAGCAGGGACCTTTGGTCCCGGTTGATGGTACCAACCGGGATTAAAGGGGGGTATTGCTCCCGGTTGGTGCCATCAACCGGGACTAAAGCTCTGTTCCTAGCACAGTGGGAGTTTAGTCCCACCTCGCCGAGCGAGGAGCGGTCGTAGTGGTTTATAAGCCCGGCTGCACCGACCGTTTTGAGCTCCTCTCTACCGCACGCATTGCATGCCTAACTGTCTCTACCCTGTTGGGCCTACTTGCCCCGTGAGCCTACGTCCTGGCCCATGTATATTGTGTTACTAGTCGTATGCAGGCCACGGTGGCTTAGAAGGTGGGCATTTTTTATGTTAGTTTTTTGTATATTAAATGTTCTTAACAAAAAATACTTTATGGTGGCTTAGTGTGTTTTATCATTATATTGTCTTGGCTATTAATGTTTTGAACAAAAAATACTTTGATAATTTTAGTTGCATAATTTCCATTATTTTTGTTTTGTTTTTTGCTTTATTTATTTTTGTTTTATTTTTTGCTTTATTTATTTCCGGTGTGTTTTATCATTATATTCTTTTTGCTATTAATGTTTTGAATAAAAAATACTTTAACAATTTTAGTTGCATAATTTCCATTATTTTTGTTTTGTTTTTTGCTTTATTTATTTTGCTTTATTTATTTCAAGTGTGATTTATCATTATATTCTTTTTGCTATTAATGTTTTGAATAAAAATACTTTAATAATTTTTGTTGCATAATGTTTATATAATTATAGTTTAAAAAAATACTAGAGGTTTATAAAAGCTTTTTAGTTGAATCTTTTTTGAACTCCACTCCCACGATGTTTTGAAAGAAATTAAAAAACACTTCAAAAAAACTCTAAAAGGGTTGAAAGTTGGCATGGTATCAATATTTCACCCACATAGAATTTGCTAGAAAGTTAAGAGGCTGGCGGCAAAAACCGGATCCACTTCGTGTACAAAATGGTCAATCTTTTTCAAAGTATCATAGTTTCGGACGAAAACTCATCTGTTACAAAGGGGTTTCATTTTTTTTGAACTTATTTGAACTCCAGACTTTTTGTGTGTTCAAAATGCACATTTCAAAGCCACATCATCAATTTTCAATCCTTTCTGACTTCATTTGGTATTTTCATGCATTTACTGATTTTTTTAGCTAAATAACCCTAAATTGAAAAGCAGTACAAATGAACTCTGAAAAGGTTGAAAGTTGGCATGGTATCATCATTTCACCCACATAGCATGTTATAAAAAGTTGAGAGGGTTACGATAAAAACTGGATGCACTTCGTGTACAAAATGGACAATCTCTTTCGAAGTATCACGGTTTCGGATGAAAACTCATGTGTTACAAAAGGCATTTCATTTCATCATAGGTAACTGCAATGATATAGTTGTGGAGACAGAGTCTTCACTTTTTCTTCGCTTGTGCCCTTTGCTTATTGCACCGTAACCATGGATAATCTTCATCGTTTAACAGGGTGCTTGGGTCAGTCTTGCCTTTGAAGGAAAGAATTTCATGAAACCTTTCATAATCTTTAGACATGTCTATCTTGACCTTCAATCCCACAATGTCTCTTTTTCCTGAAACAACTACATGACGCTTTGGGTCATCGTATGATGTATTCGCTTCCTTATCTTTTCTTTTTCTGGCTTTGGTAGACATGTCCTTCACATAGAAAACCTGCGCCACATCATTGGCTAGGACGAATGGTTCGTCTGTGTACCCAGGATTGTTGAGATCCACTCTTGTCATTCTGTACTGTGGATCTTCCTATACACTGCCTCTTGATAGATTGACCCATTTGCACTGAAACAAAGGAACCTTAAAATCATGTCCATAGTCAAGTTTCCATATGTCCAATATTTAACAATAATATGTGTCTTTTCCCCTCTTGGTTGCTGCATCAAAGCGGACACCGTTGTTTTGGTTGGTGCTCTTTTGATCCTAGGCGATAGTGTAAAATGTATTCCCATTTATCTCGTACCCTTTGTAAGTCATTACAGTCGAAGATGGTCCCCTAGCCAACAAGTACAACTCATAAGAAACAGTGTTGTCACGCATGAGACATGCTTGCAACCAACTGCCGAAAGTCCTGATGTGTTCACATGTAATCCAGTCGTCACACTGCTCCGGGTGTTTGGAGCGCAGAATATTCTTATGTTCATCGACATACGGGGTCACCAAGGTAGAATTCTGTAGAATTGTGTAGTGTACTTCATACCAAGAATGCCCGTCCCTACATATTATTGAGTCCGCTCCTAGCGTGCCTTTTTCAGTCAGTCTCCCCTCATACCACAATTGAGGGACACCAATCCTCCTAAGGTCAGGAATGAAGTCAACACAAAACACCATGGCATCCTCTGTTTGATGGCCCATGGAGATGCTTCCTTCTGGACTAGCACAGTTACGAACATATTTCTTTAAGACTCCCATGAACCTCTCAAAGGGGAACTTATTGTGTACAAATATAGGGCCCAGAACGACAATCTCATCGACTAGATGAACTAGAACGTGCGTCATGATATTGAAGAAGGATGGTGGGAACACTAGCTCGAAACTAACAAGACATTGCACCAAATCACTCCTTAACCATGGCAGAATTTCTGGATCGATCACCTTCTGAGAGATTGCATTGAGGAATGCTCATAGCTTCACAATGGCTAATAGAACGTTTTCCGGTAGAAGCCCCTTCAATGCAACCAGAAGCAGTTGCGTCATAATCACGTGGCAGTCATGAGACTTTAGGTTCTGGAACTTTTTCTCTGCCATATTTATTATTCCCTTTATATTCGACGGGAATACAAACGAGACCTTCATACTGAGCAGACATTCAAAGAAGATTTCCTTCTCTTCTTTGGTAACAGCATAGCTAGCAGGACCTTCATACTTCTCTGGATGCATGTCGTCTTTTTTTTTCACACGTTGCTATTCCTCGCGCGCCTCCTGTGTATCTTTTGTCTTCCCATACACTCCCAAGAAGCCTAGTAGGTTCACGCAAATATTTTTCGTCACGTGCATCACGTCGATTGCAGAGCGGACCTCTAGGTCTTTCCCAAAGTTTAGGTACCAAAATATATATTTTTCTTCCACATGGGTGCGCGTCCCTGAGCCTCATTTGGAACAGAGAGTCCGCCGGGACCCTTTCCAAAGATTACTTGTAAATCATTGACCATAGCAAGTATGTGATCACCAGTATGGAGGGCGGGCTTCTTTCTTTCGACATTGATGGTTGGTCGGAAGAAATCGATGATGCCCCAGGTACACATTCTTCCTGCATCTGTCCAAACATATACTGTCGGTGTCATCTAAACAGTGTGTGCATGCGTGGTATCCCTTGTTTGTCTGTCCTGAAAGGTTACTGAGAGCAGACCAATCATTGATGGTTACAAACAACAACGCATGTAGGTCAAATTCCTCCTGTTCGTTCTCATCCCACACACGTAGACCTCTTCCATTCCGTAGCACTAAAATTTCATCTACTAATGGCCTTAGGTACACATCAATGTCAATGCCGGGTTGCTTAGGGCCTTGAATGAGCACTGGCATCATAATGAACTTCCGCTTCATGCACAAGCAAGGAGGAAGGTTATACATACATAGAGTCACATGCCATCTGCACTTAAACCAAACCATATGTTCCTTAGGTCACTTGCAAAGTCACTCGACTTTCTCTCGATCTTTCTCCACTGTGACTCGTCAGCGGGTGCTCTCAACTTCCCCTCTTTCTTATGGTCCTCTTTCTGCCTTCGACTTGGCATGCTCTTTGTTTCTGAACAGGCGTTGTAACCGTGGTATTATAGGAGCATACCACATCACCTTGTTAGGAACACTCTTCCTGGGGTGCTCGCCGTCAACATCACCAGGGTCATCTCGTTTGATCTTATACCGCAATGCACCGCATACCGAGCATGCGTTCAAATCCTCGTACGCACCGCGGTAGAGGATGCAGTCATTAGGGCATGCATGTATCTTCTGCACCTCCAATCCTAGAGGGCATACAACCTTCTTTGCTACGTACGTACTTTCAAGCAATTCGTTATCCTTTGGAAGCTTCTTCTTCAATATTTTCAGTAGCTTCTCAAATCGTTTGTCAGGTACACCATTCTCTACCGTCCACTGCAGCAATTCCAGTGTGGTACCGAGCTTTATATTGCCATCTTCGCAATTAGGGTACAACCCTTTTTTTGATCCTCTAGCATGCGATCGAACTTCAACTTTTCCTTTTCACTTCCGCAATGTCTTTTTGCATCAACAATGACCCGACGAAGATCATCATCGGGCACATCGTCTGGTTCCTCTTGATCTCCATCTTCCCCCATTGCAGCATCACCGTATTCAGGAGGCACATAGTTGTCATCATCCTCTTCTTCTTCGTTGTCTTCCATCATAACCCCTCTTTCTCCGTGCTTGGTCCAAACATTATAGTGTGGCATAAAACCCTTCTGAAGCAGGTGGAAGTGAAGGGTTTTAGAGTTGGAGAAAGCCTTCGTATTCTCACAGATAGTACATGGACACTGAATAAAACCATTCTGCTTGTTTGCCTCAGCCGCTGCGAGAAAATTATGCAGGCCCTTAATATACTCGGAGGTGTCTCGATCACCGTACATCCATTGCCGGTTCATCTCCATAAGTTATATAATAAAGTTTATTAAAAACCATTACAACATATCATGAATAGGGAAGTGACCAAATTAATAGAAATTCATCATCACATTAACGCCAAAATACAATAGTGACCAAAATAAATACATATAGTTCACACATAGTTCTCATTATTGAACAACATATTTCTCTCTAGAGCATCTAATTAAAACATACATCGAAACTATGTAAAAAAATTAAATGCAACAACAAATGCGATCATAACCTCTACTATGGTACCAATTGATCCAACGGCATAATGATACCAAGCCTCAGTATGAATGGCATATTTTCTAATCTTTCTAATCTTCAAGCGCGTTGCATCCATCTTGGTCTTGTGATCGTCAATGACATCGGCAACATGCAACTCCAACTTCATCTTCTCCTCTTCAACTCTTTGTAATTTTTCTTTCAAGTCATTGTTTTCTTTTTCAACGAAATTTAACTTCTCGACAAGAATTGCTATGTGGGTTGGCATTTCGGGTTCAACTACCTCCTTCTAGATTAAAAAATCTATGTCATGTTGGTCGGCATAATTGTCATAAACACTAAATAAAACAAATAGTTATAAAAGATAATATATAACACATCCGAATCATAGACAGGACGAGGGCCGACGGAGACGGATACGAAAACCATCGCACTATATAATAACAAACAATAATAAAAGTAAAAAAATTACAAAAGTATCTATCTAAATCATACAAGTAAAAACATTTTTTTCTTTTAGAAAGAAGATAAGAAGAAGAGACTCACCACAGTGGTGCTGGCACCAAGATGGGCGCCGGCGATCGACGGCGGTAAGGACGGGGACGAGACAGGATGGACCGCCAAACCTAGACAAATGTTGATGAAAATGGAGCTTGGACAAGGAGCTTCAAGAGGAGAAAGCTTAAGCGTGGCTTGGGAATTTCATCGGACACCTCACGTGCATAGGAGGTGAGCTAGAGCACCACAAAGCTCTCCCCTCGCCGGCCAGAAAAATAGAGCAATGTGGAGTGCTCTGCTCGTTGACGAGGGGGTATATATAGGCATCTCATTGGTCCCGGTTCGGGGCTGCAATCGGGACTAAAGGCCCCCCTTTGGTCCCGGTTCCATCCATGAACCGAGACCAATGGCTATGGGCCAGGAGCGAGGCACATTGGTTCCGGTTCGAGTTTGTAACCGGGACAAAAGGGTCCAGACAAACCGGGACCAATGCCCCACGAGGCCCGGCCGGCCTCCTGGCCTCACGAACCGGGGCCATTGCCCCCATTGGTCCCGGTTCGTGACTGAACGGGGACTAATGGCTTTTCAGGCCTGGACCAAAGTCCTGTTTTCTACTAGTGATGTAGGCTTTGCCTTTGCCTCTTACCTTGGCACAGGAATGTTCTTCTATTCCTTCCGGAAGAAGCAAAGAAGAAAACACCTTAACAGTGCACTAAACTTCAAAATTTAAAAGGAGAAATTTAAGAGAAAAGTATAATCTTAATCAGTGAGTCCATGATCCATTGGTAAGAAAAACTTGGCATGTAGGTAGTAAAATCCAATCAATCCATGTTTGGACGTTCTCTGAACCGCATGTCTTGTTTCAAAGTTCATGGACTAAAGCAACTGACTATAGTTTGAGGGTCATGAGTGTATCCTAATTATTATCTTTCCCTACAATATTGGCACACAAAGCATCTCCCTTGTCATAAACTCTATGATTTAAACATGATTCGCTAATCAAGAAACAATATGAAGAAATTATTTTCATCATTAGATTATAACCACTAAAAAGTTGTCTCCTTTTTATTTCTAGACACATGTATGAATTTAATTTTATATGGCACGATTGCACAAATTTTATTCACACCCAACGGCAAAGTGCTTAGGATCTTATGCAAAATATGTAATAGAAAGACAACTTGCTAGTTGCTAGAAGAATGTGTCAGACCAACTCTACCAGAGTCGCCATATTGGCCCAATAGCAATAATGAGAGCCAGGTTGGTGATTTTTGCCAAAATGTTAGTCTAACAGAGTAGCCATCCTACCAAGGATTGCCATATTTTGCGGAGGCCACACCAAACCGAGCATGCGAGTTTCCATATTTGAAGTATGTCGGTCGTTGCTTTGGCACACACTGTACCCCCAACCTCTCGGATAGGATAGAAGTTTCAGCTTCCTCCTCATCCTTCCGTGCAGCCCACCTTTCCTCCCTACTAATGGCGTAGATGGTCAAAGTTCCATCTCATCGTAACGAGGCCAATTAATGGTGGTCTTCACATGCAAACTTTCTAAGGAAATTGCTGCCACATTTCCAGTCGCCTGCAATGTTTTCCCTCCGTTCACGGCTATGAAAGCCCACCGACGATGGGCCTCGCTCCGCTCGCTCGTCAGAAGTTAGCCTTCCTCTTTATATTAGAATTTGGAGCATAACATAACAAAATCCACCTTGAGACAAATTCCATCTTGTAGCATGAATGAGAACCTTCTTCCTGAACAACAAAGAAAATGCTTTCGGCGCCAAACAGCCACTAGGGCTAATGAGTTATACCAACTAAGTCTAAGCAAAGCTAAAACTTAGCAACAGGAACTGGCTTTGTGAACATATCAGTAGGATTATCATGAGTACTAATCTTGGATACCTTCTGTTTACCTTGCTCAACAATGTCTCGAACAAAGTGATATTTGACATCAATGTGCTTTGTTCTCTCATGAAACATTTGATCTATAGTGAGGTATATGGCACTCTGATTGTCACAAAACAGATTAATGCAAGAATTATCTCCACAAAGCTCAGCATACAAATCTTTCGACCAAACTGATTCTTTACATGCTTCTGCAATAGCCATGTATTCTGCTTCAGTGGTAGATTGAGCAACTACTGCCTGCAGTGTCGCCCTCCAACTCACGACACAACCATCAAGAGTGAACACATAACCTGTAAGGGACCTCCTCTTATCCAAATCGCTGGAAGCAAAATCTGAATCCACATTGTGAGCTAGTCCTTCAGCAGTCCTGCCGAATTTCAAACAAGCATTGGAAGTGCCACGAAGATACCTGAAAATCCACTGAACGGCCTTCCAATGTTCTTTACCGAGGTTAGCCATATATCAACTGACCAAACTCATTGCAAATGACAAATCAGGCCTAGAACACACCATGGCATACATTAAAAAACCGACAGCACTAGAATATGGAACTCTTGACATATACTCAAGCTCTTCATCGGTACTAGGACATTGAGAGGATGACAGTTTGAAATGAGGAGCAATAGGAATGCTTACTGACTTAGCATCATGCATGCTAGAACGATGAAGAACTTTCTGAATGTAACTTTGATGACTAAGAAATAACAAACCAGAATTTCTATCCCTAGTAATCTCCATACCTCGAATTTTCTTAGCAGCACCAAGATCCTTCATGTCAAACTCACTACTTAGATGTGCCTTTAAAGCAGTGATCTCTCTATTTTCCTTGGCAGCAATCAACATGTCATCAACATATAACAACAAGTATATAGGTGATCCATCAACAAATTTAATGTAAACACAACTATCATATGCGGACATCTTAAAACCATGTGCCATCATGAATGAATCAAACCGTTTATACCACTGTCTTGGAGACTATTTCAAACCATATAGGGACCTCTTTAACTTGCAAACAAATTTCTCCTTACCAAACACTATAAAACCTTTTGATTGGTACATATAAATTTCCTCCTCTGGTTCTCCATGTAGAAAAGCATTCTTGACATCTAACTTCTCAAGCTCAAGATCATTCATAGCAACATTACCGAAAAATGCATGAATGGAACTATGCTTGACAACTGGAGATAACACATCATTACAATCAATACCTGGTATCTGACTAAAGGCCTTAGCCACTAACCTTGCCTTAAACCTTGTAGGCTCACTAGGAGATAACCCTTCCTATCTTTTGAAGATCCATTTGCAATGAACGGTCTTCTTTTCTTTGGCCAAGCGCACAACATCCCATGTGCCATATTTCTCAAGTGATTGCATCTCTTCCTGTGTAGCAGCAATCCACTTCTCGCGGTCACCAGAAACAACGGCTTCAGTATATGTCGATGGCTCATGGGTGTTCTCAACCTGTTCTGCACAACTAAAAGCATAATGAACAATGTCACACTCCTCAATTAGGCGTTTAGGTTTGTTAATGACTCTCTTTGTCCTACCATCGACAAGAGACTGAATATGTGGCTGCAAAATAGGGGTGAGTGTTGCACAATATCATCATCATGAGTCTCTCTATATGGAGCATCAGCAACATTATAATGAACCTATGCATCTAGAGCAGTAACATTATTATCAACAATTTTGTTTTCCTCATCATCAAAATTCTCCACCTGCACAGTAACTCATTGTGGCTCCACCTCAGAACTATCATTAGACAGATCATCATGATACATAACAGATTCATTGGAAACAACACTTCTGCTCACAAAAACCTTATTGGTCTCAGGATTCCATAAGTGATATCCTTTTACTCCTGAACCATATCCAACAAATACACACTTAATAGCTCTAGGCTCAAGTTTTCCGTTATCAACATGTGCATATGCATTGCAACCAAAAATTCTCAACTCTGAATAATCAGCCGGTGTACCAGACCATACCTCAATGGGGGTTTTCTTATTTAGTGAAATGGATGGAGACCTGTTGATGAAGTAGCAGGCGATGATGGTTGCCTCAGCCCAAAAACGCTTGCCCATGCGAGCATTGGACAACATGCAGCCAGCCCTAGAGATGACGGTTCTGTTCATATGCTCAGCCACACCATTCTATTGAGGAGTGTATGGGACGGTGTGGTGCCTGACAATGCCCAAGTTTCTGCAGTACCAATTAAAAGCTTTTGAACAGAATTCCATACCATTATCAGTACGAAGTTACCTTCCTCTCAGTTTGCCTTTCTACCATAACTTTCCAATCCTTAAAGGCATCAAACACATAATATTTATTTTTTAGAAAATAAGGCCACACTTTTCTGGAGTAGTCATCAATAATTGTAAGCATATAACGAGCACCAGCAAGCAAGGGTTTATGGGAAGGTCCCCACAAATCAGCATGCACATAATCGAATATACCTTCTATGGTATGAACAACAACATTGAACTTTAACGTCGTGTGCTTACCAAAGAAGCAGTGCTCATAGAACTCCAAATCACTTACCTTGCAGCCATCCAAGAGTTCCTTCTTGGTCAATTCTGCCATGCAAAGTTTAATCATATGCCCAAGGTGCATATGCCAAATGTTAGTTTTACTGGATTTATCAGAAGTAACAACAGCAGTAGCAGTACCACTAATAGTGCTTCCTCTAAGAACATATAACTTTGTAGAATTCATGTCACCTATCATATGAATGAGAGAACCTTTTGTTACCTTCAAAACTCCACCTGAACCGGAGTGTTTGTACCCTTTGACATCAAGAGTACTCAGCGAGATGAGGTTTCTGGCCATGCCTAGGATGTGCCACACATCTGTAAACATGCGTATCATGCCGTCATGTGTCCTGATCTGAATAGAACCAATGCCCATAATCTTACATGAGTTGTCATCTCCCATAGGCACAACATCTCCACTCTGCAAAAACTTATAAGTACTGAACCAATCTCTGTTACAACATATATGAAACGAACATGCAGAATCAAGTATCCATTCATCATGACATGAAACACAACCAGCAAAAACAACTAGAGCATCATCGGAATCAGATTTATTTCCAGATGTAACATTGACCTTACCATCACCACTAGTAGAAAACAGGGCATCGGTTCGGGCCGGGCCAGCCCATTAGTCCCAGTTCAGTCACGAACCGGGACCGATGGGTGCAACCGTCCCGGTTCGTGAGGCCAGGGGGCCGGGCGGGCCACATGGGGCATTGGTCCTGGTTCGTCTGGCCCCTTTGGTCCCGGATCTAGTCACGAACCGGGAACAATGTGCCTCGCTCCTGGCTCACACCCATTGGTCCCGATTTGTGTCTGGAACCGGTACCAAAGGTGGTCCTTTAGTCCTGGTTCCAGCCACGAACCGGGACCAATGAGATGCCTATATATACCCCCCTCGCCGGCAAGCAGAGCACTCCACACACTGCTCTGTTTTTTTGCCGGCGAGGGAAGACCTTTGTGGTGCTCTAACTCACCTCCTATGCACATGAGGTGTTTGATGTAATGCCCAAGACAAACTTAAGCTTTCTCCTCTCGAAGCTCCGTGTCCAAACTCCATTTTCGTCAAGATTTTTCTAGGTTTGGCAGTCCGTCCTGTCCCGTCCCCGTCCTGAAACCGCCATGGATCAGCCGCGCTTGGTGAGCCTCTTGATCTTATCTTCTTGCTAAAAGAAAATATACTTACTCGTATGATTTTCTTACTTTTATTATTGTTTGTAATTATATAGTGCCATGGTCATAGTATCTGCCTACGTTGGCCCTCGTCTAGTCTATGATTCAGATGTGGTATATTATCTCTTATATAACTATTTCACACATCTAATGTATATGACAATTAATTATGCCACCAACTTGACGTAGATGTTTTATCTATAGGAAGTAGTTGAACCATATATTCCAACCAACTATGCATTTCTACTCGACAAGTTAACTAAAGCTAAAAAACAAATCGATCATTTGAAAGAAAAATTGGAAAGAACTGAAGATGACAAGATGGGATTGGATTTGCATGTTGCCGGTATCGTCGACGATCACAAGACCAAGATGGATGCAATGCGCTTGAAGCTTAGAAAGATTAGAAAATATGCCATTTATACCGAGGCTTGGTATCATTATGCCGTTGGATCAATTGGTACCTTAGTAACGGTTATGATTGCATTTGTTGTTGCATTTAAATTTTTTACATAGTTTCGATGTATGTTTTAATTAGATGATCTGGAGACCTATATGTTGTTCAATAATGACAACTATGTTTGAACTGTACATATTTATTTTGGTCATTATTGTACTTTGGCTTTAATGTGATGATGGATTTGTAATAATTTGGTCACTTCTATATTCATGATATGTTGTAATGGTTTTTAATACACTTTATTATATAACACACGCAGATGAACCGGCAATGGATGTACGGTGACCGACGTACCTCCGAGTATATTAAGGGCCTGCATAATTTTCTCGAAGCGCCTGAGGCAAACAAGCAGAATGATTTTATGCCTTGTCCATGCACTATCTGTGAGAATACGAAGGCTTTCTCCAACTCTAAAACCCTTCACTTCCACCTGCTTCAGAAGGGTTTTATGCCATACTATAATGTTTTGACAAAGCATGGAGAAAGAGGGGTTATGATGGAAGACAACGAAGAAGAAGAGGATGACGACAACTACCCTCCCCCTGAATATGGTGATGCTGCAATGGGGGAAGTTGAAGATCAAGAGGAACCAGACGATGTGCCCGATGATGATCTTCGTCGGGTCATTGTTGATGCACAGAGAGAATGCAAAAGTGAAAGGAAGAAGTTGAAGTTCGATTGCATGTTAGAGGATCACAAAAAAGGGTTGTAACCAAATTGCGAAGATGACAACAAAAAGCTTGGTACCACACTGGAATTGCTGCAATGGAGGGCAGACAATGGTGTATCTGACAAGGGATTTAGTTTGCTACTGAAAATAATGAAGAAGAAGCTTCCAAAGGATAACGAATTGCCCGACAATACGTACATAGCAAAGAAGGTTCTATGCCCTCTAGGATTGGAGGTGCAGAAGATGCATGCATGCCCTAATGACTACATCCTCTACCGTGGTGGGTACGAGGAACGGAACGCATGCCTGGTATGCGGTGCATTGCGGTATAAGATCAAAAGTGATGATCCTGGTGATGTTGAGGGCCAGCGCGCCGGGAAGAGGGTTCCTGCCAAGATGATGTGGTATGCTCTTATAATACCACGGTTGAAACGTCTGTTCAGAAATAAAAAGCATTCCAAGTTGATGCAATGGCACAAAAAACCTGTAAGAAAGACGGGAAGTTGAGAGCACCCGCTGACGAGTCATAGTGGAGAAAGATCGAGAGAAAGTGGAGCGACTTTACAGGTGACCCGAGGAACGTATGGTTTGGTTTAAGTGCAGATGGCGTTAATCCTTTTAGGGAGTAGAGCAGCCAGCATAGCACATGGCCTATGACTCTATGTATGTATAACCTTCCTCCTTGGTTGTGCATGAAGCGGATGTTCATTATGACGCCAGTGCTCATCCAAGGCCGTAAGCAACCCGGCAATGATCTTGATGTGTACCTAAGGCCTTTAGTTGATCAACTTTTATAGCTATGGAATGGAAGAGGTGTACGTGTGTGGGATGAGAACGAATAGGAGGATTTTGACCTATATGCGTTGCTGTTTGTAACCATCAACGATTGGCCTGCTCTCAGTAACCTTTCAGGACACACAAACAAGGGATACCACGCATGCACACACTGTTTAGATGACACCGACAGTATATATTTGGACAAATGCAGGAAGAATGTGTACCTGGGGCATTGTCGATTTCTTCTGACCAACCATCAATGTCGAAAGAAAGGAAAGCATTTCAAAGGTGAGGCAGATCACCGGCAGAAGCCCGCCCTCCGTACTAGTGATCACATACTTGATATGGTCAATGATTTACAAGTAATATTTGGAAAGGGTCCTGGCGGACTATCTATTCCAAATGACGCTGACAAACGCGCACCCATGTGGAAGAAAAAATCTATATTTTGGGACCTACCCAATTGGAAAGACCTAGAGGTCCGCTCTGCAATCAATGTGATGCACGTGACGAAGAACCTTTGCGTGAACCTGCTAGGCTTCTTGGGAGTGTATGGGAAGACAAAAGATACACCGGAGGCACGGGAGGAATAGCAACGTGTGCATGAAAAAGACGGCATGCATCCAAAGCAGTATGAAGGTACTGCCAGCTACACTCTTACCAAAGAAGAGAAGGAAATCTTCTTTGAATGCCTGCTGAGTATAAAGGTCCCGTCTGGTTTCTCATCGAATATAAAGGGAATAATAAATATGGCAGAGAAAAAGTTCCAGAACCTAAAGTCTCATGACCGCCACGTGATTATGACGCAATTGCTACTGGTTTCATTGAGGGGGCTTCTACCGGAAAACGTTCGATTAGCCATTGTGAAGCTATGTGCATTCCTCAATGCAATCTCTCAGAAGGTGATCGATCCAGAAATCCTGCCAAGGTTAAGAAGTGATTTGGTGCAATGTCTTGTTCGTTTAGAGCTGGTGTTCCCATCGTCCTTCTTCAATATCATGACGCACGTCCTAGTTCATCTAGTCGACGAGATTGTTGTTTTGGGCCCTGTATTTCTACACAATATGTTTCCCTTTGAGTGGTTCATGGGAGTCTTAAAGAAATATTTTCGTAACCGCGCTAGGCCAGAAGCAAGCATCTCCATGGGCCATCAAACAGAGGATGTCATTGGGTTTTGTGTTAACTTCATTCCTGACCTTAAGAAGATTGGTCTCCCTCGATCGCAGTATGAGGGGAGACTGACTGGAAAAGGCACGCTAGGAGCGGACTCAATAATATGTAGGGACGGGCATTCTTGGTCTCAAGCACACTACATAGTTCTAAATAATTCCACCTGGGTGACCCCGTATGTCGATGAACACAAGAATATTCTGCGCTCCAAACACCCGGAGCAGTGTGACGACTGGATTACATATGAACACATCAGGACTTTCGGCAGTTGGTTGCAAACATGTCTCATGGGTGAAAACACTGTTTCTGATGAGTTGTACTCGTTGGCCAGGGGACCAGCTTCGACTGTATTGACTTACAAAGGGTACAAGATAAATGGGAATACATTTTACACAATCGCCCATGATGAAAAGAGCACCAACCAAAACAGGGGTGTCCGCTATGATGCAGCAACCAAGAGGGGAAAGGACACATATTATGGTTACATAGTGGACATTTGGGAACTTGACTATGGACATGATTTCAAGGTCCCTTTGTTTCAGTGCAAATGGGTCAATCTGTCAAGAGGCGGGGTACAGGAAGACCCACAGTACGGAATGACAATAGTGGATCTGAACAATCTTGGGTACACAGACGAACCATTCGTCCTAGCCAATGATGTGTCACAGATTTTCTATGTGAAGGACATGTCTACCATACTGAGAAAAAGAAAATATAAGGAAGCGAATACATCATACGATGAGCCAAAATGCCACATAGTTCTTTCAGGAAAAAGAGACATCATGGGATTGGAGGGCAAGATAGACATGTCTGAAGATTATGAAAAGTTTCATGAAATTCCTCCCTTCAAAGTCAAGGCTGACCCAAGCACCCTATTAAACGATGAAAATTATCCATGGTTACGGCGCAATAAGCAAAGGACACACGCGAAGAAGAAGTGAAGACTTTCTCTCCACAACTATATCATCGCAGTGACATGTGAAGAAATGAAATGCCTATTGTAACACATGAGTTTTCGTCCGAAGCCCTAATACTTCGAAAGAGATTCTCCGTTTTGTACACGAAGTGCATCCAGTTTTTATCGTAACCCACTCAACTTTTTAGCACATGCTATGTGGGTGAAATGATGATACCATGCCAACATTCAACCTTTTCAGAGTTCATTTGAAGTACTTTTCAATTTCAGGGTCATTTTGCTCAAAAAATTCAGTAAGTGCATGAAAAATAACAAATGAAATCAGAAAGGGTTGAAAATTGATGATGTGGCTTTGAATGGTGCATTTTGAAGACACATAAATTCTGGATTTCAAATGAGTTCAAAAAATTGAAATCCCTTCGTAACAGATGATTTTTCGTTCGAAACCGTGATACTTCGAAATAGATTGTCCATTTTGTACATGAAGTGCATCCAGTTTTTGTCGTAACCCACTCAACTTTTTAGCACATACTATGTGGGTGAAATGATGATACCATGCCAACTTTCAACCTTTTCAGAGTTCTTTTGAAGTGCTTTTCAATTTTAGGGTCATTTAGCTCAAAAAATTAGTAAGTGCATGAAAAATACCAAATGAAGTCAGAAAGGGTTGAAAATTGATGATATGGCTTTGAATGGTGCATTTTGGACACACAAAAAGTCTGGAGTTCAAATGAGTTCAAAAAAATGAAATCCCTTTATAACAGATGAGTTTTCGTTCGAAACAGTGATACTTCGAAATAGATTGTCCATTTTGTACACGAAGTGCATCCAGTTTTTGTCATACCCACTCAACTTTTTAGCACATGCTATGTGGGTGAAATGATGATACCATGACAAATTTCAACCTTTTCAGAGTTCGTTTGAAGTGCTTTTTAATTTCTTTCAAAACATCATAGGAGTGGAGTTCAAAAAAGAATCAGCCAAAAAGCTTTTATAAACCTCTACTATTTTTGAAACAATAATTATATAAAATTATGCAACTAAAATTATCAAAGTATTTTTTGTTCAAACATTAATAAAAAAAGAATATAATGATAAAACACACTGGAAATAAGTAAAGCAAGAAACAAAACAAAACAATGGAAATTATGCAACTAAAATTATCAAAGTATTTATTTGTTAAAAAGAATGAACTAAAATAACAGAAAAAAATATTGGAAAATAATTAAAATAAATAAATAAAGCAAAAAACAAAACAAAAAATAGTTTTTTTATAAAAAAATGCCGCCTACTGGGCCAGCACGGCCTAAATACGACTAGAAACCCAACAACTAGTTGGGCCAGGATTCAGGCCTGTAGAAGGACCAATACGCCCACAGGAAGAGGAGAGTGCAATTAGGCCCGGAAGCCTGCAGTTGAGAGGAGCTCGAGAGGGTTGGCGCAGCAGCGCTTATAAACCACTCTCGAGCCCTCTCGGCTAGCGAGGTGGGACTAAACATTTATCCCCGGGCAACACTACCTTTTGGTCTCGGTTGGTGGCACCAATCGGGACCAATGCCCCCCTTTAGTCCCGGTTGTTGCCACCAACCGGGACCAATGAACACCTTTAGTCCCAGTTGGTGCCACCAACCGAGACCAATGGCCTTTGCTTCCCGCCCTTTAGACTGTCGAAAAGAGAACTTTGGTCCCGTTTGGTGCCATCAACCGGGACTAAAGGGGGCATTGGTCCCCGTTGGTGCCACCAACTAGACCAATGCTCTGTGTATATAAGCGACATTTTCGATTTTTTCAGATTTCATCTAGCACTTGCCCCCGACGATGCCGAGCACATCGACGCCGCCAGGCTGCCCGAGCTCGCCGTCGACGCCCTCTGCCCTGACGCCCCCTGCCCCGACGCGCCGCCCTGCCCCGACATGCCACCCTGTGCCCCAACGCGCCGCCCTGCCCCAACGCACCGCCCCTGCCCCGAGACGCGCCTCTGCCCCGACGCCGGCGCCGCTCCCCGACGCCGCCCATGCCACAACCCTGCCCCGACGAAGCCGCACCTCCTCCCTGTTTGGTCCGGCTGGCCCGCTTTCCTCCCTGTCCGATTTTTCTGATTTAGTTTGATGATATATAGATGATAGATGATATATGATAGTTAGATGATGATGTTGATGATAGCTGATGATGTTGATGATAGATGATGTATGCTTTTTTTTTGTTCATATAATTTTTTATAGCATTTTTGGTCCATGTATATATGTGTGTGTATATGGATGGATGGATGTATATATATAGAAAATTATCATATGATATAAAAAAATATCATAGCTTCTTGTTTTTTTCCATGGATGTATGCTAAAGAAAATTATGAAAGAGTTTATGGGAGGTTTCTGTCAAAAGGTTCAATGATTTGTCAAGGAAAAAAATTGAACTAATTAAGGTATCCCATGTTTTTGTATATATGATATATGTATTTTGTTGGCACAAAATAAGTTGGCTAAAAAGAAGTTCCTTCACGAAGGGATTTTACTTTGCCTAAATCGGGGAGGGGCAACTTCACCAAACGTTCATGATTTTTTCGTTCATATTAAGAAAGAGCGTAAATCGGGGGAAATGAGGGGGAAGGATTATCCCCGAACTCTCTTGGGAAAATGAGGGGGGAGAAGTCCACAAACCCTAGAAGTGTTGTCGAGGCCACCCCAAACCCTAGAAGCGTTGTCGAGGCCAACCAAATTTACCAAGTTAAATGAGTTAAAAGAGCGTTGCTGAGGCCACCCCAAACCCTAGAAGAGTTATCGGACATTGATGAGAGAGGCGGTCCGGACGTCGGACATTCATGTTTGTATATTAATTGCCATGTTGTAATATTTGCAGAAACTATGGATCCGAGAGACGAAGAACAAGAACAGTTGTTGGGGGACATAATCCACGGCGGACGTGATATCTTGTCGTATCTCATCTTCACCGATGGTCTGGAAGGAGTGGATTATGACGGCTCCAGTGATCGAACAATGGAGGAGGAAGGACATGATCATGACGGCTCCGATGACCGAATGCCAGAGGAAGAAGGAGACCATGATGACGGCTCCGGTGGCCGATCGGAGGAGGGAGATGTTGCAAAGTCCGGCGAGGTATATATATTAATTAAGCCTATGCTGACTCTAGCTAATTGATACATTAATTGTTTTGGTATGTACATATATTAATTAACTCTTCTTTCTTCTATTATAGCCCTCCGGATCGAGCCAAACTTCGGTAACGAGACGAGGCCTGAAGAAGAGGTTGCGCAAGGATGAAAAGTTCACGATCACAACACTCACGGACGATGGCCATCTGATTGAACCCAAACGGACCAAAAACGCATTTTCTGCTCAGTGCGGAGCTATTGTTAGGGACAACATCCCGATCATCATCAAGCAACGGAATAATCCTAAGGACGGCGCCCGTGATGGTGATTATGTCACCGATAGACAGAAAGAAGATCTTTGGACTGCGCTGAAGACAAATTTCATCCTACCGCCAGAGGAGGATCCGAATAAGCTAGTTATAGAGCCACGGGTCAAGGCATGTGCTCTTAAGAAGATGGCAGATCTATTCAGGAGGTGGAAGAATGAGTTGAAATCAAAGTTTGTCGACAAAGGGAAGACTCCAGCATTCGTCGGCCGATATTAGAAGATAGAAGATTACTGGCCTGCATTTGTGGCCTACAAGACATCGGAGAAGGGTAAGAAAATGTCAGAGACAAACAAGAACAATGCTGCAAAGAAGCCATTTCACCATCACACGGGGTCAGGTGTCTACCTTAAAGCCCGGCCGTTGTGGGACAAAGCTGAGAATGGCCTGCTTGCTAAAGGGGTCCAACCACACAAATATAACTGACCAGACCGTTCAAGGACTTGGTTCTTCGGGGTTGGGGGAACTTTGAACCCTGAAACAGGGAAGTGTTGTTGGACGGACGAGCAACTTGCAATACCCGTGAACAACCTTCAGAACTATATCACCGCAGCGCGGGAAGGGACGTTCATTCCCGACAGAGAGAAGGACGAGCTAAGTGAGGCCCTAGGGAATGCTGAGCACCCTGGACGAACACGAGGCACACCAGGCTCCGTTCCGTGGAAGGTTGGGTTTCCCGACGTAGGTGGTTACAGAAGACGGGAGAGAAAGAGGAAAGCGGAGCTGAGCAAAATTTAGAATCTCAATGCAAGACTACAAAAGCTAGAGGAAGTTGAGAGCCAGCAAGCTGCCGGCCAACCATCTCAGCGTCACAAAGGTACCCCACAAGCTACTACCCCACCATCTCAGCGGAGAAGCAGCGTCACTTCCACGGAGCCCGTTCAGCCCGACTTCACGTCTCCTAGCTACCCCGTGGATACTATCATGGAGGCTCAACATTGCCAGCTTATGACGAAATGCCGGAACCTCACTTTCAAGGCGGCTGTCGGTTCTATTGCACCTCCTCAACTCAACGGAACTTTTCACTGCCGTCCGATTCCACATGGCTATGCTGTTGTGATGGTGGATGAAGTAATGCCGGCATTTGAGGACCTCGAGCTTGACCACTATACAGGTGAAGGAGAGAATAAGCTGGTTCGTGCCCTGGGGAGTACATGTCTAAGGTAGAAGGAGTACATCAAGCTTCCAAACTAGACGCATCCGCCTCCTCCTTCTCCTCAGGTGAATCAGGGCACTCCGCCTCCTCCTCCTCCTCCTCCTCCTCCTCCGGCGAGTGATCAGTGCACACCTCCTCCTTCTCCGGCTCCACCGGCGCATGGGGGCACTTCTCCTCCTCCTTCGCCTACTCCGGCCCGTCGGAGCAGTACGCCACCTCCTCAGCCTCGTCTGCAACGGCGGAAGACAAACGCTGCCGCTGTGGCTCCTCCGGTGCCTAGTAAGCAACGACGTAAGGGAGCCGCCGCCGCTCCGGCGGCTAGCCGTACAAGCATAGGCAGCAGGGGATACAGATACGGTCCATCACTCAAGTCTCTGGAAAAGTTACCATATGAGAGGACCGAGTCTGAAAACAAGGAGATAAGTCAGGCCGAAGTGAGGGACCATTTTGAAAAGAAAACTCCAGCTCCGAAGGATAAGATAGATCCGGTGAAAGCGATGCGCATTATCGATGCCCTGAAGCGACCACCACTGCCTCCGCTGGATTCCAACTATGTTCGCACTCTTAAAAAGACATATCAAGATGCACGGCGGATGGGAAGTACTTCCAGTGACGCAAATTTAGCAGAACGAAGAAGTGGGAAAAAAATTCCCCAGCTCGGCGAACAGGCGAACCAATCGTGCCCCCCGCTTAAGGTTTCTAGCGATATCGTCGCTAATCATCTAGGGATGGTCCCCGGTACCAAACCTGGTGATTACCCGAGCGATGATGTACAGTTTGAGCAGTTGGAGGTGGACGAATTCAAATACTGGTATGGGCATCCTCTCGTCAAACCAGATCATCCTCCTCTAACAACGATGATGCGGAGATTCCATGAATGGTACATGCAAAGCTGCCGCGAGTCTGAGAAGGATTCTTTGGTACTGTCAGTTAAAGATCAGCACGACCTCGTTGGAACTGAAATGTTGAATATTGAATTTGAGGAGATATGGAAGTTATACAATCAGAAGGTTATCGACAAAACAATCATGACTTGCTACTGTCTGTAAGTACTACTTCTGTAATTAAGTCTCTCTATGTATATAGCTCAGCTCTTTCATTGCATGTATATATATAATTATCCTCATTACTATATTATGCAGATTGAAGATCGCCGAATGCAGAAAAGCACAAATGTATGACATTGGGTTCATTAACCCAGATGTCATACATGAGCATAATTTAAAACATTATCCCACACAAACCGAGGAGAACTTGCTAGAATCGTTCCTTAAAAATCAAAACAAAGGGACAATACTCTTTTCTTAGAACTTCAAGTGAGCGTTACTGTCTTCTGCATATTCGGTTTCCTTTATTGCTCGAGGTTTATAGTAATGTAATTGATGAGTTATGCATGTGTGCGCAGTTTCCACTTTATTCTGTTAGAGATTCAGGTTGAGCGGGGACTAGTAATCGTCTTAGACTCGAAACGAAAAGATCCCCAGAATTATGCGGACATGACTAAAATTCTCCAGAAGTAAGTTCAATCGATCGTTATCGCATCATATCGGCAACTTCAATTTGTTCATTTCCTGATATCAAGTAATTATTTTCTTTGTCCGGCAGGGTTTGGAAAGAGTTCCCAACAATTGTTCCGGCAATGCCGACGGAGCTGCGATTTACACATCCGAAAGTAAGTACTACTAGCTAGTTCCACGCATCTCTCATTGATTCTAGTTTCATCAATATCATTTATCATGCTTGATTATCAGTTGGATTGAAATCTATTTCTCGTAAGTGCTTGTGGCAGGAAGACGAGACTAATTTATGTGGATACTACGTTTGCGACTTCATCTACAACGCGACGACCCCTAGGCGGGGCTACTCGGAAAAATAATTTCAAGTGCGTAAGCAATAAGATTCACACTTTTATTTTATTACCACATATATGTATTGACCCCCTTCTTAAAATTAGACGTGGAAGATGCAGGATGAACTCCTACCACATGATCGCATACGAGCAATTCAAGAAGAATTGGCGGGATTTTTTCTTGACCACGTCATCAATAAAGCCGGAGAATACCATCTGCAATTGGACATTAGATGTTAGGGATTGTAAGAGATCTCATATTTTATATATGTAGCTAGTAGTGTCGGATATATATATGAAAACTTGTTATACGACCAATCTCACGGAGAAAAAGAGGTCGATCACTTAAGTTCTTGACGATCTTCCGTATTTAATGGTTCCTTCATTTGCTTACTAGCTAGCGTGTCGAGTTCTCTCTATAGTAGCTAGCGTCGACCAAGCACGGAGAAAGAAAGGACACTTCTCTCTATCAATTAGCTAGCTATAACAATATAAAACCACTAAATTAACTCTCTAAAACCCCCTAAACCCCCCCTCCCTTTAAAAAAAACAAGCAACTACCACATGCTGACGCGTGGATGTCTGTTGGTCCCGGTTGGTGTTACCAACCGGGACTAAAGGTCCTCCTGCCTGGACTCCCCGCAGAGGCCACGTGGAGCCCCTTCTATCTCGGTTTGTAAGAGAACCGGGACTAAAGGTTTTGGGCTTTAGTCCCATAACTTGAATCCCGGTTCGGAACCGGGACAAATGGGCCTGACGAACCGGGACAAATGGTTTTTTTCTACTAGTGCACCTTCAGATTTGTTTTTAGGTTTCCACGTACCTTTCGTTTTCTCCTTATTTTCTAGCTTCCAACAATCATCAATCAGGTGACCCAGTTTCTTACAATACCTGCAGAACTTTTCTTTCCCAGATCTCTGGACTTCGAATGACCTCTGTGGTTCTTACTGTTATCTCTATTGTTGGGGTTGTATGTTTTCTGCTCAGGCCTGCCTCGTACCTGCAATGCTTCTCCTTTGGAGGACGATTCCTTAGATTGCAACATATCTTTCATCTTTTCCTTCTGTTGAAGGGCCTCATATACTTCCGCAACAGTTAGTTCATCACGGCTATATAATAGCGTATCACGGAAATTTGCAAAGGAATTAGGCAGCGAGCATAAAAGTAGAAGACCTAAGTCTTCATCATCATACTATACCTCCATGGACTGTAAGTCAGAAACAATCTCCTTGAAGATCGATAAGTGGTTCAGCACCGAACCACCTTCTTGCAACTTGTGCGTGACCAACTTCATCTTCTACCCTAAAAGTAGAAGACCTAAATCTTCATCATCATACTGTACCTCCATGGACTGTAACTCAGAAAGAATCTCCTTGAAGATCGATAAGTGGTTCAGCACCGAACCACCTTCTTGCAACTTGTGCGTGAACAACTTCATCTTCGTGTGCATCTTACTGGTCAGATCCTTGGACATGCATATCGATTCCAGCTTTAGCCAAAGACCTGCTGCAGTTTTTTCTGCCAACACTTCTTGCAAAATATTTTTAGATAGATGAAGATGAATTAGAGCCATAGCCTTACAATCTTTACGCTTCTCATCAGCGGTCCAAGTCTTCTGTTCTTTACCGCCGAATCCATCAAGCGCCTCATCCAGATCGGCATGCGTCAACACTGCCCGCATCTTCACTTGCCACAATGAAAATTCGGTGTCGTAGTCCAGCAGCGAAAGATCGTACTTCATCGATGCCATGTCATCAAAGAAACCCTAAACAAAAAACAAGGCTCTGATGCCACTTGTTAGAGATACGACAAACAATTGATACGATGAAGAACGGAATCAAGCAAAGGGACACGAGATTTTAACGTGGTAAATCCCTCCAACACGAAGGGGAAAAACCACGGGTGCCAGCCAGCCAAACTTCACTATGGTCGGGCGAGGTTACAAACGCCAGGGATTTACAACTGATCGACTTATCCCGTGCGGCGGCTTACAAGAGGTATATATAATACAGGTGTCCTAGGTCAACCCTGATCTTTCTTTTTATATTAGAATTTGGAGCATAACATAACAACACATACGCTACATTATTCCTTAGCCCTCGTGGCCTTCCCAGTTTCTCATTCAATCAAAATGACTATTTATACAAAGTTTAGCACCCGGCCACACAACCTCATGCACCTTGGTCTTGCGGGTGACTCAGACGGCCGGCAACTACTCAACAGACCCAGCTAGCATGCACGCCTTCTAACCACTCTTGTAGCTAACCCACTAATAAACATATACGTGCGGCTAACCACTCAATGCATGCACTAACTACCCACACTAGTCAGCCACACGCACCCATCAAGCTACTTAACTTGTCGGATCACCCAGCTCCTGATCGAGCAGTCAGTCATGCTTCAACCTTGCTCGCGCTTTGCCGCTTCTCACGGCATCTCCCTATCACACGGCACCATCGGCATATTATCATGCTCGCCGCATCACACGGCAGCACGGTATCTTGCCTCCATTGTGCATAACTGAAGCTTCACCGGACACTTGATAACCTGGACTAAATTACATGATGTGCACACATGCACGTACACATGGCACATGACAAGATTATTTCTAACATAGCCACCCTAGTCGGACGGTTCCTGATGTCTTCTATTCCCTAATGCATTTTCACGTTGCTCCTATTTTTCCTCATCTGCCAACTATTAAAATATGTGGCAAAAAAGTGTTTGTAGATCGATGCTACTACTTGGCTAAAGATGGACCTATGGTGCCGTATTTATAGATAGAGATGGCCAACTCCTACTATTCATCTTTGGACATTGTTAGATCATTATCGTTTTTCATTCATTCCATGTCACTGTTTTCTTTGTTTGTATGGATCAAGGACAGACACATATATGGTTGTTGTTACTTCTTTTATTCAGTGTGGCAAAGTTTAATAAATGCATCTGATGTTACGATAAGACAAGACATACGCATCAAGGACGCCAAACAAACAATAAAGTCACGTGGTGAGACCAAAACCTAAACCAAAGCATCTGAAGTCTTCATGTTGGCCTTTGCCCTCCATGTATAGAGGTTCTATACCTTGAGTAAAGAACAAGAAAAGATCAAGGTCAATATTTTTTAAGGGCAAGTAACAACAAGCTGAATTCTTGACCACTGTACAGGTCCTTGATTGGGCCTGGGTGGCGTGAGTTACTAGTCAGCTGGCCCCGCTGCATAGTGCAGATTGGCGGCAGCTTGCCTACTCCCGCCTTGCGCCTCCCCCTTGCTGCTCACTGGCCGTCCGCCGTGTCAGGCTTGTTACTGCTTCCTTCCTTGGTTCAAAGTAGAAAATGTGGAGATTTTGTTCTGAAGCGTATGTGTGAATGTGCACGCGGGACCACTTTTGACATTTTTTTGTAAGAACAAGGGCCGAAGTTGTCAAAAAGAATATTCAGGTATTTGTCCATCGGTATCCACGCATTGCACCTTGAATTGAGATTCAATTTTAGATTTATTGTGCAACTGAGCGACATTTATTATTTTACTATATGATCTGACTTCTTTCTAGTATTAATGAAGCCGGCAGGGAGATTCTCCCTGTTGCTCCTAAAGCAAAATTAATATGGTCTTGCACAGCGCTGGGTATTTTGGGGGTAGTTCTAGCCTCTGAAGATTTTTCCTGTGCTGATTTCCTTTTTTAGCCCATGGATTGCTCCATTCCTAGCTATGCTATATAGGTGCGATCCAAATGATCTAGTATGATCATTTCAGTTATCTGTTAATACAAGAAGAGACACCTAATTCAGGCATCGTCGCAGGCCCCTTGTTGTCGTGCATGAGTTTAGCAGAGGGAAACATGCAGGCTGCGGTTCGGGAGAGACGAGCGGACACGATTGGGAGAGGTGGGGAAAACTGGGTGGACCGGCCGAATTTAGTTCATATAAATTTGTACTATTTCAGATCAAATTCATCTAAACAACACATTATATTTTTATTATTAGGCTTCTAACTTCCATTTTGGTGTTTGAAACTTGCACGTATTATTATTTTGTCATAATAACATAACAACATGTTGGCGCACGTCGTAGCACGTGAAGTAGCTCAGTGTTGTCCGATCATCGTGCAACCATGCATAGCCAATATGGTGTTCGTGCCATGATGATTTGTTAGCCATGTCCACTAAAACTAGGAAAAACGTCTAAGTCGGCCAATAGATGGCGCATGCGAGATTGGCTGCATCGATCGTGATTCACATGCTGAGGCGGTGCATGCACTATCTTCCTTTTTACTTCCCCATGGGCGAAAACTCTCCCAACCATTAGTATGTCGATATTGCCTGCGGCGGCCTCCTCCTTTTTCTTGTAAAGCACGCACATCCCGTGGACTATGGATGTGTTTTCCTCGCGCATTGCAACAAACGAGCATTTGCTGAAGAATGAAACAAAACAACTCAGGAGCGACAGGGCTGCGCTCAAAATGAAGATAAATTATTTCAGAAAGGATGGAGAGAAGAAAGAAACAAGATTCATCAGTTGAAGTTAATCCTTGATAACGAGTAGACTATTTAGTTTGTCAAATTGAACAATGAAACTAGGTAGTCACTTTTATGAAGTTGACGTTAAGTTGATGAGTAGTATCTAGTTCTTTAACTAGCTAGTAACTTGTGATGTTAAATTAGGTAGTTCTTTAACTAGCTAGATCTTTTATTACCTAAAAATCAATTTGCTGGCGTTGGCCAACGACCATTTTAACATAGAGTTACCGTGGCGTTGGCCACGTGACACGCCATTATCATGCTTGTTAGCCCTGGTGTGGGCTCCAATGCCACCACTGCTTTTTAACAATGGCGCCATATTGATGGCGTCAAATGTCCATGCCAGCAAGGCCATTTTTTTGGCACACCATAGCTAGGGTTTCCTACTCTAGTGTGGAATGGATGTCAAAGGCATGAGTGGTATAGACCTGAACAAGTATATGAAATACGTAGATATCATGAAGAATATTTTCAGGAGTGAGGAAGAAGCCTACACGTTCTATCTAGGCTATGCGAGAAGCCAGGATTTTGGTGTTAGAAAGGATGATTTGAAGTACAGGGGCTTCAAAAAATGCATATAGACAAGTGTACAAGTGTTGCAAACAAGTATGGCGGGCCGTTAAGCCCTTCAACAAAGCTGACACAAAAAAACACCGAGGGATCTTTCTCGGTATCAGTGTCCTGCACTTTTTCAGGTTGAGCTACAAGATACCAATGGCCTTTGGTTCGTCAAGAATTCTGTGAACAGGTATAACCATCCATATTTTCCTCCTGACTTGACTCCCTACTTATCAGCTGGCCGTATAATGACTGATGCGTAGAAGGCGGATGTCATCAAGTATGTTGTTGGTGGAGTTTGAACACATCAGATTATGAGCGTAATGGAGAAGAATGTCGGAGGTCCTGACATGGTTTAATTTATAGATCAGGACCTATATAACGATGTTTCTATTCATAAGAAACGCAAGATAGAAGGCAATGATGCTAGATATTTGCTCACCTATATGATACCACAGAAAAAGAAAATCAAACCCATAATTCTTTTACAAATACACAACATACAACAAATGCCATTTGAGCAATATATTCTGGGCTAATTCACAATTTTTGATTGGCTACGTTGCCTTTGGTGGTGTCGTGGTGTTTGATAGTACATATCCGTCTAACAAGTATAGTCTTCTGTTTGTCTAATTTGTTAGTCTGATCCATCACCACAACACAGTTATGTTTGGGTTTGTTCTGTATTAGACGAGCCAGTGGCTTCTTCAGGTATTTTCGGAGGCAATGCCCCGGACCCAACCCACTTCGGCAATCACCGATAGGGACGGTTCGATGGCTAAAGCTATAGCTACTCTCCTGACGAACATAGGTCATCGTTTGGGCACATCGCATATCGAGGAGAATATGGCAATGCACCTTCAGAAGAGAAAGCTTGAGGAACTTGGAAAAATTATTTACCATTGTTGGGATGTTGATGAGTTTGAGAGACAATAGGAGACTTATAAGGTTCAGTTAAACATTAAACCAAACCAGACGAGGCCATCATGGGTTAACATGATAATGATGTATGAGCTGAGACACAAGTGAGATGCGGCATACACAAATGGCTGATATTTTCTAGGCATGATGTGTAATCAGATAAGTGAGTCTCTCAACTCAAGACTTCTTTCATGTGCATCTGAACAGGAAGATGCATCTTGTTGATTTAGTGCATCATTTTGAGCACATTGTCTCATTTATGCGTAAGAATGAAGCAGCATTACATGCAATAGTGTCACATATGATACCCTTCACTAAGCTGATTGCACATCCTCTGGAGATTGCTGCCTCTTATATTTATACCTCTGTGATGTTTGCAAATGTAAAGTGTCATATTGTCAAAGGAACAAACTAGCAGATCGTAGACCAGGTGGGGTGTGATGGTTTGGTAAAAGTATGGACTTTTGAAAGTCCCATATGGTGAAGTCCCACATGCCAAGGATGTTAGAGAATTGCAAGGTAAGGATGGTAAGTACTTGGATGATACAGTTCCCACTGACTTAAAAGGTAAGGATGGTAAGAACTTGGATGCAGAAAACATGGATGGTAATGAACCCAATGACGTGGAAGATAGGGATGAAAAAAGATTTGGATGCAGAAAACTTAAATGGTAAGGATCCCAATGACTTTTAAGGTAAAGATGATGAGGAGAATGATGCACAAAAATGTTGGATACACAAGGCTTGAATGCTAAGTCTGTGGCTGTTAGATATCATGTGACTTGTCTATTCAATGGAGCAAGACTAGATGTTGCAGCTCGTAAATATAGAAAAATGGAAAGTTGGGAAATACATTTTGGTTCCTGGTTCTAGACATAAACAAAAAGTCAAAATAGTTCAGAAGTTATTTTAGGTCAATACTCGACTTTGTTTTGCACTAGTATATAAATTTTCATGAAAAAAATACAAACATTGACTTCAGGGCAAAAAGACAAAAAAATATTTGCTATTATAGTTCACTATCCACACTATTTTGGCCAAAAAATTGTCTTTTTTGAAAAGAAATCAAAGGGTAATTTTGTTTTTGTGTAATTTTTTTTCAAAATCACAATGAAAGGTCAAGTTTATTTAGAAAATATTTTCAGAAATTTTCGAGTTTTTGTTGAATTACTAAAAAAACAGATAGGGTGTGGACACACCCAGAAACCAAACGTTCCTGTCCGAAAAGTGAGGTGTACAGAGAGTAGAAGAGATCTTTTACGGTACATCATACTACTTCTAATACATGGTAGTTCTCTCTCCGTTCGAAAATACTTGTCTTAGAAGTGGATGTATCTAGACTTATTTTAGATATAGATACATCCATTTTACTCATTTTAGGACAAGTATTTCCGGACAGAGAAAGTATTTATTATCTCAACAAAGGGTTGATTAGCTGGGTAGTTTGGTACTTTTTGTTTCCTAAGTTGTAAAATCCCTCGCCCTGACCGCCCTTGTGAGGCCTCTTCCGGTCATCGGCAACACCCGCACAGAAATCAATCACACTTTAGAGGTCAGACCGTCTGATAATGGCGACGCCTGGCTCCGTGCCCTTCTAGTGGGAGCTCCAACCGGGCATCCCAATTCCGAAGCAGCCTACAGACCATGGAGCCACTGCTACATCCTCATAATCGGCGGCACCGTCTGTTAGAATAAAAGTAAAGTCTGTTTTAAACCTTGAAGTTGTAGATCTCGTCCGAAACAAACCATTATCTTTAAATCCCAGAAGTTTATACCCTGTACTCACTTATCCCGGTCAATCTCGACCCTGGTCTTGTTTGGCGCACCGGGAAAAGACACATCCCGCCCGGGATTAAGTCTACCTCTCACTTACATCCCTATCCCACATGTCAGATCCATCCTCCAGCCCTGACCCGTCCTCTCTCTCCTGAAATCTGCAGGCGCCTGGACCGCTGGACGGCACGAACGCGGCGGAATAGCGACGCGCGCCTTGGGGGTCATCGACCGATGAGGGCCTGTAGTGCCCGCACGCTCCCTGGACGCCGCGTGAGGCGTTCACTATCAGCACTGTCATGGTGCCGGAGCCGAGCGAATGCCCCGTGAAGACGAGCTTGCGGTCTCACCCTTGCTGGCGCAGCAGGTCCCACAGCTTCGTCCTCGCCGGTCGAGGCCTCAACCTCATTGTGTGTGAGCGGCCGCAGTCCGTGGCGCGGTGCCGTGGGCGGCCAAGAGGCGGGAAGCTGCAGGTGCAGAGCACCTCATACGCGCTCAGCCCATCGTCAGCGGGCACATGCAGGTCCCTGTGATGTCCGTGCAGCAATGTGGAATAACGCGTATGAATTCCTGCATGTTGCGTTGTGCGCAGATTCGATCATATCAATCAGGCCAATATCGATTAAGTTGTTTAGCACATATATGAGCACTTGGTGCTAGATTGCTTAGCTACCACTTATGCAGGCACACCGGGCAGAAGAAATCAATCAACCGGAGCAATTAAACCATTCATGGTGGCACCGGAGGTAGGCAACGGGCCAACGGCAGCGTCCAGGGCAGCGAACCTGTCGCCGCGTGCCGACTGCGGGCGGCCGCGAGGTGGTCCTATACACGCTCCTTGATGAGGGCCTCGTCTAAACCGCGGCGGCTCGAGGGGCAGATACACCGCGGCATGACATGCAGCTAGCCCATCACTATGCGTGAAGACAGAGCTGCCGCGGTTTCTCGAGAGAGCGATAGAGTGATTGGGGAAGAGAAGACGATATGACATGTGGACCCGTGAAGTCAGTGACATTAGAGTGTGATCCAGCCGGGAAAGTTGGTTTCTGGTGCGTCAAACTGGTCATAGACACGTTTCGGGGTTGAAATTGACCGGGATCGGTGAGTATAGGGTACAAATTTCAGGGATTTGAAGATGAGGGTTTATTTGCGACCAACTATATAATCTTAGGGTTTAAAACAGACTTTACTCTTAGAATAATCTTGACATGTGATGCATGGGTTAGTGTCCGAGTGATTTGGCCAAGTTGGTTAGACATTGGAGTAGCAAAGTATGCAAGTCCAAGGTTGTTAGCTGCTGCTGCATGAGTGGTCGGGTTGTGTGGTTCCTAGAGTGATTTAGGAGAAGATCCGGTCATTAGTTAGTGGTTAGCTAGTTACACTGTGTGGTTCCTAGACTGATTTAGGAGATTTAGGAGAGATGACGTTGTTTGGGCGTTGGCCGTGCTAAGTGCTGGACGTGGCCGTGCATATAGCAAGAGAGTGGTTAATGGCCGGTGTGACCGTGGCTGAGTGCGTTCCTTGTGTCTAAATGTGTTGCTTTAAGTAATGAAGAAGTGAGGCCGTGAGGGCTGGGAGAAAAACATGTAGCCACGGTGGTAACCAAGGAAGTGTCTTTGGCAAAGCTGTTCATCTTCCTTGGTTCATGCGTGTGTGTGTGAGAGAGTTCTTGAGAGGAGAGAGAGCTGTGAGAGGCAGCCAGGAGGAAGAAGAAGTGACGCTGAGAGGAGGCGACGCCAACACCGTCGCCGTTGCAGCTCCCTCCGAGGCTCCGCCGCCCCGGCATCTCTAATCTCACTGCGTCCAGCAGCCGTACGCGTGCCATGGGTGCTTCGACATCTATGTTGGTCCAAACGTGTCGGCAGTGTTGTCGCCTCCGTCAACGTTGCGAGCGCCAGCGCCGCAGCATAGGCGTTCCATGTCCGCGTTGTTCACGACGTCACCGGCGCTTCTAGTCGTGGTCCATGTGTAAGCGTACCTCCTTGCCTGCCGCCGCCGAGGCTTGTGTTGTGTGCAGCGGCTGCAGCTGCCGGCTGGTGTATGTTAGAATACAACTTGTAATATGATTAAAGAGTCCTACTCGGTTTGTAATAGGGCTAGGTCGGTGCGGCTAGCTTCTCATATATATACCTTTTGTAACCGGCACAATATCATTATCAATTATTGTTTAATACAACTTTATATGGTATTTTTACTAAAAGCCTGGCTACTACTCCTTTTCAAAACATTCGTTTCAGTCTCAACGTCGCTGAGCCTACCGTTGATACTACGGGGATGTTAGTATATAACTTGTAATAGGATTGAAGAGTCCTACTCAGTTTGTAACAGGGCTAGGTCGGTGCGACTAGCTCATCATATATACCTCTTGCAACCGATATAATATCATTATAAATTATAGTTCAATACAACTTTACAGTGTAGTCTAGGTCCGCGTCATAGCCGCAAAACAATGGGTGATCACATACGTACTACTAGTGCATCTGGACAATATCAATCAATTAGGAGGCTAGCTTGATCAGCTTGGCGTGCTTTTGTGCATGGAGATTTCCTGGGCCAAAAGTACTGGCCTGCAAGGATCGATTCGCTATGTATAATCGTCTTAGTTACATCCAAAATTTTAAATAGCCGGCTATAGTTCAGCTATAGCGAGGCTATAGCTGTTTGAGAAGGTGCCGCTATGTGAGTTAGCCCGCTAAACTCACGAAATAGCCCGCTATAGCGGGCTATAGCCACACTATAGTTAATTTGGAGGGCCGCCGCTATTTATCATAGCCTACTATTTAAAACATTGGTTACATCTCATCTCCGTCAGAAAGTACTCGGCCAGATTGGACCCAGTCTTAGAATGAATGGATCTGGTCCGCTTGGAGCATAAGAAGAAAATACACGGGCTCCTCAATGCATGTAGAGTTTTGGTATTTATTTCGTGTCTTCCAATTTTGCCGCTTGAACAAAAAAAATGCTGATTTTTCGCTACTAGTATTGGCAGATCTAGTCCATTGAATGATTAGAAATGAACGGTTCATATTATTTAGATGTACCGTAAAGGATCTCTAGAATTAAGAAAATAAAGAATAAATCCTTGATTGTTGAGCGGCTCTCAGGTTTCTTATATTGGCATCCATGGAGCATAGACATTGTACACTGAACATCCAGGCACTGACTCATTACATAATGCTAATAGAAGATAATAAAAAATGCGATTCATGTTTGTGTATCGATTATTATCTGGTTTATGTATGCAATCATGGGTATTTACCAAACCTGTTACATGGTTACAGGTTGGAATTTATCAAGGATTGCTTCCCCCTTATAAACAACTTTTTCCTACCTAATGAACTGCTCCATAACTGCAGTGCACGCAGCTCAGCATGGCTATAGCCCTAGCGGTAATACAGACAGGAGAAACTGAATCTAGCATTTAAAAAGAATAGAGATGACCATGCTTGGACGCAAAGGAGTTTAGAAAACTATGATTGCTCAAAAATATTGGAGTCTGAAATAGCATTCTTGGACTAATATCGGTCTTTACTGGGAACGTGCAAGGTCCTCGCAAATAACGTCTCACAATGAAAATAAAACATTTTATCACAATTCTTTAATACGTCATTTTGGCTACATTTTTGCATAATTTGGTTCACATATAAGAGCTTATGTTACTTTGAATAGAAATAAACAATACTGAATTGTAATACTTCAATATGTAGTGAATCTGGATATGCACATGGGCAAGTATACTTCAATATGTAGACAATAACATGGAAATTCTCACAAAAAACAAAACGTCTGATTGTCGATCTCGTGGACCATCTCTTTATTAATTGTATATTACAAGATTTAGATCTACATAACCATTCTCGGCATTCATACAAATAGCAAAGTGGTGTACATATGTATACATACGCTAAAGAACATGACAATTGTGCTAGGAAACACGAGGATTTTGATTCAGTTTCGTTGGTGTATGTGTAGCTCAATGTGTGACTGAATAAATATATACTGAGAACAAAGTTCAATATGATTAGATTTGTTTTAAATAGAAATTTTGTAATTCCTTTTTGTTATTTAATAGCAACACAACCATATGTTCATATTCAAGAAAACGGTCAGTATTACACTTTTATAAATGTATCAATACCTAAAAAAATAAATGTTATGGTCAAAGGGGGATAAAAAGGATCAATAAATATGTGTGTAAATGAAATAAATATCTTATACTTTCGAAGAATAATAAGTTGATGCCCTGGCAATCGCGAGGGCCACCATGCTAGTTCAGCTTAAAGATACACCTATGTAATCTACATGACGATGCATACTAGCAAAGAATGAAGCCAGCTTCAGTATTGAAGATTAACAAACAAGAGGGGCATGTGCACGGGTAGAATGCAGGCTGGGCGTCTCCGGCCCGGGCCATCATGATATCAAACCAAGCATCAGGTGCTAATCTTGGTGTGGACATGGAAAACTCCCGTCGCTGATAATATCATCAATTTATCTTTCGCGGTGCCTAATCGTGCATGGGCCTGGTCATGTCGCCCTCCTGCCAACGTGCTTTTGAGCGGAGCGCCATTAGGGTATAGACATCACATATCTGCTCAAATTATGCATACTGAACAGTACATATGGCCATCATCAACCTGTTGTTTACTTTCATTGATAACAGTGTGTGGCCATTTGTATGGTCATTCTGGCTACGAGAATCATGGTATGGGAGAGCTCTACGGTTGATGATCCAAGACCATATGGGCTTGCTTCAGATAAAATAATGCATATTGAGCATGTTAGAGGTGTTTCTGCCAGTAGAGCAATGATGTTGATCTTCTCGACGCCACCTATTCCTTAATTTTTTCCACATATTTTCATGTGTTCTTGTCTTGTTGGTTCATAGAGTTACTCTTATTTTGAGCTTATCAGCAGCCTATTTGAAAGCGTGGTATTAATGAGTTGGACTAGTACAGTTCGATGCTTTTCGATTTTGGTTACGACTGATCGGTATTTATGCACACATCGCAAACGAGTATTATTCATGGTTGGCGGTTGTTTTATCGTTAATATTTTCCATTAAATTTCATTCCTACTTATATTTTTTAAAGAACCAAGACGAGTTGCCTCTATCCTCCTTGTTTAAATCTAATCTTATAGTGAAAACTTAAGTCACCGCATGCTAAGGCTAAGTACATATAGCAAGTCAAATCAAGGAAACTGAAATAAAACATAAAGTAGATCAAACACTCTGAAGACTACGTGTGTGCACCTTTTGCACGTTGCATCTCGAAGTTAGTCTTTGGTTTGAGTGAAGAACTAACACTACTGGCATATACAAAATTAGTGATGTTCATTCCTCCTCACACATGCTGCTAGTTTTAAGGGAAATATTAGATTATAATAAATATGCATGTTGTAGAACATTTTTGTTTACTTGTCAAGTTTATTTTTGGTTATCCTGGACATGTTTTGATGTTTTAAAAGAACTTACATCAGTATAAAATAAGAATTGTTAAGGGTACACTGGACACCGCTAGTACGTCTTTTAGTGACGTTTCCTCGATACCAGCACAGTGCTACTATTGTGGGAAATATTCCATTACGATAAGTATTATATCATATACATGTTATTTTTTCTAGATTTTTTGCATGCTATTATTTTTTTCTAGCATATACATGTTACTTACAACTTCTTAATTAGTACACAAAACTTTCGACGTACGTTTGCTTACATATCGAATGGACGCAATCAAGATGTTCGATGGAGAGTTTGTCAACTTCACAGAGATCATTGTACATTTTTTTCTGACTTCAAAAGTGTGTATGCATGTTGTACAACATTATTGGTTACATTCCCAATTTTTCTTTGATTATTTTGGGCATATTTTGATGTTTCTACGGGATTTACCGCCAAAGAAATATAGCAGTATTCCGTACATCATAAACGCTGCTAACAGTGGCGGAGCCACCACCCGGCTACCCAGGGCGGCTGCATGAGCTGTGCCATAGACTATAGCCTGATCAATAGTAGTAAACGTACAGCTACTACCATTTTGGAGGGGCAAATATCTGATATACTAGAGCATAGTGTACTTTGCCCTGGCTCTCCAGCCGAACTGGCTCCGCCACTGGCTGCTAATATCGCCTTTAGTGGCATTTACATTTGAGCTGGCGCTACTAGTTTTTTTGGATGTTTAAATTAGTGGTTGATATTTTGCAAGTGTGTTAACAAATGTGTTGATTTATATTATTGAGAGGTTCCTGTGTTGATATTCAGGAGATGCATAACAGTGTAAAAGGAACGTCATAATAGTTCAAAATTACTAACAACTGCAATTCTTGGCATGCAAATTAATTGTTCCCCGTGGATTATTAACACCAAATTCTTAGCAATATAACTAACAACAATTTTTCTAACATCTCATCTAGGTAAAAGTCTGAGCGAAAAAATCATTAGTGCAATGGAAGCCACTAGAAGAAATTCTGCTACTGATCCAGCTGGGAGTACGAGACTATTCATCACAACAACTGCCAGTTCATACCGAAGCTTTTCAAATTTCTCTATCTGCGCTCGTATCTCCATGTTTTGGATGAGCAGAACATTTTAATTTGTCCTTGTTTCTCCTTCATCTTCACTTGCTTCTCTCGGGAATCTGTCAACGCATCATCCAACTAGGCTCTGAGTGATCGAGTGCAGTACGCGATGAAATGATTTCCATAAACCAATAAGAGATCCAGCCATCTCCATGGGTAGCAAGAGTATGGTTGCTTCATTCAGGCGTCCAAACGTATTAATGCAATGAAATGAGAGTTACCAATACTCTAATTAACAAATATAAATAGTTGTTTGGTTATACCTCGGTTCCTTTTAAGAAATACTTGACTTTCATTTCTTTGAGCGTACGAGGTTCTCTTCATAACATTTGCTGCCGGAATGGAGCACATGTGGGCTTCTAGGATTTGGGGGACCTTCAACACCTGTGGCGTACGAATACAGCTGGATCCGCCGGAGGACCCACTGTTGGAACGTGACGATTCGCTGTACATAGCTAGTTTAGCAGAACTTGACGGAGTAGTCATGGCCGAATAGAGGATCGGACGCTATTAATATGTAACACGCTAGCGACGTTCCACGTCCTGGAACACTGCTAATCGACCTTACATTAGAGACTTTTCAATTCTGTAGACGTTGTGAGTAGTTCTTGGCCGATGGCGTACAGAACTAGCAGCGTGCGATCCGGTCGAGCGCTGCTAGTGAGTAACTATTTGTAGCGTTTATGGTATTCACAAAAGCTGATGTTATTTGTCCAAAGTTAGTTGCTGCGTTAGGTTTTACTGAGACGCTGCTGATGTGAAATTCCTATAAGTGGTTTTCCTACTAATGTGCTATGGATCCGCCGCTACCGCCTGCTACCCGCAACTGTGTTGCCGCTTCCTAACGTAACATGCATCGGCTCCATGCGTCCCCACCGCCGGAGATCGCACAAAACCTAGCGGCCCCGCGAGTGGCTGATCCCCGCCGCCACAAACCTTACTGAGGGAGGTACGAGATGGAGCCTTGCCGCCGCTAGCGCAGCACGGGCTTCGCCCTACGGACACCCTATGGTGATGGGACGGGGAAAGACACGTAGCGGCCAATATGGAATTCCCATGACACACTTGTGGGGCGCCTCGTGGGAGCGGATTTAGATGCAAGCAAACTCTTTAGTTCAGGCCCCAAACTTTGGGCACATGAAATTCTAAGATTGGAGTGAGAAGTTTAATAACCATAAGCAGAGGATAACCACATATAGTTTGTCAAATCAAATAAACCGAAGTATAAAATAAACAACAAACATAAAGTTGATCAAACCCTAGGAAGAGACTACGTGTTGACCTTTTGTCCGTGGCATCTCGAAATTAGTTTATTCTTTCTGGTGAAGAACTGACACTTGTGCGGTATACTAAGAGCCTGTTCGGCAATGCTCCACTCCACTGCAGGAGTGGAGAGCGCGGAGCGTCGATTTCTCAACTCCGTAGAAATACACTGCAGACTGCTCCGCCGAGCTGATCCGTTCGGCGCCGCTCCGTTGGCTCCGGGAGCAGAGTTGTGGAGTGGAGTAAATCCAAACAGCTCCTAACTACAGATGAGTAGAAAAGTCCTATACATTAAGGGTAGGCACGGGCCAGGCTGGTGCGGTCCTTGACCTAACCGTACCAGACTGAGGTGCTGTCTGGTCCCGTTTTCCGCGACCGCCTGCAGGCCTTGGTCTGATCGAGTGCACTAGCCATGGTGACCGACGATAGCCGGTAGTGGAGTATGGCGACTCAAGGAGCACGTGGGGAGCACATAAGACAAGCATGGACCTTCGACTAGACATGGATGTCGGGGTGGGGGGAAGCCGCTGGCAGCACGGGTGAGCAATGGCAGCGCCGTAGGGGTGAGACGATGACCACGATCGAGTGGCTCGTCGATGCCGCCATGAGAGACATGCCGGTCACGCCCTATAGCACCGTCCCGGAAAAAAAAGGCATGCTGGTTACGCCCTGGAGCTCGCCGACGCGGCCACGAAAGGCACTCCGGCCGGCCACGCCATGCAGTGTTCTCATCACATCTTCCCCGGTGTGCACGTGTTCCGGCTCAAACACGGTCAAGGGGGCGCGCTGGGTGGGAAATGAGTGGAGATGGGAGAGGAGAGGATATGAGCTACAGCGGTGCTGGCAGAGGACAAGAGATGGGCGATGGTGGCGTTCGGAGAGGATAAGAGATGGACGATGGTGGCGCTGGGACGGGAGGAAGGAGCATAGGGTTGATCGCGCCGTCCACAGCCAGGGGAATCGAGCGCCTCATGTCTTCCATCAGTCCTATGCGGGTCCCTAGCTAGATGATAGTGTGCATGGGCCTTTTCTCGGTCCAACTGAGCCGCTTGCTCAAATACCGGGCAGATAGGATGTTGTTTCTGGCCCAATTTCACAAACAGGACCGACCAAAAATACTAGTGGGCCTTGAGTGTTCTTTTAGGAGTATTTTTTTCATCCGGTATGGAGCGGGGCGAAATCACTAATTTAGGAGTATTTTTTTCAACTATCACTCCCACCTCCCTTGTTACTTGTCGCAGCGTGAGAGTTTTCCAATTTTTTCACAAATCCATCTATTCAAAACATTTTATGTCTAAACACGTGCATCCAAATCCCGAATCAATAGATTCCTCGTGTTGAGATCTTCAAAACTAGAGACCATGTTGATAGGTTTTGAAAAACTTTTATTTCGCAAAAAATACCAGACGAATAAACCGAAGCCGGTGCACGTTTTTCCACTTTCCGAAAGAGGCAGTATTGTGCCAATCGTGAAAGAAAATCCGTGCCTCCATAAGAAGTAATCCAGTGCCTCTCTCTCAAGGAAAAAAGCGTGTTTTTCTCGTTTCCGAGAGGCACGGTTGTTCCTCTTGCGAAAACAAATATGTGCCTCTCACAAAAACAAAGCGGTGCCTCTCATTGAGGAAAAATGGAAACTTTATTTTTTTCCGTTTCCGAGAGATTCGGCCATGCATATCGCATAAGCAAATATGTGCATACCGTGGAACCAAAACTGTGCCTCTCATGGAACGGAAAAAAACACTTCTTTTTTTATTTTCCAAGAGGCATGCCCGTGCCTCTCTCGAAAGCAAAAGCGTGCCTCTCGTAGGAGGAAGAACAAAAAAAGAAAACAAACTTTTTTTGTTTTCGAGAGGCGCGGCTATGGCTCTCGCGATAGCAAAAACGTGCCTCTCGTGAAAAAAAAACGAGTTTTTTTGCGCAAAAAGAAAATAATAATTTTTTCATCTGAAAGCTAAGAAAGAACGGTGGAAAATCAAAAAGCCAAAAACGCAACTAAAAAACAGAAAACGCCTGCGTAAAAAAATCTGGATGGAGCGCGTAGAGCCTGACACATGATGACGGATGAGAGCACACCAAGTGACGAGCTCTCAGCCCACACCCAAGTGATCGTCGAGAGGCTCCCAAAGGAGCATTCGTCAACTTGTGGGCTTTGGCCTTTTCTTAGGCCAACCCAGCCGCTTTATCAAATACCGGGAACACAGGATGTTGTTTCTGGTCCAATTTCAGAAACATGACCATCCGAAAATACTAGTGGGCCTTCAGCATTCGATCCGGTATGGAGCGGGCCAAAGTCCCGAAATCACTAGTTGACAAGTACTCCTTCCAAAGATCACTCTCACCTATCCAGGTCATGATGAGTGGCGCACTGTACGTGTGACACTTGTGGCAACCTAGGAGTTTTCCATTTTTTCCGTAGACCCATTTATTCAAAACTTTTATCTCTTAAATCATTTGTCTAAATCTCGAACCATTTTCATTATCGGATTCCCCACGTAGAGATCCTCAAAACTAGATCCCATACTGATATGTTTTAACGAATTTTTTTATCACGAAAAAACCAAAGACAAAGATGCAATAGTGTGCCTCTCGCGGAAGCAAACCCGTGCCTGAGAAGTAAACTCGTGTCTCCCGCTCAAGGAAAAAAAAAGAAAAAATTGTTTTCGAGACGCACGGTCATGCCTCCCATGAAAGCAAATCCGTGCCTCTCACGAAGGAAAAAAGGAAAACACTTTTGTTTTTCCGTTTTCAGAGGCACGGCCGTGCCTTTCGCGTAGTTAAATTTGTGCCTATCGTGGAAGCAAAACTGTGCCTCTCGCGAAATGAAAAATAAATAAGAAAATGATTTTTCGTTCCCGCGAGGCATGGCCTCCACGGAAGCAAAAAAAAAGAAAGTACAATCTTTTTTCCGTTTCAGAGAGGCATGGTCATGCCTCTCGCAGAAGCAAAATTATGCCTCTCGCGAAAGAAAGAAAAAGAAAAGCTGTTTTTCCACGCAATTTTTTTTGTAATATTTTTTCGTTTAAATGATAAGAAAGACCGGTGAAAACCCAACAAGACGAAAAACCCAGGAAAAATCGGCCGAAAAAGCCGAAAATGCGTGCGGAAAATTAAAAAAAAATCTGGAGAGTGTGCCTAGAACGTGACACATGACGGTGGCTAAGAGAACGCCCAGTAACGCCCTCTCAGCCCACACCCAAATGATCGTTGAGAGGCTTCCGAAGAAGCGCTCGTCCACTAGTTGCTCCCTCCGGCTCGTCGTGACAAAGTGGAGAGAAGGTCGATTTTTGTGGCATTTGTGCCACACCACACATGATGTCTTGCTGCATACCACATTCATCGTTTAAAAAGTAGGCCGCCATGTCGTAGGAGTACCCTCCCTCTCCGTGCAATAGGAAAGCTCCGTGAGGAGGAATAGAACATGCAAAGACGTCGCTTCCCGTGCCGAAGAGGATGCCGTCCATGCTGAAATTTAGCAGCACCAATAAAAAGAAATTGTGTTCTCACAGTGCCGCCCACGAATATGATCTAGGCATAGAAGTGGGCGGAGGTGTATCAGTCAAGGATGAAGAAAGTGGCATCTCAGGGAGGAGAAGACAATGATGTTCGTCGTGTATATGAATCAGGAGGAGATGATGCGGCTAGGGGCTTGTTTACATTACTAAAGAGGAGAGTCGGCTCTATGTGGACTTCACTAGGCCAGAACTGATACCGCAGATCGTTTTTACGTTTGGTAGTGGTATTGCCGATTTTTTGCCCATAAGTGGTATTTTTCTCTAAAAATCAAAACACATTAAAGTAGGAACAAACGGCTCTCTTCACTTACCCATCAGTGGTACCTTTAGCATTGACTGTTCTTTTTGTGTCGGTGAGTGTCTATGTTCATGAGAGATTGAGTTTTCTGTAGTGTGAGAAGAGTAAATGTGCACGAGTTAGTGTAAGCTAATGGATTTTGAAGAGTTCATCAAGAAAAGTTGCATCTATGTGCTATTCAAGAGATTTTATTATCTTTTTTACTAGAAAGTAGAAACACCCCGCTAGCCTACTCAACTTTCCAAGTAAAGGCAAAGCCCTAAAATCCAGCAAAACTGAATTTGCAGTTTTAAGCACAGTAGGTAATACCTAGCCACACTAGTCCCGTCAGATTTAGCCTTCGGTTGCCATGCGTCTCACATACCGTTCCATAATTCTGGATTTTCTATGAGAGGAGGCTACTCCACCTAAACTTTAAGACTGCTCTCTTGCAATCTACAACCGGCACTTAAGGTCGCGGATGTAATCTGGTCGCTAACTAACTTAGTCTAATGGTTTTCTTGTTCCCAATGGCTCCTACTCCCCAATGCATTTTCACATTCGTCATATGCTGATCTGCAGTCTGTCAAAAACTATTGCTCTTATTTTTGTCTCTCATCTGCCAACTATTTAACTCTGGCACAAAGCTGTTTTGACTACTAGAGCTTCATGCTACTACATTTGTGAAGTTAGAGCGTTACACAATGGTTGGAGGTTGTTAGAGCTTCACTGGTATCATGCCATAACTTCTTGTAAGGATCAAGATGAGATTTATCTGCACTCGCAATTTCTTCTTTAGTTCAGCATGTCATAGATGGATATCTGAAAAAACTGAGGGTAGCATAAGAAAGCTTGAATAATCAACACAAAAATACATTATGGGAATTGAGATTAAGGAAAAGTAAAATCAGAGATCTCCCTTCTCCGTTTTTTATGGACCGGACATTGCTCGTTGTAGTTACAAAGGAATGAATGTCTTATTGACCAACGTCTTTGAGTGGAAATCGATGGCTAAGTGTAATAATGAGTTGAATCATAATATGTGGATCTGAAAACTGAGGGTAGCATAAGAAAGCTAGAATAATTAACAAAAAAATCTATTATAGGAATTGTGATTAAGGAAAAGAAAAACCAGAGTATCTCCCTTCTCCATTTTTTGAGGACCAAACATTGCTCGTTGTAGTTACAAAGGAATGAATGTCTTATTGACCAATGTATTTGAGCGGAAATAGATGTCTAAGTGTAATACTGAGTTGAACCATAATATGTGGATTATTATTGATATTTTTTTCCTACACAAAGCAACTTTGTTGCTGATCATATCAACTTCTTTTTCTTGAGAATTGAGCCCAAATTCTGATTCCATAGGGCTTCGGTTGATGCTTCGGTCTAATCTCACATGCATGTGCTCTCCCTCGATTTTTTTCTTGCTTCGGTTGATGCTTGGAGTTGTAAGCAGAACCAGCAGTGATTCATGTACGCTTGTGTTTCGATTCAAAGATCAAGATTATCACAACAACATCTCAGCAGGTTGATCGAGTGGCACAACGGAGAATTCTTTTCAGAATTGATGTATTCCTAGCAGAGGCTGCATGCGATGACTTCAGGCAAAATAAATATCATTTGAATTGATGCGGATGCATAGAGTGGACCATGAAGGTCTCAGAGAGTCGCCTAATTCTGCGGCAGTAGAAATACTCGGTCTCAGTTTACTCTCAGGAATGTTGCTCTACATACCACTTACTAGATGGAGAATAAACGATAGACGAGACATATATTTTTACATGTAAACCCCCTCGGAAAAAAGCACACACATGAGGGAGGAGTTTCACCATGATAGAGGAGTGTAGAAGCACTTCGACGCCCCTTACATGGCTCACTCTACTTATAGGATGAGACTGCACCATCAGTCGAACTCGGATCACAATTTGACACGATCTGCACCTACACCTCGCCTTAGCTCTCAGATACTCTAGCATTGCCACTAGCAAGGAGGTTCAGATTGCTCGCCACCGTTGTCTAATGATTCCTGATGTCTTCAATTCCATAATGCATTTTCACATTGCTGCTATTTTTGCCTCTCATCTGATAACTATTAGATTATGTAGGGAAAACGTGTTTTGATATTGATACTACAACTTGGCTAAAGACGGAGTGGTAGATATAAACAAAGATGGCAAACCAGTAGATGCACCACTACACCTTCAGTGCAAAACTACAGAACAGCAAGGTCCATATTTATGAAGCCGCAACTAATAGAAAGTGTCATTCTCAACCACGGTAGCGACCCTTATTGCAAAGCCATATGGATCACCCAGACTAGGACACATCTAAAAGCAAGCCAAACCACATCTAGACTTTCGATATTAGAGCATGTGGAACTAAGTATTCTTGCCACAGTATGATCGCACGGCGTATGTAACATGTCATAAAATTCTGAATTGAGCCATTTGATTTATAAGAGACGAAACCTACCAGTCAGTGTAGTTAATCTGTTGTTGTTTGCCTATCAAATCCACCCTAAGGATGGAATGCATAGAAAGTAATTGACTTTTTATATAAGCATGTTTTCTTATTGTCACAAGGGCATGTTATGCCATCTCTCTCCAAGTGTCTTCATCCACCAGTCTATGTGAATTGTGAAAGAACTGCCAAAGCCAGCACCATCTTAAAAGAAATCCAATCCTGAACTAAACTAGCCAAGTATATGCTCCGACTTTGCCAACCCATACCAACGCCTGCACACAACGGACGTCCGGTTAGAGAAATTTACATGCCACAACAATAAAACCTTTTGCACCATACACAGACCGATAAGCACATGACAATATTTATTTCTGGATCCATGGAAGACAACGCAGCACATCTATGTGTCGTAATGCAAGATTGTTGAACTTGGAATAACTTCATTAAACTTGTCAACTTGTCTGCCATTTTGTCCAAACAGTACCACATGTCATCTCTTTTCCTTGTTTTACCAAGGATTTAAACATGCATGACACATAAAAACAAGAAACATAAAGGAACACATTTCTAGATATATGGAACAGCTGTTGTCCACCGTCTCTTCTGTTTTTGCCCTGTACATTTTCCACACAAATGGCAGAGTGCATAGAAAGCCGTTGAGTTGTTCTTTAGGCCAAACAACAAACCATTCCTGCTTTTCTTGTCGTCATCAGTGTGTGTTTTCTACCTCTCTCGCACCAAACGTCATTATCCATCAACCACCTATCCACCACCATCAATGATAATATGACGTCTGTTAGAGTTTGTGTTTATCTTTACATGTAATCTCAACCTACATCTATCTCTTCTTCTCGGCTTAGCTACCTAGGAATATCTGTAACCACCGAATCCTGGAGATCGGTAGACCTTTCTTGTAAACCACGGCAAGGTTGTTTTGCCACACATCAATATAGACCAATGCGGATCCTCATTGAGGAGTAGGAACTTTTCCCTCTGACATGGTATACAGATCCATCCTCTTCCCATCTATCTAGTCAGAAGCCCATCAATCACCACAAAACCTTCCGATCGTCGGGATAGCCAAGATCGCCAGAACTGATCGCTATGTCTTCCTCCTCGGTGCCCGTCTCCCTCAACCTCGGAGCTGCACCCGCCGAGAAGCTCACCAAGGGGAACTTTCTCCTCTAGAAAGCACAGGTGATGCCTGGCCTGCGAGGAGCGCAGGTTATGGGCCTCCTGCATGGATCCGACCAAGCGCCCTCGAAGATAGTGGAGCAGAAGCAGGCGCACAAAACCACAATCATGGTGCCAAATCCTGTTTATGCGCCATGGCTCTCCAAGGACCAGCAGGTCCTCCGCCATCTCCTGAACTCTCTTTCCAACGAGATTCTCGCCCAAGTTGTGTGTAAAGCAAACACTTTTGATCTATGGACTGCCATCACCACGTTGTTGGCTTCGTAGTCCCTATCTCGAATCACGAATTTGAGACTCGCCATCACCAACACCAAGAAGGGCTCCATGTTGAGCGCCTCATTCATCGCCAGGATGAAAAACCTAGGCAATGAACTTGCTCCAGTAGGTCGGCCCGTCTCTGATGCAGAGATGGTGGACTATGTCCTCATCGGGCTCGATCAGGACTATGACCCAGTTGCGGCGGCCATTGGAGCCGTCAAAACCTCCATCACCATCGGTGAACTCTTCGCCCAGATCGCTGCCTTTGATCAGCGGGTGGAGATGCTAGGTGATGGATCTGAAGGTGGCTTCCACACCTCCAAAAACATGGCGTATAGGGGGTCTGGCCAGTCTCGTGGTAGAGGACATGGGCACGGCAATAGAGGTCGCGGTCGAGGAAGGTGCTCACCCTCCTCCTCTCCAAGCAACGGCAACACAAGAGGCGGTCGTCCCCAACAACAGCAGTAACAATGTCCACCGCACCGGGATTATCCCGAGTGCCAAATCTGTCTCAAACATCATCGCGGGGGCGGCCGTGAGTGTTGGGATCTCTATGAAGAAGATGTGTACGAGGAGAAGTAGGCAAACTTCGCCAACGACTCCTACGGCATCGACACAAACTGGTATGCGGATACCGGTGCTACAAATCACATCATAGGTGAGCTTGACAAGTTGACAATCAGAGATAAGTATCGCGGGCATGACCAAGTGCACACCGCAAACGGCTCTGGTATGGAAATCACTCATATTGGTAGTTCAATTGTCAAAAACCCCATGAAAAACTTGCATCTTAAAAAGGTTCTATATGAATCTCCTTTCTGTTCATAGATTTACCCTTGATAATCGTGTTCTTATTGAATTCTACCCTTATTTCTTTTTGGCTAAGGATCTGGACACGAAGACAATACTTCTTATAGGCATGTGCGTGGGAGGTCTCTACCCACTTATATCTTCATCATCATCATCAAATAAACAGGCCTTTGTTGCTTTCAAGCCCTCTTCAGCGAAGTGGCATAGTAGACTAGGTCATCCCTCATATGTTATTGTTAAACCCTATCTTAGCAAGAATAAACTTCCCTACTCTCATGAGTCTAGCATTGGATCTATTTGTGATCCATGTCAGCAACCTAAAAGTCATCAATTGCCATACCCTATTTCTACCAGTATTTCCACTGCACCCTTGCAACTTGTATTCTCAGATGTTTGGGGGCCCGCTCTTACTTCTGTTGGTAGACATTTTTACTATGTAAGTTTCATTGATGACTATAGCATATTTACCTGGATCTATCTCCTTAAGAAAAGGTCTGAAGTGTTACAAGTGTTCAAGAATTTTCAAAATCTTGTTGAGCCAAAACTTAACACTAAAATCATTGCCATGCAAACTGACTAGGGAGGTGAGTATAAGAAACTCAATGTTTTCTTCCAATAACTTGGTATCTCTCACCATGTCTCATGTCATCATGCACATCAACAAAATGGTTCTGCTGAAAGAAAGCATCGCCATGTTGTTGAAGTAGGGCTTGCTATACTACCAAATGCATCTATGCCACTAAAATTCTGGGATGAAGCATTTTTAACCGCCACACATCTCATTAATTTACTTCCTAGCAAAGTTATTAAATTTGAAACTCCCATCACACGTCTTTTTGGCATCACTCCCGACTATAAATCCCTCCGAGTATTCTGTTGTGCTTGCTGGCCCAACCTGCGTCTATACAATACACGAAAATTGTCTTTCCGTTCAAAGTAATGTGTATTCCTTGGGTATAGCCCAATCCACAAAGGAGTTAAGTGCCTAGACGTCTCCACTTGTAGAGTCTATATCTCTCGTGATGTCATTTTTGATGAAACCATCTATCCATTTGAAATCCTTCATCCAAATGCCGAAGCACTCCTTAAGAAGGAGATTCTTCTTCTTCCATCACATCTCCAAAACCTAGATCATCGGGGCGATAATTGCACTAATCCAACTGATGATTCTACTAGTAGTATTTTGTCTTCTCATGTGCAGGATCATACGGCAGAAAATGGTGCAGAAAATGATGACAATTTTGCAGAAAATGATCCGGTATTTCATGTGGAAGAAGAGGACGAAGCCAACGCAGAGCATGAGGCGAATCCTGCGTCAGCTGGAACTCTAGTCCGCTAGGCTGCGTTGGATCAGGCACGCAGATACACCTCGTATCGCGCGCCATGCAGAGGCATGCAACATCAACCAGTGGGCGACACATCACCACATGCAAGTGGGTCGCCGCATACTACGCGCGGGTCCGTTTACCCGACAACGCTGGACACCAGCGCCAATACTGGATCTTCTGTGGATAGCAAGTCTCAAGATTCGGCCGCACCGCGGAGCACATAGTTCGGCTCGGGATTTACTGTGGAAAGCGAACCTGAGCCATTGTCAGGATTGTCTATGGCTGAAACTTCTGCGCCATCCCTTGTGATGCAAACAACACGTACACGCCGAAACTTACCTCAGCCAACTATTGTTTAACGTGTCTCCACTCGACTGTAGAAAGGTATAACAAATCCAAAGGACAAAACTGACAGTACTATACCATATGGTATGTTCTGTGTTGCAGGAGAACCAACAAAACTAGAAGATGCGCTAGAAGATCCAAAGTGGAAAAAAGCAATGGATGAAGAGTACTCAACGCTTATGAGAAACAAGACTTGGCATCTTATACCTGAGAAAAGAGGTAAAAATATTATTGACTGTAAGTGGGTCTACAGAATCAAGAAAAAGGCAGATGGCACAGTTGACAGGTATAAAGCTCGCTTAGTTGCAAAAGGTTTTAAGCAACGGTATGGTTTGGATTAGAAAGATACTTTCAGTCTTGTTGTTAAAGCTGCAACTATTAGGCTTGTACTAGCTATTGCCGTGTCAAATGGATGGAGCTTGAGACAACTAGATGTTCAAGAACGCGTTTTTGCATGGTGTTCTGGAAGAGAAGGTTTATATGAGACAACCACCTGGGTATGCAGACAAGAAGATACCGCATTATGTGTGTAAGCTTGATAAGGCACTCTACGGCTTGAAACGGGCACCAAGAGCATGGTATTCAAGGCTAACCTCTCAGTTAAGGTACCTTGGTTTTGTTGCATCTCAGGCTGACATATCACTTTTTCTTTACAACAAGACAAACACAATTATATTTGTGCTAATACATGTGGATGATATCATTGTTATAAGTTCTTCACAAAGTGCCACTAATGCCCTATTATGTGATCTCAGTTCAGAGTTTGCTTCGAAAGATCTTGGTGATCTCCACTTCTTCCTAGGCATTGAAGTCAAGAAGATTCAAGATGGCATAGTAATGAATCAAGAGAAATATGCCACTGAACTTCTAACTCGTATAGGAATGAAGGACTGTAAGCCTTCACCCACACCTTTGTCCTCCTCAGAAAACTCTCATCTTTTGAAGGAGATCCACTTAAGGAAGAAGAAAGCACAAGATACATGAGTGAAGTAGGTGCTTTACAATACTTGACACTTACAAGGCCAGATATTTCATTAGCTGTTAACAAGGTTTGTCAGTATTTGCATGCTTCTACTACTGTACATTGGACAACTGTTAAAAGAATTGTACGGTACATAAAATATACTTTGAGCTTAGGTCGTAAGTTCAGACGTTCTAATTCCACCTTGATCAATGCCTTCTCAGATGCTGACTGGACAGGATGCAGTGATGATAGGAAGTCAACTGGAGGGTTTGCAGTGTTCTTTGGTTCTAATCTCAGTTCCTGCAGTGCTAGAAAACAAGCCATGGTGTCCAGGTCAAGTACAGAAACTGAATACAAGTCATTAGCCAATGCTACTGCTGAGATCATCTTGTTAGAATCACTGCTATATGAGTTGGAAATTAAGCAACATCGTGTGTCATGTTTGTGGTGTGACAATCTTGGAGCCACATATCTTTCTGCAAATCCAGTTTTCCATGGCAGAACTAAGCACATAGAAATTGATTTTCATTTTGTGTGAGAAAGGGTTGCAGAGAAGAAGTTAGACATACGATTCATTCCTTTCAAAGATCAAGTAGCAGATGGATTCACCAAAGCCCTGCCAGTTAAACCATTTGAAGAATTCAAGAGGAATCTCAATGTAGGGTAGCTGAGATTAAGGGAGGGTGTTAGAGTTTGTGTTTATCTTTACATGTAATCTCAACTTACATCTATCTCTACCTCTCCCGTAGCTGCCTAGGAATATCTGTAACCATCGAATGCTGGAGATCGGTAGACCTTTCTTGTAAACCATGGCAAGGTTGTTTTGCCACACATCAATATAAACCAAAGCGGCTCCTCATTGAGGAGTAGGAACACTTCCCTCTGACAATAACTTACAACAAAAGCCAAGCCAAGCCATAACTGAACTAAACTAACTTACAACAAAAGCCAAGCCAAGCCATAACTGAACTAAATTGGTCAAGCACAAACAATAAATTCGTCATTTCACTACCACTAATGGAATCGGTGTATTCACTGAGTTCTTAAATAATTGGGCGAAGGCCAAATTCAACTCGGCAAATATGTTGCCGGGTGTTAAACGCAGCAAAGGGTATTCCTCTGGATAAGGTTCGACATTGTTTTCTTTTCGCCGTGTACCTTTTCACAGGATGCAAAGTTAAAGAAAATCTTTACCGAGTGCAAAATGCATAAAACTCATCAAAGAAATGAGGCAGACGGACCGAGCAAACGACACATACGCCACGTGTCAATGAGGTTTTACCATACATCAGAAATAAATAAATAAAGCAAAGCTGGCCAGCACGGCGTGGCATGTAAGCTCAACGCCGGCCACTGGCGCACGCACACACAATAGTCACGCACTAGCATTCACACACAAGCACACTCCGGTGAGCATGTATGTGTGGCCCGATGAGGCGAACTGCTAGGGGCGGAGCTGTAGGGTGGACAGGGTGGACAGCCCAGGAATTCTTAGCGGGCCAGTATATCATTAGGGATTTGGTGATGGGCTGGAGAAAATAAATAGTAAAGGCCCGGAGCAGCACTGGTCCAGCCCGTGCCTGGCGGCCGGTGGTGTACAGGGCTGCAGACGTGCAGCTACAACACAACAGGAGCTCACCCTATTTGAAGTATGTTGCCCATTTTCCTCGGTGCCCTTTCCTCAATGTCTGATTGATTCATTACTCACTGAGATTTAGGAATATATGGTCTTTGTTTGAAAGCAATTTAGAATTGCAGAGTCCGATGTGTTTATATTGATAGTGCTATCTGCCACGTACATGAACACATGGGCATAATTAGTTCTGTTCAACTACGATTCATAGAGTGTAAAAAACAAATTGTAGAAGTGTTGAAGAACGAAGAGGATCGTACACATTGCTTCTCCTTTCCAGAAACATGCCATATGCCATGAGGACCAAATTGTTACGTTTCTTTGGTGTTATTACCTATTGATAAATTATACTCCCTCCGTCCCAAACACAAATCTAAGACAATAATTTTGGGACGGAGGTAGTGCTATTTAAGAACAGCAGCATGCCATTTGTGTTGTCATTTGTTTTGGTGGATCACCCTGTTTCAAAATGCTAGATCCGCCACTGCATACTGCTGCTGCCATATGCGTGCCGCTCCCGTATGTTGCACGCATCTCCTTACCGCTCCACGTGCCGGTAATGTTCCTTGATGTTGTCGATGTGTGCGCCACCGCTGGTCATTGCCACCGCTACTGTGTGCGCTACGGCTGCTCCTTGCCATTGCGGTTGTGTTCGTTGCTGCTTGTCACTGGTGCCAGGGACGGAGCCAGGAATACAACATAAGGGGGGCCAATTGCACACAAAAAATTCTTGGAGGGGGGCATATAGGTAAATTTGAGTATATTTGGTGTCAAATCCATCAATTAATACGAGGCTTTTCAAAAAAAATTCCACCTTCAGAAAAAATCCATCAATTAATACAAGGCATGGTCCCGGCGCGCCCCCTGGCTCCGTCCCTGACCAGTGCAACAGTTTGTTGCTGCCATGTCATGCACCGTCAATGAGGGTTGTTGGCCCCGAAAGAGATATGAGAGAGAGAAGAGAGAGGGTGAAGCACATCTGTGAGATATAACAAAGAAGGAGAGAGATCAGGAGAGAAGGGGAGAGATGTGTGGCTACCAGTTTGGCACCTCATTGATCCGAATGCTTCTCTGATTGGTTGAGAATGTGCTTTCTCCCAGCCAATCAGAAAAAAACAAATTGTGTGGTTCCTCTGCTGATTAAAACATAGTGAAAACAGACAGAAAATCATTCGAAATCTCTAGTTTTTTTGTCAACAAACATTGGTTAGTTTAATTCTTACTTTTCAACTTTCAGATTTTTCAAAAAAAATATTCAGAATTAGAAAACCGAAAAAATTCCTTGTTCGGGGTCGAGTCTTGGCTCCCTCATGTTTGCTATTGTTTTATTTTTCTTGTATAATGCTTAAATATAGAATCAATAGCACATTTATGATTTCAAGCTTTTGAAGCACTTGCAGTTCAAATTGGAATTATATCCATTAAATGTGAAGAAAAGCACTAAATGGCTTAAGTATAGCAAACAGACTCCGAAAGATGCCAAATTTTACATGGATAATGTATTGGTGTGTCTTGAGTGTTGAAAAAAAATTAATGCCAATGGATGAAGCGTCGGTCTCTTCGGCTTCGAGCTAGACACATTGTCTCTCGAACACATGTTTCTACCTCGGAGATTGTCTAGTTTCCAAGCGATGTACATCACAACTTTTGCCAAACTTTCTCAAATTTTTAATACAGTATGTAGGTGTCATATGAGGGCATCATACCAATTTTTATACATTTCCGAGTTGGTTTGCATTTTTTAGAATTTGTAAAACGAAAAACTACATGTTCGGGGTCATGTCTTGGCACCCTCATGTTCGGAGTTCCATTATATTTCCTGTATAAGGCCTAAACATAGACTCGAGATCACAAATATGATTATCCACAAAACATTTCCCACCTGTTCATGCACTCGTAGTTCAACCTTGAATTTATCTGCTAAATGTCAAGAAATGCACTAAATAGCTTAAATATGGCAAACAGATTCCCAAAGATTCGAAATTATATGTGGGTCGTGTATTGGTGTATCTTGAGTGTTGAAAAGATTTATTGCCAATGGCTGAAGCATCGGTCTCTTTGTCTTCAAACTAGACTTGCTCTCTCTCGAAAACATGTTTCTTCACCAGAGACGAACTAGTTTTCAAGCGATGTGCATCACAACTCCTTCAAAACATTCTCATTTTTACCATGGCATGTTGGTATCACTTTTTATGAAATGAAGCATGTAGGTATCATATGAGGGAAGTATGCCATTTTTTTACATTTTGGAGTTTGTTTGCATTTTTTAAATTTGTAAATCGAAAAACTACATGTCCGGTGTCATGTCTTGGCAATGTGATGTTTGTAGTTCCTTTCCTTCTCTTGTATAAAGCCCAAACATAGACTCAAGAGCACAAATGTGATTTTAACCCAACTTTGCCCACTTTTTCATTCACTTGCAGTTCAAATTTGAATTATATCCATTAAAACTATAGAAATATACTTAATGGCTTAAATAAATAAAAATTTATCCGAATTATTCAGATTTTACATGGATAAAGTAATGATGTATGTTGAGTGCAGAGAAAATTTCAAGACCAATGGATGAAGCAACTGTCACATCGTAACCATATCTCATTTGTTCCCTCTCAAAAACACGTTGTCTTCGTCAGAGATGGTCTAGTTTCTAAGCAATGTGCGTCACAATTCTGCCAAACCATCTCAGAGTTTTACCACAACATGTATGTGCCATATGTGGGTACCATGCCAATTTTCATGCATTTCGGAGTTCGTTTGCATTTTTCAGAATTTGTAAGCTACATATTTCGGTGTCAAGTATATCTTGGCACCCTCATGTTTGGGGTTCCTTTCGTTTTCTTGTGTAAGGCCTGGACTCAAGAACACAAATATGATAATTCTACCGAACCTTGCTAACTTTTTAAAGCACTTTTAGTTCAAATTGGAATTACATCCGTTAAATGCGTAGTGACACGCTTAATGACTTAAATATAACAAACAGACCCCTAAAGATTCTAACTTTTTAGATGGATTGAGTAATGATGTATCTCGAGTGTAGAAAAAAATTCAAGGCAAATGGATGAACCAATGGTCACATCACCTTCATACCTCATCCATGGAGATCGCCTAAAGATAGAATCAAGAACACAATTAGTATTTTTCATCCCAACTTTGCCAAATTTTTATGCATTTACACTGCGATTTTTTATTTTATTCACTAAAATGTATAATTCCTAAAAAATTCACTTAATTCCTATAAAACAAAATAGAGGAGGGGAGGAAATAGAAAAATTTAAAATTTAAAATAAACAACGTAGAAAAGAACAGTGCATAAAAGGGAAAGAGAAATCAAATATAATGTATAAAAGAAAAGAAGCAAGAGAAAGGAGAAGAAAACAAAAAATAGAAATAAATGTTTCTCGTGGGAAATAACAAAAACACTCCACAAAGAGAGGGGACAACAAAAATTAAAAAGAATAAACAAATATTTGCCGAGGACAAATAAAAGGAACTCACCAAATATTTCTTTGCCCAGTTAGAAAAAAGAAACTCTGCAAAGATTTATTTGCCCAGTGCAAAAAAAACTAAGAAAACTTGGCAAAGATTTCTTTGCCTAGTTCCGTGGAAAATGCACTTGGCAAACATTTTAAACTTTGCTATAGCATGTGCTGTTGAACTAGTATAGTTTCTCATCATATCAACTTCTTTTCTCTCGATACTTGAGCCATTGTGTTGATGCCCTAGGGCTGCTACCTTCGGCCTCACATGTGCTCTCCCTGGATTTGGTCTTGCTTCGATGGATGCTTGGAGTAGTAGGAGGGCCAACAGTCATTTCACGTATGCATGTGTTTCAAGATCCAAAGATCAACACTACGGCAGTAGCATTTCAGCGGAGTGATCGAGTGGTGCAGTGATTGACACGGAGGCATAGTAGCTGAACACAAAGTACTCGGCCAACTGCCATTGTCTGCTACCGAAGAAATAATCGTTCTCAACCTAATCTCACGAACTTTGCTCTACATAGCATTTATTACATCAAGATTAAATGAGAGACAAGACACATATTTTTATGTGGAATCCCCCGCGGAAAATAATCACCGGCGCATGAAGTAGTAGTTTCACTATGACAGAGGAGTGTAAAAGAACCTTACCCGTGACACCCCTTACATGGCTCGCACAACATGATCCGTCAGTAGAATTCGGATCACAATTTTACATCAGCACCACCTACACCTCACCTGATGTCATAGATAATCTAGCATCAGGCTCGCAAGGTGGTTTAGATGGCAGGCCACCCTAGTCTGATTATTCCTGTTGTCTTCTATTCCATAATGCCTTTTCAAATTGCTCCTATTTTTGGCTCTCGTCTACCAAGTATTAGATTATGTCGTGAAAAAGTGTTTTAAGATCGATGCTACTACTTGGCTAAAGATGGAGCATTATATATAGATAGAGATGACCAACAACTAGATGCACCACCTACACCTTTAGTGCAGATCTCCAGAAGAGCAAGATCAACATTTATGAAGCGGAAACTAATAAAAAGTTGCACTCTCCACCACTGTACAGTCTGTTACAAAGTCATATATATGGGTCACACAGACCAGGATGACACACCTCAAAGTAAGCCAAACCGCATTTGGACTTTCAATATTAGATCATGTGGACCTAAGCAGACGAAGCTTAAAAGTTCAAGGACCATGGATGCCTCTAGTAGTCTTTTTCTGCATTACGGTCACACGTAGTATATAGCATGTCATACAATTTCGTATTGAAACATGATTTATAAAACACGAAACAGAAAAGGCTAGATGAATGAATATGTTGATTAGCTTTCGGTCAGTGCAGTTTAATCATTTGTTGTCTACGTACCAAATCCACCTTAAGGGGCAGAGTGCATAGAAAGTTGTTGACTTGTTATATAAGCATGTTGTCTCTTCTGTCACGAGGGCATGTTATGCCATCTCTCTCCAAGTGAATTCATCAGTCAGTGTATGTCAATGATCGTCAATGAAAGAACTGCCAAAGGCAACACTGTGCTAAAAAGAAACTCAAGCCTTACTAAACTAGCCAAGTACATGCTCCGACTTTGCAAAGCCATGTCAATGCCGGCACACAACAAACGACACATCAGAGAAATCCACATGTCAAATTGATAAGGTGTTTTTCAGCATATATACAGACCGATTACTACTTGTCTAAAGATGAGTGGTATATATTAATAGAGGTGGCCAAAAACTAGTATTCATTGTTGAAGGTTGTTAGAGCATTACTGTTTTGTTCATTTGATGTTATAATTATTTGTATGAGTCGAGGTTAGGCACGTCTATTGTTGTTGTTGCTTCTTTATTTCAGCATGGCATGGTTGAATAAATGCAGATCAGGATACGATAAGACAATAGATCCGACCAAACAACCAAAAACAAACAATAAAGGCCCGTTGTGGAACCTAAACAAAAGCCTCTAAAGGCTTGGCTTCATGTTGGATTCTGCCCTTAGTATGCTAATCTTTAGTGCATAACAATAGAAGAGCACGGTCAATGTTTTTTAAATCGACGTCGTTCAGTGTGTATTCCCAGTCTTTTTGCTGCAATACAATTGCACCAAGTATCTATCATGTCATATATTTTTGGACTGAAATGTGAATTACAAAACATGAAACAAAAAAGGACAGATGTCTGAATATATTGATTAGTTGCTTTTCAGTGTAATTTTATCTTTTATTCTTTGTGAGCCAGATTCACCCTAAGGGCGGAGTGCACAGAAAACTGTTGACTCGTTATTTAAGCATGTCTGCTTGCCATAAAGAGGGCATGTTATGCCAACTCCCCCGAAGTGTCTTCATTCACCAGTCTGTCAATGATCGTCAATGAAAAAACCAGCACTAACTTCAAAAGAAACAGGACTGAACTAAAATGGTCAAGTACAAGCTTTGACCTCGTCAACCATGCCAATTCATACAGACTGACCGCAATGGCCACATGGAAATCAGAACAAAAAGGCAATGTATTTTTTGAGATCAAGGCAATATTTATTTTTTAGGCACAGAGAAGACAATGCAGCGTCTCAATGTGGTTAGTGGAAGATTTTGGAAATCTAAATAACTACCTAGAACTTCTCAACTTCTTTACCATATAGTCCAAAGAGAACCAACAAATGAACCAGTATCACCAATCGATCTGTCATAGTATTGTTTCTCAAAGGAAACAAGAAACAGCCAAATTACACAATGGCATAGATATGCGAGCTCTGGGATGATAGGTTGATGGCAATGTTGGCTTGTAAGTTTGTGCATACGTATCATGCCTTTGTTTGAAGTGTTGCCTAGGAGTTCAGCCTTAGGGATGCAAATCCCAAATTCCACCGTTGGTTCGACCCTTCAACATCAGCGCAGGTGTAGTTAATTTTTCTTGAAAGTTTTGTTCAGGAGTCTCATACTTGTTGATGCGCACTCACATGTCATGTCGTTCATGGTATAACGGAAAAGGGTCCAAATTTGCTGGCCCGGATTTTTCTTTATTTTTTAACCAAATCATTCTACATCAATGGTTAACTTAATTTTCCTAATATTGTTAAATATTCAAAATCACTAGTTAAGGGGTATCTCTTGCAAAGTTTATTTGCACGTTTTTCTACTGGAACGTGTGGCACAACGCATGTGTGATATTTGCCACCACCAGAGAATTTTGGTCAGTTATTTTCCATGAAAGGAGTATGGAAGGGTGCATGTAAGCATTTTTTTTGTAGAGATGCAATTTAAAAATGATTTATCTTTTTAACTGTTGTGTCCCTTGGATCAAGTTCTTCGAAACTGGATCTTATGTGATATGTCACAATGATTTTTTTACATAACTTGTACTCCCAAATATAACAAACTTGTGCTTCACGCGGTAACATATTTGTATAGTCCATGGCTAGTGTACACCATATAGTGGAACTTGTAGTCCCCATGCAATACATCTTGAGCGCCCTCCTTGAACATTACAACTTGTACTCCCACCGAGCGGCGTAATTGTACTGCCTGTGTAGTGCATGTGTAGTGCAACACGTACTCCTTCTACAATATAACGTGTATTCCCTGTGCAATGCAACTTGTACTCCCTAGGAGTGCACCATGTACTTTCCGCATAATGCAACATGTACTACCCCACGCGGTGAACTAGTACCCCCACGGAGCGTGCTTGTACTTCGTGTGTAATATACATGTAAGTTACTTTTCACTGTTACGTGTATACTCGACGGCGTAACATATATGTACTAAAAATGAACGAAATAGAAAAAACCCATGAAAAGATAAGAAAGAGAGGGAATAACCCGAAATAATAGCAAAACTAGAGAAAAAACAAGAACAGTTCTGAGTGGACGCTCATGTGCTCCGTGTAGGCTCAGTGTGCGCCGTGTGTCAGCACCTGCCACCAGCGAGGCTCGCGTCCCCAACGATCCCAGCCAGGGGAGGGGGTGAGGGCATCTCCAACATAAATTCCTCCAGTGCCCCCATATACTTGGACCAGACAGTTCAGACACTTCGTTGGTTAGGACACGACCGGACGCCCAAAATCCCCTAAGTGACCCCAAATTGAGGGGTTGAGTACACGAGTCTACACGTAAACCTCATCACATTCCAATAGCTCTAACCTACCCCAAAACCCGTTCCCAACCCCTCTTTTTAGGAAGTTGCTTCTGGAGCCCAATGCCGCTGCCGCACCACACCTCCCCAGGCGCCGCGCAGTTCTTTGTACGTTGTTGAACCGACCGGATAAAATGAACACAAATAATAAATATCCATGAAAACACCCAAAAGCTATAAAAAAAGCCTTGAGAGTGAATATATGTTGTATGTTCAACCTGTTCGTTGGCATAATAAACAAAATATCTTCTAGTGGTCTATAGATAATCCGTCTATAATGATTTGTTCTTGAACGCAGCTCATACATAGTTTGGAACTATATCTGAGATGTTGTGCTCTAGTAGCTCAGTTGGAAAATTCTTAAGAAATGCATAGGTGTAATTCACCAGGGAAAAAATGAACATCATTGAGAAGTTTGTCTCCAGATCATCATCTCGTAGACTAATTCCAATCCACAAATTGTGACTGTGAGGAGATGGGGAACAAGCTAGACTGCAGGAACATGGGACTTCATGTTGGGAGTGTTCACTTCAATGGATCCTGTAAGCACACCCAGCGACGCACGGAATTGGCATAGTCAATGCCCATCAGTCCATGTATACCTATCAAGCATTGCGTCGTAACCAAAGGTGCTGACAGAATGCTATCGATCAACATTTTGTTTATCTGTCATGCTACTAGGTCCACGGATCAACAGTCCTCTCTTTCCCAGTACCTACTATTCCCTAATGGTTTTTCTTTTCTTCACATTTTTCTATTGCTCTTCTCAGGACTTTCTAGGTCATTAGCATGTCATTCCTCTTCATATGGCCATGGCAGGGAAATGTTTCCACTAGTAAAGCTCGATGCTACTTCGCGGGTGCAAGGCGGAATGCTACATATGCACACACAACAAACAACATTGTACTGCTTATGGTTGGATACTATTCGCCCAATGTTATGTTTGCATTTATTTCTTATGGTACCTAGTGTCCCCCAACTACGGACCATGTGAATACTAGAAAACATCTATTTATCAAGTATTTAACCGTTAACCGATGCTAGAAAATCCCATAAAAAAGTAGAACATTTGTACTTCCGTTAGGTGCGCACTAAATTGAAAAAGTACGATCAACATACCCGGTGAGCTTAATCTATTAAGGTAAAGCCTCCATTAGGTGGGCAAGGGTGCTGTTCCATCCTACCTTTTGTGCAGCTGAGATGCCTCGAGCGCACCTTCTTCTTCTCTCTCACCTTCTCTCTCTATTTTGTGTGTGTGTGTGTGTGTGTGTGCGCGCGCGCGCAGATAGAAGTTGTTGCCTCATCTATCTCTTTTCACCTCTTCTTATCATTTCTCATCCAAACAATGCTTGCTAAATTTTTTTGCCCTTTTATCTTCATCCCTATGCCATCATCCAAATTAGCTCCCACACGTGTGCATACCTCACACATCTGGCTGGAACCATGCTAGATTTGGTGTACTAAGGGTAATATACGTGTTCTATGTGTTGGTTTTTGAATGTCCTTGCAGAAACCAAGTCTTTGAGCCACCATGGGGGACGCCGTTGTCATGTCTGTTCCTTCTACTTCGCGATGGTGAGCTCGGTAGATATCCTTTGTATAATCCACATATGTGTTCAGTTTTAATTAATTTTGAAACCTTAGAAGCTCTCTCGGAAGGTGGAGTTATGTACGCACTTTACAAAAAATCGAGTTGACATTTCCACTTGTTTAATTGCTCATTTGTACTGCGACACCCTTCTCCGAACTGCTCACCATGTGTTTGATATAACTATTAAAGAAAAGAGTTATGACATAATTATTATTTTTGTTCTGTTGTGAATATTTGCTATGGAAAACAGACACGGTGAAAACTGAAACAACATATCATTCAACACGACAATAAATGACCCTGAATTGGCTCATAATGCATCAGACATATATATGATTCATGAAGTAATAATAGCACGCTAGGTGTTGTTTTTGTGCAAATTATATTTTCTCTATATTCTCATTATGAAAGGGCTATTCCTACAAATTATTATAATGATAAACTATTAAGAGTTATCCCTTGACTAATCTATAGTTTATTCCTAAAGGGGAAAATATGAGTAATTCTATAAAACAAAATCAGATAATACCAGATGGTTATCTAACTCATGGCCCCTGTATATCCTCTATGCATGTGTTTCGGATTATGTTGGTCTTTGATATAAAGGGGTAACACTAATGTATATGGGTCGCTACGGACACACAATTCTGTGGGCCATAATTTATTATTTATTTTGATTGTAAGATCTTAAGAATGCAACTACACAATTCTCGGAAATGGAGATTTGGACAAAGCCAATATGCTTAAAATGACTAGAATGTTACCACGTAGTTCCCCATGCTCGTAGAATAATTATTCATCTTCATAAATCATATGAGTGATTCGGATCACAAAAATGAGGTTAGCTCTTTGATTATTGTAGTTTTTTTATGGTACGGTTTTTCTTTGCTTACACAAGTCCAAATTTAAGAGTATTGTGGCCGGTCGGGGAGTTTGAAGCCGCAGCCTCTGAGTGGTGTAATCGGGGATGGTGGAGGTTTCAACACGTACACAGAACATGTGGGGGCATCCTTTGAGAGGAGTCTGGCATTGTACTCCTGGGTGGTACAAACTTGTACTCCCCATGTAGTGCAACTTGTACCCCCGGTGCCAGTTGTGCTCTCCCATGCAGTGTAACGTCTACTTCTTGCTGCCAAATGTGCTTCCCATGCAATACAAGTTGTTCTCCATAAGTAGTGCAAATTGTGCTACCTAATTCAACGTGTACTTCTCCTGTGATGCAATTTATACTCCACCACACAACATACATTATGTACTTAAAAAAATTGAGGAAAAACGGAGAGAAAACCATAAAAACATACAAAATGTAGGGGCACCCTCTAATTAATTGCTCCCATGGTTTATTGCAACAATGATTGTTGGGCTAATTTCTGGCCCAAATGTCCATGCGGCTTAAGCCGGTCGATAGCCACGTAAACTGAAATGGACACACTAAAACCTGAGAAGTTTTTTTTCTTTTACTATCCTGTGGAGTGACAACTTTGTTAAGGATCCGATGTTAGGGTGACACCGGGTCATTGGACGGCGCAACGCAAAGCAATCCACAAGGGACCTTTGAGAGTCTATCGTGACTTCTGTGAAAAAGGGCTGAAAATATCGGCCAAGGAAAGATGGGTCATGTAAAGCATTTGGATGATGGGGGGGGGGGGTTCCTTAGGGGTACAATGACCTTAACTGTGCCATGAAGGTAAAATCACATACTTTAGCTCATTTTTTGTTTTGTGGGTCATTCTACGAAGCAGTGCCCATCTCCTTCCCGAAGCCTCGTATTCTCTAATGCAATCCATGGTCTTTATCTTGTTCTACTGAAATGCTCCTGGCTCGAGGCTACTAATTATCTTTTTCCTCATCTTTGACCTCTATATTGGTAGTAGGAAAATGCGTGTCAATTACTTGGCCATCAAGTTTGATGTTTTCTGGGTGGAGCTGGATCAATATATATGCACAAGATATTAATTATTAGCATGGTATAGCGTAGTTGTTCATCCTCCTCCATTATCAACCAATTTTGGGTCACTAAGTTGTTGTAATTTAAAAGGATGGGTCTAACATTTGACATATGCATGACACTAAATGTCACTGTCTTCTATTGGCTAGAATGCGAATAGGCACTTTAGTAGAGAATTGTTGAGCATCTATCGTGCACTAGACAGATGGGTTATTGTTCAGAGGCTGCTACCTCGCCACAACCAATGACATACATGCAAATTGAGAGTTTGAGAGATCGGGTTACATGGAGTAGGAAGTTGCATTCTCAACCGATGTAAATTTAAGATAAAGTTGCATTCTCAACCGATGTAGATGCTCATACAAAGCATATTGACTAGGACCACGTGAGCACTAAAGGACGACAAAACCTTGTCTGAACTTTCAATGAGCTTGATGCCTCGTTTCATAGTTCAGACCAAAACGACCGAGAAGTACAAATTAGGGACCATGGTTGTATTTTACACCCTTTTTTGGATTCATTACTATCACATGAGGCATATAACTAAATATGACTCTGTTTTTATGCATGGACTTAAGTTTTCCATCAATTCCATGCATTTCCACCCAAATGGCAGAGTGGATTTATAGAAAGTTGTTGACTTGTATAGGGCAAACAAAAAAGGCTTCTTTCTTTGCTTGTCTTCATCGTCAGAGTGTGTTATTCCATCTCCCTCTCTCCATGTTTACTCATCCATCAATCACCTTTAATGACCGTCAATGACATTGATCTCTATCACCTAAAAACATTTTTCCGAACACATATGAATTATTTTTTTAAATGCATATTCAATATTTTTTTGAATACATGGTGGAATTTTTCAAGCACAACTTGATCATTTTGAAATAATGGCATGAAAATATCTTAAAACATGTGAACATTTTTTGAATACCTTTAACATTTTCTGCATCGTATGAAACATTGTTTGGTAACATGGCAATAACAATGGCAAGAACAAACTCTAAACATATAACAATTTTTTTAACGTTAGAACTAATTTTGGAGTGGTATGGATATTTTTTTTAGTTATGCGACTAATGTTTTTCAATTTCTTGAAAGTTTTTAAATAACATCATCAACCTATTTTTGAACTACTTAACACTTCATGAACTATATGAACATTTAAAAAAATTCCTAACAAAGTTTACATTTCACGAATACCTTTTTGATGTACACTGAGCAGTTTTAAATACAAGGCATTTAGAAAATGGTATGTGACAATTAAATGTAAAAACATATGTTTGTAGAACATTTATAGAAATACAGAAAATAATTTTAAACATAAATTATGCAAAGAAATGGGGTTTGGCCTTATAAAATGCTTCGAGCGAGTTGTCGTTTCAGAGGGCCGGCAATCGCGAGGACGTCGCATGCACTAGTTCTTAATAGGAATCTCCTATGGGCGATATTTACAGGATGGCCCGTTTCTGTGCGCGTTGGTTCGCCTTGCTCGTACCGATCTTTCTAGGTCCTTTTCTGTAGTTACAGGATGGTCCATTCCTACAGTTTTGTTCGTTTTCTTTTGGTTTATCTTTTTTTTCACCTCCTTACTCTTCATGTTCCTTTGATTTTATTTGTTTTCTAATTATTTTTTGGTTTATCTTTCTTTTTTATACTTTGTTTTTTTTATTCTTTCTTTTGTTCTTCGGTTCTTTGGTTTTGTTGCTTTTCTTTTGTTTCTTTGCCCGTTTTTCATTGGTTTTCTTCTTGGTTTTTCTTTTTCTTTTTTTCAATGCCTGTCTACAATTTTCCTAAAGGATTTATAAATTTCCTAAATACATTAGGACAATTTGTATATATTTCAAAAAATACATAATAACATGTTTAGTATATGTTATGATATCCACATTTTATACATCTTTTACATTTTGCATATTCATATATAAAAAAAATTATGTATGTTTCACATTTTTCAAAAAGATTTTTACGAAAACATTCTTTGAATATTTTTTTCAAATACATGTTAAATTTTTGTAAATACCAATTGCGAACATTTTTTTAATTATAAAACATTTCTTTCTGAACTATGCAAGCTTTTGATAACATTATACAAACTTTTTTCAGTGTACAAACACATTTTTTGAAACTTGTGAACATTTTCTTAATGTAACATATGTGTTTGTCCAATTACATGAATATTTTTGTACATTATATAAATGTATTTTTCATACGTAACATTAGCAAATTTTTGTATACATGATTAATATTTTTTACTTTTTTCTATTCACAATGTAAAAAGATTTCGCAAATACATTTGAGTCACCCGTGAATGATGGAAGCAATGAGCGATGAGCGTGCTTGGGCTGGAGATGATCCTCTAGAAGTGCAGACCTTTGAACCACAGTAACTTCACTATAATGAGGTGGAAAGATTTCAACTCCACAAAAATAACACTAAAAAAAGCAATAAGATAGAATAACATAAATTCATCAGATCATAATAATCTGGCGTGTGACGACACATAACTCCTTGTCCCCATGGCAACGCCACAAAGAACTGCAGTTATTTGTTCACAGCGAGACCATGGAGACTGCTAGAACGTAGCAAAGTCTAAATTTTGTGAAGATCCAAGCTCCCCCACATCCTAACGCCCAGTTGGCATCTAAAAATGAGGGCGCCATAAATCCTTAGGCCATTTATAAGTATTCTTTGTCTGGCGGCGACGGCTAATTAATCGTTAATTTGGTTGGTCACAAGGCGACATGGATATACCTTGCTGGCGACAAGCGCGAGCCTGCAGTCGATTCAAGTGACACCCAATGGACCTAATGCGGGTAGGAAAGTCTGGCTTTTCTTAAATTTTCCTTTCTTGTTTTCCTTTTATTACTTTTATGTATATTTCTAGAATGTAAAATAATATGTTTCAATTTTAAAAAACTGTCATCACGCATTGAAGAAAAGAACTGTGATGTGTTAATCAAAATTACTTGCCACTTTTAGAAGATGTTGATAGAATTTCTATAAATATTTGTCACATTTAACAAATGTTCACATAATATGAACACAATGTTCATAGCATTTTATAAAAAAATAAAAAAATGTTGTCATAATTCAAAATATTGTTTTCGTACCATTGAAAAACATTGTACAGGGCATTTCAAAAACATGTTCACATGTTTCGCAAATAAGTCCATGACATTTTCAAAAATGGTTATAGGGTATAAAACAATTTTGCATAGTATAATAAATGTGTCATATCATTCAAAAATACATATCTTACATTTGAAATAATTATTCACATGTTTCGGAAATATGTTCTTCACGTTTTTAAAAGGTACTTAGACAATATAGAAAAATGCCCAGTAGTTCAAGAAATTTTTGTTGTCATTAATAAAAAACTTTAATGTGTATTCAAGAAAATGATGAAAACATGTATTTGAAAAAAATACATTTATTATTTGAAATACTTCAGGTCTATCAAAAAATATTCCAAATGGACAAAAGTATACATGTGTTGAATTGCTGTTTGGAAAAAAATAAAGAAAACCATAGAAAGGTAGAGAAAAGAAGAAAAGAAATAAAAACAGGAAAAAACAAAGATAACTTGTGAGGTAACTTAGAAAAGAAAAAAAAGAAATCTATGAAACATAACGAAAGAAAACAATAAAAAGGAAAAACAGGAAGATAAATGGTGATGAAATGGAAAAATACCAAAGAGAAACCAGACTAAAAAAATGAAACGAACAATACCGGAATGAAAACTAGAAAAGGCACAAAGAGAACCATGTCCACTAAATAAAGTAGGAGGAGTAGCTCTCGCGGTCAGAAAGGCCCAAAACCTACTAATTCAGGGGCACCCCCTATAAAGTTAACTCACACCTTTTCAGGTTGCGACGAGAAGTGACTCACATGGGAGTTTTTGCCTTTTTTATTCCTTTATTCAAAATGTTTTATCTCTTAAATTACGTGTACAAATTGTGAACCGTCTTCACCATTCAATTTCTTGCGTGGTGATTCGGAACTAGATCCCATGTTAATAGGTTTTGACGAACTATATTTTCTTGAAAAAATCTGGAAGATAAAATCCAAGCCGGAAACACTATTGTTTTCATTTTTCCCAAGAGGCACTAGTATGTCTCTCGTGGAAGAAAATCTTTCTCTCTTGTGAAAGAAAAAAACGTATTTTTCCCTATTTCATGGGGCACAACTATACCTTTCGTGGAAGTAAACCTATGCCTTCATGAGAATCAAATATGTGCCTCTCATGAAAGAAGAAAAAAAATGTTTTCCCCCGTTCCAAGAGGCGCAATTGTGCCTCTCACTGAAGTAAACCTATGCTTCCATGAAAATATGTGCCACTCACGGAAGAGAAAAAACATTCCAAGAGGCACTCGCGGAAACAAGTCTATGCCTCTTGCGGAAGAAAATGAGTCTCTCCGTGACTCATTTTCTGAGTAAACACCCGGACTCATTGAAGAGGGGATTTGGAGCATGCAGCGGCCCGCATATATAGATTCTGGGTTGCTCATCTACACTACAATTTGGTAACATGGGTCAGTGGACTTTATTTCGTATAACATTGCTTATAGTGTTGTAATTCCTTTGTAAATAGTACGAGCGATATACCTGTACTGTGGCATCGCATCGGTGGAGTTGACATGTTTCCATTAGGCTAGTCAGAGTCGGGAATAACTTGTTACTAGTCTAAGTTACTTCGTTCATAGAATAACATACATATCTTCATTTATTACTTTGTAGACTAATTTTTGCAATGGGAGGTGTTATGTGATTGTAACATATTATGTTACTTTATTTGTCTATCTCGGCTTTAATTACTTGTCATATCATCTTTTTTGCTTATGTGACATGCGTGTTACTACCTATGTTACTTTCACTATGACTAATCTTAACAATACATCTTCTCGGGAATTCCTACCACTAAGCACAGAGTTAGGAAACGAAATGGCCCTAGTGATTGGTTAGGCCCGTTATGCATGGTGGAGGAGACTGTCGGCCACATTCTATTCTCAGTGTGTGGCAGCTCCGTTCCTGTGGAGTTGCATTAAGGAAGTTGTGGGGTGTTGTACCCGATTTAATTGTGATTCTCGTGCAAACACAGGGTAGGATGAGACGCCTCACGTGGACCTTATAGGATACTACCTGCAACAAACTTGTGATTGCGCGCGAACCTCTAGTTCGTGCTACTTACGCCATCTTTAAATGTATTGTCTTCTTGCAATAGTGTTGGTTACGGCTACAGCCAAGGATCCCGGCATCCGCGACAATATCATCGCTAAGCTTCAGGGGGTGTTGCATCGGCTATCTCCGGTCACATAGTGATCTTTCCTTTTCGCTCTTTTTTTCCGGTTGGGTCATGTGATGTTGTGAGCCCAACAGACTGATGTTGTCTTCTTTTCGCTACCTTGTGCCCTTTTTCCATTGTTTGCTGCTTCATATATAAAATGAGGCTACTGCCTGGTTTTCTAAAATAGGATTGGTGTCTTGTTTTCGATACTTTGTGCCCTTTTTCCATTGTTTGCTGCTTTATCTATAAAATGAGGCTACGGCCGGGTTTTCTAAAAATAGGATTGTTGTCTTACTTTTCACTACCTTGTGCCCTTTTAACAATGTTTGCTGCTTCATCTATAAAATGAGGCTACGGCCTGGTTTTCTGAAATACGTGGTAACTACTCATTGTTAGAACAAATGGATATTTTTCATGAAGGGATATATATGTTTGTGTGTGTGTGTGTGTTTCTTAATTTGAAAGTTACCGAGAGCCTACTAATTTCTCATGTGTGTTTCCAATGTGCTAACCGCAGCCATCACACACCTGACCGGCCGGCCCTAGTGGATAGGCCTGGGCATTCGGTTAGACTGAACCGATCGGTTTGGTGCCTTGGTTTATTTTTAAATTCGGTTCGCTGATTTTCTGGACCGATCGGTCTTCTGAGCATTCACTAACCGATGCTTTCGGTCCATTAAGAATTCGGCTCGGTCCTCGGTTATAACCGAAAAGAACCTATACTGGCCGCCGCTATAATCCTATACCCACGTAAAGCTACGTAGGAGAACCTATGCTTAGCGCTGCGTCATATGTCTCAATCGCAATCTGACCGCCATGGCTCCCTTGCATATCATACGTGAATGGTAGGAGGAAATACATACAAGATAATATGGGTGCAAGCCGGCCGCCGACCTGAAGGAGCATGGGCGCTGCCGGCCGGCACCGAGGGAGAGCCAAGGGTGTCGCCGGCCGCCGGCGGCCGCTTGGACTGCGATCCACGGAAAACGAGGTGGCGGCACTATGTCTGCTGCGTGAAGGAGCGCACCAGCCACTAGGGATAAGTTGCAAGGGCAACGCCTGTTGGGCTAGAATTGGGTTGGGAAAAGGCCACGTAGAACTTCCTGTACAGAGTACCTATCTTTTTTTTTTATCGTGGATGGACTATGGATCTTTCCCGTGCTTGATTTCAATACTTCGGTTAGTTCGGAGAATTCGGTCAGCTGAGTCCAATGACCGAACTCTCCGATGTCATTTCGGTTTTTCATAATTGCTAACCGAACAAAAAACCAAAGCTTCGGTCCTTGGTTTTTTTGGCTTCGGTTTTCGGTTTTTCAGCTCCGGTCTTCGGTTCTCGGTTTTTCTGCCCACCCCTACTAGTGGATAATGAGCTAGCTAGCTGCATCCTCCCGGCAGATATTGAAATATTGCATCTTAACATGTTGTGTTGCCGTCCCATATAATGGGATATGCATCATGTAGGACACGACGGCGACGTGATGGAGACGCACGGCCCTTACATTACTAAACATAAAGTACTTTAATTAATAGATAGATTGTGGTGTGTTTGCCAACCTGCCTGCCTACATGTGTCACGCGATTGATAACTCATGTTTTTTTTTGAGAAGGAGATTGAAATCCACGGTCTTTGCATCAATAGATGCACACATCCATCTTTATTAAGTTATTCAACAAAGGTATGACAAGAACATACATCAAACAATTCTAAGTCACCATCCACATCTACAAACATGACAATGGGTAATGCCATCACACTCCACCATATAGAGCCAGGGTCACCGCCGATCTGCCCGCATGGTGTATCAGAGCACACACCCGGTGCAATAGACCCAAAGCATACACCACATACACATCAGAAGCCACCGCGACCATCGAACCGTTGATCCATCTTCAGAAAAGAGATCCGTAATATCCTTACCAAACCGGTCAGCCGTCAACACCGCCACGGTGTCAAACGCTGCCACCACCATGCATCCGTCCATCAAGACGCATCCATCGCCGAGTTTCTGCTGCACGATGCCACCGATATCCGTCAGTTCCGTCGTCACCGACGTGGTAGATGCCATGCCGCTTCACCTCCCGACGACTCCAACAAGCATCTGCTTCAAAAATGATGCGCTCATAAGGGAAGATGACACCAACAGCGTCGTCACGGTCGGATCTAGGAGACCCAGATCAAGGGTTTTTCCTTGGAACAGCCAAAGCAAGGAGATGATGACTGCGGTGACGATGCCTTCAACGAGGTAACGACGCATAGACGTCGCCATCGCCCGCCATGACTGAAGTCGGCACTTGATTTGCACCGACGGACACTTCTCCCCGACTCACAGCCCCGATGTCGCCTTCGCTGAAACTGCAGCCCGAGCCGCGCTGGAGTAGCCACGAAGCAGGAGCCACCTTGCCGTCACCTAAGATGGGAGCACAGGTCCTGCGAGGCACGACCTAGATCACTGCAGGGCTTGTAGTCACGCGGCTTTGCCCGCCGCGTCCTCAGGAGACGACGAGAGGGAAGATGGGGACGAGGGACTGTGTACTCAGGGATCCCGCCGGTGGGATGGAGACTGCTTGGTGGACGGCGGAAACGAGCAGGAGATTGCCCCGATCCGGTTTTCTCGGAGCGGACCACGTCAAAAACTAATTTGCTAGTTGAGCCGATTGACAACTCATGCAGAACAGAGCAATCTACTTAATTAACCAGTATTAGCGTATAAGCTGGATGTCGCAACCCATGGATGACCATGGGGAAGAGTTAACCAAAGCTAATAATTAAACATTTATGACCGCTGCAACTAGTGGTGAGATTGAGAATATATCCATCATCAGAAGGCAGTGTATACTGTACTCATGTGCAATATAAGGTACGCATGCCAATTGGAGGATTTGAAGATCTCAAACAAGCTTCCGACTGGATCCCGTGCAACGCTTAAATCACTTGACAGCTTATCCACTCGAAGACTTTTTTCTTCACTCGACAGTCGTATGTCACTTGGAAGACCTCGTTCCCGGTCGACGCCAGAAGGCCAGAAGCCACCATCAAGAGGACAGGCGTTAGTCCTATCGTCATGTTGAGATTGAGAATAAGTCCTAATAATTAAACGTTTATGACCGCTGCAACTAGTGGTGAGATTGAGAATAAGTCAATCATCAGAAGGCAGTGTATACTGTAGTCATGTGCAATATAATACACGGCAACATGGTACGCATGCCAATTGGAGGACTTGAAGATCTCAAACAAGCTTCCGACTGGATCCCGTGCAGCGCTTAAGTCACTTGACAACTTATCCACTCGGAGACTTTTTTCTTCACTCGACAGTCGTATGTCACTTGGAAGACCTCGTTCCCAGTCGACGTCAGAAGAACAGAAGCCACCATCAAGAGGCCAACGGGCAGACGTTAGTCCTATCCTCATTAGTAGCTTTTATTACGTACGTTACCAGTAACGTTAGACTTTAACCCCACGATCGGACCCTTAGATGCTGGGTAATTATGAGGGGCAGCGAACTCTATATAAGCCGCCCCTCCCCTCTGGCACAAGGGTTCGCAACCACTATAATCTCACTATTCCACACGACAAAGCTCCCGAGCACTGAGACGTAGGGATGTTACCTCCACGAGAGGGGTCTGAACTCATACATCCGTGTGTACACCCTCGCTGTAGTTAGGACTCTGCCTTCTCCTTACGTACCCCTACCTTCTACTGTCAGGCTCATTCCCACGACAGTTGGCGCCCACCGTGGGGCAGGCGTCTAAGCGACTTCCGGCGAGGTTGCGTTTTTCATCCTTCGACATGTCTTTCAACGGTGTTTTTGCTCTGGGCCACGAGATCCATTTCAGAGCGCTCACCTTCATCGCCGACGATTCGGCATAGCCTCAGGAAGCGCCTCTCGATGTCGAGGCGCTCCCAATCCACGGGTCCGTGCGAGTTCCTGTGGCGTGTTGCTGCGTCAGTCGTTGACTCCTTATACGTCGGCTCCCCTCGCTGTTCGCAGTCACAAGCGGTCCGGCCGCTCACGACTCCAACGCCAAGTCAAGCATGCAATGGCGCGTCAAACTTCTTCTCCGCAGATTGCAGCACTCGATCCCGCCAAGTCCCTTCACGGCGTGTTCGAGCCGGATTCTGATCCGTCTGACGTGCCTTCCGAGTGCGAGAGCTACGATCTCACAGCGGAGGTCTTGATGGCAGACTCTCATCAGAGTTCGCCGCCTGGCTTTGGCCATGGCAGGCGCGAGTGTGGCGGTTCGTCGAGTGAACAGCCGCGCCGTGAGGGGGAAGTTCTTCATACTCCCATCGTCGGCACGACCGCGGAGGCTCAAGCCTTAGAGGCCGCGCGCATTCGGCTGGAAGAGCTCCAGGCGGAACTTGACGAGTGTGCTCGCCGGCGCTCGCCACGTGCCAGTCAACGTCAGCGATAGCTGTTTCCAACTGGATCTCACGACAATGTTGAGGTATATCAAACTCCTATGTTGAATGTTGCAGCTGCTGCTAGGATAGCAGATTCTATTCAGCCGTCGCGGTCAGAGGCTGGTAAAGGATTGATGCAGAGCAGAGCTTTGTTGGATGCAGCGCAGCGTCAGAATTCTGTTGTGTCTCAGTCGCGTAACAGAATACACAGCAACTCACCCAAGGCGGAGACCGTTCAGTCGGCACATAACACTGGATCGCCCTTGCGTCATAGGGGTGGAGGTTTTCGTGAAGAGCAAGTCAGAGATCAGTTTCACCGCAAAGACCACCGTCGAGTGTCCACTCCTCCGCGGGATGGTCCATACGTGCCCCGATACCAGGACGATAGGTGCTCCTTCGGTGATGAGTGGAATGCAGGTTTCGATGCCCGCGACATCCTCACTCAAAAGCGGATTGACAGGGGCAGAGCCCATAGGGAAGGACATGACAGAGATTTTCCGAGTGGTAGCTCGGCTGTTGTTTCTGGTCCTGAGTGTTTTAGCATATCCATCCGTTCTTTAGAGATTTCCCCCCAACTTTAGGTTGGCGGCTGGGATCGAGAAGTTTACTGGCGAAACAAAGCCAGAGACTTGGTTAGATGACTACCGAGTGGCTGTACAAATTGGTGGCGACAATGACAATGTCGCAATGAAGCACCTGTCCTTGATGTTAGATGGTTCAGCTCGTGCTTGGCTGAATCATTTGGCTCCTTTCAGTATACATTGTTGGGAGGATCTTGCCCGAGTGTTTATCCAAACCTTCGAGGGCACTTGCAAGTGTCCAGCAGGTCTGGTCGATGTACAACACTGTGTCCAGAAGCCCAATGAAACTTTGAGGGATTATATTCAGCGGTGGTCCACTCTGCATCATACAGTGGAGAATGTGTCAGTGAACCAGGCTGTGTGTGCTTTCAAGGCCGCTATGAGATACAGAGAGCTATATCTGAAGTTCGGACGAACGGGTGATATTTCACTCGACAAGATGATGGAAATCGCCACTCGGTACACCAATGGCGAGGAAGAAGACCACCTACGTAGCGGCAAAGGCAAGGCAGTCGCCAGTGAGACTGGTGGAAATAACAATCGGAAACAGAAGCGAAAAGCTGAAGGTCCAGTTCAAGCAGCAGCAGCTGCACTGGCGACCCAGTCAAAAAACAAGGGGAAAGCCAAAGCACGGTATCCCCAAAGAAAGGAAAAAATCAGTCAGGGACTGATATCATGGATCAACCGTGTGTAATTCACACGAGGAAAGATGCAGAAGGCAATGTGATTTTGCCCAAGCACACCACTCGGTAGTGTCGGACCCTTATCCAGCAATTCAAAGGGGACCCGCCTAGTGATAAATCTCCCGAGAAGGGCTATGAAGATGAAGATAAAAAAACATTTCCAGATGTCACTGCTACACTTGTGATTTTTGCTGATGTCGAGAGCAAGAGTCGTTTGAAAGTCATCAACAGAGAAGTCAACATGGCTGTACCAGCTACCCGCACCTACCTCAGGTGGTCCCAGTATGCTATCACATTCGACCAAACAGACCATCCTACTCATGTGGCCACTCCTACTCGACAGGCTCTGGTAGTTGATCCGGTGGTGGGGAGAATGGACTCAGAAAGGTCCTCATGGACGGTGGCAGCGGCCTGGAAATTCTCTATGCGGATACCCTGCAAGGGATGGGCATTCCGATGTCCCGACTGAGTGAAAGCAACATGCAATTTCACGGGGTCATCCCAGGGAAGAAGGCCAAGTCACTCGGGCAGATAGCATTGGATGTGACATTCGGGAATGACAAAAATTTCCGAAAAGAAAAGCTGACGTTTGACGTCATGGATTTCCAGAGTGCCTACCATGCCATTTTGGGTCGACCCGCGTATGCACGTTTCATGGCCCGACCATGTTACGTGTATCTCAAGTTGAAGATGCCAGGCCCTAAGGGCGTGATCACGGTCACTGGCAATCGACAGCGGGCCGAAGAATGCCTCCAGCAAGGCTCCAAGATTGCCGATCATCAGATGGCCATGGTCGAGTTGGAAGAGTACAAGAAAACCGCTGACCCTGCTGAGTTGCTCCGTGCAAAGAAGCCAGCTTCCGAGTCGGCATTTTAGTCGGCAGGGGAAGTGAAGAAGGTGCACATCCACCCGACAGATCCTACTGTTGCCCCGACGAATATCTCATCAATACTCGACAACAAATAGGAAGCCGAGCTCATCCAGTTCCTCCGTGAGAACTGGGATATCTTCGCATGGAAGCCTGCTGACATGCCGAGGGTTCCCAGGGAGCTGGCTGCGCACCGTCTGAGAGTGGATCCGAAAGCCAAACCCATCAGGGAGCATTTGCGTCGTTCAACGGCGGAGAAGCGCAAGGCAATCGGCGAAGAAGTGGCCCATCTCTTGCAAGCCAAGTTCATTCGGGAGATTTACCACTCCGAGTGGCTCTCGAATGTTGTGATGGTGCCAAAGAAAGATAAGTCGTTGCGTATGTGCATTGACTTCAAACATCTCAATCGGGTATGTCCGAAGGATCATTTTATGCTCCCCCGCATAGATCTAATTGTTGACTCGAATGCGGGGTGCGAGCGTTTATCGTTTCTGGATGCTTACTCTGGGTACCATCAGATCCATCTGTATGGCCCGGATGAAATAAAGACAGCCTTCATCACCCCATTCGGGTGTTTTTGCTACATCACTATGCCATTTGGTCTCAAAAATGTCGGCGCTACTTTTATGCACATGATTCAGAAGTGTTTACTCGACTAGATCCCTCGGAATGTCGAGGCGTGCATGGATGATATAATGGTGAACTCTCGCAAAGGTTCCGACCTGCTGGCAGACTTGGCCGAAACATTCGCCAATCTGAGGAGATTCGACATAAAGCTGAATCCGGCCAAGTGTACTTTCGGCGTCCCTGGCGGCAAGTTACCCTGAGGAATCAACGTCAACCCTGAGAAAATCAGCGCCATTACCCGAATCAAGACTCCCGTGCGAGTGCACGACGTTCAGAAACTCATAGGTTGCTTGGCAACACTGAGTCGATTCATTTCTCGTCTTGGTGAGAAGGCTCTGCCTTTGTATCAATTGATGAAGAAGTTTGACACATTTGAGTGGACTCCTAAAGCCGAAGCAGCGTTTGTTGAGCTCAAAGCCGTGCTCTGCACCCATCCGGTGCTTGCCGCTCGTTGTAGCAAAGAGCCTTTGCTCCTGTACATCGCGACCACTAATAAGGTCGTCAGTACAGTGCTAATTGTCGAGCGGGAAGAGGAGGGTAAATCTTATAAAGTCCAGTGGCCAGTCTATTATGTCTCGGATGTTTTGTCCCCCTCAAAGCAAATATATCCACACTATGAGAAGCTAGTTTATGGTATTTACCTATCAGCGAAGAAGGTGGCACATTATTTCCAAGACCACTCGATTTCAGTCATTAGTGATGCTCCTCTGTCTGAGATTTTCAACAATCGAGATGCATCAGGTCGAGTGGCTAAGTGGGCAGTTGAGCTCGGACACTTTGACATCAGATTTGAAGCCAAGAAAGCAATCAAGTCCCAAGCATTGGCAGATTTTATGTCCGAGTGGATTGAACAACAACAGCCAATCGAGATTCACTCGGTGCACTGGACCATGCTCTTCGACAGCTCTAAGATGTTGAATGGGTCCGGTGCTGGTGTGGTTTTGATATCCCCAAAGGGCGACAAGCTCAATTATGTCTTGCAAATTCACTTCGATTCCTCCAACAATGAGGCAGAGTATGAAGCACTTCTGTATGGGTTGCGCATGGCTATCTCACTCGGCATCAAGCGCGTGATGGTATATGGCAATTCAGATTTGGTGGTGAATCAAGTGATAAAAGAGTGAGATGTTCAAAACCCTGCTATGACTGGGTACTGTAATGGTGTCAGAAAGTTGGAGAAGAAATTCGAATGTTTGGAACTCCATCATGTTCCCTGACTTAAAAATCAGGCAGCTGACGAACTAGCAAAGATTGGGTCCACTCGATGGCCTGTCGCCAGCGATGTGTTCTTAGAGCACCTGCACCCTCCTTCGGTACAAGAAGATCCTTTCACCGAAGAGCCCCCACAAACTTTGAGTTCCACTAATCCGACAGAAGTCGATGTCCCTGCAGTGATTGATCTGGTCATGGAGATTCTGGTTGTCATCCCGAGTTGGACTGTGCCTTACATTGCCTATATCCTCAGACAAGAGCTCCCTGAAGATGAAACAGAGGCTCGACAGATTGTGCGTAGGTCCAAGGCTTTTACTGTGATGGGATATCGGCTATTCAAAAAGAGTGCGACTGGCGTTACACAACACTGCATTTCCCCCGAGGAAGGTCGAATGATACTAGATGAGATCCACTTGGGAACTTGTGGCCATCATGCTTCCTGAATGACGATTGTCGCCAAAGCAAACAAAGCTGGTTTCCTCTGGCCACGAGCTAATGAGATGGCTAAAGACATCGTCGATTAGTGTGATGGGTACCAGTTCTATGCAAACTTGTCACACAAGCCGGCCTCTGCTCTGAAGACAATTCCCCTTGCCTGGCTGTTTGCTGTTTGGGGACTCAACATGGTTGGTCCCTTTCGTCCCGAAAAAGGCGGATTCACTCATTTGCTGGTAGCAGTCGACAAGTTCACCAAGTGGATAGAAGCCAAGCCAATCAAGAAGCTGAACTCCCGCACGATGGTCACATTCATGAGGGAGATAATTTATCGATACGGCATTCCACACAGCATCATCACGGACAACAGCACTAACTTTGACTCGGAAGAATTCAGGAAGTTCTGTAACTCCCAAGGCACCCGAGTGGATTATGCATCTGTTGCACATCCTCAAACCAATGGGAAAGTCGAGCGGGCTAATGGTCTCATCCTGCAAGGTCTGAAGCCTCGTCTCCTGTGTGATTGGATCATGCCGCCGGGGCCTGGGTAACTGAGATGCCGTCTGTTTTGTGGGGTCCGAGAACGACGCCTAATCGGTCGATTGGGCGGACACCTTTTTTCCTGGTCTATGGAGCCGAAGCTGTCCTACCGAGTGACTTGTTTCATAACTCTCCTCGGGTGAAACTCTCTACTCCGAAGCTGAAGCTGAACAAGCCAGACAAGATGGTGTTGATCTCCTGGAAGAAGAGCGAGAAATGGCTCTGATCCGGACTACAACCTATCAGCAAGATCTGTGGCGTTTCCATGCGAAGAATGTCAAGAGTCGGGCGTTTCATGAGGGGGACTTGGTGCTCCGAGTGGATCAACAGCGACCTCATAAACTTGCTCCGGCATGGGAGGGCCCCTTCATCGTTACCAAAGTGTGGAACAACGGAGCTTATCGCCTATACAACCTAAAGAAACAGATCGACGAGCTGCGGGCCTGGAATGCAGATTTGCTTCGACGCTTTTATACCTAGAGACAGAAGAGTTTCATGTAATAAAATATTTCATCTATGCAAATCAAGACTCCTACAGTTTGTTGTCGATTCCGATCATATAGTTTCATATTTTGGAATACTCCGAACAATGAGCAATTCCCACACTCGGGGGCTTAGCTGCGAACATATTTCACCTAAGTTAAAAACCCTGTCGGGTGAATAGCAGTCCATTCAGTCGACGACTTAGCTGCGAATCGACATTCGCCTAAGTTCTAAAATACTCCAAGTGATGAGCAATCCTCACACTTGGGGGCTTAGCTGCGAACATGTTTCGCCTAAGTTAAAAAACCTTGTGGGGCGAATAGCTGAATTTCACTCGATGACTCAGCTTCGAATCGACATTCACCTAAGTTCGAAAAACTCCGAGTGATGAGCAATCCTCACACTCGTGGGCTTAGCTGCGAACATGTTTCGCCTAAGTTAAAAACCATGTCGGGTGAATAGCATTCCATTCACTCGACGACTTAGCTTCGAATCGACTTTCGCCTAAGTTCGAAAAAACTCCGAGTGTTGAGCAATCCTGACACTTGGGGGCTTAGCTCCGAACATGTTTCGCCTAAGATAAAAACCTTGTCGGGTGAATAGTGGTCCATTCACTCGACGACTTAGCTGCGAATCGACATTCGCCTAAATTCTAAACTACTCCGAGTGATGAGCAATCCTCACACTCGAGGGCTTAGCTGCGAACATGTTTCGCCTATGTTAAAAACCTTGTTGGGTGAATAGCAATCCATTCACTCGACGACTTAGCTCCGAATCGACATTTGCCTAAGTTCTAATATACTCCAAGTGATGAGCAATCCTCACACTCGGGGACTTAGCTGCGAACCAGCATTCGCCTAAGTCAAAAAGCAAATATAGTCGAAAAAGCGATTAAAAGCCAAATACGGATAAAATCCAAAGGATAAATCGCAGATAAATGTTTTGTAAAGAAGCAAATGTGCTCAGGCCTAAGACCTGAATAAAGTTTTAAGGGATACAGTTCCACTCGGCATATCGAGGCGAATAAAAGTGTTTCTTCCAAAGGTCAAGTTTTTTAAGCATCCGACGGGCTGGCTGGCTCGACAAAAGTGTCCAAGTCGATGCCATCTGCGATTCTAGTAGCTGCTATGATGAAGGTCTCCTTGAAGTCCTCGAACTGGAGCTTCTTCGTGTTAACCACTCGGAGCTCCTTTAGCTTCTCCTCCTTCACGTCCCTACAATGGACCCTGACGAGTGATAGCGCCACGTCGGCCCCGCAGCGAGCAGCAAACTTCTTCCAGGCCTGCACTCGACTTGGAAGGTCGTTTAGACGGGCCATCATGGAGTTGAGGTCGAGCTGATGAGTGTCCTCGGGCCACAACTCCTTGTCAATCCTCTCCATCGCAGATCTCAGTCGGAAAATACATGCCTGAACGACCTAGAGCCAGGAATTGAGTTTGAGCATGTTCATGGCCACCGCGTCTGCGACAGGTGACTTGGTGGGATCCAAATTTATTTTACGTGGCTTCTAAGGCTTCGAAACAAACCGAAGCTACCAACGTCCATCATCAAGCATGATAATCCAAGTACCTAGATTAACCTGCCAGGGTGTATGAAACACGAGATACTAAAATCTCGAGCCCCATACTAAACTTCATCATACACGTGACCCCCCTGCAGATCACATCTGCATTGCCCTTTCGTCTGCGAAACATCTATCTTTCTCAACTATGGGTGGAACCCAAAGAACTGTTAGCATTTCTTTGTCTGTCAATCAGCATACTCAGGAGCAGCATGAAAGGATCGCGGATTGCCAGAACTTTGTGAGATTCCACTGTGCCGTCAAGATCAGGACTACGCAAAATCAAGGGAAGCAACAGGAACATTGGGTAACATATTTCATCTGCTACCCGCACAAATAATTTTCAGCAATAGATCTCATCTACTACCTAATTATGTTGTGCAACACCCATACATCTCTATGTATTCTAGATCGCAACTTGCATCTATGCATAGCACGGCTCTTGATGCCACTGTTGGGTAATGCAGCAGAAAACAAAAAAAATCCGACCTATGCACCAGCCCAAGACCACTATGGAGACTACATACAAGGTTTGATCTATTTTATTACCGACTCGTAGCGCAGCGGAACTAGAGTCGATGACGATCGGCGGTGCAGATCCCCGCAGCTAGGATTTACAACCTCCCCACCACGAGGATGTATACCCTCATCTGCCCCGCGGATAGCTCTCCGGGAGGCGGTCGAACAGTCCCCCGGACGATGTCTTGGACAGCCCTTCGGGAGGACCTCCGAAACTCGGACTGTCACTCGGACAGACCTTCAGGAGGACGTCCAAAACTCGTACGGTCACACGGACAGCCCTTCGGGAGGCACTCTTGAACTAAGACCGAAACTACGATCTCTCTACAAAGTTGCACACATATGGTGTCATCTATCCGGCAGGGCTTTGTCGTCCAGAACTAGTTCCTGTCGGAACCCAGACAGCCTTTCGGCTCTACGAAACTATTTTGCTGGGAGGGAGAGAGAGAGCCAGATCATGCATGGAATTTGTATGAGAGTAAGAGTGAGTTTTTGGGCTGCCTCCTCACCCCTATTTATAGGGTGAGAGACTATGGTAAAAATACCAAAATGCCCTCACATATTTTCACGATTCATAATAGTGATTCCACTATTCATAAATAGTGTTTCCCACTATTCATATTAGTGTTTTCCACTATTTCATAATAGTGTTTTCACTAGTAATGAGATATTTTCTCCCAATAAGGTTTCCCACTATTCATAATAGTGTTTCCACTATTCACGAGATATATTTTCTCCCAAAAAGCACTTTCACTATTCATGACGACATTTTTCAGCGTCTGGTCGAACTGAAAATATGTATGTGGGCTTAGAACATTTCCAGTACCCCACTAAAATAATTTTCAATGCGATCCGGAATAATTCCGGATTAGTGATTTTCATCTGCGAAAAGCATCTGAAGCGGTTCCCGCAGCTCCGGAACATTTTCGGTTTTTCTTCCAGAAAATTCCCAGAAGTTTCCAGAATGATTCTGGCACCCTCCAAGAATTATCAGGCATGTGCCGAAACCAATTTGACTTAATGATATCCCCCGAAACAACTTTTCAGTTTTACCGAAACTTTTCCGGTGTTCTCTGTGCGGAACTTTTCCGGTGTTCGAAACTTTTCCGGTGTCCGAAACTTTTTTAGGTGATTTTCTCTCAAACTCCCTGTCTAGTATTCAGCAGATAGATGACCCCTAAGCGTGTGAACCTATAGGTTCGGTGAAGCATAGATATGACCCGGAACCCCTTTCAATCAATGATCAACATCGGAGCCGTGGACACCCATATTGACCCCTATACCCACGGGAACGAATATTCTAGTGAACCTCCAGTTGCCGTGTGCTATTCCTGTTGCTTCATGATATGTTACAAATACCCGAGGTGAGACATGTTGGCATCCCCGTGGATCAACAACTTGTCCACTATGCCAGTTACCTCGTTACCGCTATTGTTCTCTTTTCTTGTTCCCGTGTTTCGGCATCCCCGTGATCAAATCACAAAGTGTCTGGCCAGACGATGATGGATATCGTAACACCGACAGGGCCCAGAGATATCTCTCCATCGTTGGAGGAACAAATCCCAATCTTGAGCCATCAAGTTACTTGACATACTTTTCCATGAACCCGTAAGCTGCCGTAATAGCCACCCATTTACGGATGACGTTTAAAAAAAACAAAGTTCATGAAGCAAGCATGAAGAAACTCGATACTCTCATGGTCTAAGGAATTATGCAAACATTAACTTCTCTGTGTTATTTACCATTAACTTATGCCGAATGTATCTCATAGCATAACATCATTTCGGGTCGATTCAACAGAAATGTTCTTCTAACATTGTGCCCTAAAAATTGCCGGCATAGCCATGCCCATGATCAGGAAAACAGGATCATCATGCAATATATGAGCCAGTCTTAGAGGCCAGACTAGGAATACATTTTACCGTTTATTATTCCACACGTGCATATGAGTCTTCCTTCAAGCCTCGTGGTTATTGCAGACACGATAACCATAGCAGTTATAGCATGTAGCATATGTTGGGGATTGTCGCATGGGAAACAAAAAATTTCCTACGCACACGCAAACCTATCCATGGTGATGAGCATCTACGAGAGGGAGAGTGGATCTACATACCCTTGTAGATCGCTAAGCGGGAAGCGTTAAGAAACGCGGTTGGTGTAGTCGAACATCTTCGCGATCCAAATCGCCGAGCGTCCCGCGATCTCATCACGATCCGTCCCGCGATCCCATCACAATCCGTCCCGCGATCTCATCACGATCAGTCTCACGATCTTGATCACGATCTGTCCCGCGAACTCATCACGATCCGTTCCGTGATCTCATCACGAACCGTCTCGCGATCTCGATCACGGTCCTTCCGATCTAGCGCCGAACGGACGGCACCTCCGCGTTCAGCACACGTGCAGCTTGATGACGATCTCCACCGTCTTGATCCAGCAAGAGGAGGTGGAGAGGAGAGAGAGTTCACCGGCAGCATGACGGCGCTCCGGTGATGGTGGTGGAGTGATTCCGGCAGGGCTTCGCCTAAGCGCTGCGGAAAACCGATCTAGAGGAGAAACTGTGCACCGGTGAAACGGGTAGCACGTGGCCGGGAATTCTGTCCAAAAACCACCCAATCCACTAGTATATATAGGAGGAGAGGAGAGGAGAGGCAGCCAAGGCCTTTGGGTCGGCCGAAATAGGAGGTGGGAGCAATCCTACTTCACCTCCAATCCTAGTTGGAGTAGGATTGCCTCCTATTGGCTGATTTTCCACTTTTTGCTTTAGGACTTTCTCTCCTACGCCCTGGGCCTTTGTGGCTGTTTTCCCAGCCCACTAAGGGCTGGTTATTATTCTCCCACAGCCCATGGACCTCTTGGGGTCGAAATACCCCTCCCGGAGGTCCCCCGGTACACTACCGGCACTCCCGGTACACTACCGATACTCCCGGTACACTACCGATGAGCCCGAAACTTTTCCGGAAACCAAACTGGGACTTCCTATATATGAATCTTTACCTCCGGACCATTCCGGAGCTCCTCGTGATGTCCGGGATCTCATCCGGGACTCCGAACAAACTTCGGTCACCACCATACATAACTCTACACTACCGAAACGTCACCGAACCTTAAGTGTGCAGACCCTGCGGGTTCGAGAACTATGTAGACATGACCGAGACACCTCTACGGTCAATAACCAATGGAGGGACCTGGATGTCCACATTGGTTCCTACATATTCTACGAAGATCTTTATCGGTTGAACCTCTATGTCAAGGATTCAGTTAATCCCGTATAACGTTCCCTTTGTTCTTCGGTATGTTACTTGCCCGAGATTCGATCGTTGGTATCTCCATACCTAGTTCAACCTCGTTACTGGCAAGTCTCTTTACTCGTTCTGTAATACAAGATCCCGTGACTAACACTTAGCCACATTGCTTGCAAGGCTTGTTGTGATGTTGTATTACCGAGTGGGCCCTGAGATACCTCTCCGTCACACGGAGTAACAAATCCCAGTCTCAATCCATGCCAACTCAATAGACACCATCGGAGATACCTGTAGAGCACCTTTATAGTCACCCAGTTACGTTGCGACGTTTGATACACACAAGGCACTCCTCCGATATCTGTGAGTTGCATGATCTCATGGTCATAGGAACATATACTTGACATGCAGAAAACAGTAGCAATAAACTGACACGATCATATGCTATGTTTGTAGTTTGGGTCTTATCCATCACACGATCATATTCTCCTAATGATGTGATCCCGTTATCAAATGACATCTCGTGTCCATGGCTAGGAAACCTTAACCATCCTTTGATCAACGAGCTAGTCCATTAGAGGCATACTAGGGACATGGTTTTGTCTATGTATCCACACATGCATTTAAGTCTCCGATCAATACAATTATAGCATGGATAATAAACGATTATCATGAACAAGGAAATATGATAATAACTAATTTATTATCGCCTCTAGGGCATATTTCCAACAGTCTCCCACTTGCACTAGAGTCAATAATCTAGTTCACATCACCATGTGATTCGCATTGTTATGAATCTAACACCCAATGAGTTTTGGGGCTCGATCATGCTTTGCATGTGAGAGAGGTCTTATAGTCAACGGGTCTGCGATATTCAGATCCGTGTGTACTTTGCAAATCTCTATGTCAAACCGTAAACACTGCTACCACACTCCACTTGGTACTATTTCCAAATGGCTGCTCCACTATATGTATCCAGATTGCTACTACGAGTCATCCGGATTAGTGTTAAAGCTTGTATCGACGTAACTCCTTACGATGAATTCTTTATCACCTCCATAATCGAGAAACATTTCCTTAGTCCTCTGGTTACTAAGGATAATTCCGACCGCTGTCCAGTGATCCACTCCTGGACCACTCTTGTACCCCTTGACAGACTCATGGCAAGGCACACACAGGTGCGGTACACAGCATGGCATAAAATAGAGCCTATGGCTAAGGCATAGGGGACGACGTTCGTCCTTTCTCTTTCTTCTGCCTTTGTCGAGCTTTGAGTCTCACTCAACTTCACACCTTACAAATCAGACGAGAACTATTTCTCTTGCTGATCCATTTTGAACTCTTTCAAAATCTTGTCAAGGTATGCACTCATTGAAAGTCTCATCAAGCATCTTGATCTATCTCTATAGATTTTGATGCTCAACAATTAGGTAGCTTTATCCAGGTCTTCCTTTGAAAAACACTTTTCAAACAACCTTTTATGCCTTCCAGAAATTCTACATTATTTCCGATCAACAATATGTCAACCACATATACTTATCAGAAACTCTATAGTGCTCCCACTCACTTTATTGCAAATACAAGTTTCTCGTAAACTTTGTATAAACTACAAAAACTTTGATCACCTCATCAAAGTGTATATTCCAACTCCGAGATGCTTGCTTCAGTCCATAGAAGGATCACTGAAGCTTGCTCATCTTTTAGCATCCTTAGGACTGACAAAACCTTCTGGTTGTATCACATACAACCTTTCCTCAAGTAAACCGTTAAGGAAATGATGTTTTGACATCCATCTGTCAGATTTCATAATTGAAAACGCAGCAACTGCTAACATAATTCCAACAGACTTTAGCATCGCTACGAGTGAGAAAGTCTCATCGTAGTCAACTCCTTGAACTTGTCACAAACATCTTTGCAACAAGTCGAGCTTTACAAATAGTGACATTCACCATCAGTGTCTGTCTTCATTTTAAAGATCCATTTGTACTCAACGACCTGCCGTCCAACGAGCAAGTCTACCAATGTCTATACTTGGTTGTTCATACATGGATCCTATCTCGGATTTCATGGCCTCCAACCATTTGTTGGAATCTGGGCCCATCATCGCTTCTCCATAGCTCGTAGGTTCATCGCTGTCCAACAACATGACCTCGAAGACAGGGTTGTCGTACCGCTTAGGAGCAGTACACATCCTTGTCGACGCACGAAGTTCGATAGTAACTTGATCCTGAAGCTTCATGATCATCATCATTAACTTCCTCTTCAACTAACGTAGGCTTCACAGAAACATCTTTCTACGCTGCGCTACTCTCTGGTTGAACAAAGGTTTAACAACCTCATCAAGTTCTATCTTCCTCCCACTCAATTCTTTCGAGAGAAACCTTTCCTCGAGAAAGGATCCGTTTTAGTAACAAACACTTTGCACTTGGATCTGAGATAGAAGGTTCACCCAACTGATCTTAGGGTATTTATGAAGATGCATTTGTCCGCCTTGGGTTCGACCTCATTAGGTGAAAACATTTTTCACACAAGTGCCGTAGCCCCAAGTATTAAGAAATGACAACTTAGGTTTCTATCAAACCATAATTCATATGGTGTCATCTCAACGGATTTAGATGGTGCCCTATTTAAAGTGAATGTAGTTGTCTCTAATGCATAACCCCAAAATTATAGTAGTAAAACGACAAGAGACATCATAGCACGCACCATGTCCAATAGAGCATAACTATGATGTTCGGACACACCATCACACTATGGTGTTCCAGGTGGCGTTTAGTTGTGAAACAAATTTCACATTGTCTTAAGTTGTATGCCAAACTCGTAACTCAGATATTCACCTCCACGATCATATCGTGGTCATTTTTATCTTCTTGTCACGATGATCTTTAAACTTCACTCTGAATTTGCTTGAACCTTTCAAACGATTCAGACTTGTGTTTCATTAAGTAAATATACACTATATCTACTCAAATCATCAGTGAAGGTAAGAAAATAATGATATCCACTGCACGCTACAAGACTCACTAGATTGCATACATCAACATGTATCATTTCCAATGAATCACTTGCCCGCTCCATCCAACGGGGTCCTTTAGTCATCTTGCCCAAGAGGCATGGTTCGCATGTCTCAACTGATTCGAAATCGAATGAGTCCAAATATCCATCACCATGTAGTTTCTTCATGCGCTTTATACCAATATGACATTTTGCGGCAGTGCCACAAGTATGTGGTACTATCATTATTTAACTTTGTATCTTTTGACATCAATGTTATGAACATGTGTATTACTACGATCAAGATTTCAACAAACCATTCTCACTGGGTGCATGACCATTGACGGTATTATTCATGTAAACAGAATAACTATTATTCTCTGACTTAAATGAATAACCGTATTGCAACAAACATAATCTAATCATGTTCATGCTCAACGCAAAACACCAAATAACATTTATTTAGGTTCGTCACTAATCCTGAAGGTAGAGAGAGCGTGCGATGTTGATCACATCAACCTTGGAAACATTTCCAACACACATCGTTACCTCACCCTTAGCTAGTTCTCCGTTTATTCCATAGCTTTTATTTCGAGTTACTAACATTTAGCAACCGAACCGGTATCCAATACCCAGGTGCTACTAGGAGTACTAGCAAGGTACACATCAATAACTCGTATATCAAATATACTTCTGTCGATGTTGCCAGCCTTCTTATCTACCAAGTATCTAGGGTTGTTCCGCTTCAGTGACCTCTCACCTCATAATAGAAGCACTTAGTCTCGGGTTTGAGTTCAACTTTGGATTGCTTCACTGGAGCAGCAACTGACTTGCTATCCATGAAGTTTCCCTCCTTGCTCTTGCCCTTTTCGAAACTAGTGGTTTGATTAACCATCAACACTTGACGCTCCTTCTTGATTTCTACCTTCGCGGTGTCAAACATCGCGAACAGCTCAGGGATCAATACTTCTATCCCTGGTGTATTATAGTTCATCACTAAGTTCTAGCAGCTTTAGTGACAGTGACTTGGAGAACTATATCAATCACTATCTTATCTGGAAGATCAACTCCCACTTGATTCAAGCGATTGTAGTACCTAGACAATCTGAGTACATGCTCAACGATTGAGCTATTCTCCTTCATCTTACAGGCAAAGAATCTTGTTGGAGATCTCATATCTCGCAACACAGGCACGAGCCTGAGATCACAATCTCTGCATCTAGAACATCTCATATGTTCCGTGACGTTCAAAACGTTTCGGAGCCTCAATTCTAAGCTGTAATGCATGACGCACTAAACTATCAAGTAGTCATCGAAACGTGCCTGTCAGATGTTCACAACATCTACAGACGACGCTAGATGGGGTGGCGCACCGAGCGGTGCATTAAGGACATAAGCCTTCTGTGCAGCAATGAGGACAATCCTCAGATCACGGACCCAGTCCACAATATTGCTACCAACATCTTTCAACTCTATTTCTCTAGGAACATATACAAATTTAAGGGAGCTACAGCGCGAGCTAGTAATCTACAACATAATTTGCAAAGACACTTTGACTATGTTCATGATAATGAGTTCAATTAATCATATTACTTAAGAACTCCCACTGAAATTGAAATCCCTCCGATCATTCGAGTGATACATGATCCAAATTCACCAACTCAAGTCCGATCATCACGTGAGTTGAGGTGGCTGCAATGGTGAACATCATTATGTTGATCATATCTACTATATGACTCATGTTCGACCTTTCGGTCTCTCATGTTCCGAGGCCATGTCTGTACATGCTAGGCTCGTCAAGTTTAACCCGAGTGTTCTGCGCGTGCAAATCTGGCTTGCACCCGTTGTATGTGAACGTAGAGTCTATCACACCCGATCATCACGTGGTGTCTCAACACGACGAACTTTTGCAACGGTGCACACTCGGGGAGAACACAGTTCATCTTGAAATTCAAGTGAGGGATCACCTTATAATGCTACCGCCGTACTAAGCAAAACAAGGTGCATAAAAGGATTAACATCTCATGCAATTCATAAGTGACATGATATGGCCATGAACTTGTGTTTAAGATCTCCATCTTCGAAACACCGGCATGATCTCCATCGTCACCCGGCACAACACCATGATCTCCATCATCTTGATCTCCATCAATGTGTTGCCATTGGGGTTGTGGCGCCAGCCCTGCTTCTACTTCTATTGCTACTGCTTAGCGATAAAGTAAAGCATTACATAGCGCTTAATGATTGACACGTAGGTCATACAATAATTAAAGACAACCCTATGGCTCCTGCCGGTTGCCGTACTCAACGACATGCAAGTCGTGAAATTCTATACATCACATGATCATCTCATACATCACATATATCTCATCATGTAATTGGCCATATCACATCACAACATACCCTGCAAAAACAAGTTAGACGTCCTCTAATTGTTGTTGCATGTTTTACGTGGCTGCTACGGGTATCTAGCAAGAACGATTCTCACCTACGCATAAACCACAACGGTGATACATAGATTGCTTTTCAACCTTCTCAAGGACCGCCTTTGCCGGATCCGATCCAACTAAAGTGAGAGAAACTGTCACCCGCAAGCCATCTAAGCAACAAGTTGCGTCGAGGGAACCGGTCTCTCGTAAGCGTACGAGTAATGTTGGTCCGGGCCGCTTCATCTCACAATCCCGCTGAACCAAAATCCGACCAAGGGAGGAAGCAATCTAAGCATCAATGCCCACAAACCTTTTGTGTTCTACTCGAGATCTCATCGAACCATCAACCTAGCTCATGATGCCACTGTTGGGGATTGTCGCATGGGAAACAAAAAATTTCCTACGCACACGCAAACCTATCCATGGTGATGAGCATCTACGAGAGGGAGAGTGGATCTACATACCCTTGTAGATCGCTAAGCGGGAAGCGTTAAGAAACGCGGTTGGTGTAGTCGAACATCTTCGCGATCCAAATCGCCGAGCGTCCCGCGATCTCATCACGATCCGTCCCGCGATCCCATCACAATCCGTCCCGCGATCTCATCACGATCAGTCTCACGATCTTGATCACGATCTGTCCCGCGAACTCATCACGATCCGTTCCGTGATCTCATCACGAACCGTCTCGCGATCTCGATCACGGTCCTTCCGATCTAGCGCCGAACGGACGGCACCTCCGCGTTCAGCACACGTGCAGCTTGATGACGATCTCCACCGTCTTGATCCAGCAAGAGGAGGTGGAGAGGAGAGAGAGTTCACCGGCAGCATGACGGCGCTCCGGTGATGGTGGTGGAGTGATTCCGGCAGGGCTTCGCCTAAGCGCTGCGGAAAACCGATCTAGAGGAGAAACTGTGCACCGGTGAAACGGGTAGCACGTGGCCGGGAATTCTGTCCAAAAACCACCCAATCCACTAGTATATATAGGAGGAGAGGAGAGGAGAGGCAGCCAAGGCCTTTGGGTCGGCCGAAATAGGAGGTGGGAGCAATCCTACTTCACCTCCAATCCTAGTTGGAGTAGGATTGCCTCCTATTGGCTGATTTTCCACTTTTTGCTTTAGGACTTTCTCTCCTACGCCCTGGGCCTTTGTGGCTGTTTTCCCAGCCCACTAAGGGCTGGTTATTATTCTCCCACAGCCCATGGACCTCTTGGGGTCGAAATACCCCTCCCGGAGGTCCCCCGGTACACTACCGGCACTCCCGGTACACTACCGATACTCCCGGTACACTACCGATGAGCCCGAAACTTTTCCGGAAACCAAACTGGGACTTCCTATATATGAATCTTTACCTCCGGACCATTCCGGAGCTCCTCGTGATGTCCGGGATCTCATCCGGGACTCCGAACAAACTTCGGTCACCACCATACATAACTCTACACTACCGAAACGTCACCGAACCTTAAGTGTGCAGACCCTGCGGGTTCGAGAACTATGTAGACATGACCGAGACACCTCTACGGTCAATAACCAATGGAGGGACCTGGATGTCCACATTGGTTCCTACATATTCTACGAAGATCTTTATCGGTTGAACCTCTATGTCAAGGATTCAGTTAATCCCGTATAACGTTCCCTTTGTTCTTCGGTATGTTACTTGCCCGAGATTCGATCGTTGGTATCTCCATACCTAGTTCAACCTCGTTACTGGCAAGTCTCTTTACTCGTTCTGTAATACAAGATCCCGTGACTAACACTTAGCCACATTGCTTGCAAGGCTTGTTGTGATGTTGTATTACCGAGTGGGCCCTGAGATACCTCTCCGTCACACGGAGTAACAAATCCCAGTCTCAATCCATGCCAACTCAATAGACACCATCGGAGATACCTGTAGAGCACCTTTATAGTCACCCAGTTACGTTGCGACGTTTGATACACACAAGGCACTCCTCCGATATCTGTGAGTTGCATGATCTCATGGTCATAGGAACATATACTTGACATGCAGAAAACAGTAGCAATAAACTGACACGATCATATGCTATGTTTGTAGTTTGGGTCTTATCCATCACATCATTCTCCTAATGATGTGATCCCGTTATCAAATGACATCTCGTGTCCATGGCTAGGAAACCTTAACCATCCTTTGATCAACGAGCTAGTCCATTAGAGGCATACTAGGGACATGGTTTTGTCTATGTATCCACACATGCATTTAAGTCTCCGATCAATACAATTATAGCATGGATAATAAACGATTATCATGAACAATGAAATATGATAATAACTAATTTATTATCGCCTCTAGGGCATATTTCCAACAGCATAAACCTAATTATGAATAGGGAGATAATCAATAACATTTATTATTGCCTCTAGGGCATATCTCCTACATGATGTCCATGAAGCCCGTGTCCAGGGGAACAAGAATTCAAGCAAAAGTCCACTCGACATGCTCTGGCACTCCACGTGTCGTAAACAAAATCAAAGCAGTCTCTATTAAGACCCCCGCTGGTACAAGTTCTAGACGGCGGTTTCAGGGACTACACCCAGTGGGTGCACTCAGAGTGACCCCACTGAGACGGTTAACAGTCGACCTGTCGAGTAACTCGTCAGAGAAAAAAAATGCACTCGACATGTCGAGTGACTCTAGTACTATGTGTATGAAGGATATCCTGATTTCAAGTTTTCAAGACTACTGCTTATCGTCTGTGATTAGCAGTAGCCTCGGGGACTACATCTAGTGGGTGCACTTAGTGTGCTCTCACTGGTTACTGAAACATTCGACAAGGTCAGCCCTGTCAGAACATTCATCCGTCACTCGACCCGTAGAGTGACGCGCCTCCCTTCTTTGTGAAGTGCATTCTATCCTTATGTAGCGTCATATCATGGTTTATCAATGATATCCATGAAACCTACAAGGTAGCTTCGGAGTGGTGTGATCAAAGGCAAAATGTATCCCGTATACAATGAACTCTAAGACCCCTGCCGGTGCAAGCACTCGACAGCGGTCTCGGGGACTACACCAAGTGGGTGCACTTAGCGTGCCCCCAATGGATCTGCCAATTCTCGGTCAGTCGAGCGGAAGAAAACATCCATCATTGGAATATCCGGAACTCGATCCGTCGAGTGACACGCCCCTCCCCACTCTGTGAAGGTGCAGTCTATCACTATGTAGCGTCATATCATGGTTTATCAACAATATCCATGAAACCTACAACGTAGCTACGGAGGGGTGCGACCAGAGCAAATGGATCAAGCATACGACAGACTCTAAGACCCTTGCCGAGGCAAGCATTCGACATCGGTCTCGGGGACAACACCAGTGGGTGCACTCAGAGTGCCCCCACTGATCCAAAACCTACTCGATTAAGACCCAATCTATTCGAGTGGGGAAATTTCAAAACACTCTACGAGGTGGAAAGTATGCACCTAGTGGGTCTACGGTCAAGAAAAGACAGGAATTCAATCGGAAATGCACTTACAATCGAGCTTACTTGCACATTGGTGTGGAGGGTCGTGCTGGCATCTTGACCCAGCTTGCTGGCCTCGTACGCCTCCTTGGTTCGCCGCATCATCTGCTCTGCCTGGATCATAGCCTCCTTCGCAGCTCCGGTCTGATCTTCCAGGACGCGATGTAGAGGGAAAGCCGTCATGAACTAGATTGATGTAGTAGCTGGGGCAGCTGAAGCAGTCTGAGCAGGTCCGGTTGGAGTTGATGTCACGATGGTCGAGACAGCTGGAGGGGCACTCGACAGAGGTATTGTAGGATCAGCTCCGATTCGTCTCGAGTCCCCATCCCCTGGGAGGACTCTGCCGTCGACCTCCGAAGCGTCTGCACGGATGAAGCTCTTCGAGTGCGGGTGCGCGAGGCGTGTGGGTGTTCTTCGTCGTCTTCCAGCTGGATGATCTCTGCAACATCAATCGAAAATGTTAACTTTTGCAAGTGACGAATCTCATTCGAGTGAATCGAAGACTTGTTTACCTTGGTGAGAAGTTGCAGCGTTAGCAGTGTCAATGTCCATCGCTTCCCCACCGTCTCTAGGATGTGATGTTACAAAAGTAGCAGCTCTGATGGATCAAACAGCACTCGGTTAGCAACAACGCAAAGTCACAGTCGATAGAAACAATTTGAAAGAAAATACTCACGTGGAGACGACAGGCACAACCATCCTCATGCGAGGCAGTGCCTTGCGAGGTTTGGTCATGTTCGTTTTGGGCTGCTTGGCCGACCGCTCACTCGACTCGACAATTGAAGGACGGCTCCCCTTCGGGTTCTTCTCACTCGGGCCTGGAACCCTGTCCTCAGCAGCTGCCGGATCCTGGCGGCACATGGAGCGACGTTCGCACTGAGGAGGTGATTCGACTTCTTCTTCTTCGCCGGAGTACTCGTATTCATCCTCGGAGTCTGAAGGACCGTCGCCGTCCATGCTGCCACCCTCGCTCACTACGCCGTCTTCAAGTTGGTTCCCATTGGGAACTGGCGAGTGCATGTCCGTCCATTCCTGCATAATTCCAACAAGGAAGTCAGTCCAAAAATCAATATATCACTCGACTTTATAAATACTTCAGTGGACAAAGTGTAACTTACCAAGTTTTTCGACGGGTTTTTGGCCGAGTAAGGCTGGATCCTCCTGGCTCCCACGGGATTGTTGCATGCCCCGGTGATGCGACGAAGCCACTGCTCGACAGTCTCTGGTGGAACTTCTTCTGGGCCCGCATATTGCCACATGGTGTGATCCCTGGCTTGGAGCAGCTAAATCCGTCGACTGAGAAAAGTCTCCAGCAGATCCATGCCCGTCACTCTGCCTCGAACCAGTTTCACCATGGCGTCCACCAAGGTTGCCACTTGATCCTGTTCCTCTTTAGACACCTTTAGGGACTTAGGGACAGCTGGACGGTCAGATGTGTAAGGGGAATGGCCAGTCGACATGTTGGGTGAAGCTATGTCCTTGCAATAGAACGAGGTCGACTGCCAGCCTCTAACGGATTCAGGGAAAGTCATAGCAGGGAAAGAACTACGTGCCCTCTTTTGAAGCCCTAAACCCCTACAAAACTGCAGCACATGAGTTTTCCCATCCGACGGATCTGCTTTCTTCACATGAGTTTTGAAGCCGTAAAGATGTGCTTAAAGAGTCCCCAGTGAAGAGGACACCCTAGGAAGCACTCGCACAAAGTTACGAAGGCAGACAAGTATGCAATAGCATTCGGTGGGAAATGGTGCAGTTGAGCGCCAAAGAAATTCAAGAACCCCCTAAAGAACGGGTGGGGTGGCATAGAGAAACCTCTTTCAACATGGGAGAGGAGGACCCGCTCCCCGTTGCGCGGCTCTGGCTCGTGCTCTCCTTTCGCAAACCTTCAAACGCCTTCTACCACGAGCCCGTCAGCAACCAAGCCGTCAATGTTCGCACGGGTGACCACCGAAGGGAGGAAGTCACCCTGCATCCATCCCACCGGCTCAGTGAACCGAGCGGTCGAGGGCTTCTTGCCCTTGGTCTTCGTCGCCCCCGTCCTAGCTCGCTCCAACTTCTCCGTGGTGCTCTTCATCATCGTCGTAGCGGCTCTCGTCGGAGAGGAATGGAGTGGGGCGCTGGGGGTAGAGGAGGCAGAGGAAGGGAGGAAGTCTGGGCGGAGATACTATGCAAATCGTGGCACGTCGAGTTTTATAATACGCCGAGTGACTCACTGACTAGTGGTCCCGCGAGATCACCGCACACGCCAACCGCTGAAGGCGCCCAGTACGTGGCGATATGACCGGCGCAAGAATCGAGGCGTCGTGCCTCCACTTGCCCTGATCATGGTGTCATCGTCGCACGCGCACGTGCTTACCAAAATTTTCGTATCCCACGAAATCCAAGCCTGGCAGCCCAACCTATCACCTCCCAAGATTCCTTCTATTCACTTGGAGGAGAACAGACATTGAACATTCACTCTGACACTTTCAAGGTTGAATGGATCCGGGCGAATGATGAAGAATTCAATCGACGCAAGTTTCGTTGAAGCCCCAAATATCATTCGGAAGATTTGGTGTCTTGATTCTGAATCGACATCAACACCCCCATTCACCACTCGAACCCCGATCCATTCGGGGGCTAATGACGAGGATATGTACCTAGGGTACCGTCCTAGGCATGACCGACATACCCTATCTAAGGACACTACATTGGAGGACTTGAAGATCTCAAACAAGCTTCCGACTGGATCCCATGTAGCGCTTAAGTCACTCGACAGCTTATCCACTTGGAGACTTCTTCCTTCGCTCGACAGTCGTATGTCATTCGGAAGACCTCGTTCCCATTCGACGCCAGAAGACCAGAAGCCACCATCAAGAGGCCAACGGGCAGGCGTTAGTCCTATCGTCATTAGTAGCTTTTATTACATACGTTACTAGTAACGCTAGACTTTAACCCCACGATCGGCCCCTTAGATGCTGGGTAATTATGAGGGACAGCGAACTCTATATAATCCGCGCCTCCCATCTGGCACAAGGGTTCACAACCACTGTAATCTCACTATTCCACATGACAAAGCTTCCGAGTACTGAGACGTAGGGCTGTTACCTCCACGAGAGGGGCCTGAACTCATACATCCGTGTGTACACCCTCGCCGTAGTTAGGACTCTGCCCTCTCCTTACGTACCCGTACCTTCTACTGTCAGGCTCGTTCCCACGACAGTAATCAAGCGCAATCCTGCCTATACAACACGGCTAACAATGTCATTATGTGTGTACATGTTCAGACGGCAACATTGCCATACCGTGGTATGCCAGCTGCCAGCTGATACACATGCTAGTACTAGCCAGCGAGCATTGGATGATTAATCTTTATTAATTGACACGTAGACGTATGCAAGCAATCTCTTATCGTATAACTCCTCAAACTAGTACAGTGGCCCTCGCATTGCGAGGGCATGGTCTTAGTCATGTGAAAATTGTACTCAAAATGAATAGGTAATTTGATACGATACCATTAGATGAATAGAAATAACATAGCTCCATAGCCATGTGATGGAACGTGTAATCAAATTTAACTTGTGGACATATAGTTATTGTGTCATTTTCAAGATAGAAATAGAGAACCATTATGACCACACGTATTGTTTGAGAGCTGTAATTGTTTGAACATGACCCTAGATTGGAGGCAAATTCTACCTGTGTGATGCTAAATTAGTATGTGAGGTTCAAGTTTAGATTTTTCATCCATTTCATTTTAGATTTTAAGCCATATATTTTAAGATATACAATTACTAAAATCTTCTTCAGCCAAAATTATAATGAGTCTTCAAATCATATCATTTTGAAGATTTATCTCTTGTCAGGTGTAATAACTACATCTTTTTTTAGTATATATATTAGGTTGATTCTATTTTTGCTGCTTGATCTTATGGGTTTACTTAATGTCGTGTCCCTGTTGGCAGTTAGGCCAACTATAGATGATTTTAATTTTTTGCATTACCTTTTATTTCTTGCTCTAATTTAATACTCTAATTATGGAACTCATGGTGTTCTCACTCCACTATGAATAAGTAATGTTATACACAGAGACATACTCAAAGATGCAACTTTGACCATTATTCTGCAATGTGTCTCCAAAAAAATGAGAAATGTATTCAACACAAATATGTGCATTATTTCCAATATGAAAGTCAAAGTTAGAGTAAAATTTCCATTAACACCATCTATTTTGATTGAGGGCCACTATTATTTTCTGTCTACTTTCTAGAAGACTTTCCATGACAACATGTATTTAAGTTGGCTTTGCTGGCATGAATGACATATTTTTGACATCTTAATTAATCATGTTTTTCTTCCTACGTGCCTTCACCGGTATAACATGTTATACAACCCCATTGCACCACCAGTATCTTTTTGCGTCAGTCATCAAATTTTTCTCCTTAGTAATGTTATCATAGCACCCGATTGATGACCTAATATGATATGTCTATGCATAGTTACGTATATCAATTGGTAGCGGTATATTAATAAAAGGTTGGTGTATGAAACATCTGACTGAGTACATATCTTTTTGTGAGAGTTTAAAAATATATCTATTTTCTGTCATAATGTGATTTTAATACATAATAATAAGATACTACTATCTGTCATATCTTTAAATCGTGAGCACTATAGCACACTTGCAATTTTAGTTAAGGTTTATCGATTGGGGTGAATGATTGAAACTTTCAAGTCTTTTCAACCTAGGGTCTTCTGTATCCAAGTGATTTACCAATAAAAATGAAACTTTAGTAGACTTATGGATGGATGTTTTACTATTTGGTCGACATTCCTAGTGTCAGCTTTTGTTTCTCTTCTCTTTATTTATTTTTCTTTGGGCTTGTTTGTGCTGCAGCCCCAGCGAGCTGGTTGTATCGGTCGGTTGTTGCTTTATAATATAAAGCGGGAGAAAACCATTTTTCGTCAATGAACATGCCGTGTCTAGTTCCTAGTCTGCTACTCCTATATTACGGAACGGAAGGAGTACATCGAAAATAATATGGATTGATCTCTCTCTATAAATAAACAAATATTCACTAACATGGTGCACACAGGTAGTCTCTCTTGTGCCAAATGGCTATGGATTAATTGCATCCGATACATATAATAGTGTAATGGTGTGTGTGCATGTTCCGACGGCGACATTGCGGTACCGTGTGAAGCTAGGACTACCATGCCAGCAGATACACATGCTAAGCACCAGCTAGTTCTTGTCTTTTTCTTTTTTGCAAACATCACTAATTACTAAATAATACATGCGTGCAACCATCTTGTAGCAGTGGACGTAGGAGCGTCATTTATTTGCGCCACATAAAATCGCGGCCACCTACTTCATCTATTCCCTTCTATAACGATTGATCTTTTTTTAGTCTATAATAATGATCGATCTTTCTACCACAGGAAATTATTTGTCATCTACCGAAAATTGAAGAAAACCCGGGACTTGCACATCATATTGAGGCAGGCCAGAATTAAGAATGTGAGATGATCGATGCATGCATATGTGGCGGCAAAAGGGACATATATTGTTATACGGAGTATACTACTGTACTGGTATAACAAGGATCGACATCTTTGAATATGTATACTATTTTACAGAGTATACTACTGTACTAGTATAACAAGGATCGACATCTGCGACCGGCCGGGCATATGGATACAGTCCAGCGACATCTGGGAAGCATGAGTAAGATTTCAAAGGCTTGCATGCATGGTCAGAGGAGCCTAGTGGTCGACAGAAATAAGGGCATGCTCAACCGTAGGAGCTCCATGAGGTGGTGAAAAAATGAAATTGGGTTCAAGGAGCTACTCCAAACCGCAGCTCACTTGGTTGGTCCGTGTGTCGAGGACCACGCCAAATAGATTATGATGGTCTCAGCCACAATACCCATCGTCCTGAGTAGTATCAGCATCTTCGGAGTACGGTTCTATTGTCATAATGGCACTTGTAGGAGGTAAAGGGAGTCCATTGGGCATGATACAGTAGAGCTGGATGCATGGTCTACATAGCAACGATCTAGTTCTTCCCGATGTCTCTTATTCCCTTATACATTTTGACATTCTTTTGATGATCTTCTACTATCTCTCACAAATAGCTCCTCTTTTTTCTTCATTCTACACGTGTCTAAATGTAACGGTATAGTATTCCAACTAGTAGAAGTCGATGCTACTGCTTGAGTAAAAAATGGGGAGGTATATATGCAGGCAGGAAGAATGAGCAGGTATTCATGTTGGGAGTTGTTGTATCAGTACAACTTGGTATTAACTTTGGGTACTGACATTTTTTAAAAGGTCTAGATGAGGTGTTCCTTCATCGTCCTTCCTTTTTCGAGTTTGGCACAATATTGCTCAGTCACGATGAGAAGGCGCAAAGTAAAGATAGAGGCACATGCATTGTGGTTGTTGGGCAACTTTTTTTGGTGAAGACTAGATAATTTCTCAAGCATTACAATGGGGCATAAAGATGTGTGATGCGGTAAAGCGTCTTACCTCGTTGGAGGGACGCGTTGCGTGTTTATAAGGAAGGAGTGCACCATCTTGGATAACACATACAAGAGTGGGTTGAGATTATAAGCTTGAGGATCAAGGAAAGAAAGAGATAGAGCAGGCTACGGTTACAGGAGATAAACCCCTATCGGGCGATCTAAACAACCATGCCGAAGCCTAACCATCTACGTTACATGAGCACATTATATGTGTTTGACAAAAGATTCTAACGACTCGTTTGGTTCAGCGCCACTAATGTATTGATTTTATCATATCGAGAAGCTCCTCTTCCGATTAGTTTTTAGAAAAACACGACTTATTTGGGCAGATATGTTCTGGTTTTCCAATCGCTTCGATCTGAGCATTTTCAGTTTCATCAAGTCCTATATCGGAAACCATGGCTACGAAAGACATTCCGGGCAAACGAAACACAAAGGTACGGTTTCACGAAGCATTGGATTCAGAAACCGCTATTTTTCTGCTAACCAAACCCGTCGTAATACGTTACACCATGATTACCTTCCTATATTAATGTTATTGCATAAATAAATTTTCATAAAATTATGTCCATGAGTTACCAAACTAAACAAAAAATATTAATTTGGTAAAAACTTATTGGTTTATCAAAGAAAATATTTATTTTTCGTAAGTCCATAAAAATTGGAACAATTAATTAAGACTGTTTTCAAGGATAACCGATAACAAAAACAGAGATGGGAGGGGGGAAATCAAAATGGAGAGAGGGGGCGTGTGTAAGGTTGGACGAAGCAGTATGCCTGGCAGGAAAATGAATGGTACTCTTTTTTTAAGCAGGAGAGATTGCCATGGATGAGTAGGCTGATTTTTTCCTTTGCAAACTGGTGTTTGGATTGTGGCAATGTGTTGTCCGTTCAATCCGTAATTAATGTCACAATGTAATATCTTTGTTTATCCAAGACATTACATTGAATATGCATCACTTCTGAAATAAGTTAGTAGTGTTATCGAGAGATCAGATATGAACCAAAACATGAAGCAACGAAACGGCTGGTATATCAGATGATAGGTATAAACAAAAAATTTGAAATTTGGTATTTGGAGTGTTAGCATTCCCCATCAAGGTGACGTGTTGTTGATAATGCTGGTACCAAATATAATGTTTAATAATTTGTGGGATTGTAGGTACAACACTACATCCATAGGTGCCAACTTAAACCATCGGAACGACAATTGCCTTATGAAATAGACATCCAAGAAAACAAATAGTAGCACTCCATATGTTTGGAATCATATATTTTCCTTCAAAAATGGCATACCGTTTAATTGTGGAGTATTTGAGTTTCACAATACTCAATAATTTGAGATGAAGTATGCATGCATGATGCATAATGACAAGAAGAACATGTATATCCTAGTGGTATAGGAGATCAATCAATAGTTGAGTGGACACATAATTTGCGATTGACTGGTCAGCAATATACAGTGTATTCTATCTTGTGTTGGGAGCATGCATAAACGAGAGTTCCAAGGCCTCCATTTCCAAACTCAAGGAATTACCTAATTATACTTGTCCCTACATAAGACCTAATGGAGCTATCGAACTTTCTAGTCATTTGGTCCCTAATGTCTCTCATTCTGTAATGCTTATTTAGCATTCTTATGTTCAGGACTTCCTCCGATTTTTCTCCTTCTGCACACATATTTGAATGTGATGGATGGTGTTCTAACAAGGAAATCTTGAGAGAAGGTGGAGCCGTACAAGTTCAGGTAAGGTTCAGTTCAGGGCTTCAGACACTGACGGTGGTTAATGACCTTGATTTTCTTCTGTGTCTGGTGTCGGAGTGTCCTGTGTATATGTCAATGTGTTGAATAGTTCAGTGCTGAAATTAAGTACAAGATGTGGAGATTTTGTTTTCAATTCTACTATGAGGGAATGTGAAAGCAGGACTACTTTTGACATCTTGTTCAGTTTTGGGGAAGCTGTTGTATAAGGAGTAGAATATGAAGACATTTCATCATTAGTGTCCAATGTCATCGCAGCCACACGAAAACCTTGACATATAGATACGGGCGCTTTGAGTTTAGGTTTTAGATTTGTTGTGCAATTGAGCAATATTTAGCATGTCTTCACATTGGATATGTGTCAGGCAGTTTTAAGGTATTTTGGGGGTAGTTCTAGGCGCTAAAGTTTTTCCCTTTGCTGAATTTTGCATGGCCCGGGGCTTGCTCCAGTGCCGGCACCACTGATCTCAGTAAAAGTATCAAAAGATGCAACATGTTGTACTAATTGGATATACGCATGTATTAATATAACAGTATTGTGGCACTATGATAAAAAAAGAGTGGAAAGCAGAGAGAGAGAAAAGAAGAAAAGCCTAAAAAACTAGGGGTGCGCTCTAATTAATTGCTCCGATGTTTTATTGCCGCAATGGTTGTTGGGCCAATTCCTGGCACAAATGCCCCTGTGGTTTAAGCCTGTTGATATAGACGGAAATGGACACACTAAAACATAAGGATTTTTTCCTTTTTTTCTTTTACTGTCCCACGGAGTGAGAAGTTTGCTAATGATCGATCTCGGGGTGACACCAGGTGAATGGATACGGCGGTGCAAAGCAATCCACAAGGGACCTTCGAGAGTGTATCTTGACTAGCGATAACAAAGATGTATATATTTCGAAGTCCTCTGATGATTACATGTTATACTCCTTCTTTGTTACTCGCTTGTTTTCTGTATGGCTGAAAATGTCAGGCCAACAAAGATGGGTTCTACAAAGCATGTGGGGTATGTCATAACATCACCATGAAAACTCTATCGAGTGGACTTGTACGTCATTTGGATCCGCGCTAAATCCTCATGTGTGGCGCATGTCCTTAGGGATATAGTGACCTTAGCTGCACCATGAAGGTAATATCACATATTTAGTTGTTTTGCGGGCAATTATGTCAAGCAGTGGCCATCTCCTTCCTGAAGCCTCATATTCTCTAATGCAATCCATGATCTTTATCTTGTTCTAAATGCTCGTAGCTCTAGGCTACTATTCTCTTTCTACCTCATCCTTGACCTATCGGTAGTAGGATAACGTGTATCAATTGCTTGGTCATCAAGTATGTTGTTGTTTCGGTGGAGCAAGATCAATATATATATATGCACACGATATTAATTATTAGGATGATGTAAAATAGTGTCACCCCTTAAAATATGCTATTAGCATGATATAGCATGCTATTAGCGAGACATTGCACGCTGATTAATTTAGCGAGCCAATTCTCTACATGCTATAGCGCACTATTGTTTTCATTGTTTTTGTATCACTCACTAGTAGTAATTTCATAGGATGGGTGCGGCACTTGATATATGCATCACACTAAATGCAATTGTCTTCTATTCGCTAGAATACAAATAGGCACTTTAGCACAAAATTGTTGAGCATCTGTCATGCACATGTTGCCTGTACATGTAGAGTGAGATTTTAAGAGCTCGTGTTACATGGAGCATGGCATTATGAAAAATAAATAAATAAACCTATTTCAACATGTCAGAAAAACAGAAAAAGAATCTACATGCACATTTAGATGTATTCTACATGTGTATGCGATTTCAAGATGATATACTGTAATATGTGAGCTACACAAAAAGATAATATCATGGAATTTTAATAGCAATCAATTTTCTGTGATGTTTGCTATTTCCAAATCCATATATTTAAAAAAATTGTAGATGACGGTAATTTTATATTTGTGCACATCACATATTAATGTAACTCTTACTGATTTTTATTATCAATGTGTAATGGATTTGCATATACTGGGGTTTTCTAAGAATCTTTTGAAAGTTCAAACTTCTTTCATTTCCTTTTCCAAAAATGGCTCCATGAATCCTGAGAACGAAAAGGCATTTGTGATACATGCATACTTATATTTATTGAAAGCGTGAATAAGACATGAGTGATTACATCGAAATAATATATATTGGTGACGGCGGCCTGCACCCATTTTTGAAGGACCAAATATCTATTGTAGTATTAACAAATGAATTTATGCCTTGACTAACCGAATGTTTGCATGGAAACCCACATCGGAGCCACATGCTAAAAAAACTAAATCAAAGTATATAAAGGCTTCATATTCGCTTCTGCCCCTGAGATCTCAATTTCCCCCATTAAGTACTTGGGCCTTCCACTGTCGGTTTGGCAGCTTAAGAAGTCTGATTTTCAATTTCTCGAGGACAAAGTGGCCTCCAAGCTAGTCATCTAGGACGTACAAAACATGACCTCCATTGGGCGTGCCAACCTGCTCAAGTCGGTGCTTGCTTCCCAAGCAACGTTGCTCATCACCCCTATGATTGTCCCCCGGGCACCCTCCAGAGCATCAACAAGATTCAACGAAGCTTCCTCTGGGAGGGCACGGACATGACTACCGAAGCTAAATGCAAAGTTAACTGTGACACTGTTTGTCGTCCGCTCGAATATGGGTGTCTTGGCGTGCTCAACACGGTCCAATTTGCTAGGGCGCTTCGGTTGAGATGGCTATGGTTCGAGTGGAAGGAGTCGACTAAGCTCTGGATAGGCTTGGGAAACCCGTGTGATGAGCCTAACCGTGACTTCTTTTACACCTCAACGACCATCATTATTGGCAATGTTGCACGCACATCCTTTTGGGATGTGCCTTGGGTGCAAGACTGAAAGCCGAAATACATTGCCCCTTTGATCTTCGAGGCTTCCAAGAGGAAAAGCTGGAAAATTCGGGAAGCCTTGAAGGATGACGGCTGGATCTCTAAAGTCAGCACCTATGTCTGTTTATATCTCGTGCACTACAGGGAGTTCCTTGAGCTATTGACTACCCTAAGTGGCTTCCAGCTCCAGGAGGACATTGAGGATGATATCATTTGGAATCACACTAACAGTGGCCTATACTCAGCGGTGGCCGCCTACACGGCCCAATTCCTGGGATTGACGCGGTGTCCGATGCTTGGCACGGTTTGGAGGGCTTGGGCACCACCTAAAGCCAAATTTTTGCTTGGTTGGCTATGCAGAATAGGGTGTGGACAGCGGATAGACTGACTAAGCAGGGATGGCCAAACCGTGGCCTATGCCCCCTATGCAAGCAAGTTCAGGAATCGATTGATCATATCCTATTCAAGTCCAGATTCACGGTAAGAGTGTGGGGCATGATCAAGGATTGGCTTGAGCTAGATCACATTGACACCTCTTCTTGGCTCCTTTTCCAGTCCACCAAGGAGTGGTGGATTGGCCTCTCAGATGCTTCTGTCCCCAATAGGAAGGCTCTAGCATCGCTTGCTATGTTAGTCTCTTGGTCCATCTGGAACGAGCTGAGCGCTCATGTCTTCCGCCACCAAAGCATGCCGCCGACGATTCTTCTCAATGATATTAAGAAGGACGTACCTCTATGGGTGGCGGCACGGGCAAAAAACCAAGGCTCAATCATGTCACGAGAGTAATTCCTCTGTACTATAGGGGTGTTGTAATGCAAACAATCTCTATTATCTTCTCTATTAATATATGAGGCAATTGTTTTGCCTTCGTTTCAAAAAAGAATTATATGTCTTCAGTAGAGAACTGTAGAAAAGCAAACATTTTAGAATTTAGGGTGAGCTGAGATCTCTCTGAGATGCAACTAACACTACATTCTTAAAAGTTGTAGATGCTCTTACAAAGCATATTGACTTGGAGCCACATAAGCAGTAACGGACAACAAAACCTTGTCTAAGATTTCAATGATCTTGATGTCAAGTTTCATAGACCATACCAAAGCGATCAAGAAGTACACGTTAGGGACCATGGGTGTATTTTACACCCTCTTTTCTTTTCATTACTATCACACGAGTCATATAATATACCCAGTAATAAAATTTTAGATTTAAACATGATTTATAAATATGAAAAACTCATCTCTGGATATATGGAATAGATGCCAAACCACTGTAAATTTCACTCGTTTTTACACATGGACTTAAGTTTTCCATCAATTTCATTTTCCCTGAAATGGCAGAGTGCGAAGAAAGTTGTTAGACTTGTTATTTAGGCCGAACATCAAAGCCTTCTTGCATGGCTTCATAAATCACTTTGAACGACCATCAACGAGAGTGATTTATCACCTAAAGCATGCACTAGCACTACTAGAGAAAAGTAGCTTATTAGTAGTGTTTTATATTGACCCGCACTACTGTTATTTATTAGTAGCGCACTTTATTACCCCGCGCTACTAGTAAATATTACTTACAGCGCGTGACTGAAAAACACACGCTGCTAGTAAATATTTGTAAGCATGCCCCGCGAATAGATCTCGATGGTAGTAGCGCGGGCTGTAATACCTGCGCTACCAGTAACTGCATAGCTGTAACGCGGGTGAGAGAACATCGCTATCACTAAGCATGTAAATCCAATCCCCCACCCCCCACCCCCCACCCCCCACCAACCGTCCCACTCGCACGCGCCCCCTCCAACCATCCCACTCCAGATCGAGATCCCCTCCAACGCCGGCCTCCCTTCCACCTCCTCTCCTCTCCTCTAATAGCGAAGCAGAAGGGGATGCTGTACGAGATGAGGCGGTGGGTCGTGGACCACAAGCTGTGGGCCGTAGGTGGATCCTGTGCGACATGAATGAGCACCACCTCCGGGATCCGACGCGGCGGCTGCAGGTTTTGTCCATGGAGGAAATGCGTGATCTGGCCCACGACATCGAGGATTGCATCGACCGGTTCCTCCCCTGAGCTGCCTGCGGGGGGGAAGACATGAGCGCTCCGCTCGTTCCACCGCATCAAGAAGGCGGTCACCGGCAACCGATCCAGGTTCGTGGCAGAGATCCGGAAGCTCAGGAAGAGGGTCAAGGACATATAGATTTTGTTGGTGCTTGATTTGAGATCCATCCTCTGTTCGGCGTCGTCCCTTGCCGTGTGATTGAATTGAATCTGATCCCCTTTCTAGTCGTGTGGGATTGGCAGGGACGCTGTGGCTCATGGGGATCGCGGGGTCCACCACCTATAACTTGTCCAGGCCCGGCATGAAGACCAGCGTCAAGCTCATCCACACCAGGTCCGTTTGCTCTGCCGGGGGAGGGGAATAGCTGTCAATTGTGCATTTCATCTCCATTGATTGTGCCCAGTCCTGAGTTGGACTCTACGTTGAAATCCGTTTACTTCCTACCGGATATAGGTGTCATCAGACATGATGGGTTGTTTCTTTGATGCCAGTACTTGTAGACAACACGATTAACCCTATTCTTATGATTGCTTTCATCCACATGATTAATGTTGGATTTGTACTCGGTAGGAGAAGATGTGGTTATAGGTTGAATGGAAGTGCAAAAACAGGACTTTCCCCATAATAAGTAACTGTGCTACACTTACATTGTAAAATGTGTAGTCAAGAGTTTCAAAATTAGCTAGGTAACAATTGACTACTGGTCATAAAGCAACTAAGAGCCGTTTGTGGTTGAGGAAACAAGAGGAGCATAGATCATTTTACATGGTGGTATTTGGTGTTAGTGATGATGCCTTTTCCAAAGTATCATGTCTAGTAAGTTGTACAAAACTAATAGGGAACACATGGACATGCATGGGGCGGCGATGATGACGACGACATCGACATGGGGCTGCGGCGGCGACGATGAAGACATCGACATCGACACGGGGCTGCGGTGGCGACGACGACACTGACATCGACACGGGGTTGCGACGGCGATGACGACGACATCCACATCGACATGGGGCTGCGGCGATGATGACGGCAACATCGACAGCGACATGGGGTTGCGACGGTGCGACGAGGACATCCACATCGACACGGGGTTGCGGCGACGACGACGGCGACATCAACATGGGCTTGTGGAGGCGTCGACGCCGACGACATGTATGCATGGTGTGTGTGTGTATATATATAGGGTCACGCTATTCGTCACCCTGTGTGAGGAATAGTTATTCTTCACCTCCCTCAATTTTAACATTAATGCACCATAATTTTACGTTTCGTAATTTTTATCTCATTTCATACGTAAAAAAAGACCGTAAGAAAATTTATAATTAGCGTAAAAAATATTTTATGTCAGAGAAAATTACAAACATACAGAAATAGAGAAAATATACAATAAATTCATTTTTTTTGGTTTTGTGACCTATATTTTTGTTTTCTTATGTCAAATTTTATGTCGTGATTCAATATAAATGTAACCTTTTGTATTCCACACGTAATTTATTTATAAATTGATCGTAAAATTATCTCGGGTGAAGAATAACTTATTCTGCACCCTGGGTGATGAACAGAGTTTTTACATAACTTATGTCAAATATCACCCGGGATAATTTTATGATCAATTTATAGATAAATGACGTTCGGAATACACAAAGTTACATTTATATTTAATTACGACGTAAAATTTGACATAAGAAAAAAAATATAGGTCACGAGACCAATTTTTTTGAATTTATTATATATTTTCCATTATTTTTGTGTGTTTGCAATTTTACATGACATAATTTTTTTACGCTGATTATAAATTTCCTTACCGTCTCTTTTTACGTATGAAATGAGACAAAAATTACAGAACGTAAAACTACGGTGCATGGATACAAAAATTAAGAAGGGGTGAAGAATAATTATTCCTCACCCAGGGTGACGAATAGCGCGACCCTATATATATATAGAGAGAGAGAGAGATTATTTATGTAGGATATGTATGATTGACTGTGTAAGTACTATGAAATGTATGTCTAAAGTGGAGCAGGTCGATTTTTATTTTTTTTAAATCCTAATTAGTTATTAGTAACGTGGCTGTACATAAGATGCGCTACTACTATTTCATAAATAGTAGCTTTGGTATGGGGCAGCATCGCTATTGGTATGTCTATTTACCAGTAGCGTGGGATAAAAAAGCGCTACTGGTATGTCTATTTATCAGTAGCGTGGAATAAAAAAGCGCTATTGGTATGTCTATTTACCAGTAGCGTGGGATAAAAAAGCGTTACTGCTAAAAAATAGTTGTAACGCCCTAGAAGTAGCGTGTGTACCGTTGCTACTGCTAGTCCAAAAATCAACACTACTGCTAGCGTTTTTTCTAATAGTGTAGCTAAAAAAAAGCTAGGCTTGAACTCAACTGAATTGCTGACCAAGTCAAGGTACTACCATTCCCAACGCTCGGCCTAACAAATCTTCGTGTCAAAACAAAAAGATAAGAGCTCTTCGTACCAAGTCCTACATTCCAAGCACGATGATCACATGGAACACATAAAGGAGAAAAAAAATCCTGGTTAAATTCACAAGTCCCGGTCGCCGTAGAATTCACTCGCTCTTTTTTTTTCGTTTTCTTTTGTTTTCTCTTCGGGTTGTTTCACCGGTTTTAGGATTTTCTTTTTCTTCTTATTTTATGATTTGATTTTTATCCATGGTTTTTTCTTTTACCTTTTTCCTCTTTATACTGCAATTTTCATTATTTATTTCTGGGTTCTCTTCAGATTTCTTTGGTTTCTTTTATTTTATTTTTTAGTACATGTCTATATTTCTCTCATCTATATTTACATTTTACGTCCATATTAAAACATTTTTTATCTACCCGTTTAACATTTTTCAAATACATGTTTACCATTTTTCACAAAAACATCTTTTGATTTTTGTTAAATAGATGTTAAATTGTTTTCAAATAGATGTTAAAAAAATGAATGGTCAAAAAAAGGTATGCACTACTCAAACATTTTCAGTGCATTGTACCACATTAATTGAAAATATCACGGACACATTTCTGTAACTTGTGAATAGGTTTGAAAATGTGACTTACATTGTTTAATGCATGAAAAAATTGAATTGTAAAAATATTTTATAAAAAAAAATTCAAAAATATATTTTTTATACATATTATTAAAACAATTCGTACATCTGTGTGAAATTTTCATACATATGATTAAGCTTTTCCATATACATAATTAGCATTTTTATACTTTTTAAATTCACGTTTATGCATTTTACATATACCACAAAGACATCTTTATATACAAGATTATTAAATCCACGTTTAACCTTTTTGAAATGCAAGATTAACAGTGTACAAACATCTTTTTGAATAATGTCCTGAACACACTTTTTGTACTAGTGAAATTTTGATAAATTTAACTTACAATTTTTTAATTTATGAATCAATTTTTTATTTACACTACTTTTTTTTACACATTATAAAAATTTTCTTACACATTGTGAATATTTTCTACTTTTTTAATGACACTGTACATTTTTTCACATACAATATTAATATTTCCACAATTTTATGTGAAGTGTTCTTTGAAAAATATATATATTCTGAATTTGAGAAATATAAAAAATGAAAAAGTAAATTAATAATGTGAGTTAAAATAAACAAGCAATATGACACCAGACGAGTTGTGGCGACTGGGCCGGCCCGAAACCCGCTCCTGGCAGTTGAGCCCTAGTACGACTCGCACCAGGCGGCACTGTGCCGCATCCCCGGCTCCGTCTCCATCATGTTGGCGCTAACACATATTGTCAAATGCCTCCCAATATGACACCAACCCACATCACCAAGCGCGCCCGAGGACGGCCCACGTCGTATCATCCCCGATGCTCAGCATGCCGATTAGACAAATCCAAGGTATGGACCATATTTCTATTCACATTTTCTTGTATGTATCATCCCCGAGGGCACCCCTTGCAAAGTTGACTCACATCTTTTCAGGTTGCGACAAGTGGCTCACATGAGAGTCTTTTCTTTTTTTATTCCTTTTCAAAACATTTTATCTGTTAAATTATGTGTTCAAATCGCGAACCGTCTTCATCGTTCAATTTCTTGTGTGTCGATCTTCGAAACTAGATTTCATGTTAATAGGTTTTGATGAACTATATTTTCTTGAAAAAACCCAGAAGAGGAAATCCGAGCAGGAAACACTATTTTTTCCATTTTTTCCGAGAGGAACAACTATGTCTCTCGTAGAAGCAAACCTATGCCTTGAGGAGAATCAAATATGTGCCTATCAGAGAAGAAGAAAAAGTATTTGCCTTGTTTCAAGAGGCACAACTATGCCTCTTGCAGAAGTAAACATGTGCTTTCACGAGACGCAAATTTGTGCCACTTACCGAAGATGAAAAAAACACCATTCCAAGAGGCACTCGTGGAAGCGAACCTATGCCTCCAAGAGAAACAAGTCTATGCCTCTCGCGCAAGAAAATGAGTTCCTCCGTGACTCATTTTCTGAGTAAACACCCTGACTCATTGAAGAGGGGATTTGGAGCATGCAGCAGCCCGCATACATAGATTCTGGGCCACTAATCTATACTACGATTTGGTAACATGGTTGAGTGGAGTCCGCTTCGTATAACGTTGCTTACTGTGTTGTAATTCCTTTGTAAATGGTACAAGCGACATATCTATACATGTGGGATCGCATTGGTGGAGTTGAGATGTTTCCATTAGGCTAGTCATAGTTGGGAGTAACTTGTTTCTAGTCTAGTTACTACGTTCATAGAATTACATACATATCTTCATTTATTACTTTGTAGAGTCATCTTTGCAATGGAAAGTGTTATGTGATTGTAACAGATTAGGTTACTTTATTTGTCTATCTCCTCTTTAATTACTTGTTATATCTGTTGGGGAACGTCGCATGGGAAACAAAAAATTTCCTACGTACACGCAAACCTATCCATGGTGATGAGCATCTACGAGAGGGAGAGTGGATCTACGTACCCTTGTAGATCGCTAAGCGGCAAGCGTTAAGAAACGCGGTTGGTGTAGTCGAACTTCTTCGCGATCCAAATCGCCGAGCGTCCCGCGATCCAATCACGAACCGTCCCGCGAACACATCATGATCCGTCCCGCGAACTCATCACGATCCATCTCACGATCTTGATCAGGATCTGTCCCGCGAACTCATCACGATCCGTTCCGTGATCACATCACGAACCGTCTCGCGATCTCGATCACGGTCCTTCCGATCTAGCGCCGAACGGACGGCACCTCCGTGTTCAGCACACGTGCAGCTTGATGACGATCTCCACCGTCTTGATCCAGCAAGAGGAGGTGGAGAGGAGAGAGAGTTCACCGGCAGCGTGACGGCGCTCCGATGATGGTGGTGGAGTGATTCCGGCAGGGCTTCGCCTAAGCACTGCGAAACTACGATCTAGAGGAGAAACTATGCACCGGTGGAACGGGTAGCACGTGGCTGGAAATTCTGTCCAAAAACCACCCAATCCACTAGTATATATAGGAGGAGAGGAGAGGAGAGGCAGCCAAGGCCTTTGGGTCGGCCAAAATAGGAGGTGGGAGCAATCCTACTTCACCTCCAATCCTAGTTGGAGTAGGATTGCCTCCTATTGACTGATTTTCCACTTTTTGCTTTAGGACTTTCTCTCCTGCGCCATGGGCCTTTGTGGCTGTTTTCCCAGCCCACTAAGGGCTGGTTAATACTCTCCCACATCCCATGGACCTCTTGGGGTCGAAATACCCCTCCCGGAGGTCTCCCGGTACACTACCGATGAGCCCGAAACTTTTCCGGAAACCAAACTGGGACTTCCTATATATGAATCTTTACCTCCGGACCATTCCGGAGCTCCTCGTGACGTCCGGGATCTCATCCGGGACTCCGAACAACCTTAGGTCACCACCATACATAACTCTACACTACCGAAACGTCACCGAACCTTAAGTGTGCAGACCCTGCGGGTTCGAGAACTATGTAGACATGACCGAGACACCTCTACGGTCAATAACCAATGGCGGGACCTGGACGTCCACATTGGTTCCTACATATTCTACGAAGATCTTTATCGGTCGAACCTCTATGTCAAGGATTGAGTTAATCCCGTATGATGTTCCCTTTGTTCTTTGGTATGTTACTTGCCCGAGATTCGATCGTCGGTATCTCCATACCTAGTTCAACCTCGTTACCGGCAAGTCCCTTTACTCGTTCCATAATACAAGATCCCGCAACTAACAATTAGTCACATTGCTTGCAAGGCTCATTGTGATGTTGTATTACCGAGTGGGCCCTGAGATACCTCTCCGTCACACGGAGTAACAAATCCCAGTCTCGATCCATGCCAACTCAACAGACACTATCGGAGATACCTGTAGAGCACCTTTATAGTCACCCAGTTACGTTGCGACGTTTGATACACACAAGGCACTCCTCCGATATCCGTGAGTTGCATGATCTCATGGTCATAGGAACATATATACTTGACATGCAGAAAACAGTAGCAATAAACTGACACGATCATATGCTATGTTTGTAGTTTGGGTCTTATCCATCACATCATTCTCCTAATGATGTGATCCCGTTATCAAATGACATCTCATGTCCATGGCTAGGAAACCTTAACCATCCTTTGATCAACGAGCTAGTCCATTAGAGGCATACTAGGGACATGGTTTTGTCTATGTATCCACACATGCATTTAAGTCTCCGATCAATACAATTATAGCATGGATAATACACGATTATCATGAGCAAGGAAATATGATAATAACTAATTTATTATTGCCTCTAGGGCATATTTCCAACAATATCATCTTTTTTGTTTATGTGGCATGCATGCTACTATCTATGTTACTCTCACTATGACTAGTCTTAACAATACATCTTCTTGGGAACTCCTACCACCGAGGACAGAGTTAGGAAACAAAATGGCCCTAGTGGTTGGCTAGGCCCGTTATGCATGGTGGAGACTGTCGCCCACGTTCTATTCTCATTGTGTGGCAGCTCAGTTCCTTCCTATGGAGTTACATTAAGGAAGTTGTGGGGTGATGTAGCCGATTTAATTGTGATTCTGGTTCAAACATCGGGTAGGAGGAGACGCCTCACGTGGACCTTACATAATATCTGCAACAAACTTTTGATTGTGCAGAAACCTCTACTTCATGCTACGTATGCCATGTTTAAATGCATTGTCTTGTTGCAATAATGGTGGTTACTGGCTACAACCAAAGATCATGGCATCCACGACAATATCATCGCCAAGCTTCAAGGCGTGTTGCATCAGCTATCTCCGGACACCTAGTGATCTTTTCCGTTCGCTCATTCTTTTCTGGTTGGGTCATGTGATGATTTGAGCCCAACAGTATATTGTTGCCTTATTTTCGCTACCTTGTGCCCTTTTTCATTGTTTGTTGCTTCATCTATAAAATAAGGTTACGGCCTGATTTTCTAAAATAGGATTGTCATCTTGTTTTCGCTCCCTTCTGCCTCTTTTCCATTGTTTGCTGCTTCATCTATTAAATGAGGCTACAGCCTGGTTTTCTGAAATAAGTGGTAACTACTCATTTCATTAGAACAAATGGATATTTTTCATGAAGGGACGTATGCGTTTGTGTGTGTGTGTTCCTTAATTTGAAAGATACCGAGAGCCTCCTAAGTTCTCATGTGTGTGTTTCCAATGTGGCAACCGCAGCCATCACACACCTGACCGGCCGGCCATAGTGGATAATGAGCTAGCTAGCTGCATCCTCCCTGCAGACATGGAAATATTATCTCTTAACATGTTGTGTTTCCGTCCCATATAACGGGATATGCATCATGTAGTACGTGATGGAGACGCGCTTAGATTACTAAACACTAAGTGCTTTAATTGCATAGATTGTGTTTTTTTTTGCCAACCAGCCTGCCTGCATGTGCCACCCGATACACAACTGAAGTACAACAACGCAATTTACTTAATTAACATGGATGACCATCACTCATCTGACCGGCCGAGCGCGTCGCAGAGATGCAGGCCGGCTTTACTCGATGGATCAACTAGCTGCATGTCCTCCGCTGCAGGCACGGCATTATTAAACCATGGCGAGTATCATCTATGTGGAGCTACCTAGCTAACCGCCAACTCGGTCGTATGTGCGTACCGGATTGTCATACATGGTCAACCTCTTCCCGGCCTCCCCGTGTCGATGTTAACTAAAGCCAATAATTAAGCGTGTGTGGCCCCTGCAGCTAGCGGCGCCGATGAGATCATCATGTGAACTGATCAATCAAGATGCCGTATCTAGTTCCTACTTTATTACTCTTATATTATAGGACGGAGGAAGTACATAAGAAATAATAACATGGGCTGATCTCTCTTTATAAATAAGCAAATATTCACTAACATGGTGCACACAGGTCTCTCTTGGGCCAAATGGCTATAGATTAATTGCATCACAAAAAGCTAATAATGTAGAACACTTTTAACATGCTTCCCCTTATCCCTCTTTTCACTTGAGAGGTAATAGTAATATAGTATATAATAAATATGAGCAGTTGATGTCATTAATTAATGTTCAGGTTAGCTCTTATCTTTCTACCTCACATGTAAAAACGAAAGGGTAAGAGGAAGCATGTTAAAATTTGCCAATAATAAAATGGTCTGTGTGCATGTTGTAGGCGAAATTATGGTACCGTGTGAAGCTAGGATTGCCATGCCATCAGATACACATGCTAAGCACCAGCTAGCTCTTTTCTTTTTATTTTTTGCAAACATCGCTAATAACAAAATAATATCGAGCGTGCAACCATCATTTAGCAGTTGCGCAACAAAAATTCGCCGCCACCTTCTTCATCTGTTCACTTTTATAATGATCGATCTTTTTTTTAGTCTATAATGGTCTACATAGAAAGGATCCAGTTCTTCACGATGTCTCTTATTCCTTTATACATTTTCACATTCTTTTGATTATCATCTACAGTCTCTTAGAAATAGCTCCAATTTTTAATTATTATTTTCACTTATTTATTTTTCAATAATAGCTAGCATGCAACCATCACAGTGGATGTAGGATCGGCATTTGTTTGCGCCACAAGAAATTGCCGCCACCTAGATCATCTATTCACTTTTATAATGATCTTTCTACCAGCAAATTCTGGTCATCCATCGGAAATGGAGGAATACCCGGCAGTTGCATATAATGTCGAGGCAGGATAGAATTAAAAATGTGAGATGCTCGATGCATGCATATGTGGCGGCAAAATGAAGATATTCTATTGTACCAGTATAACAAGGATCGATATCTGGGACAGGACGGGCATACGGATACAGTGTAAGATCCAGTTCCCTAGTAGTTGTTTTTTGGTAAGATCTCCATATTTCAGCTTTAACCACAAATAATTTACTTGGATATATTTTCTAAAATGTCATAAAAACTATATATTATAAAATTGTGTTGAAGACAAAAGTTCGTATAGGATTTGGAAGTATCCAATCTTAATATCTTTATAGGTATATTGGTAGGTCAAATTTGGAAGTTTTTGTCTCCAAAAAGATAGTTTTTACTGAGGTCTGAAAATTCCATTAACAGTTTGATTATGTTAGAGTAAGTAGGAGGGTGCCCATGAGTATCATACCAATTTTGGGAGAACTGGTTATATTTGCAATCTATGTGTTCAAACTCATTTTAAGTTAGCCTACATACGAGAAAAGGCTAATAAGGTCATTGGAGATGTAGTTATAGAAGTGATCATAGAACTGATCATAGATGTAGCTATGATCCAGCACAAGACTATTTTTTCTTTTGCAAGATGTTTTAATGTACCTTTTCATCCATACTGTACAAAAAGGAGCTCTACTAACATCAATTGACCAAAGTACATCTGCACTTTATAAATGGACGGTATGACTATATTAGGAGAATAAAGCAGTAGACACTGAACTATGGAGAAAAACAATCATGACTAAATATCAAGAACATTTGTGTCGACAAATACGGTGGAATCCTCACCAACAAACCAAGTTTGACACAAGTCAACAGCTTGGATATATCACTCTTGCATATTTTCACTCTCATTCTTCTCAACCATTAACCTCGCATATTCTCTGCAACCTAAACAAAAAAATAAGAAACAATTAGTCACTAACAATATTCAGAGAATTTACAGTAAAATAATCTGCCAGTATATTCTGAATTTCCAATCCTACAAAGCTGGAGAGGAAACACGTAGCACTATATCTCAAATATCCATTATTCTTGACCAAGAAGAAACCCGCACTCTTTTTCTGCTGAATTATCCCGGATGGATAAAAAAAATGCAGTCTTGATATGTAACCAAAACTTACTTTTCATTGTCAGAGGCAAGGTAACCATCAATGGCTTGTCTTGAGTTGGAGAAGTGGAGTGCATGGTATATCTACGTCATTGCCGCTGCCACCGCCCGGCCTGCTCATTCAGCCCCGGGGCTGCGGTAAGAACAAACGATACATATCGTCTCGTCGTCACACCATATTTGGGGAGCTCTCCCCGGTGCGGCCTCCACCTCAGGTGGTCATTTCGGCGTGACTGTAAACACTATCTTTCCATGCCCCGATCTGCAAAAAATAGGATTTCACATCAGTGCATCTATTAGCAGGAACATTCATGTTTTACCATGTTATATGTTCTCTAACTGAAATCCGCCCCTTGAGTTTCTTTTTATTTTTGTTCAGTTCACATGTTCTGATGGTAGATAGTGGAATATTTTTTTTCTCATGTAGTACTGGAAGACAGTTGACAAATGAGTGGCCTGAACCAATTTGCCAAAATGGAACATCAACTAAAGGAAAAACCTATCTGAATAAGGAAATAAAGGGATAATACATGTGTTTACTCTAATATAAAGCGAAATCCTTGTGATGCAAGGAAAATCAAAGAAGAATGTCCATGTTGGCTGGGGTTCAGAAGAGCTGATTTGATTCCTGCTCACTGGAGTGGTGGAGGCCGAATCCTGTCAAAGGCGTGGTGGATACTCGTGGGACATCACGAGCACGGGCCGGTGGGATCCTTCCTTGAGGCAGTGCACGCCCCAGCCCCCCAACCTTTTTCACGTACTTTTAATGGTTCATCTATTGTCTCTCTGGGACTAGCTCCTGTTTTTTTCCTTCACATGCGCATTTGAATTTGATCTATCTAGTATAACTCGATGCTACATCACCAGTGAAGATGGGGCGATATATATGCACACACAACAAGCGACTGGGTATTTATGGTTGATGGTTGTTGATTCAGTACTATTGTCATGATGTCCTGCAATTCTGGAAAGATCAAGGTGATATATTTCTTCGTCATCCTTCATCCTAAGAATAACAAAACGTCTAGCAAAGCATGTAACCGTCCTTTAAAACTAGGTTTTGCTCGCTTTGATCGTGGAGAAATGCATCCTGAAAGTTCGTAAGCAATAATCAATACTTCTTTGATTGTTTTCAAAAATGATCTTTTTCTTTGAACTCTCTAGGTTTTCTTGTATTGACTTAAAAGAGACAATAACAATTATGTCTTGCATCATATTTTCCTTATTTTTTCACTAGGTTATAAGGAGTTTTAGCAACATGCCAAAAATGTTTCTTCTCATATTTTCCCACAGGATTTTTGTAGAAGCCTCTTTTTAATAAGATAATAAATCATGTACAATCATAGATTAGCGGGAGCGTTAAGATTTAATTAACACCATTTAATTAGAAAGGAATCTACACTTCCAACCATCATGCAAATATCTCTCTGGAGAAAATATATGGTTAGAATGTTATTGTGCCACTAAGGATATTAGTATCATTCTTCATGCATTCGAATTGAAGGGGGGGGGGGGGGTCCTAGGGGATGTTAGAATTCCTATGTTTTTTCCTCTGAAACTCGGTCCGAAGGAATTTTTTCTCAATGTTTTTCTTTGCCCCATTCTTCTGAACGAAGTCATGGATAGTAGCAGCATAGGAATTTTTCTTATTCCTACGTTTTCCCTTCACTTTTGTTTTGAACCAAAGGAGTTCTTAGAGGAATTTTCTATGAATTCCAAAGGATGGTATCCTGAATTTTTTTTCTTTTAGAGCCCTTTGTTTTTCTGCAATAGATTCATATTCATATACATGATTGGTTCCTAGCATTCACATTTAAAAGGAAAATAACGTTAGCTCGGATCTAATCGGCAGAATCCCATCCACTGAACCAACTAAAATTGTTTTTCCTACAGAATTTGAGATACTAAATGTCAATCGCATTTTCTACAAGTTTTATATTTCGTATACTATGAATTTAACATGGACTTAGGTTCCTTGAAAGAACGAGCGGCAAAACTACTGCACCGTCACTCATCTGACCGGCTGTAGTGCCCGTCGCACGGCTGCAGCCTGCATGCCGGCTCTAGTTGATAGATCAACTAGTTGCATCTCCTCCCTGGTCCCTGCAGTCACGGAATTATTAAACGATGGAGAGTGCCATCCAGGAGGAGCTAGCTAAGTGCCAACTTGGTCATACGTACGTACCGGATTGTCTTACATGTGTCCCGTGGAGCTAGCTGCGCCGCTGAGATAATCATGTGAGCTGATCAATCAAAACACCGTGTCTAATTACTACTGTGCATAAGAAATAACATGGTGTCACTACAAATCGAATACTACCATTGCCTTCCTTGTGCCAAATGGTTGTAGGTTAATTGCATCATACACAACTAATAATAATGTAATATTCTGTGTGCATGTTTCAACGACGACGTTGTGGTACCGTGTCAAGCTATGATTGACAAGCACCATCATAGCCGCAATTGTATTTTTTTCAAGCTAGATATTCTTTAAAGGAAAAAAAAAGATTGTTAGGCTATGATGGACGGCCGCAATTGTATATTTTTCATCAAGATTACCATGGGTACCAATACATCACGAAACTTCCCATGTGAGTAGAATGATTGACTTGAGTTTCTTACAGGGAAATTTCAGTATTGTTTGATCGGCATCTGGGACCGGCCGGGCATATGGATACAGTCCACCAGCTTGTTGTGAGAAGCTTGAATGAGATTTCCAAGGATTGCATGCATGGTCCACACTCCACATACATTACTGCTTAGGGCGTCTTTGATTCGCAGGATTTTGATTCCCAGGCTTGCATACATTAGCCGATTGGTGTTGGCCGAGTCATCCGCGCCGGACGCATAGTGGGTGCGCGCAGCGCAGTGAGGCATGAAGGCCCAGGTCTCGCATGAGTAACGGCTCACGTTCAAGGGAGATCGAGTCAGGCGCTGCATGTGTGGGTACTACGTTGCCGATCCCTACAAAGCAGGCTGTATGTTGAGGTTGTAAAGATAACTAGCTGAATGCGCCGTGCGTTGCCACAAAACAACACAATAATACCGGTTGTATTTATCCTGCTTCGCCCCTCCCTCAACTGGTGTTTTCTTTAATATGCATTTTATTTCTTATATCCCACCAAACAATCGTTGGTCTTCCTTCTCCATTACTTATCTTTGTCCACCCCTTTGACACGATAAGCCACTGCTTATGATGTTTTTCACTGCATTTCCATGATAAGCTAGTGCTAGGAAATGTGTGCCTGCGTTGCGGGAGAAAGAAAATGATTTTGCAATGGAAGAACGACACTTGATTTTACAGTTTCATATACTCGTTTAGTTAGCCCTCTTCCATCCACCGAGCCCAATGCCAGAGGCTTGCAGCAAGCCCACGCCTGACACGACCAAACTTATTCCCACTAATGCCGATCCACATCAGCCTCTTACCCAGCAAAGCCGAGATGCCTCCTTGTGGTGCACCCATGGATTGGTGTTTGTGCTTGTTACTTTAACTAGCCAGATGGCCCTCGCAAATGCGAGGGCATCATCTACCCGTCAAAACTGCTTGAGAAATAAAATTATGATTTCATAATGTTCATATCTGAAGAACTGAAACTAGGTACATAAACTCCAACATGGCAAGCAATATAAAGATGATAGAAGGCGCACTTCCTCCCTATGATATATACATGACATTTTGGACACATGCTAAGTCAAAGTTTTTAAAGTTTGACAACTAATATTCTTTCACGGTCAAAATATAATAATATTCTTGTTTGTGTATGTTTACTAAGGTTAAATTAGTGGTCAAAGGTAAAATTTTGAATATTTATCATTATTCAAAATGACATACATTTGTGATATGTTGCTAGTATTAAAGTATAAATTAACCATTGTATACATTCATGATTTGGGAATGTTATAATTAATGTTAATGATTTTTACATGGTAGTTTATAAAATTATCTTTGCAAATATATAAGGGTCAAACTGTAAATTTTATCTGATAGTGTACTATACGTCAATAATTAAATGTCTAACCTATATAGTACAACTTTTCAATTATAAGCAAAAGAAACTATATATCTTTTTATCAAATTAACTGTAAACATCCCTCATCAAATCTTCTCAATAAGACATCAAATTTTGGGTTTACATTGCTAAAATTATATCATTACATTTGTAAAATTATAATTATTTTTCATGAACAATAAAAAACATGTCATTTATACAACTCAACTTTTGTATTCGTGGTTGGTCCCTAGAGGTGTGATGTTTGTTATCAAAATGTTCATGAATCACTAAATATGATTATTTGTTGAATTTTTTTGTATTATAGGCATTTATAATATCTATTTTCATGCAAAAAGAAGCCATTTTCCTCTTTTGTTACAAGATAAGCAATGCAAATATGCATCCTTCTACACCCATAATTGCATAGAATAACTCGTAATTTTCCTAGAACATAGTTCTATGATACATCTTACCTTAATCTATGCAAGTATATCTAAATTGCATTATGCTCTAAATTTATCATATTACATATTTTTTTGTAATATACCTTTCGTTCAATCATAAACAATCTCGAAATTTCTCCAACTCATTATATGTATCTAAATGATACATTACTTGAGCTTGTATTATAAATTGTACTTAACCGCATGCTAAATATGACCAAAATTCATCTAATGATTGTTTTTATAATATCCCTTTGTGTCGAGCCGCCGATAGATGCATGATTGAGAAGGCAATTGCATGGATGACAGATGAATTTATCCGGAGAAGGCAATTTCTACTATGCAAGTTTCGAAAAGGCAAAGGCTAATAAGGTCATTCTAGATTTGATTATAGTAGTGATCATAGAACTGATCGTAGATGTAGCTATAATCCAGTACAAGACTATTTTTTCTTTTGCAAGACTTTCTTTTCATTGTGAGAGGCAAGGTAACCATCAATGTCTTGTGTTGAGTTGGAGAAGTGGAGTGCATGGTATATCTGCGTCGTTGCCGCTGCCACCGCCCGGCCTGCTGATTCCGCCCGGGGCTGCGGTAAGACCAGACGGCACATGTTGTCTCGTCGTCACACCATATTTGGGGAGCTCTCCCCGGTGCGTCCTCCACCTCAGTTGGTCATTTCGGCGTGACTGTAAACACTATCCTTCCATGCCCCGATCTGCAAAAAATAGGATTTCACATTAGCACATCTATTGGCAGGAATATTCATGTTTTACCATGCTATATGTTCTCTAACTGGAATTCGCCCCTTGAGTTTCTTTGTATTTTTGTTACATTCACATGTTCTGATGGTAGATAGTGGAATTTTTTTTTCTCAAGTGGTACTGGAAGACAGTTGACAAAGGAGTGGCCTGGACCAATTTGCCCAAATGGAACATCAAATAAAGGGAAAACCTTTCTGAATAAGGAAATAATGGGATAATACATGTGTATACTCTAATACATGGAGTATAAAGGGAAAGCCTGTGTGATGCAAGGAAAATCAAAGAAGAATGTCCACGTTGGCTGGGGTTCAGAAGAGCTGATTCGGTTCCTTCTCGTTGGAGTGGTGGAGGTCGAATCCTGTCAAAGGCGTGGTGGATACTCGTGGGACATGACGAGCACGGGCCGGTGGGATCCTTCCTTGAGGCAGTGCCCGCCCCAGCCTCCCAACGCCCGAGCTCCTCCTGAGGAGAGCCGCCGCCGTCGTGCGTCACGTCCCCAGCCCAAGTCGTTTGCCTTCATCCGTGAGTGCGCGCATGCACCCATGACTCTGTCACCCTATACTTTTCCTTCTTCTCGGGTCTTCCCTTATGAATTCTTCTCTCTCGCTGGGAAACTACTCCCATGGCATTCGAGCTCTGTAGAGAGCTCCTCGCGTTGCCAACCGAAAAATCTGAGATCCCCCTCGCTGGATCCAGTCCACAACAAGCCCCAAGCCACGCTGCCTGCACATTCCTTCTCTATCTCGCCAGCGGCATGCCCCGCCGCCGCTCCGTTCTTCTAGCCGCGCCCGCTACCGCTTCGTTCCTCATCTCCATGGAACCCCTTATTCTCTGGTCCGTTGCGCGACCAGCCGGTCTACCGCCACCCATTGCCACTTCCAGCCCCCTGCCATGGAAGAGGAGAATGTGGGGGTGCTCCAGTAGAGTACACGATACTGGGAGAAGATGAGTTTGAGCAAGGGAGAAAGCGTTACTTGGGTCTCGGTCATCGCTGTCGTAGACGCGGCGCTCCTGCTCGCCTCCCTCCCCACGTGGAGCTCCCCATGGACTCGGTGAAGAACAGATGAGGTCGCGAGGGCTTGGATCCACCGCTCCAGTCTAATTTGGCTGCAGTGTGCAACCGCTTGAGGTCGCCATGGGCGTGAGGAGGTCGGCGGCTAATCCTGTGGAGAATAACTGAATCAAGAGCACGGGATTCGGGGAAAGAGAATGGCGAGTGGGAGGTGGGACGTGCGTATGTGCGCCATATTTTCTTCTTCTTTCGTTCCACGGGTGGGAAGGAGATGAGGAAGTCCAATTTTCTTGCGTGCGGGGGAGGAGGGGATGGAACGAGGTCGAACCATCACGACGTTCGATTGTAGAGATGTGCCTGCATGGTTGGTTAGTGGGTGCATGGGTTAACCAGGGCAGGTTTGTTGCCCGGCTGTGTGCCATCGTGTGAGGCTGTTAGGTTGATCTCTCCGCGTGGGCCCAACGGCCCACCGGACCCCTGATGTGATGCGCCCTGATCGGTGGCGCCCAACCCGTTAAAGTTGGTGGGCCCCTGTGACCCGTACTATATTAACAGAGGTGGGAGGCCGGGGCACGTAGAACGAGATTCGCCGCCGCCACTCTGCCCACCAGCACACCCCTCCGATCTAGGGTTTAGCGCGATGCTCATCAGAAGCTCCACCACCCCTTCCACTCCCTGCCGTCATCGCCGTCATCACCACCACCATCGCGACGTGATGGAAGGCGGCTCGAGCTCCTCAGGTCATGGAGCAGGTAATCACCTCATCTCCCTTCTCACTTCTACCGGAACATCACACCGATCCTATCCAGAGGGACACATCAATGGCTATTCAAAAAGCCTGCGGCGTTGCATATAGACAAGCCAGGAGAAACAATGTAGTCTCTGGTGGTCTCGTGTGTGTGCGCTCACCATGAGGAGTAGTAGCCGAAGTTAGTCTCCAGGGCGTGTAGTCTCCCATGTATGATCGGCGGTATGTGCCCACTCTAATAAAAAGTGAGGCCGTTCGTGCGGCGGAGGCATTTATGCGCCGGAAAAACAAATGTGTTACTTCTTCCACCTTGGTTTGTGCGAGTGGGAGAGAGAGACCCAGGTCGGGGTTTGTCCCAACATACTCCACATGCATTACTCCTTGATTAGTGCACACGCCAGAGCTGATAGATGAGTAGAGGAGCTGTGGTCGACAGAAATAAGGGCATGCTCAACGGTACTGGCTCCATTAGGTGGTGAGGAAGTGAAATTGTGTTGAAGCAACCACTCTAAGGTCCTTCCCAATGCTTCACCTTGTACCGGTGCTAAGGCTATCATATAAGAAAAAAAACTGATGTGGCAAGGTAATTAAGAGGACAGAGATGAGTTTGGTGACCCTATAAAGAAACAATGCCAACCGCGTGAACCTAGACAAAGCACATAAATAAAGGAAACTCACCAATGAATGCAAGATTTTAGTTACCAAATCATTAAATGAACAACCTTAGCTACAACAAGTTAAGCACCTATGCATTAGGGCCTTTAGTTGCTAAGCATTTTAATGCGCTTAGCACCTAATCTAAGTATTGAAAAAGTCCTAAACCGCACCTCACTCTGTGGATGCTTGTGTCGAGGACCCCGACTAGTAGATTATGATGGTCTCACCCACATTATCCATCCTTTCCAGATGTACTAGCCTCTTCAGAGTTTGGTTCTATTGTCAAACTGGCACCAGTAGCAGGTAAACGGAGTCCATTGAGCATGATAAAAATGAACTGGATGCATGGTCTACATAGAAAAGTCCATTGGTCTACACAGCAGAGATCCAGTTATTCCCGACGTCTCTTATTACCTTATACATTTTAACATTCTTTTGATGATCATCTACTGTCTCTCGGAAATAGCTCCTCTTTCTCTTCATTCTCAACATATTTGAATGTGACGGTAGAGTATTCCTACTAGTTGAAGCCCATGCTACTGCTTGAGTGAAAATGAGCAGGTATATATGGAGACACGAGGAACGACTAGGTATTCATTTTGGGAGTTGTTGTATCAGTAGGGATGTACGATTTGGTATTAACTTTAGGTCCTGATATTTTTAAAAGTTATAGATGTGTTTTTCCTTGATCGTCCTTCTTCTTTTGAGTTCGGCACAATATTCTTCAGTCACCATGTAGCAGTGCCAAGTAAAGATAGTGGCACATGCACCGCGGTTGTTGGGCGACTTTTTTTATGTAGACTAGATAATTGCTCATGCGTTGCAACATGATATAAACATTCTAATATGTTACTCCATGATTACCTTCCTATATTAATTTTATTAAGTAAATAAATGCTTATAAAATCATGGTTGTGATTTACCAAACTAAACGGAACTCACTTATTTGGTCAAAATTTACTGGTTATCGAGGAAAACTTTTTCATAAGTCAATAAGAAGTGGGACAATTAAGACGGTTTTCAAGGATAAGAGGTGAAAAATTAGAGATGGGAGTGGAAAATTAAAACCGTGAGAGGGGGCATACATAAGGTTGGACGGAGCAGTATGCCTAGCAGGAAAATGAATGGTATTATTTTTTTAAGTAGTAGAGCTTGGCATAAATGAGTAGGCTGGGATTTTTCCTGTGAGAACTCATGTTTGGATTGTGCCGACGTGTTCTTCATACAAGCATGAATTAATGTCACGAGATATTATGATTTTTAATCCAAGACATTACGTTGACTATGAAACACTTATGAAATAAGGCAGCGGTATCTTGGCGAGTGATCAGACATGAATTATTATATGAACCAAAGAAATGGCTGATATATCACATGATAGGTATGAAACACAAATTTTGGAAAGTTAATATTTAGATTGTTGGCCTATCATCTTCGTGAAAAGAACACTCAATACACATTTTGTGTTCTTCATTTCTCCTCCTAGTTAGGAGTAAGTTCATTCCCATGAAGGTGACGTGCCCTTGATAACGCCTTGTAACAAACATAATGTCTAATAATTGTGGGATTGTGGGTACAACACTACAAACACAGGTGCCTGCTTAAACCATCGGAGCAACAATTGCCTTATGAAATAGATGTCCAAGAAAACTAATATTCCCTCTGATTCGTATTAATTGACAAACACTTAGTATTTTTTTACTAAAATTATAAAAAGTGTGTGTCAATTGATTTGGATATGAGGGATCAGTAGTAGTCCGTATGTTTAGAATCATCTATTTTCCTTCTAGAATGGCATATCTTTTAATTGTGTGGTATCTGAATTTCACAATACCCAATAATTTGAGACGAAGTATGCATGCATGATGACAAGAAGAACATACTATATCCTAGCGGTATAGGAGATCAATCGATACTTGAATGGACACATAATCTGTGATTGACTGCTCAGCAATATACAATGTGTTCTATCTTGTGTTGGGAGCATTCATAAACGAGAGTTCCAAGGCCTCCATTTCCACATTCAAGCTATTACTTAGTTATATGTGTGCCTACTCAAGACCTAATGCAGCTCTCGAACATCCTAGTAGTTAACAATAACATAAGTTGATGCATAGTCCACTGACTAATGGTCATTTGGTTCCCGGTGTCTCTCATTCCGGAATGCTTATTAACCTTCTGATGATCAGGACTACCTCCTCTTTTTTATCCATCTGCCACAAATATTTGAATGTGATGGAAGGTGTAATAACTAGGAAATCTTGAGAGAAGGTGGAATGGTATATATGCAGACGACACAACCAATACAAGGGTTCACAACTATAAGTTATTGGGTCAGTACTATTTTGCATTGACGTTGTGTCTTTATTTTTCGTACTGGTTTAATAAGATAATAATTGGACAATGGCGAAGCATGTAACAAGTGAATATCAAATTTCATGATTTAGTATATAGAAAACCAATATTCTATCAAGAATCATGCCACACACACACACACACACACACACACAATATGGCATTAAATTAATAGTTTTATATCATCAAACTATTACACTCACACTGTATATCATCTAGTGTACACTAGAAGGTCGATTTTGTATGAGTGCACATATTTTACGACCCATGCATCTTACTCAAGTCAGTTATTTATTTATTGTAACCCCGATGGTCAAGTTCGTTCAACGCAAAGAGAAATAGTGAGGACCATATATATGCACAGGGCATCGACAAGTGGTACCATGTATGCTTGAAAACAAACCTGCCTGCATGTCACGCTATAGCATCTGAAATAGCTACTGATCAAGGTTTGGCCCCTGCTAGGGCCACTGAGGTCACCTTGCGAATTCATCAACGAGAAAATGCCGTGTCTAACTATCGTTTCCATCTACTCTACATAGAAATTGCACACATGGCCGTCTCTCCTGTGCCAAATGGCGATCAATTAAATGAATTCTTGTTCGACCGCGACATTGCCGTACCGTGGCAAGGATCGTTATGCCAGCAGATGAAGGGCAAACATGGTACTATCTCGCAAGCACTAGCTTTTTTTGAATTAACAACCAGGGGTAGTGCCACCACAAATGATGCAGGAGCGTCATTTGTTTCCGTGACAGAAGTTTTCCGCCACCTACTTCGTACATTATCTATTACAGTAATAATCTTTCTTCCCTGAGATTACTCGTCATCTACCGGTAACCGAAGAAAACTTGAGTTCATATCTGGTATTAAGAACCTGAGTTCATATCTCGAAACAGGCTTGCAGTGGCGACGGCGGGCCACATCGGGCGGCGGAGGCAGGAAGAGGCACAGGCGCAGGCGGGAGCTGCGAGGGAAAAAACCTTTGCCGGGAATTGCGTGCGGCCGCTTAAAAATGAGGGAAAGGCCAAGGTTTTGAAAGTTAACTCGTCAAAATTTTAGACAGTTAACCAGATAAGAACTCGACTAGATACAATTAACGTCTACAAAATATTTTGAGGTGTTAACCGTTTTTAAGGTCTCTATCAAAAACAATTTGTTTTTAGGGGATCAGCTAGAGTTTCCCTTTGCTCCCTTAAAAGAAAGAAACACGTTACGACTGCACCGATCAGTCATCTAACAAATGGTTAATATATAGATGCAGGCCGGGAGGTCGCTCCTCTCGGGCGACTCGTGCGGCCCCAACCCTAGAGCGCCGCCGGCCCCCTTCCCCCTCCCTCTAGATCTCGCCGCCACCAGAGATAGTCGCCGGCAAGCCCGCGCGGTGTCAAGGAAGGTGGCGGCGCGGCTGGCTGCTGCTGCCTCGCGTGGAGGGCTTGGTGTGCCGGGGTAGCGGCCCCGATCAAGGTGGGCGGCGCCTTCCTGAGGGAGAGTGACTGTGGGTGGGTGGCCGGTATTCCTCGGCTTGCGTGGGCGGCGAGGATCTGGTGGTGGGATCTCATGGCGGCCCTAATCCGTCGGCCTGCCGCAAGATCTGGATCGACCTGCGCCAACTTCATCTCCTTCACCTTATCCCGCTCGATGGCCTTGCTCACCGGATCTGGGAGGTGGGCGGTGTTTGTGTGGTGGGGCTCTTGGGATCGGGGGAGACCCTTGGCCGGGGACGGTGGCCACAACGACGACGACGCCGTGGCGCCGATCCACTCCTTAGAGTCTTCGTTGAGATCCCGACAGGGATGGTAGCGGCCTGTGCACGAGAGGTGGAGGTCTTCGATCAGATCTGGGTGAAAACCTGCTATTGGCTATGGCCAAGGCCGGCGACGGCGAATCTGTCTACGTCGTTCCCTTCCTAAAGGCATCGCCATGGAGAAGTTCAAGGCCACTCTCTGTTACCTCCGGGGGAAACCCTAGATTAGTAGATCGGATGACGGCGGCTCTCTGGTGTCGTTTCCCCCTTGGGGGCGTCAGTTTTGGAGGTGCACACGGGCTCGAGGAACCGGAGGACGGCGTCTTTGGTGGAGTGGTGCTTCATCTTCCACATTGATGGTGGTGGTTCTCGACGGCACGGCGCTGTGGAAAGTCAGCGTCTGATGCGTGGAGATGGACTCGCGCAGGAGGAGGAAGCTGTCTGGTGTCATGGTGGCGTTGATGGCAGAGAGGCCTGGCAAGGTTGGTGCATCAGCTATGCTCTAAGGATGGACCGAGGGAAGATGGAGGTGACGGCCCTTGCAACGTGCGGTGCTCACTGGGGGTGTGCCTAGACCGGTGTGGGACCCAATCCAGATAGTGGCTTGGATGGGACACCCGGCTTTAGATGTTAGTTTTTGGTGCGATGTTTGTTTGGTATTAGGCCCGGACTTTCGGCATGTCTTCATCAAGGGGATAGGAGTAGCAACGGTTTTGCCAAGATGGTGGCTTCAGGCTTATTGATGTATCACCTTGTATGGTTTTTATGAATAATTAATAATATGGTTGCATGCATCGTCAGATGCAGAGGCCACGGATACATCTCCTTTACTAAAAAAATGCAGGCCGGTTCTACTCGATCGATCAAGTAGCTGCATTATTAAACGATGGCGAGGGTCATCCAGGTGGAGCAAGCTAAGTGCCAACTCGGTCGTACGTACATACCGTATATTGTCATACATGGTCATCCTCTTCCCAGCCTCTCCGTGTCAATGTTAACCAAAGCCAACAATTAAGCTTGTGTTGCCCTGAGATCATCGTATGACCTGATCAATCAACATGCCGTGTCTAATAACTACTGTACATGCCATATCATGGTGCCGGTTTCCACAAATAAACAAATATTAACATTCCCATCAAAACAAAATTAACATGGTGCACACAGGGTCTCTCTTCTGCCAAATGGTTAGAGCAATTTCAACGGGCCGACCCATTTTGTTCGTCCGTGTTCGATTGGGTCGTCGCAGACAGAAAAGATTGTCCAACGCGTCGACCCAAATGGTTTTTTGTCCGCTCGCGGCCCATTTGCAGCCCAAATTTGGACCACATTTGCGTCGGCGTGATACGAAACGGACGCGCGCGTCGTCCGCCCTTGTCCTCCATCTGGCCCGCATGTCGGCAGCACAACACTATTTCCTCTGTCCTCTTTTCGGCCCCCGCCACTAGGCCGCCTCCGCCTCCCGCCGCTGCCGCCCATTTTTCGTCGACGCCGCCGGCCATCCGTGCCCCTCCTCCCCGCGCCGTCGCCGCCCCTCCTCCCGACGTTGCCGCCCCGTTCCGCTGACCCCGGCAGCCTCCCTCGATGCCGCCACCGTCCACTTCGTCGGCTCCTTCCATGACACCCGCAAATTGTTCGATAGTTTGCCCCAAGGTACAAATGGACTCTGACGACAGTTCTTTTTCTATAATGTTCTTATGGAATCGGATGATTCTTCATCCGATCACTAGTAGATCGTGGCAGCTGCCTTGGCCATGCATGAACACCTTGGTAGGCAGCAGCCTATGTTCAGGGGTTCTATACCGGGGCATACGCCGGCATTGAATCGCAACCAAGAGACTGGCCATGTCCTACTCTGGAATGACTACTTCGAGACCCCGAGTCCCCTCTACAAACATCACATGTTCTGGCGTTGTTTCCCTATGGCTAGGCATGTGTTCAATCGTATTCGGGAGGGGGTGGTGAAGTAAGACAAGTATTTCGAGTGCAAGACAGATGCACTTGGAAATCTTGGTTTCTCCTCTTACCATAAATGCACTGCCGCCATTCGGATTCTTGCATACGGAGTTTCGGTGATCTCATTTATAAGTATATCCGGATGAGTGAGTCAACCTGCCTTGAGTCCATGTACCGTTTTTGCAAGGCTGTCATAGTTGTGTTTGGCCCGGAGTACTTGAGAGAGCCAAATATTGCTGATAGAGAACAGTTGTTGGCGATGAATGCCAGCAGGGGGGTTTCCTGTGATGCTTGGTAGCATTGATTGTATGCACTAGCAGTGGAAGAACTGCCCTTCTGCTTGGCAAGGGCAGTACAAAGGTCATGTCCGAAAATGCACTATGATATCAATGTGCTCCAGCGGTCTCCAGTGTTTGCTAGGATGGCTGAAGGCAATGCCCCACAGGTCGATATTGATATCAATGGCCATCACTACGACAAGGGATATTATCGAGCCGATGGTATCTATCCGGAGTGGATAACTCTTGTCAAGACAATCTCCAACCCCCAAGGAGAGAAGAAAAAGAAATTTGCCCAAGAGCAAGAGAGTGCTAGGAAGGATGTTGAGCGTGCCTTCGGTGTTCTGCAATCTCGATGGGTCATTGTCCAACACCCTACAAGAACTTGAAGCACTCGGAAGCTTTAGGAGGTGATGACTGCTTGTGTGATCATGCACAACATGATTGTAGAGGTGAGCGCCCAGAGCGCCTCTGCGACTAGGGGTTTCAGTTTCAGGGTATCAATGTTGATCCTCATCATGCCGACCTAGCAACGTTTGCATAGTTCGTGGAGTTTTATCATAAGATGCATGATTGGCAGACTCACAGGCAGTTGCAAAATGATTTGGTGGATCACATCTGGATTCATGTTCGCAATCAATAGAAGTATCGGTATTCTATTCTTTGAAATGTATTTTCAAACAATTTAATGTTTATTTGGTTTGTGATAACCATGCCATATTTATGTGTCTTTACAACTATTTGGCGTGTCCGCTGGCATGTGTTTGCCGGCCGCTGACATGTCGCCGGCGCGAACGCTGCCCGTAATGGCATGGCCGCTCCCTTCATCGAAGGCTGTGGGTCCTTTTTATTTGAAAACTGAAAATTATGGACGCAAAATGGGTCCGTGCGTTAGGCGACCGGTCGATCCATTTAGAAAGAGGGCGGACAGGCCGACCCAAACGGACAAAAGACAAACAAACCGTGTGTCCGTTTGGATCCCCGGTTGATGTTGCTCTTATAGATTAGCTGTGTCACGCGGCGCTAATAATGTAATGGTGTGTGTGCATCTTCCGACGGCGACATTGTGGAACCGTGTCAAGCTAAGATTGCCATGCCAGCAGATACACATGCTAAGCACCAGCTAGCCCTTTTCTTTTTCTTTTTTGCAAACATTGCTAAGTTTTAAATAATATCTAGTGTGCGACAAAGAATTTGCCGCCACCTAGATCATATACATCATCTATTCACTTTTATGATGATTTTCTACCACAAAATTACTTGTCATCTACCCCTACTAGAAATTGAATAAAACCCTCGGTTGAACATCATTATCAAGGCAGGCCAAGAATTAAGAATGTGAGATGATCGATGCGTGCATATGTGGCGGCAAAAGGAACATATACTATTGTATTACTAGTGTAACAAGGATCGACATCTGCGACCGGCCGGGCATAGGGAATTAGGGACAAGTTCATATGCGAAACATGAGTGACATTTCTAATGTTTGCATGGATGGTCCAGACTCCACGTACATTACTCCTTAATTACTACTCACGCTCCTGCACAAGCGAGGGCTGATGATAGATGAGTAGAGGAGCCTAGTGGTCGACAGAAATAAGGGCATGCTCAACGGTAGCAGCTCCATCTGGTCGCCTCACTCAGTGCAACATTGTCTTGGGGACCCCTCCTAGGAGATTATGGACTCAGCCACAATACCCATCATCGCCAGATGTTCTAGCCTTTTCAGAGTACGCTTCTCCTGTCAGAATGGTACTGGTAGCAGGTAAGTGGACTCCATTGAGCATGATGACAAAGAACTGGATGCATGGTCTACATAGCAACGGCCCAGTTCTTCCCGACGTCTCTTATTCCCTTGTACATTTTCACATTCTTTTGATGATCATCTACTGTCTCTCAGGAATAGCTCCTCTTTTTCTCCATTCTCCACATATTTAAGTGTAACGGTAGAGTGTTCCAACTAGTAGAGCCGATGATGCTGCTGCTTGTACATTTATATATATATTAGGGTCGTGCTATTTGTCACCCTGGGTGAGGAATAGTTATTCTTCACCCTACTCAATTTTAACATCAATGCATCGTAATTTTACGTCCCGTATTTTTTGTCTCATTTCATATGTAAAAAGAGACTATAAAAAAAATTTATAATCAGCGTAAAAAATATTTTATGTCAGGTAAAATTACAAACATACAAAAATAGTGGAAAATATACAATAAATTCAGTTTTTTGGGTCTTGTGACTTATATTTTGGTTTTCTTATATCAAATTTTACGTCGTTATTCAATATAAATGTAACTTTTATATATATATATATATATATATGCAGACACGAGGAACGAGTAGGTATTCATTTTGGGAGGGTTGTTGTATCAGTACGATTTGGTATATTAACTTTAGGTCCTGCCATTTTTAAAAGGTCTATAGATGAGGTGTTCCTTCAGCGTCCTTCTCCTTTCGAGTTCGGCACAATATTCTTCAGTCACCATGAGGCAGCATCAAGTAAAGATAGTTGCACATGCACTGCGGTTGGTGAAGACTAGATAATTACGCATGCATTGCAACGGGATATAATAAAGATTCTAACGACTCGTTTGGTTCGGCTCCAGTAATGTATTTCTCTTACCGTATCATCAGGAAGCTCCGCGTCAGACTGGTTTTATGGAAAACACGCCTTCTTGGGCTGATGCAGGTATTTTCCGGTTTTCCAATCAGCTTCAATCTGAGCATATTCAGTTTCACCAAGTCCTATATCAGAAACCACGGCAATGGAACACGTTGCGGGCGAACCAAACGGTTTCAGGAAGCATTGGAATCGGAAACCGTTATTTCTTTGCGACCCAAATGTATCGTAATATGTTGCACCCTGATTACCTGCGTATATTAATGTTATTGTGTAAACAAACGTTTATAAAATTATGTCCGTGATTTACCAAACTAAACAAAAATTACTAATTTGGTAAAAACTTATTGCTTTATCAAATAAAACATATATTTTTGGTAAGTGAATATAATGTGGTACAATTAATTAAGACAGTTCTGAAGGATAGCCGGTGAAACAAACCGGGATGGGAGGGAGCAAATCAAAACGGAGAGAGGGCACGTACGTAAGGTTGGACGAAGCAGTATGTGTGGCTGGAAAATGAACAGTATTCTTCTTTTAAGCAGGAGAGATTGGCATGGATTGAGTAGGCTGGTTTTCTTTTCCTTTCGCCAACACGTCTGTGGATTGTGCCCATGTGTTGTTCGTACATGTTTTAATTAATGTGATGAGATCATATATTTTGACATCCAAGATATTACATTGAATATGCATCACTTCTGAAATAAGGTAGTAGTGTCTTCGAGAGATCAGGTATGAATGAGAATATTAAGAAATCAATTTGCTGATATATCAGATGATAGGTAGAAACACAAATTTTGGAAAGCTCACATTTAATAGCTTGTGGAACTCTCGGACATTACTATATCCACAGGTGCGAGTTTCAACCATTGGAGCGACAATTGCCTTATGACATTAGTAGAAAACAGGGCTTTGGTCTAGGCCGGGCCAGTCCATTAGTCCCGGTTCACTCACGAACCGGGACCCATGGGGGCAATGGTCCCGGTTCGTGAGGCCAGGGGCCGGCCGGGCCACGTGAGGCATTAGTCCCGGTTCGTAGGACTCATTTGGTCCCGGTTCCAGACACCAACCAGGACCAATGGGCCTCACTCCTGGCCCACAACCATTGGTCCCGGTTTGTGGCTGGAACCGGGACCAAATGCGGTCCTTTAGTTCCGGTTCCATCCATGAACCGAGACAAATGAGATGCATATATATACCCCCTCGCCAGCGAGCAGCGCATTCCACATTGCTCTGTTTTTTCTGGCCGGCGAGGGAAGAGCTTTGTGGTGCTCTAGCTCATCTCCTATGCACATGAGGTATTTGATGAAATGCCCAAGCCACACTTAACCTTTCTCCTCTCGAAACTCGTTGTCCAAGCTCCATTTTCCTAAAGATTTGTCTAGGTTTGGCGGTCCGTCCTGTCCTGTCCCCGTCCTCACCGCCGTCGATCGCCCGCGCCCATCTCGGTGCTGGCACCACCGTGGTTAGCCTCTTCTTCATATCTTCTTTCTAAAAGTAAAAAGGTTTTACTTGTATTATTTAGATAGATACTTGTGTAATTTTTTTACTTTTATTATTGTTTGTTATTATATAGTGTGATGATTTTCGTATCCACCTCCGTCGGTCCTCGTCCTGTCTATGATTCGGATGTGGTATATGTTATCTTTTATAACTATTTGTTTTATTTAGTGTTTATGACAATTATGCCGACCAACATGATATAGATTTTTTAATCTAGGAGGAGGTAGTTGAACCGGAAATTTCAACCCACATAGCAACTCTTGTCGATGAGTTAAATTTGGTTAAAAAAAACAATGACTTGAAAGAAAAATTACAAAGAGTTGAAGAGGAGAAGATGAAGTTGGAGTTGCATGTTGTCGATGTCGTCGACGGTCACAAGACCAAGATGGATGCAATGCGCTTGAAGTTTAGAAAGATTAGAAAATATGTCATTCATACTGAGGCTTGGTATCATTATCCTGTTGGATCAATTGGTACCTTAGTAGCGGTTATGATCGCATTTGTTGTTGCATTTAAATTTTCTACATAGTTTCGATGTATGTTTTAATTAGATGCTTTAGAGAGCTATATGTTGTTTAATAATGACAACTATGTATGAATTGTATGTATTTATTTTGGTCACTATTGTACTTTGGCTTTAATGTGATGATGAATTTCTATTAATTTGGTCATTTATCTATTCATGATATGTTGTAGTGATTTTTAATACACTTTAGTATATAACATACTATGTGGATAAAATTATGATACCATGCCAACTTTCAACCTTTTCCGAGTTCATTTAAAGTGCTTTTCAATTTCAGGGTTATTTAGCTCAAAAAAATTAGTAAGTGCATGAAAAATACCAAATGAAGTCAGAAAGGGTTGAAAATTCATGATGTGGTTTTGAATGGTGCATTTTGAACACACAAAAATATGGAGTTCAAATAAGTTACAAAAATGAAATCCCTTTGTAACAGATGAGTTTTCGTCCGAAACCATGATACTTCGGAAAACATTCTCCATTTTGTACACGAAGTGCATCCAGTTTTTCTCGTAACCCTCTCAGCTTTCTATAACATGCTATGTGGGTGAAATGATGATATCATGCCAACTTTCAACCTTTTCAGAGTTCCTTTAAAGTGCTTTTCAATTTCAGGGTTATTTAGCTCAAAAAAAATTAGTAAGTGAATGAAAAATACCAAATGAAGTCAGAAACGGTTGAAAATTGATGATGTGGCTTTGAATGGTGCATTCTGAACACACAAAAAGTATGGAGTTCGAATAATTTAAAAAACTGAAATTGCTTTGTAACAGAGAAGTTTTCGTTCGAAACCGTGATACTTCGAAAGAGATTGTTCATTTTGTACACGAAGTGCATCTAGTTTTTTTATCGTAACCTCTCAACTTTTTATAACATGTTATGTGGATAAAATGATGATACCATGCCAACTTTCAACCTTTTCAGAGTTTATTTGAATTTCTTTTCAATTTCAAGGTTATGTAGCTTTAAAAAATCAGTAAGTGCACGAAAAATACCAAATAAAGTCAGAAAGGGTTGAAAAATGATGATTTAGCTTTGAATAGTACATTTTGAACACACAAAAAGTATGGACTTCAAATAAGTTTAGAAAAATGAAATCACTTTGTAACAGATGAATTTTCGTCCGAAACTGTGATACTTCGAAAGATATTGTCCAATTTGTACACGAAGTGCATCTAGTTTTTGTGGTGACCCTCTCAAATTTTTATAACATGCTATGTGGGTGAAATCATGATACCATGCCAACTTTCAACCTTTTCAGAGTTCATTTGAAGTGTTTTTCAATTTTAGGGTTATTTAGCTTAAAAAAAATAAGTGCATGAAAAATAACAAATGATGTCAGAAAGGATTGAAAATTGATGATGTGGCTTTGAATGGTGCATTTTGAATACACAAAAAGTATGGAGTTCAAAAAAGTTCAAAAAAATAAAATCCCTTTGTAACAGATGAGTTTTCGTCTAAAACCGTGATACTTCGAAAGAGATTGTCTATTGTATACACGAAGTGCATCCACTTCTTGCCGTAATCCTCTCAACTTTTTATAACATGTTATGTGGGTGAAATGATCATACCATGACCATTTTCAACTTTTTCAGACTTCATTCGAAGTGCTTTTTAATTTCTTTCAAAACATCGTGGGAGTAGAGTTCAAAAAAATCAACTAAAAAGATTTTATAAACCTCTAGTATTTTTGAAACTATAATTATATAAAAATTATGCAAGTAAAATTATCAAAATATTTTTTGTTCAAAACATTAATAGCAAAAATAATATAATGATAAAGCACAGTGGTAATAAATAAAGCAAAAAAAAAAGCAAAAAACAGAACAAAATTAATGAAAATTATGCAACTAAAATTATCAAAGTATTTTTTGTTCAAAATATTAATAGAGAAAATAATATAATGATAAAACACACTCGAAATAAATAAAGGAAATAGTAAAACAAAAATAAATAAAGCAAAAAACAAAACAAAAATAATGGAAATTGTGCAACTAAAATTATTAAAGTATTTTTTGTTCAAAACATGAATAGAAAAAATAATATAATAATAAAACACACTGGAAATAAATAAAGAAAAAAAATAAAAATAAAAATAAAGCAAAAAACAAAACAAAAATAATGGAAATTATGCAACTAAAATTATCAAAGTACTTTTGTTCAAAACATTAATAGCAAAAAGAGTATAATGATAAAACACACTAAGCCACCATAAAGTATTCTTTGTTAAGAACTTTTAATATGCAGAAAAATAACATAAAAAATGCCCACATATTAAGCCACCATGGCTTGCATACGACTAGTAACCCAATATACATGGGCCAGGACGCAGGCCCACGGGACAAGTAGGCCCAACAGGACAGAGATAGTTAGGCATGCAATGCCTGCGGTAGAGAGGAGCTCGAGACGGTAGGAGCAGCCAAGCTTATAAACCAGTACGACCGCTCCTCGCTCGGCGAGGTGGTACTAAACTCCCACCGTGCGAGGAACAGGGCTTTAGTCCCAGTTGGTGCCACCAACCGGGACCAATGCCACCTTTCGTCCCGGTTGGCTCCACTAACCAGGACCAAAGGTCCCTGTTTCCCGGCCTTTGGGCTGATGAAAAGGGACCTTTGGTCCTAGTTGGTGGCACCAACCAGAACGAATACCCACCTTTAGTCCCGGTTGGTGCCTCTAACCGGGACCAAACGTCTCTGCCCCCCGCCCTTTGGGCTGATGAAAAGAGACCTTTGATCCCGGTTGGTGGCACCAACCGGGACTAAAGGTGGGCATTGGTCCTGGTTGGAGCCACCAACCGGGACCAATGCTTCTTCTATATAAGCAAACACTTTGAAATTTCAGTTTTCATCGCCACTTCGCGGCGCCCGCCGTCCTCATCCCCGTCACTGCGTGCCGCCCCGAGCCCACCGTCGTCGTCCCCATCCCCGTCGCCGCCCCCATCGCCTCCCCGTCGCCGCCCCAAGCCCGCCATCATCGTCGCTGCCCCCGTCGCCGCCCCAAGCCCGCCGTCCCCGTCGCCGCCCCCGTCGCCGCTCACGTTGCCGCCCCGCCCCCGTTGCCTCCCAGCCCCCGTCCCATCGCCGCCCCGTCGCCTCCCCGTTGCCGCCTCGTCGCCTCCCCGTCGTCGCCCCGTCCCATCGCCGCCCCGTCGCCCCCCGCCCCCCAGTGAGCCCTCCCCCTTTCCCATGGTCCCCTTCTCGGATACGGCGACACGGACACGGCGACACGCATAGGGGGACACGGGATACGGCATTTTCCAAAAACAGCCCATCGGGGGCACGGCAAGTATATATAAAGATAAATGAAAATATGTCATGAGTTAAAGAAAGAAAAATAACAAGAAAGAGATCGCCCCCTCCCCAATAACTTCGACATGAGGGGGAGGGGTCGATATACATTTTTTTCATGTATGTATGTCGTTGTCGTTGAGTTAAAGAAGGAAAAATAATGAAAATATGTCGTGAGTTAATGAAAATATATAATATATTTATGTGGCTATGTATGTATAGATGGATAGCATTTTTTCCAATGTATGTATGTCGTTGTCGATATACCCCCTCCCCGATAACTTCGACATGAGAGGGGGTCGGTATACTTCCTCCTCGATAACTTTGACATGAGGGCCCCTCCCCGGTAACTTCGACATGAGGGGTGGTCGATATACCGTCTCCCTAATAACATTTTTTTCTAAGTTACTAAGGTAAAATGTTCATATAGGAAACTCCGGTAATATAGATTTATCAAGAATGTCCCCATTATGGATGTGCACAAGTTGAACCAATTTTTTCTGATCCCATCTACATATATATTCTTCTATATGTCATGTTGTGTGTCAAAGTATTGAAGAAATCCATGGCTTCATCATCAGCCGGAAGTAACTAGTGTATGATGTTACGAAGCTCTTCAAAGTTGTTTTGGAACGGAGTTCCGGATAGAATAATCCGCTTTTTGGTACGAATTTCAGCAACGGCCTTCCAAATAGCGATATTCGGAACGCTCTTGCCGAACTTCGTACAAAAAAGCTAATTATCCTATCCGGGACTCCGTTCGAAAACAATTTTGGGGAGCTTCGTACAATTATGCGCCTGTTACTTCCGGCTAATGATGAAGCCGTGGTTTTCTTGAATCCTTTGACACTAGACAACGTGACATATAGAAGGATAGATGAGATCAAGAAAAATGTGGACCATTTTCTGCACATCCAGAATGGCGTTGTTTTGTTAAATCCCTAAAAGGTTAAGAGAATCCCGGCCCTCTCGCCCGACCAAACCCTAGAAGCATCGAGGGCCACCCCTAACCCTGGAAGCGTTGTCGAGGCCACCCCAAATCGTAGAAAAGTATATTAATTGCCATGTTTTAATATTTGCATAAACTATGGATCAAAGAGACTTGGAACAAGAATAGTTGTTGGGGGACATAATCCGAGGCAATAATCCTGATGCTGTCTTGTCGTATCTCAACGACACTGATGGTCTTGAAGGAGAGGAAGGACATGATCATGATGACCGAATGCCCGAGGAAGGAGACCATGGTAACGGCTCCGGTGACCAAATGGAGGAGGGAGATGTTGCAAAGTCCGGCGAGGTATATCTATTAATTAAGCATGTGCTGACTAGCTAATTGATGCATTAATTGTTTTGGTATGTACATATATTAACTCTTATTTCTTCTTTTATATAGCCCTCCGGATCGAACCAAACTTCGATAACGAGACGAGGCCCGAAGAGAAGGTTGAAAAAGGAAGAAAGGTTCACGATCACAGCACTCGTGGTCGATGGCCTACCGATTGAACCAAAGCGGACCAAGGACGCATTTGTTGCTCAGTGCGGAGCTATTGTTAGGGAAAACATCCCGATCAGCATCAAGCAATGGAATAATCCTAAGGACGACGTCCCTGAAGGTGATTATGTCACCGATAGACAGAAATAGGATGTTTGGACCGCGTTGAAGGCTAATTTCACCCTACCATCAGAGGAGGATCCGAATAAGCCAGTTATAGAGCCACTCGTCAAGACGTGTGCTCTGAAGAAGCTGGCAGATCTATTCAGGAGGTGGAAGAATGAGTTGAAATCAAAGTTTGTCAACAAAGGGAAGACTTCATAATTCATCGGCCGATTTGACAAGATAAGAGATCACTGGCCCGCATTTGTGGCCTACAAGACATAGGAGAAGAGTAAGAAAATGTCTGAGACAAACAGGATCAATGCTGCAAAGAAGCAGTATCACCATTGTGGGACAAATCTAAGAATGATCTGCTTGCTAAAGGGGTCCAAACACAGACATATAACTGGCCAGATCGTTCAAGGACTTGGTTCTTCGGGCTTGGGGGGACATTGGACCCTAAAAAAGGGAAGTGTTGTTGGACGAACGAGCAACTTGCAATACCCGTCACGAAGCTTCTGAAGTATATCACCGTAGCACAGGAAGGGACGTTCATTCCCAACAGAGAGAAGGACGAGCTGACTGAGGCCCTAGGGAATGCTGAGCACCCTGGACGAACACAAGGCACACCAGGCTCCGTTCCGTGGAAGGTTGGGTTTCCTAACGCAGGCGGTTACAGAGGCTGGCATAGAAAGAGGAAAGCGGAGCTGAGCAAAATGCAGAAGCTCAATGCAAGACTAGAGAAGCTAGAGGAAGTTGAGAGCCAGCAAGCTGCCTGCCAACCATCTTAGCGGCACAAAACTACCTCAGAAGGTACCCCGCCATCTTAGCGGAGAAGCAGCGTGGCTTCCACGGAGCTCGTTCAGCTTGACTTCACGGCTCCTAGCTACCCCGTGGATACTATCACGGAGGTTCAAAATTGCAAGCTTTGGATGAAATTCCGGAACCTCACTTTCAAGGTGGCTCTCGGCTCTGTTGCACCTCCTCAACCCAACGGAACTTTTCACTGTCGTCCGATTCCACATGGCTATGCTGTTGTGATGGTAGATGAAGTAATGGAAGGATTTGATGATATCGAGCTTGACCACCTTACTGGTGAAGGGGAGAAGAAGCTGGTTAATGCTCTCAAGAGTACATGCCTATGGCCGAAGGAGTACATCAAGCTTCCAAATTGGACGCCTTCGTCACCTCCTCCTCCTCCGGCGCGTCAGCACACTCTGCCTCCTCCTCCTCCTCCTTCGGCGAGTGATCAGGGCACTCCGCCTCCTTCTTCGGCTCCTCCAACGTGTGACGGCACTCCGCCTCCTCCTTCGCCTACTCCGGCGCGTCGGAGCAGTCCGTCTCCTCCTCCGCCTCGTCGGCAACGACGAAAGACAGATGCCGCCACTCTGGCTCCTCCGGTGCGTCGGAGCACTCTGCCTCCTTCTCCGCCTCGTCAGCAAGGACAAAAGAGAGACGCCACCGCTCCAGCGGCTAGCAGAACAAGCAGAGGCGGGAGGCAATTTAGATACGTTCCATCTCTCAAGCCTGTGGAAAATTTACCATATGAGAGGACCGAGCAAGAAACCGAGGACATATGTCGTACCCAAGTGAGGGACCATTTTGCAAAGAAAACTCCACCTGCGAAGGAGAAGCTAGATCTGGTGAAAGTGAAGCGCACTATCAATGCCCTGAAGCGACCACCGCCACCTCCGCCGGATTCCAACTATGCATGTCTGCTGTCTCAAAAAGACATATAAAGATGCGCGGCGGTCGGGAAGTACTTCCAGTGATGCAAGGTTATTAAAACAAAGAAGTGGGGGAAAAATCCCCAGCTCGGCGAACAGGAGAACCAATCGTGCCCCTCGCTCAAGGTGTCTAGCGATATCGCCGCTGATCATCCAGGGATGGTGCCCGGTACCAATCCTGTTGATTACATGAGCGATGATGTACTGTTTGAGCCGTTGGAGGAGGACGAATTCAGATACCGGTACGGGCAGCCTCTAGTTAAACATGATCATCCTCCTCTAACAACGATGATGCGAAAATTCCATGATTGGTACCTGGAGACCTGCCGCAAATCTGGGAAGGATACTTTGACGATGAGAATTAAAGAGGAGCACGACCTCGTTGGAATGGAGCAGTTGTCTGTTGAATTTGAAGAGTTATTCCAGTTATACAATCAAAAGGCCATCGACAAAACAATCATGACTTGCTACTATATTTAAGTACTACTTATGTAATTAAGTCTCTATATATAGCTCAGCTCTTTCATTGCATGTATATATAATTATCATCACTATATTATGCAAATTGAAGATCGTCGAATGCAGAAAAGCACAAATCTATGACATTGGGTTCATTAACCCAAATATCATACATGAGTATACGGTTAAAAAGAATGCCACAAAAACCGAGGACAACATGCTACAATAGTTGCTTGCAAATCAAAACAACCAGACAATACTCTTTCCTTACAACTTTAAGTGAGTGTTACTGTCTTGTGCATATTCGGTTTCCCTTATTACTCGAGGTTATAGTAATGCAATTGATAAGTTATGCATGCGTGCGCAGCTTTCACTTTATTCTGCTAGAGATTAAGGGTAAACGGGGAGTAGTAACCGTCTTAGACTCGAAACGAAAAGATCCCCAGGATTATGCAGATGTGACTGAAATGCTTCAGAAGTAAGTTCAATCGATCATTATTGCATCATATCGGCAAGTTTGTTCATTTCCTGATATCAAGTAATTATTATTTTTGTCTAGCAGGGTTTGGAAAGAGTTCACCGCAATTGTTCCGGCACTGCCGAGGGAGCTGCGATTTACACATCCGAAAGTAAGTACTACTATCTAGTTCCGCGCATCTCTCATTGATTCTAGTTTCATCAATACCATTTATCATGTTTGATTATCAGTTTGATTGAACTCTATTTCTCGTAAAGTGTTTGTGGCAAGAAGCCGCGAATGATTTTTGTGGATACTACATTTGCGAGTTCATCTACAACGCGATGACCCCTAAGCGAGGCTACTCTCAAAAACAATATGAAGTGCGTAAGCAATAATATTCAAAATTTTATTTTATTACAATTATTTGTGTTGAGTTTCATTCATATATATGTATTGACCCCCTTCTTCAAATTAGATGTGGCGGATGCAGGATGAAGTCCTACCACATGATTGCATACGAGCAATTCAAAAAGAATTGGCGGGATTCTTTCTTGACCACGTCACAAATAAAGCCGGAGAATACCATCTGGAATTTGAAATTAGATGTTAGGGATTGTAAGAGATCTTATATTGTATATATGTAGCTAGTAGCGTCGGATAGATATACGAAAACTTGTTGTACGACCAATCTCTCGGAGAAAGAGAGGTCGATCACTTGTCTCTCTATATGTTCATGATGATCTTCTGTACTTAATGGTTCCTTCATTTGCTTACTAGCTAGCGTGTCGAGTTCTCTCTACAGTAGCTAGCGTCGACCAAGCACGGAGAAAGAGAGGATACTTCTCTCTATTAATTATCTAGCTAACACAATATAAAACCCCTAAATTAACCCTCTAAAACCCCCTAAACCCTCCTTTCAAAAAAAAACCCAGCAACTGCCAGATGCTGACGCGTGGATGTCTTTTGGTCCCGGTTGGTGTTACCAACCGGGACTAAAGGTCGTCCTGCCTGGGCTCCCCACAGCGGCCACGTGGAGCCCCTTCTTCCCCGGTTTATAAACAAACCGGGACTAAAGGTTTAGGGCTTTAGTCCCGATCCTTTAGTCCCGGTTCCAGAACCGGGACTAATGGGCCTCTGGAACCGGGATAAATGGGCCGTTTTCTACTAGTGTGAAATAGGCGTCCAAAAAAAACGAATAGTAGCAGTCCATATGTTTAGAATCATATGTTTCCTTCAAAAATGGCATACCATTTAATTGTGGGGTATTTGAATTTCACAATACCCAATAATTTGAGATGAAGTATGCATGCATGGTGATAAGAAGAACATGCTATATCCTAGTGGCATAGGAGATCAACCAATACTTGAGTGGACACATAATCCTTGATTGACTGGTCAGCAATATAGTGTGTTCTATCTTGTGTTGGGAGCATGCATAAACAAGAGTTCCAAGGCCTCCATTTCCACACTGAAGATATTACTTAATTATACTTGTGCCTACAAAAGGCCTAATGGAGCTATGAAACTCTCTCGTAGTTAACAATAACATAAGTTGATGCATGGTCCAGTGACTAACGGTCCTTTGGTTCATAATGGCTCTCATTCCGTAATGCATTTTTCTCCATCTGCCAGACATATTTGAATGTGATAGATGGTGTTCTAAGAAGGAAATATGGAGAGAAGATGGAGCGATATGAGTTCAGGTAAGGTTCATTTGAGGGCTTCAGGCAGCTGATGGTGGTTTATGACCTTGATTTTTCTTACGTGCCCAGTGCCGGAGTGTCCTGTATATATGTCAATGTGATGTATAGTTCAGTGCTGAAATTATTTGCAGGATGTGGTGATTTGGTTTTCAATTCTACTATGAGGGAATGTGAAGGCAAGACTACTTTGGACATCCTGTTTCAACTGTGGAGAAGTTGTCAAATACGGAGTAAAACATGAAAATATTTCTTCCATCGGTGTCCAATGTCGTCGCAGCCACACACAAAAATTGAGATATACTTACGGGCACTTTGAGTTTAAGTTTTAGATTTGTTGTGCAATTGAGCCATATTTAGTATGTTTTTGCATTGGGTATTTTTGTCAAGTAGTTATGAGGTTTTTTGGGGTAGTTCTAGGCGCTAATGTTTTTTCCCTTCGCTGAATTTCGTGTGGCTCCGGGCTTGCTCCGATGCCACATGGTTGTACTAATATGCATGTACTAATTTAAGAGTATTGTGGCCACTCGTTGAAGGCACGGCCTCTTCTGGCTTAATCAGGGACGAAGAACGATACAATGCGGAAGTGGAACATGTGGAAGCAAACAGATCCAGAGGAGACGGGGATGTTCAACATAGTAGTCTTGGGTGGTACAAACTTGTACTAGCCACATAGTGCGATTTGTACCCTAGAGGACCTTGTACTCTCCCATGTAGTGTAACACGTACTCTCAGTTAAACCTGGGCATACCCCGGGCCGGGCTTGAGAAAACCCGAAATGAAAATCTCCCGGCCAAAACAATGAATATCCAGACCCGAGCCCGGCCCGAATGGACTAAAAAGATCAAATTCGGGCTGGGCCGGGTTGGGTGTTTGGGCCGGGCTGCCCATGCCCGGGTGTATTCTCCGTGTCAAGTGCCAAATGCACTTCATGTGCAGTACATGTTGTGCTCCCTGATGCAACACTATTTCACATGTGATGAAATTGTACTCCACACAACATACAAGAACTTCTAAAAAAAGAGGAAAGCAGAGAGAAAACAAGAAAAGCCTAGAAAAACCTAGGGGCGCCCTCTAATCAATTGCTTCCAATGGATGTTGGGCCAATTCCTGGCCCAAATGCGCCATGTGGTTAAGCATGTCGATATGGACGTAAACTAAAATGAACACACTAAAACATAAGGAATTTTTTTTCCTTTTTTTCTTTTAATGCCTTGCAGAGTGAGAAGTTTGTTCAGGATCGATATCAGGGTGACACCAGGTGAATGGACGCTGCGGTGCAAAGCAATCGATAAGGGACCTTCGAGAGTTTATCATGAATTGTGAGGAAAAAAAGATGTATATATTTCGAGGTCCTCTGGTGATGACATGTTATACTTCTTCATAGTTACATGCTTGTTTTCTGTATGGGCTAAAAATGTCAGGCCAACAAAGATGGATTCTACGAAACATGGGGGGCATGTCCTGACATCACCATTAAAGTTGTATCAAGGGAACTTGTACGTCATTTGGATCCGCGCTAAATCCTCATGTGTGGTGAATGTCCTTAGGGGTACAGTGACCTTAGTTGCACCATGAAGGTAATATCACATATTTAATTGTTTTGCGGGCAATTCTGTCAAGCAGTGGCCATCTGCTTCCTGAAGCCTCGTATTCTCCAATGCAACCCATGATCTTTACCTTATTCGAAATGCTCGTAGCTCTAGGCTACTATTATCTTTTTACCTCATCTTTGACCTGTAGGTGGTAGGATACCGTGTGCCAATGGCTTGGTCATCAATTGTCTTGTTGTTTCTATGGAGCAGGATCAATATATATGCACACGATATTAATTATTAGGATGGTGTAAGGTAGTTATTGTGTCTGCGATATTATGAACCAGTTTTGTATCACTGACTAGTAGTAATTCCGAAGGATGGGTGGGATATTTGATATATGCATCATACTAAATGCAATTGTCTTTTATTGGCTAGAACGCAAATAGACACTTTAGTAGAGAATTGTTGAGCATCTGTCATGCACATGTGGCCTATAATTGTATGAACATGATGTAGAGTGGGAGTTTAAGAGGTCGTGTTACATGGAGCATGGAATTATGAAAAATAAATCAAAAAATCATATTTCAACATGTCAGAAAAATCAGAAAAAGAATCACATGGACATGTAGATGTATTGTACATGTGCATACAATTTCATGATGATATACTTTACTATGTGAGCTACACAAAAATACAATATCATGGATTTTTAATAGCAAACAATTTGTGTGATGTTTTCTATTTCCAAATCCATATATCCATCTTTTGTGTACATCACGGTAATTTTAGGATATGTTCACAAAAATTCAAAAAATCATGAATTTTGAAAATTTGTTCCCTAATATTATTTAAAGTCATCGATTCAAATAATATTTCTTGAGTCAAAAGATGTTGATGAATACAAAAATTGTTCATGCATTTCAAAAATTGCTTGTATAAAAACAAATGTTTGTGAATTTTGGAATCCAAAATTTCAAAAAAAAATGTTGATTCGAAAAACTGTTAGCCGATTAAAAAAGTCTTCATGTCTGGGATTTGATTAGTTTTTGGAAAGTCTTTATATTCTAGGCGTTGGGAGTAGTTTGTGGTTGATGGGATTGTTTTAACGTTTTAAGCATTCCCTTGCGATGTATAGTGACAAGTTTGGCATGTAGTGGCAAGCTCATAGCTTTGGTATTTACCATGTCGAATGCATTGTGATCACATGGACAGCGCGACCATCATCAGCGATGGTGGTAAGAAAGATAAGTGGCAATATGGTGAGCCACCGTCTTAAAATAAAAGACGCTCATATGTGGGGTCATCAAGTCATACTTATTTGGCTAACGTATAGTTTTTTTTATGTTTCCTGTTGCAACGCATGGCCATGTTTGCTAGTTTTTTTTAGGAGAGCATGTTTGCTTCTAAAAGCAGTAAAACGGAGAGGTTTTTTATTAGGCCTTAATTAGGTGGAGAGAGCCTAAAAGAGAAGCAGCCCACCCACCACTAGACCCAGCCAGCCTCTTCTGGTCAATCCCGATTGCACATACCACCGAGCAGCTTCCGCTGAAGGATTCGTCCAAAACGGGCTGATCCATTCCCACAAATGAACGTAAAATCTGTAGAACTACCCAAAACATTTTTTAGCTACACAATGTACATTTTTGTGATATATGATGAAAAAAAATTAAATATACATTGAACATTTTTGTAATATAAGTTGAGGAAAAATTAATTACACACTTTACAATTTTGTTATATACACTAAACAAATATTAAATACATATTGTACATTCTTTGATATACGGTGGACGATTTTATTTAACTATGGGTACGGTACAGTCAAGGCCCACCGTCAGTGACCTTGATTTTTGACGCTCAAGGATTGTTACTGCTTCCTTGGTACGGTTCAGGTAGGGTTCAGGCAGCCGGCTGTGGTTCCTGACCACGAATTTTCTCGCGTGTATATGTGTCAACGTTTTATATACCACTTATCTCAGTAAAACAGTCAAAAGAACGAATGAGCTGCCATGATCCACTGCTGTTTTCCCGGCAACACAAGCCAAAACACCTAATTCAAACATAGGGAACAGTGAGGATTTGCTGAGGAGACTTTGACTTGTTCTTGGGGCCAAACAGCAAATCATATTATTATTATTTTTCCTTGCTTGTCATCATCGGTCATCAGAGTGGGTTTTTCCATCCATCTCTTTCTCTCCAGGCGTCCTCGTCCATCAATCACCTATCAACGACCGTCCATGAGAATAATCAATCACATAAAGCCTGCAATAACTTCCAACAAGAGCCAAGCCAAGCCTCAACTCAACTCAACTGGTCAAGCACAAGCTCTGACCTGTTCATGTCACTGCCCCGCACCTGGTCAGAGAAATCCACGTGCCAGAACAAAAACATCAGACCTTTTTCACCGCTTGTTACAGACCAAGCTCGACAACCAAATGCAACACAAGATAAAGGCAAGATTTGCTGCAAAGTGCAACAAGTATGCTAGTAAGATATGAATTTTTGAACATGATGTTGTCCAGGTCCAAACTGAACATAACTCAGCTCCTGGAACAGCACCATGCATGCATGTAGCCCCGCTTGCGCAGCGTCCGGGAAAAAGGTCCGACTACTTGGGGAGTATAAGAAAAGATCCAACCTGGTCCGAGAAAAAGATCAAGCTCTTCTTTGCCAGGACCGAACCCGACGGCTATAGGCAACACAAAAAGGCAAGATTTGCTTTGAGAATATTCAACGCATGTCACTCAAACCAGCTGCAATGCAAGACGGATGCGGGGGCTTTGAAAAGACTTGCTAATAAGACTTCTGAAATTTTTGTACTTGATGTTGCCCAGGTCCAAACATCTAATGAACAGAATCAAAAGAACAAATGAACTAGTATGATCCATGACCCACCACCGTTTTCCGACAACACGAAAAAAACCACCTAATTTAACCACGGGGAACGGTCAGAATTTACTTTACCCCCCACCAGCACTGGCTGCTGCTTGTGCTGCTGGAACAAATGGTATGTAACTCATATATGATGATATATAAGATCAGGGGAACTGGAAGGAGCCTCCGATCTGCGAGTTCTGGGACGGCGGGTTGATGGCGACCCACAGCAGGGAGATGGTGATGGCGAGGAGCCCGGACCAGACGAAGACGATGGTCGGCGTGCGGCCCCGGCGCCCCATGAGGCCCTTGGCGAACGGGTACAGGTGAGCCAGCACCCAGAAGCTGAAGAAGACGCCGCCCAGGAGCTTGCTCCACTGTGGGATCTCGCTGTAGATGGTGCGGCTGAAGCCGACAGCGATGGCAATGAGGTTGACCATCATGATGACGATGGGCGGGATCATGAGCGACGTCCACTTGACAATGTAGAGGTCAGCAAACTCATCGTTCTCATCTTCGGCACCGGACTTGGATGTGAGCGTGAAGGAGATCTCGATGCCGGCAATGACCTTTAGAAGGCCCTGGAGCACCGCGGCGAGGTGGGCGCTGGTCCCTCCAATAAGCCAGAACTGCTCGTTCCTCCACCACTCCTCCAGGTTGATGCCCGACCACTTGATCTCCAGCACCGCCAGCATGCACAGCGTCAGGGTGATGACCAGCAGGTAGGTGAGGAAGGTCACGTCCAGCTCCTTGACGATGAACTGGCCAGAGAAGAGGGACAGCGCCGGCAGAAAGCAGTAGACGATGAGGAAGATGGACGTGAACGGGTAGATGCCGACATTCAGGTAGGCGATCCTCTGCAGACATTTCATCCTTCGGCTTGCGAGCAGCGCATTGTTGCGGGAGAAGAAGATCTCCACTGAGCCAGTAGCCCACCGGAGCACCTGGTGGAGACGGTCAGTCAGGTTGATGGGTGCAGTGCCGCGGAAAGCGTCACGCTTGGTGACACAGTAGACTGACTTCCACCCACGGTTGTGCATCCGGTAGCCTGTGACAACATCCTCTGTGACTGAACCATAAATCCATCCAACACGCAGGCCCCACTCTGTCTTGTCTTCATACCAGCAAGAAATGACACTAATAGCCTCGGCGACCGTGGAAGCATCGAGAAGGTCACGAGGGACAGTGAGAGCACCAGGAGGACGGCCATTCTTGACACCAGGGTGATCAGCAAGCGGGCGCCCTTGGAACTCGGCAATCGGTATAGAGTTGATGAGGAAGTTTGAGTTACCAAACCTCTTGGGAAATGTTGACATGTTCATCTCCTCATCATCAAAATCTGCCATGCGCAGAGCGCGTGTCTCTTCAGATGTAGCTGAGGAAACAGTGCTCTTGATCTTGCGCTTCTTCGGGAAGCAACAGCTGCAGCAGCCACCGTGCTCTGTGGACCGTGGAGGGTCAAATCCATATAGTGCAACACGGCGGAACAGGCAGCCAGTGCCGACATAGACTGGTCCCATGAGACCATCCAATGCACGCATGTTGACATCAAAGAAGACAGTGTTGTGGTTGGCGTAGCGATCTGATGGATCAATGCCCTCAAACCGTTGGGGGAACTGGACATAGGCAATACGGTCACCACCACGGTCCATCATGAAGCACATGCCTTCACGGAAAGCTTGGGAGTTGTAAACATAATGATCACAGTCCAGGTTGAGGATGAAAGGTCCATTTGACATGACAGCAGATGAGCGGACTAGAGCATTCATCGCACCAGCCTTCTTGTTGTGGTCATAGCCTGGGCGCTTTTCACGGGACACATAGACCAACATTGGCAGACGGATGTCGATGTCAGTGAAGTCAAGGGGTCTGCCTTCTTCACCGTCACCACCATACAGGGGATCATCACTTGGAGGTTTGAGCATCACCTGAAGAACAGAACAGCAAATGGTAAGCATATGTGTGCATCAGTGCATATAATACAACTCTCAGATAGTTCTCCTGGAACCTGGACACTAGATTGTGATCAAATGGTTAAAAAGGTAATTTGTAGTTAAGAAAGCGTAACTCACTTAATAAAGAGATATCCCAATATGCACACACTGAAAAGGATGTGCACATTTTGTTCAATAGGAAAATGGAATGATTAATAATTTGCAGGTGCAAATTTGTCCTACTGATTAAGTGCAGCCTGATTGTTCATCTGTAAGTATATGTAGCACCACATGTCTGTACCGAAGATAGTTCAGCACACAAGCATAATGCATTCTTATTAGATAAGAGATCAGCATTGCAACTAATGACTTCTATAGCAAAGAGAAGAAATAATGCTGGCTGGGAATGTCTACCTGAATTATTCCAGCATGGTCTCCCCGAGTATGCTCCGCAGAGGGTTGAATCCAGGTACCGGGCCAATGTGTGCCGTCAGCCATCCAGGTAGCCTTAGCAATTTTAACCGTGTCCACCACATCGTCAAGAGCAGCTTCACGCTGCCTCTTCATGGCCTTGATTTCTTCTCTGGCATGGTAAGCATCAGAGCGGCGACGGATTGAGTCAGGCAACCCATTAATTCTGACCTTGAACTCGTCATACTCCCTCTTGATCCTCCTCCTGTCCTTGACAAAGTCTGAGCGTACCTTATTCTTGTATGGGTCCCTCTTCAGACTGAAGTAGCTCTCAGGATTGCGAGGCTCAATGCCGTGCTTGCGGCAGAAAGGAACCCACATGTTAGCAAAGCTAGCAGCTTCAGCCATTGCTTCAAATGTAAGGAGAGCGCCTCCATCATCAGAAACATAGCAAGAAAGCTTCTCGACAGGATAGTCAGCAGCAAGGATGGACAGGATGGTGTTTGCTGTAGTTAATGGAGGTTCTTTCTCTGGATCAGCAGTGGACACATATATATCAAGCCCCGGCAGATCAGATCTTCCGTTAGGATTTGACGGTGTTGGGGTCTCAAACTTGTCTTTGAGGACAGCAAGGTCAGTTGCTCGGTTCACAGGGCACAGCTTGGGCAGCTGGTCCAGGATCCAAGAAAAGCCAAACCAGAGTTCACAAACAACAGACATGCCCCATAGCCACATTGCATCTTCATTCTTATGCTTAATTCTCCATGTGAGGAACAGACCAAGAACAGCCAAGCGGATGAGAACAAGAAGCCTGAATGAAGCATCAAGGAAACAGAGTTAATGAACAGGACATCATCTTTATCTAAATTGAAGAGTCTTGTATCAGAAAACTCAAAGGACAATGAGACATAATGTCATATTTTCACCAATAGGTACCTCTTTTACTACAAGCCGAGATGATATCTAGATTCTAAACAGTATGAACTTGAATAGTAAATATCAAGTGTACAAATATAATAGAGAAGTTGGTGTGGAATTTTTTTGGTGGTATCAATATGATAACATACATAATGTTTGTTTTGAACCAAGGACACCAAGATCAGAAGATGCAGCACAGATCTAACATCTCACCTAACCTGCTAGTTTATTGAATACATGCTGACTGAATCATAGCAACTGGAGCTAATGTATAGATCCAGGTTGAACCAAAGTCTGACTTTAGGAGCACTTTTAAGATTAATCAAGTCAGGTGTATCATGAAACAGTTCATTTCCCATGTGGCCAGGGGACAACCAGGCCCAGCATCCACATGAATCAGAACATGAACAGATGATATGCAAGTGCAGTGAAGTTCAGCAATACCTGTATGGGCTGAGGATGCCAGCAGGGATCTTGAGCTTCCGAGTGAGCGGCCTCCATGGCTTGCTGGTGAACTCCGCCGGCTGCCCGTCGTGTCCACCCAGCCCGCCTCCGCCGCCGCCGCCATTGTCGGCATCGTTCTCCTTTGGCCAGATGGCATTCCCATACCCATAGGTCCCCTTGGTCTCAAACAGCCACCGGTTGTGATCCCAGTCGCCGGTCTGGCTCCTTGTCATGGCCTTCTGCGACCGGACTATCGACAGCCGCCTCTCCATCCTGGACGCGGGGGCGCCGCCGGGCGGCGGGGGCAGGGAGAGCGTGGGCCTGGCACCGCCGTCGGCGCCTCCGCCGACCAGGTCCTCCATCTCGGTGGCCTTGTAGGGCTCCTTGCAGCCGGGGCAGAGCGCGCCGGCGTTCTTGACGGCGTCCCCGAAGCAGTCTGCGCAGATCTTGAAGTCGCACTCGCAGGGCAGGATGTCCTGGCCGCGCTCGTCGCTCATGACCTTGCCGTCGCAGCCGTTGACGGCGCAGGAGGAGCCCTTGGAGCCGGCCATCTGCGGGTGGCTGGCCTCGGAGTCGATGACCTTGTCCATGAGGTGTGCGCGGGTGACGCTGTTGAAGCCCCCGGTGAAGAGCGAGTTGGAGACGTACTGCTCCTCCACCCGCGCCGAGATGGCCGGGTCCATGGGCTGGTTGTCGGGCGTGGCCGGGATGTGCACGTGGTAGCTGAGGAACTCCTCCCGGTCCGGCGAGAAGCCGCCCCCGCCCGCGAGCTCGCTGTTGGCCATCTCGCTGTCGAGGTCGTCGCGCGAGTAGCTGACGTAGCGGCCCGAGTGGGTGCGGCGCGCGAAGGTGACCATCGGCCGGTCGGCGCCTCCGCCGTTGCCGGCTCCGGGGGCGGCCCGGGCCTGCGCGCCGCGGCCGTCGTCGCCGGAGAAGGACATGCGCGAGAGGCGGCTGCTGTTGCTGTGCCGCAGCACGCCGCCGCCGCCGCCGCCGGTGGTATCCATAGCGTCCGTCCGTCCGTGTCGATGCCGGCCGAGGTATGAGGTATGGATGGATGGATGGATGGATCACTGGCGGATCTGCGGAGGAGGAAACGAATCAAATCAGAAGAGAAATCAAGGGAAAAGATGGCAAATCAAATCGGACAGCCGGCCGAAACACGGGCCCGAAATCCCGCAGATTCGAACTCCCCTGGCGGCAAGAAAGCGAGCAGACGGGACGGGAGAAGAAATCTGGGCGGCGGCAGCAAGAAAGCTAGGGATGCTTACCATTCCACTTGGGGTGGTAGTGAAAGGAGCCCCCAGCAATGAATGGATCCCGGGAAGGGGAGCAACGGGTGGCGGGGGAGGGGAGGAATGAGGCTGGAGGGATTGCCGGGGGTAGGGGAGTACTAGTAGTGGTGGGGATGGGGGGAAGCGGGGGGAGGAGGAGGACGAAGTCCGCAGGAAGCAGCTGGCTGGCGAGGAACTGGTAGCAGCGCGAGTAGGAGTAGGAGTAGGAGTGTGAGGGGAAGGGACACGGTCGGACCGGACGGCACGCATCCCTTTCACATGGACGTATGGACGGAGCCAAAACTATTCAAACGGAAGGGGCAGGCGAGGCAGCAAAGGACCTTTTCTCTTGCTGCTGCCTGTCAAGGGATCGATCGATGATGCGAGGGGGGGAAGAAAGCTTCTTTTCGGCTCTCCCATGGGGAAGGGGGGATTGGTGGACAAAAGCTCTAGTACACGTAACCGCGTCGCGTGCAAGCCCGACGACGCGTCACGCCGCCGCTGGGTTTTCGCTGGCCGCCATTTATTTCCCTTGATAAAAATGGACTCCTCCTCCTTGGTTAACAAGAAAGAAAGAAGAAAAAATGCATATTTACGTCCAAAACTACTAATTACGACCAAAGGAAAAACGGATCCAAAAGCCTTCCTGCTTGTGACGACAAGAAATGGATAAGAAAAAGAGTTATTCCAATAGCTTTCGATCCAACTTGTTCAAGGATGCATCGCCTTGCGGGTGAACGCATTTGTGCTTAGCTAAAATGATGAGAATGGGGGAAAAACATGTATTGACTTCTTCTTAGGATGAAAATGCATCAAGGATCTAAATGATAGCAATCAACATATATTAAACCATTGCCTTTTTTTCCTTCAATTGTGATTCGGACCATTTTTTTTAGTTTGCTGATGATCAATCAATTGTTTGCTTGATAATCAAGTTCATATATACATATGACAAACAGTTACACATCATACTTTCACAAAATTATGAAACTCGTGCATCATTTTAATAGCAATGCAATGTTTTATGTGTAAAAGGGGAGATAAGACTTCCCGGCATTAACCCTAGCGTGTATGAACAACAATCTACTGACATGTCGCATGCAACTCCATTTTTATATATAGTCATCAATTTCCCTTATTAAATATGAGTCCTTAGTTAAGAAGGAAGATAAATCAATCTAAAGTCCATAGATTTATCAAAAATTCATAGTTATGAAGAACGATAGACAAAAAATGTCCAAGATTTATCAGAAATCACACTCAATAGCTCATGTGGTTAAGGTTATGCACGGACTGGTAGAATAAAAGGGGAGGGGTACATTGAAAGAATGGATGAATGACCCATACGACATTTTTTTTAAACAAAAAATATATGCCAAGCTCCTGAATACGACATATCAGTATCGGTATGTCAGCCGGTATTAATTGACTTGATATTCTAGTCTATCATACAATTTGATGGATGGATTACACATTCATAGATTTGTCGATTAAGGGATTTAATGCCTGATTTTAGTAGTGAGGCATGTAAAATGTGCTATGTAGTTTGTAGAATACAATACATGTAATGGTGTGATGGTACTTATTGTGCTCACACATACTCATTCATTTAGCGTATTGTTTCACATATGTTTACTCAAAGTTTTCAAAACTTCAAATTACGGTCAATGGCGGTTATTATTCATAACCATACTTGTAGCACTAAGGCTTCATAGCCATTTGATTTTTTATACTTGAAATATCAACCGGTGCAGTATACCTAAACTTGATGCTCGCTTGGTATAAGTTTGATATTGTCGAATTCTTTTGTTAGGCGTTCACGGAAATGACCAGGACATGCATGAATTCAATGCAAAATAGCATTGATCCAACAACTACCAACCATGAACGCTATGGCGTATATGATGTGTGCATGCATACCACCTCATCTTCTCTCACGCAGTAGCATCAGCTTTTAATAGTTAGTACAAAACTTCCAATCGCATTCCTATTTTGTGGCCTGTGGAGGGAAAAGAAAAGCTATTATTAAAGATATGACAAAAGGTGAAAGAAGCATTTGGGAATAAGAAGCATTGGGAATTTAAGAGGAAGACGTGAAGAAAATGTTAGTCCTAAGATGTGCAGTTGAACTTGTTCAAGACCGCGTCACCTTGCCAGTTATGCGCTTGTGCTAAACTAGTTAACTAAAATTATGTCACAGAGAAAAAACAAATGTGTTGATTTTCTTAGGAAGAAAATACACCAAGGTGCTAGTTGGCAATCAGCATACATATTCTACATACATGTTCATTTTTCAAAACTTTGGCTAGCCCAATGTTCTGAGCATCGACTGACAGATCAGTATCAATGGTGCGTCAATGTTGTTCAAATGTATGGATCGTGTCCCAAATGCGTCCTCCGATATGGTAGTGGTAGTCGGAGTAATACTCCAAAGGAAGGGAAGAGTGTGAGGGGAAGGGACACGGTCAGGGTCGGACGAACACATCCCTTTCTTTAACTTGGATATGTGGGGGAGCGAAAAAAATTCAAACAAAAGGAAAGGAAAGGCACGACCTTTTCTTTTTGTTCTAATTTTTTTTGGCACTGAAGGGATGATGAGGAAACAAACTTTTCTTTTTGCCAAGATTTTTGCTCTTGTTTTTTTCTTAACACAGTACAGACACAAGCGCTCACATACACGTACATACACTTATCCCTATTAATCCACACACGCACATCCTACCTCTATGAGCACCTCCAATAGATTGAGCCGACATAGCATCTTCAGATTTACGAAAAACTTCTTTTTGGCCGTGGTGGGTTGCATGGAGGGATTGGTGGACAAAAGATGTGGTACCGGTGACATGTCACGTGCAACCCCAGTGACACGTCGTGGCGCTGGTGGATTTTTGCTGACATTTATTTCCCTTCCTACATGGGGTCCTCCTTAGTTAAGAAGAATGAAAATGTGGAAAAGTACAGATTTATATAAAAAAATGTCAATTGTGACAAAATAAAATGGATCAAAAAGTCCAAGATTTGTTGAGAATTCTTAGTTATGAATGAAGAAAGAAAATGGATAGAAAAGGTACAAGACTTGTCAAGAAACCACGCTCACCGGTACGCGGGATCTCGAGGTGATAGATGAATGATCCACGTGGAAAATGTAAAGTTTTGAGCGTCGGCTGGCATATTTGCATTTGTGGTGCGGCGATGTTTCGGCATATGGATTGTGTCTGGATGCATCGTCCGATATGTCAGCCGATATTGATTGGCTTGATATTTTGGTCTATAATACAATTAAATGTAAGAATTGCACATTTCTAGGTTCACCGATTTGCTAATTTAAATGCTTGATTTTGGTAGTGACCCGTGTAACACATGCTTTATAATCTTTAAAAGATTCAGCTTGTAGTGATAGTATTCATTCTAGTTATTATTGATTTCTTATACTTGGGAAGTCAAGTATTTCCATGTATATGAACCTGATATAGGATTTGTTATTATGGTTGAATTCATATGCTATACATTCATGAAAAAAGTCAGGACGCGAATTCAATGCAAGAATATAATGATCCAATAACTTCCAACAATGAACACTAGGTCATTTACGATTTCTGCATATATATACCACTTCGTCTTGTGAAGTAGTAGCATCCAGTTTTACACTTCGCATCACACTCACGTTAGTGGCAAATGGAGTGGAAAGGATATCTAGTACTAAACAAAAAAAGTTGAATGAAGCATCAGGGAATAAGAGACATAGGGAATATAAGAAGGCGAGAAGGAACATTTCATCCAAGTAGGAGCATCGAAACATGTTCAAAGATGCATTGCATTGTCATTGAGCGCATTTGTGGACAGCTAAAATGATGAGAGAGTGTGAGAAAAGTCATCCATCGACCTTTTTTAGGAAGAAAATGTCTCAAGGTTCTAAAGGATGGCAATTAACATACATTGACCCATCACATTCTTCTTAAATTGTGCTTCAGACCGATTATTTTAGTTTGCAGATGATCAATCAATTGTTTGCATGATATTCAGGTTCATATATACATTGACCCATTAAAGTAGAATTTCCTATCATATCTTGCCACATAACTAGTTAAGATTTTCGATGGTGTAAAAATTTCCTAAAAATCATGAAAAAAATATTGAAACAACACACCTATAATGTAACATGATCCAATAGAACGATTGAGAAAATACGACTATATGTGTCCTGGACAAAAAATAAATAAACAGTCCACTATATTTATGTCGTAGTGAGCTAAAAAGATTGCTTTTTTTGGCGAAGACACATAAATGCATATTTTCGTACTCCCTCTGTTAGATCATCTTATTACATTATAGTCTGCATATTACAAGGAATTTATACATTGTTGGTTTACAAAATTTAACTAATCCATAATTTGAACACTAGTGCATATGAAATCCAATGTCTTATGTAAAAGGAAAGATAGGATCTCCTGATATTGATCCTAGCTTGTACGAATAACACAAAGCCACACTCCAGACTTGAATTCTGAAAACAAAAAGTAGCCAAAAAGATGCACGCCCAAAGAATAGATGGATGATCCATATGGCATTGTTTTTAAAACTTTGGATACGCCAAGGTTCTGAACATCGGCTGACATATCTGTATCGGTGGTGTGGTGTGTCAATGTTGATTGGTCGTATGGATTGTGTCTCGGATGCATCGTCCGATGTGTTAGACGATATTAATGGGTTTAATATTCTGGTCCATCATACAATTTGATGGAAGAATAAAACGCTCATAGATTTGTCAATTAAGGGATTTAATGTGTCTGATTTAAGTAGTGACGCACCTAGAACGTGCCTTTTTTTTGCGGGAATCATGTAGAACCTGCTTTGTAGTCTCTACCAGATGCATCATGTAGTTATAATATTTTACCTTGTTACCATGTACTCCCTCCGTCCGAAAATAAGTGTCTCATGTTATACAATTTTAGTACTCATTAATTTAGTGTAATATTTCGCCTATTTTTATGTACAAAGTTGTCGTAACTTTGAACTATAATTGAGGGGTGACTACTGTTCTATAACATACTTTTAGTACAAACACATCACATGCATTGGTTTTTGATACTTCAAAATTCAAGCAGTTCAACGTACATGAACTTGATATTCACCTGACATAACCTTGGTTATTGTCGAATTCTTATGGTAGACGTTCACGAAATTAATCAAGACATAAATTCAATGAAAAATAGTAATGACCCAACAAATTCCAACCATGAACACTACGTTGTCTTTGATATGTGCATATACACCACTCCATCTTTTGAAGCTGTGGAATGAGTTTTACTACTTGCAACACTTCCCATCACTTACACATTTTGTGGCAAATGGAGGGAAAAAGAAGATCTAGTCCTAAAAAAAGTGAAACAAGACACATTGGGAATAGAGTAAACTACATTGGAGGTCCTAATTATTTTAGATTTGTGTCAAGTTAGTCCTAAATCTTTCAAAACAGTTGTCTGGGTCCTAAAATAAAGTAAGTTGTGTCATCGTTGTGTCTTAGAACAATGGTAACAAGGACATTGAATTTTACCCAGGTTCGGGCTCTCTCGAAGAGATAATACCCTACATCGTGTTTGTGTTTTTGTATTGGGATATAGCATAGTGTACAAGTATCAATCACGAGATTGTTGTGTAAGATTCTCATCGTGTTGCCATGTCTTGTGGAATCGTCTTTGTATGCTTCATGGACCAGGGACGGGCCCACAGGTGTGCCAACTGTGCGGCTCGCACATGGCCCATAATTTTGGGGGCCCAATTTTTTTGTATATACACCACTAGGAAAAACCTTATAGGTAGGAAAATATCAGTAGCGCAACTGCTAATTACCAGTAGCGTTGTATTTAGGAAGCGCTACAAGTAAGTAGTTAGCAGTAGCATTGTAAACATAAAGAGCGCTACAGCCAACCGACACTATTGGTAGTAGCAGCGCTGTCGAGAATACAACGCTACTACTAATACTTTAGCGGTAGCGCTTTATTTGGTGGAACTGCTACTGATAATGGGCCCCACTTAATAGTAGCGTTCTTTCTGGAAAGCGCTACTACTAAGTAACATAGCAGTAGCGCTTGCTGAAAAACAGCGCTACTGCTATGCGTGACTGGTGCCACCTTTGCACCCCCTCCCCCTCATTGCCCTCTCTCCCCCTCCTTTCCCCTCTCCCCTCACCATTGTTGCCCTTCTTCTCTCTTCCTCCTACCTCTTTTATCTCCCCATTAATGCCCCCTCCGCCATAACTCTCCTTCATAAATGGCCTTCTCATCTCTAGCTAGCTTCATAAATGCCCCCTACCTCATTTGTTTGGCTCTTCCTCCATTCCATTAGATATAAATCTAGCTAACTCATCTCTCTCCCTCTCCATTAGTTACCTAGAGTCATCTCTCCTCCCCAACAACTTGATCTAGCTAGCTATTGACATGTCCCCAACAACTAGATCTAGCTAGATATAGGTGAGTAAAAAGTTATTCATTTCAAGAATGGGAATATGTGTGTTTGGGATATGGAGAGATTTGTGCGAGTGACATGCCCCCCGAGTTGCTTATGTTTTGCCGAAATGTCGATTTATTTCCATTTCGGTGAATTTCGAGCAAACTCGATATGTCTTATTTTTAGGCAAGGTCATGCCAAATTTTTATATGACTTTGATGCATGCATGCATTTTGTTTATAACCCTTTTGCTTGTTATACTATGCATGCAGTCGGTCATGAAGGTGAATGGATGGAAGGTGGAGCGATACATGCAATCCGCGGTGATGGACATGCATGCAAATAATCGGACTAGGATTAGATTTCCGTGTACAAGATGCAAAGAAGGAGTCCTTTTGGACCCTTTTGATCGTGGCAGGTTGAAGGCGCACCTGTTGATGAATGGTTTCATGGATGGCTATACTCGGTGGATAAGTGAAGATGATGATGATGAGGACGTCCACATGGCAGGGAATAACGACATGGGGCTAGACGAAGAGATGACCGATCGACACGAAGACGATGGCGTCGGACATGATGGTGGGGGAGAGTTAAATGACGGTGGTAGAGAAGATTTCAGACACGGTGAACAAGAGTCCGAGCATGGCGGAGAAGCAGAGGCGGGAGTCACGCCACAGTCTTCGACGCTACTAAGTGCAGTCGTGCAGGACTCTCATGTTCGAGACCTCCTTCATAAGAGTACGACTAGCAAGAGATCTGCTCCCAGAGAGGAGGCCAAGCTGGCGCAACTTGAAGTAGAATCGAAGACTCCGTTGTATGAAGGTTGCGATCCCGAGGTGACCCGCTTGAGTTTCACGCTCGAACTTCTAAAGACGAAGGCCAAAAACAAATGGATAGACAAAAGCCTCGATGAGCATTTGAAATATCTACATAATAAAGTTCTTCCCACGGGAACCCGTGTCCTACTAGTGTCGATGAGGCCAAGAAAATCATTTGCCCTTTTGATTTTCTGCACAATAGGTACCACGCATGCATCAACGATTGCATCATTTATCGGGGGGAGGGGGGAGCACGCGGAAAAAACCAGCTGTCCAGTGTGCAATGCTTCTTGATACAAGAAGGCAGGAAACAAAGCTCCTCGGAAAGTTGTATGGTACTTTCCGATGACTCTCCGTCTGCAGCGGTATTTCGTAGATCCTAAGGAAGCAAAGCTCATGCGCTGGCACGCGAAGAGGAAGAAGCCCGACGATGGAGATGATCCGAAGCTGAGACACCTCGTAGATGGTAGCCAGTGGAGAGCATTCAACACCGTATATGGATTTGCTGCAGAAGATCCAAGGAACATCGTGCTTGGTGCGAGTACCAATGGCATGAATTCGTTTGGAAACCAAAACACCAACCACAACACATGGCCCGTCTTTGTATGGATGTACAACCTCCCCCCATGGAAGTGCATGAAGACAAAGTACATACACGTGAGCATGCTGATTCAAGGGCCGAAACAACCGAGAAATAATATTAACTTGTATATGGGGCTTCTAAAAGAGGAGCTAGACACGTTATGGAAAACACCATCATGGACATGGAACGTCAGCAAAGGAGAGTATTTCTATATGAGAGCCGCGCTGATGACGACGGTGCACGACTATCTTGGTTACGGGTACACCTTAGGCCAGGTGTGCCACGGATACTGTGGATGCATGAGGTGCATGAATGATACAACGTCTCAGCAGCTTACATCAACGAAAGATGGCAGGTCCGGGAAAATTGTGTACATGGGGCATCGTAGATGGCTCGAGAAGGATGAACCGTGGAGAAATCGTGGAGACCTATTCAATGGGATGGATGAGCATCGAGGACCTCCACGTAAGAGGAGCGGCACCAAAATCAACGAGCTGTTGAAAAACTGGGAACAGTGCCCCGTGCCGAGAACGATGAAAAAGGCGCCGGAGCCATTACTGAAGGTATGGAAAACGGGGTCTGTTTTCTGGGACTTGGAGTACTGGCCCAATCACAACACACCTCATTGCCTTGATCAAATGCATATCACGAAGAATGTCCTCGAGAGCTTGCTTGGCACACAAATGAACATGCCGGAGAAGACCAAGGACGGGCCGAAGGCAAGGAAAGACTTGGAAGATTTGAAGATCAGGAAAGATTTCCACCATAAAAAGTCGACGGAGGAGACAAAGACGGAGACAGAGGAGGGGGAAGGGGCAGAAAAGTCAACAAGAAGGAGGAGAATTATTGCCCCCCTTCTTGCTTCACCTTAGGTGCGAAGGAGATGGATCAATTCATCAAGTGCCTTATGGGAATCGAAGTCAGTTCCGGTTACTGTGGGAAGATAAGCAGATTTCTAGACCCCAAGAAGAAAAGGTTCAGCAGGATAAAGTCTCATGACTGTCACGTGATGATGATGCAGATACTCTCGGCTGCCATTAGAGGGATAATGAACAAGCATGTCCGTGAGACGCTTACTGGTCTCTGCAACTTCTGCAATGTTATCTCTCGAAAGTCCATGAGTGTGAAGCAACTCCGAAGGCTACAGGAAGAGATCGTTGTCATACTATGTGAGCTTGAGATGTACTTCCCGCCCGCGTTCTTTGACGTCATGGTGCATCTGTGTGTCCACATCATGGACGACATCATCGACCTCGGGCCAACATTCCTTCACAGCATGATGCCATTCGAGAGGATGAATGGGGTCATCAAAGGATTCATTCGTAACATGTCCTGTCCTGATGGGAGCATCGTCCAGGGGTATTTGACGCATGAGTGCATCTCCTTTTGCGGGAATTATATAGGCGTCGCAGACCCTGTTGTTGGTTTTCCCGTCAACAAGCACAATGGGAGGCTCGGAGGAGAAGGTAACAACAACGACCGGAGGGAATTGCATGTGGACTACTCGGATCGACGGAACGACTTTGACAGGGCTAACTTAGTAGTGCTACAACACCTAGATGTGGTAGATGATTATGTGGTACAACATAAAGAAACCATCGTAAATAAGTACCGTGATAAGGGGATGCTCAAGACGGACGACAAAGTTACTGTAGAACACAACGCCACTTTCTTGAGTTGGTTCAAAGAGAAAGTTCTTGAAAATCCCGGGAAGAGGGCAGTTCGGACGGATTGCTCATACACTCCTTAGCACATGGCCCCGCGCCCAAACTCGCAACCTATCAGTCATACGATATCAACGGGTGCACGTTCTACATGGAGGCCAAAGACATGGACAATGATTACCAGAACTCTGGGGTGACGATTGAATGCGTGACCGACGCCAACGGCACAACTGAAAGATTCTACGGAAGGGTCGAAGAGATCTGGGAGCTTGACTATACTGGATTGCACGATGTGACGATGTTCCGTGTCAGATGGGCTAAGGATGTCGTAAGAGAAAACAAGTATTTCACTACCATGTCTATACCACCCGCTGACGTGAAGAGCACAACCGTGAACGTTAACGTCATTGCCAAAACTGAGCCATGGGTACACGCTAAGCACATGACACAATGCTTCTTCATAACCGACACGACCACCCCCAGTCGTGTTGTCGTGAGGAGAGGCAAAAGGAGCATCATCGGAATGGATGGAGTCGCCAACGAGGAAGACTATGACCACTACGGCAACCCGATGAGGGAAGATGACGATGACGATGAAGCATACGTGAAAAGAAGAATCAATACTACATTACATAAGAAAGATCGTACTCCATTTTTCCAGAAAAGTCACAAGGAGGGGTACAATTATTCGGCAACGAACAAGAAAGGGAAGAAGCTCAATGTGAAACATCGTCGACGCAGCTGAGAAACCATCATTTGTATATATGTATCTATTTTATGTACACACTTAAGTAACCATTAATGGTCAACTGATATATATGTTACCACCACATGCATGCATGGTTCCGGTGATATTCGCGCAGTGTGGGAGGGAGACGCCGTCGTAAACAGAAAGGAAGAAAGCAATACAAAAGAAATACAAAAGGGAGAAAGCAATACAAAAGAACAAAAACAAAAGGGAGAAAGTAATACAAAAGAAAAAGGAAAGTAAAAAGAAAAGAAAGGGAAATAAGAAAAACTAATACATATTAGCGCTGGATTATGAACCAGCGCTATAGCTCATATAGTTATAGTGGTGGATCCTAAGCCAGTGCTACTACTACTTTTGAGTTAACTGCTGCCCGTGCTCAAATTTTGCAACTCCCATCCCTCCACATCTTCCACTCCTCTCTGTCGCGCCACCGTTGCCCTCCTGCCCGCCACCGTCGCCCCTGCCCGCCACTCCGACCCCCTCCTCATCCGCGCGGACACCCGAGCCCTCCCATCCCCCCACTCTCCCACCTCCCCCTCCTCTCTATCGCGCGTCGCCGCCGCCCCTGCCCACCGCCATCGCCCTGCCCACCGTCGTCGCCCCTGCCCGCTCCGGCCTCCTCGTCCGCGCCGCTGCAGGTACCCCCCTCCCCCCACCTCCCCCTCTCTCTAGTCAATTAGGAAAAGAATCTAGGGTTCATATCTAGGGTTAAAAACAGGATTGTAGGTATAAATAAAAAACTTTAAATAAAAAACAGTAGCAAATTTTGTTGCTTTAAATAAAAAACTAGCTAGGCTTTGTAGGTATAAAAAACAGTAGCAAAAATTATAAAATACAAAAGCAAAAATTTATAAATGTGCTCCTACTGGTCGAATGTTGCTTGCAAATTGATGTTATATGTGTGCTGCTGTTGGTTACAAAATGTTTGTTGCAAATTGATGTTGGTTGCAAAATGTTGCAAAATGATGTTGGTTGCAAAATGTTTGCAATGTTAGTTGAATGTCGAAGAATATCCGAGTGGCCTATGTTTTGCCGGAATGTTGATTCATTTTCGTTCCGACAAATTTCAGGCGCTCCATATGTCCACATTTTAGCAAAGGTCACGCCAAAAATTTCCGTGATTTTCGGCATGACTTGTGCTTGAAACTAGGACATATGGAGTGCCCGGGATTTGGCGGAAGGGGAATGAATCAACATTCCGACCAAATATAGGCCCCTTTTTTCTCTTCATTATACCTTTTATTTACACTTGTTGAATAGGAAACATTTCTAGCCACGCCTCAGCCGGGGGTTCTTCCCGCCTCGAAGAAGACCCCATCGAGGCAGCAAATCACTATTTCGATTCCCTGGACGAACACCAGATGGGGGTGCATGGTGGCGGCAGTGGCACCAATCCCGACGTCGACGCCGACACTGGCACTGGCACCGGCACCGACACCACCCCCGAGACCGGCAACGATGCTGCCGTAGCCGGTAAAGCACTGAAGCAGAAGAGGAAACGAAGACCAAACGAGCTCGGTATCGGACAAATTATGGTCACGGATATGCACCCCAAGAAATTAGAGCTACGACGCCGGATGAAGCGCACTCATGCTGGGGCAATAAACTAGGATGCATCCTCGGGGAAACCGCCAACATCAACGACAAGAAGTTGAAGAAGATACCACATATGGAGCACATGCTCCTAAAGAAGTTGCACAATAGGTTCTTGATCCCCGGCCGCACGGAAAGCAAAGATCCATGGGACGATGATGCCATGACAAAGATAAACAGCAAGGCGATGATGACATTCATCAACGACTTATCCGCCTGAAAAGTTTGGGTGAAAAAAGTGATTGATAAGAACGAACCGTGGTCCAAGATTCATGTTGAAAATCCGTCACTTACGGAAGAGGACTTTGAAAAATTCAAGGAGACTTGCGCTAAAGATGAAACGCAGAAAAAGTCAGAGAAAATGAAGGCGCTCTAGGCTAGGAACATGCCTCCCCACCGCCTCGGAAGATGTGGTTACGAGGGGAAGAGGCACATATGGTCCAAGGAGGACGCCGACCGTGAAAGTCACGTAATCCCAGACCCCTTGGCGGAGTTCACCGACCCTCTGGAGCGTGATTGGATCAGGGCCCGGTACAAGTGGGACCATGTCAAGAAGACCTTTTACATGGACCCGAACACGAGGGAGTTCATGAGACTTCTGGTAATTGTTATATTACCACATTATCATACTAGCTTCCAATCATTTCGACTACAAGTTTTGTCACATTATTAGTAAACCATCCATGTTCCTTTTGCAGAAAGAGCAGCACCAAAAGGCAGCCGGAAGCGACGAGTCGTCACAGTCGGCCCAAGTGGGACACCCATTTCACCGGGCCCTGAACATACTGAAAAAGGTCCCGGAGGACACACCGCTGTCCTATGGACATGTGCACGGCGTCGGAGATGGCGCCTCGTGGAAGACGTGCTATCATGAGGAGCTATAGGAAAGAAGGAAGAGAAAGTTGCTTGCTCAACAGACCATCGACCAGAAGGTCACGCTTGTGATCAATAAGTCTAAAGCTAGGACCAAAGCAGAGTTGGAAGAGATTCTCGATGCAAGGGTCAATGCAGCGGTAGCTGGCGTCAAAACTGACTTCACATCTTCCATTTCCAGCTTGCTTCCAGCATTTTTTGAATGGACGAAGAAAAATCCAGATAAAGGTCCAGCGGACTTTTCACCACTAGCACCTGCTCACACCACCACACATGCTCCCGCTCCTGTTCATAGCAGCCTGTCGTGTGTCTCTAACCAACTCGGTGGGCCTTCGTCTATGGCTGAGCTCGACGCCCTAACGGTAATTATGTGTCATACCCTTGATACGTCTCCAACAAATCTATAATTTTTTATTGTTCCATGCTATTATATTATCAACTTTGGTTGTTTTATATGCATGAATATGCTATTTTATATTATTTTTGGGACTAACTTATTAATTCAGTGCCCAGTGCCAGTTCTGGTTTTTTCCGTGTTTTTGACCTTTTTCAGATAGGAATATCAAACGGAATAAAACTTTCGCCGTGATTTTTTATGGAAAATATAAAAAATAGCAGAAGGAAAAGATACCGGAGAGGTGGCCTGAGGAAGCCACGAGCCTGGGAGGCACGGGCCCCCTCTAGCCGTGGCTAGGGGGCTCGTGACCTCCTCGTGGCACCTCTTCGCTTGTTCCCGACGCCATACAGACTTATAAATACGGAAACCCTCAGAAATAAACCTAGATCACAAGTTCCGCCGCTGCAAACCTCCAAAGCCACCAAAAACCAATCGGGAGACCGTTCCGGCATCCTGCCGGAGGGGAATTCATCGCCGGTGGCCAGCTTCATCAACACCATTGCCTCTCCGATGATGCGTGAGTAGTTCACCACATACCTTCGTGTCCATAGCTAGAAGCTAGATGGCTTGTTCTCTCTCTCTGATCTTCAATACGAAGTTCTCCATGATCTTCATGGTGATCTATCCGATGTAATCTTCTTTTGCGGTGTGTTTGTTGAGATCCGATGAATTGTGGATTTATGATTAGATTATCTATGAATATTATTTGAGTCTCCTCTGATTTCTTATATGCATGATTTTGTATCCTTGTAATTCTCTTCGAGTTATGGGTTTTGTTTGGCCAACTTGATCTATAGTTCTTGCAATGGGAGAAGTGTTTGGTTTTGGGTTCATACCATGCGGTGTCCTCACCTAGTGACAGAAGGGGTAGCGAGGCACACATCGTGTTGTTGCCATCAAGGGTAAAAAGATAGGGTTTATATCATATTGCATGAATATATCCCTCTACATCATGTCATCTTGCTTAAAGCGTTACTCCATTTATCATGAACTTAATACATTAGATGCATGCTGGATAGCGGTCGATGTGTGGAGTAATACACTAGATGCATGCTGGATAGCCAGTGCACGCCGCGTCGAACAGCTAGTGCACGCCGCGTCGAACGGTGGTCGAGATGAGCGGAGCTGCGCGTGGTGGGGGCTGGTGAGCTCCGACGAGTGTGCGGGGGTCGGGGCGGCGGGCAAGGGGGAGGGGAGAGGCTCACCGAGGGCGTAGCCGTGCAAAGCTGCTCGAGGGAGGCGCGACATCGGGGCGGCAGGGTCGGGGCGACTGGCTCGGAGCGGCGCGCGGCGTCGGGGCGGCGGGTGGCGGCGACGACTAATATCGGCAGCTTGGCGACGCAAATCTGAGCTTCTCCCGATGCATGGCTCGGCCCGAGACGAGGTAGTTTCTATTTATACCTAGCAAGCCTTTAGTACCAGTGCGTGGCTCACACCGGTACTAAAGGTCCTCCTCAAAAAATGCGTGGGGCGGTAGAACTTTAGTACCGATGCATGGCTCGCGCCGGTACTAAAGGGGTTTTTAATTCATTATTAGTTATAATTTTCAAAAAAACCTAAACTTTAGAAAATCATATAAAAAAATCTATGACTCCAATTGAAATAAATAATACATGAGAAAATATTCGAAAAATATAAAGAATCTGTTTATGGCATTTCCATGCATGTTTGAACAACTTAAACTGCTGTATAAGACAATTTGATTAAATGACATTTGAAATGTCATATCTAGAGTTTGAAAAGCAATACAAATGAAATCCGAAAAGTTTGTAACTTGGCATGACATCATAATTTCATCCACATAGCAAGTTCTAAAGATTTGAGAGGGTTACGGCAAAAACGGGATGCACTTCATGTACAAACTGGACAATCTCTTTCGAAGTATGAGGGTTTCGGACGAAAACTCATCTATTACAAAGCGATTTCATTTTTATTAACTTATTTTTAACTTCATACTTTTTTGTATTCAATATACACCATTCAAAGGCACATCATCAATTTTCAACCCTTTCTGACTTCATTTGATATTTTTCATGCATTGAATGATTTATTTTGAGCTAAATGACCCTGAAATTGAAAATCACTACAAATGAACTCGGAAAAGGTTGATACTTGGCATGACATCATAATTGCACCCACATAGCAACTTCTAAAGAGTTGAGAGGGTTACGAGAAAAACTGGACGCACTTCATGTACAAACTGGACAATCGCTTTCGAAGTATGAGGGTTTCGAACGAAGACTCATCTATTACAAAGGGATTTCATTTTTAATAACTTATTTTAACTCCATACTTTTTGTGTGTTCAATATGCACCATTCAAAGGCACATCATCAATTTTCAACCCTTTCTGTCTTCATTTGATATTTTTCATGCATTTAATGATTTAATTTGAGCTAAATGACCCTGAAATTGAAAAGCACTACAAATGATCTCTGAAAAGGTTGAAACTTGGCATGACATCATAATTTCACCCACATAGCAATTTCTAAAGAGTTCAGAGGGTTACGGCAAAAACTGGATGCACTTCGTTTACAAACTGGACAATCTCTTTCGAAGTATGAGGGTTTCGGACGAAAACTCGTCTATTACAAAGGGATTTCATTTTTAATAACTTATTTTAACTCCATAATTTTTGTGTGTTCAATATGCACCATTCAAAGGCACATCATCAATTTTCATCCCTTTCTGATTTCATTTGATATTTTTCATGCATTTAATGATTTATTTTGAGCTAAATGACCCTGAAATTAAAAAGCACTACAAATGAACTCTGAAAAGATTCAAACTTGGCATGACATCATAATTTCACCCACATAGCAACTTCTAAAGAGTTGAGAGGGTTACAGCAAAAAACTAGATGCACTTCGTGTACAAACTGGACAATTTCTTTCGAAGTATAAGGGTTTCGGACGAAAACTCATCTATACAAAGGTATTTCATTTTTAATAACATATTTTAACTCCATACTTTTTGTGTGTTCAATATGCACCATTAAAAGGCACATCATCAATTTTCAACCCTTTCTGACTTCATTTGATGTTTTTCATGCATTTAATGATTTATTTTGATCTAAATGACCCTGAAATTGAAAAGCACTACAAATGAACTCTGAAAAGGTTGAAACTTATGGGGAACGTCGCATGTGAACATATAAAAATACAAGGGAGCTACAGCATGAGCTAGTAATCTACAACATAATTTGCAAAGACACTTTGACTATGTTCATGATAATGAGTTCAATTAATCATATTACTTAAGAACTCCCACTCAAATTGACATCCCTCAGATCATTCGAGTGATACTTGATCCAAATTCACCAACTCAAGTCCGATCATCACGTGAGTTGAGGTGGCTGCAATGGCGAACATCATCATGTTGATCATATCTACTATATGACTCATGTTCGACCTTTCGGTCTCTTGTGTTCCGAGGCCATGTCTGTACATGCTAGGCTCGTCAAGTTTAACCCGAGTGTTCTGCATGTGCAACACTGGCTTACACCCGTTGTATGTGAACGTAGAGTCTATCACACCCGATCATCACGTGGTGTCTCAACACGACGAACTTCCGCAACGGTGCACACTCGGGGAGATCACAATTTATCTTGAATTTAAGTGAGGGATCACCTTATAATGCTACCGTTGTCCTAAGCAAAACAAGGTGCATAAAAGGATTAACATCACATGCAAATCATAAGTGACATGATATGGCCATGATCTTGTGCTTTTGATCTCCATCATGAAAGTACCGGCATGAACTCCATCGTCACCGGCATGACACCATGATCTCCATCATCTTGATCTCCATCAACGTGTCACCATCGGGGTTGTCACGCCCTGCATGCTTCTACTACTATTGCTACCGTAGCGATAAAGTAAAGCATTACATAGCGCTTAATGATTGACACGCAGGTCATACAATAATTAAAGACAACCCTATGGCTCCTGCCGGTTGCCATACTCATCGACATGCAAGTCGTGATAATCTATACATCACATGATCATCTCATACATCACATATATCACATCATGTAATTGGCCATATCATATCACAACATACCCTGCAAAAACAAGTTAGACGTCCTCTAATTGTTGTTGCATGTTTTACGTGGTTGCTACTGGTATCTAGCAAGAACAATTCTCACCTACGCAAAAACCACAACGGTGATACACTAGTTGCTTTTCAACCTTCTCAAGGACCGCCTTTGTCGGATCCGATCCAACTAAAGTGAGAGAAACTATCACCCGCAAACCATCTAGGCAACAAGTTGCGTCGAGGGAACCGGTCTCTCGTAAGCGTACGAGTAATGTTGGTCCCGGCCGCTTCATCTCACAATCCCGCTGAACCAAAATACGACCAAGGTAGGAAGCAATCTAAGCATCAACGCCCACAAACCTTTTGTGTTCTACTCGAGATCTCATCGAACCATCAACCTAGCTCATGATGCCACTGATGGGGAACGTCGCATGGGAAACAAAAAATTTCCTACACACACGCAAACCTATCCATGGTGATGAGCATCTACGAGAGGGAGAGTGGATCTACATACCCTTGTAGATCGCTAAGCGGGAAGCGTTAAGAAACGCGGTTGGTGTAGTCGAACATCTCCGCGATCCAAATCGCCGAGCATACCACGATCACATCACGATCCGTCCCGCGAACTCATCACGATCCATCCCGCGATCTCATCACGATCCGTCTCACGATCTTGATCACGATCTGTCCCGCGAACTCATCACGATCCGTCCTGCAATCTCATCATGAACTATCTCGCGATCTCGATCACGGTCCTTCCGATCTAGCGTCGAACGGATGGCACCTCCGCGTTCAGCACACGTGCAGCTTGATGACGATCTCCACCATCTTGATCCAGGAAGAGGAGGTGGAGAGGAGAGAGAGGTCACCGGCAGCATGACGGCGCTCCGGTGATGGTGGTGAGTGATTCCGGCAGGGCTTCGCCTAAGCACTGCGGAAAACCGATCTAGAGGAGCATCGGTGGAACGGGTAGCACGTGGCCGTAAAATCTGTGCAAAAACCATCTATTCCACCAGTATATATAGGAGGGAGGGAGAGGAGGATGCAGCCTTGGCCTCCAAGGCTGATTGGTTTGGCCGAGCCACAAGGGGAGGAGTCCTACTCCTTCCTCCACTCCTAGTAGGAGTAGGACTCTTCCTTTTTGCATTTTTTCACCCTTTTCCTTTAGGATTTTTGCCTCCTGTGCCATGGGCCTTGTTTTGGATGTTTGTCCAGCCCACTAAGGGCTGGTTATCACTCTCCACATCCCATGGAGCCTCTGGGGTCGAAATACCCCTCCCGGAGGTCTCCCGGTACACTACCGGCACTCCCGGTACACTACCGATGAGCCCGAAACTTTTCCGGCGACCAAACTGGGACTTCCTATATATGAATCTTTACCTCCTGACCATTTCGGAGCTCCTCGTGACGTCCGGGATCTCATCTGCGACTCCGAATAACCTTCATTCACCACCATACATAACTCTATACTACCGAAACGTAACCAAACCTTAAGTGTGCAGACCCTGCGGGTTCGAGAACTATGTAGACATGACCGAGACACCTCTACGGTCAATAAACAATAGCAGGACCTGGATGTCCACATTGATTCCTACATATTCTACGAAGATCTTTATCGGCCGAACCTCTATGTCAAGGATTCACTTAATCCCGTATGATGTTCCCTTTGTTCTTCGGTATGTTACTTGCCCGAGATTCGATCGTCGGTAACTCCATACCTAGTTCAACCTCGTTACTGGCAAGTCTCTTTACTCGTTCCGTAATACAAGATCCCGCAACTAACACTTAGTCACATTGCTTGCAAGGCTTATTGTGATGTTGTATTACCGAGTGGGCCCTGAGATACCTCTCCGCCACACGGAGTAGCAAATCCCAGTCTCGATCCATGCCAACTCAATAGACACCTTCGGAGATACCTGTAGAGCACCTTTATAGTCACCCAGTTACGTTGCAATGTTTGATACACACAAGGCACTCTTCCGATGTCCATGAGTTGCATGATCTCATGGTCATAGGAACACATACTTGACATGCAGAAAACAGTAGCAATAAACTGACACGATCATATGCTACATTTGTAGTTTGGGTCTTGTCCATCACATCATTCTCCTAATGATGTGACCCCGTTATCAAATGACATCTCATGTCCATGGCTAGGAAACCTTAACCATCTTTTGATCAACGAGCTAGTCTATTAGAGGCATACTAGGGACATGGTTTTGTCTATGTATCCACACATGCATCTAAGTCTCCGATCAATACAATTATAGCATGGATAATAAACGATTATCATGAACAAGGAAATATGATAATAACTAATTTATTATTGCCTCTAGGGCATATTTCCAACAGAAACTTGGCATGACATCATAATTTCACCCACATGGCAACTTCTAAAGAGTTGAGAGGGTTACAGCAAAAACTGGAAGCATTTCGTGTACAAACTGGAGAATCTATTTCGAAGTATGAGTTTTTCGGACGGAAACTCATCTATTACAACGGGATTTCATTTCTAACAACTTATTTTAACTCCATATGTTTTGTGTGTTCAAGATGCACCATTCGAAGGCACATCCTTAATTTTCAACCCTTTCTGACTTCATTTGATATTTTTCATGCATTTAATGATTTATTTTGAGCTAAATGACCCTGAAATTGAAAAGCACTACAAATGAACTCTGAAAAGGTTGAAACCTGGAATGACATCATAATTTCACTCACATAGCAATTTCTAAAGCGTTGAGAGGGTTACGGGAAAAACTGGATGCACTTCGTGTACAAACTGTTACAAAGATACCATGCTAGAGAATACATGCATGTCCTTCACATAGAAAGTGATGACGGTGAAGCCTCACATCCCAGAGTGGGATCTCGTGGTGTAAGACTTTTTCTGCGTGTTTGTCCCTTGCTTATGATTGCGTCGTAACTATGGAGAATCTTCATCATTTAACAGGATGCTTGGGTCAGTCTTCACTCTGAAGGGAGGGATTTCATGAAACTTTTCATAATCTTCTGGCATGTCTGTCTTGTTCTCCACTCCCACAATGTTTCTTTTTCCTGAAAGAACTATGTGGCGCTTTGGCTCATCGTATGATGTATTCGCTTCCTTATCTTTTTTTTCTCCTCGGTTTGCTAGACATGTCCTTCACATAGAAAACCTGAGCCACATCATTGGCTAGGACGAATGAGTCATCTGTGTACCCAAGATTGTTGAGATCTACTGTTGTCATTCCGTACTGCGGGTCTACCTGTAACCCGCCTCCAGAATATTTGACCCATTTGCACCTAAACAAAGGGACCTTAAGATCAGGTCCATAGTAAACTTCCCATATCTCCTCTATGTAACCATAATATGTGTCTTGAAAGTTGGTTGCATCATAGCGGACACCACTATTTTGGTTGGTGCTCTTTTTATCTTGGGTGATCGTGTAAAATGTATTCCCATTTATCTCGTACCCTTTGAAAGTTGTTACAGTCGAACTTGTTGTCTTGGCCAACCAGTACAGTTCATCTGGAACATCGTTGCTGTTGATGAGCTTTGTTTGCAACCAACCAGCGAAAGTCTCCATGTGCTTACGTTCATCCAGGGGTCAGACTGCTCTGGGTTCTTGGACCATACAATATCCTTGTGTTCCTCGATATATGGAGTCACCAAGGTGGAATTTTGTAGAACCGTGTAGTGTGCTTGAGTGAAAGAATGCCCGTCCATATTTATTGCTTCTTTCTTTCCTAGTGTGCCTTTTCCACTCAGTCTCCCCTCATGTCGCGATTCTGGAAGACCAATCGGCTTAATGTCAGGAACAAAGTCAACAAAAAACTCAATAAGCTCCTCTGTTCCATATCCCTTGGCGATGCTTCCTTCTGGCCTAGCACGGTTATGAACATATTTATTTAAGACTCCCATGAACCTCTCGAAGGGGAACATATCGTGTAGAAATACAGGACCAAAATGTTAATCTCTTCGACTAGGTGAACTAGGACGTGCGTCATAATATTGAAGAAGGATGGAGGGAACACCAACTCGAAACTGACAAGACATTGGACCAGGTCATTCTGTAACCTTGGTAGGATGTGTGGATCGATTACCTTCTGAGAATTTGCATTGAGGAATGCGCATAGCTTCACAATGGCTAATCGAACATTTTCTAGTAGAAGCCCCCTAAGTGCGACCGGAAGTAATTGCGTCATAATCACGTGGCAGTCATGAGATTTTAGATTTTGAATTTTTTTCTCTGCCATATGTATTATTCCCTTTATATTCGACGAGAAGCCAGACGGGACCTTGATACTGAGCAGGCATTCAAAAAAGATTTCCTTCTCTTCTTTCGTAAGAGCATAGCTGGAAGGACCTTGATACTGCTTTGGAGGCATGCCGTCCTTTTCATTAATTCTTTGCTTGTCCTCCCATGCGTCCGGTGTATCTTTTATCTTTCCATACACGCCCAAGAAGCCTAGTACACACAAAGATTCTTCGTTACGTGCATCACGTCGATTGCATTGCGGACCTCTAGGGCTTTCCGATATTCAAATTCCCAAAATATAGATTTCTTCTTCCACATGGGTGCGTGTCCGTTGGCGTCATTTGGAACAGATTGTCTGCCAGGACCCTTTCCAAAGATTACTTGTAAATCCTTAACCATATCAAATATATATTCACCAGTACGGAGGCCAGGCTTCTTCCGGTTATCTGGCTCACCTTTGAAATGGTTGCATGCCTTTCTTAAGATATGCTTGATCGGTAGAACTCGACGACGTCCCAGGTACACATTCTTCTTACATTTATCCAAATATATACTTTAAGTATCATCTAAACAGTGCGTGCATGCATTGTATCCCTTGTTTGTATGTCCTGAAAGGTTACTAAGAGCAGGACAATCATTGATGGTCACAAACAGCAATGCTCGTAGGTCAATTTCCTTCTGTGTGTGTGCCCATCCCACACACGTACACCTAGTTTTTTCCACAACTGTAGAAGTTCATCAACTAGTGGCATTAGGTATACATCAATGTCATTCCGGGGTGCATAGGGCCTTGGATGAGCATTGGCATCATAATGAATTTCCGCTTCATGCACAACCAAGGAGGAAGGTTGTAGATACATAGAGTCACGGGCCAGGTGCTGTGACTGGAGCTCTGCTCCCCAACAGGATTCATGTCATCTGTACTAAGACCAAACCATAAGTTCGTTGCGTCAGCTGCAAAGTCCTTGAACTCCCTCTCGATTTTTGTCCACTGCGACCCATCAGCAGGTGCTCTCAACATCCCATCTTTCTTACGTTCTTCTTTGTGCCATCGCAACAACTTGGCATGCTCTTTGTTTTGGAACAAATGTTTCAACCATGGTATTATAGGAGCATACCACATCACCTTGGCAGGAACCCTCTTCCTGGGGAGTTCGCCCTCCACATCACCAGGGTCATTGATATGTCTCCAACATATCTATAATTTTTGATCGTTCCATCCTATTATATTATCAACTTTGGATGTTTTCTATGCATGAATATGCTATTTTATATTATTTTTGGAACTAACTTATTAATCCAGTGCCTAGTGCCAGTTCCTGTTTTTTCCATGTTTTTGACCTTTTTCAGATAGGAATATCAAACGGAGTCCAAACAGAATAAAACTTTCGCCGTGATTTTTTATGGAAAATATGAAAAATACCAGAAGAAAAAGATACCGGAGAGGCGGCCCGAGGGAGCCACGAGCCTGGGAGGCGCGGCCCCCCTGGTCGCGGCTAGGGGGCTCGTGACCTCCTCGTGCCACCTCTCGACTTGTTCCCGACTCCAGACGGCCTTATAAATACGGAAACCCTCAGAAATAAACCTAGATTGCAAGTTCCGCTGCTGCAGACCTCCAGAGCCACCAAAAACCAATCGGGAGACCGTTCCGGCATCCTGCCGGAGGGGAATTCATCACCGGTGGCTAGCTTCATCAACACCATTGCCTCTCCGATGATGCGTGAGTAGTTCACCTCAGACCTACGGGTCCATAGCTAGTAGCTAGATGGCTTCTTCTCTCTCTTTGATCTTCAATACAAAGTTCTCCATGATCTTCATGGTGATCTATCCGATGTAATCTTGTTTTGGGGCGTGTTTGTTGAGATCCGATGAATTGTGGATTTATGATCACATTATCTATGAATATTATTGAAGTCTATTCTGAATTCCTATATGCATGATTTCATATCCTTGTAATTCTCTTCGAGTTATGGGTTTCGTTTGGCCAACTTGATCTATAGTTCTTGCAATAGGAGAAGTGCTTGGTTTTGGGTTCAAACCGTGCGGTGTCCTCACCTAGTGACAGAAGGGGTAGCGAGGCACGCATCATGTTGTTGCCATCAAGGGTGAAAAGATTGGGTTTATATCATATTGCATGAATCTATACCTCTACATCATGTCATCTTGCTTAAAGCGTTACTTCGTTTGTCATGAACTTAATACACTAGATGCATGCTGGATAGCGGTCGATGTGTGGAGTAATAGTAGTAGATGCAGAAAGTATCGGTCTACTTGTCTCGGATGTGGTGCCTATATGTATGATCATTGCCTTAGATATCGTCATGATTTTGCGCTATTCTATCAATTGCTCAAAAGTATATGTATTCATCTACTATCACTATTAGACCTCACTTTGCAAACAATCGTGAAGAGATTTACAACCTGTTTATCGCGTTGGGTGCAAGTTTGCTTGTGTTTTTGCAGGTTCCTTGTTGCCTCATCTTGTTACTCCTACTGGATTGATACCTTGGTTCTCAAACTGAGGAAAATACTTACCGCTACCTTGCTGCATCACCCTTTCCTGTTCAAGGGAAAAACCAACGCAAGTCAAGAAATCTCACATCAACTAGCCAATTTCTAGTGACGATGTAGAGAAGTAACAGGAAGAATTTCTGGCGCCGTTGCCGGGGAGTATTCAAGTGAAGCACATCTACAAGTACCTATCACAAACCTATCTCTTGCATTTACATTATTTGATATTTGCTTCTCGTTTTCCTCTCCCCCACTTCTAAAAAAACAAAAATTACAAAAATATTTGCTTTTCTTTATTTGCCTTTTTCTGTTTGCTTGTGTGCTTGTTTGCTTGCTAAGTCACCATGTCTGAAAACACTAAATTGTGTGACTTCTCTAATACTAATAACAATGATTTTATTAGTACTCCAATTGCTCCTGCCACTAGTGCGGAATCATATGAAATTAATGCTGCCTTGTTGAATCTTGTTATGAAAGAGCAATTTTCCGGCCTTCCGAGTGAAGATGCCGCGTCCCATCTTAATACCTTTATTGAGTTATGTGATATGCAAAAGAAGAGATATGTGGATAATGATATGATTAAATTGAAGCTATTTCTGTTCTCACTGCGAGATCAAGCAAAAACTTGGTTTTCATCTTTACCTAAAAATAGTATTGATTCATGGAACAAGTGTAAAGATGCCTTTATTTCCAAGTATTTTCCACCTGCTAAGATTATCTCTCTCTGTAATGATATTATGAATTTTAAGCAACTAGATCATGAACATGTTGCACACTCTTGGGAGAGAATGAAATTGATGATTAGAAATTGTCCCCCTCATGGTCTAAGTCTTTGGATGATTATACAAATTTTCTATGCTGGTTTGAATTTTGCTTCTAGAAATATCTTGGATTCCGCCTCCGGTGGAACTTTTATGGAAATCACATTAGGAGAAGTTACAAAACTCTTGGATAATATCATGACAAATTATTCTCAATGGCACACTAAAAGGTCACCTACTAGTAAAAAAGTGCATGCTATAGAAGAAATTTACTCTTTGAGTGCTAAGATGGATGAGTTAATGAAATTGGTTGCTAGTAAGAGTGTTCTTCTAGATCCTAATGATATGCCTTTATCTTCCTTGATTGAGAATTGCAATGAAAATTTGGATGTTAATTTTGTTGGTAGGAATAATTTTGGTAACAACAATGATTATAGAGGTAATTTCAATCCTAGGCCTTTTCCTAGTAATTCCTCTAATAATTTTGGAAATTCCTACAACAATGCTCATGGAAATTATAATAAAATAACCTCTTATCTTGAGAGTCATATAAAGGAGTTTATTAATTCGCAAAAGATTTTCAATGCTTCCATAGAAGAAAAACTGCTTAAAATTGATGACTTGGCTAGGACTGTTGATAGAATGTCTCTTGATATTCATGCTTTGAAATTGATATGTGTTCCTACCAATAATAATGCGGATGAAACTTTGAAAGCTATGCGTATTTCTATGAATGAGAGTAAAGAAAGAACCACCCAAATTCGTGCTAGACATGAATGGCTCAAAAAGGCGTGTTCTCGTGATGAGAATCACGAAGATCTTAAAGTGCTTGATGTGACTCCTATTGAATCCTTGTTTTATAATGTCAATCTTAATTATGATGGGGATGGATGTGAATCCACTTTGGTTGAGAAACACCCCAATGATTCGGAGTCTATTTATCTTGATGCTAAGAATACTAAAAGTGGAGTAGAAGATGTCAAAACTTTGAATAGTGATGAAACTATTACTTTGGATCTCAAGGAATTTAATTATGATAGCTGCTCTTTGATTGAATGTATTTCCTTGATGCAATCCATGTTAAACTCTCCACATGCTTATAGCCAAAATAAGGCTTTTACTAAACATATCGTTGATGCTATGATGAAATCTCTTGAAGAGAAACTTGAGTTGGAAATATCTATTCCTAGAAAACTTCATGATGAGTGGGAACCTACTATAAAAATCAAGATTAAAAATTATGAATGCCATGCTTTGTGTGATTTGGGTGCTCGTGTCTCCACAATTCCAAAATCTTTATGTGATGTTCTAGGTTTTAATGAGATTGATGAGTGCTCTCCTAATTTGCATCTTGCGGATTCTACTATTAAGAAACCTATGGGAAGGATTAATGATGTTCTTATTATTGCAAATAGGAATTATGTGCCAGTAGATTTCATTGTGCTTGATATTGATTGCAATTCTACATGTCCCATTATTCTTGGTAGACCTTTCCTTAGGACTATTGGTGCGCTTATTGATATGAAGGAAGGGAATATTAAATTTCAATTTCCATTAAAGAAGGGCATGAAACATTTTCCTATAAAGAGAATAAAATTGCCTTATGAATCTGTTATGAGAGCTACTTATGGTTTGAACACTAAATATGATAATACTTGATTCTATTGCCTTATGCCTAGCTAAGGGCGTTTAACAATGAATTTTTTTTCAAAACTAGTACGGATTTTGAAGCAATTTTGATAACAGATGCGTGATTTGGATAAATTTCAATACTAGTACCCTATTGGTCACCCCCAGGACGATCGGAGACCTGTTGGCCTGGGGTAGGCCGAAAGGCTCCTGTCGGCCAATCAGAGGCTAGGAGACAAGCCTATCGGCCTGGGGTAGGCTGAAAGGTACCTGTCGACCAGCTGGAGGCCGATTGGCCCCTGGCTAAGCACCAGCCCTCTTTTCTTCCTTCTCCGACTAGTCATTTCACCCTAACCCTTCCCCTCTTCCATTATCACTCCCGTTGCTCTCCGGTGGTTCCACCGACTCGCCGATCTCCTCGCTGGAACACCCTTTCTTTTATCGTACCCACTTAATCACTAGATCAGGGCATTCTCCACCGGCCTACGGTAATTTTTTTTGCTTCCAACTCAATTGAAGGAGAACTTTCAAGTCGGTAGCGGATTTAGTTCATATTTGTCACTGTACATCTGCAGGTAATGACTTGCCCATTTTGCCGAGCTCTAGGTGGTCCTTGTGCTGCCGTTGATTCCGGTTCTTCTGTATTTACTGTTGTGCTGGATCGTCGTTGTGCAAGACGTGCTGTAAGATTCTATGTCTTCATTATCTAACGTTGGCATATTCGAATGCCTTTGTTTATAAGTTTATGATCCTTGCTTCCATTCTTGTTGTAGTATGTTCCGTGCAGTGTTAGATCACATCTTGCTCGGTACATTGAAGAGTGCAGAGCTTTAGCTATTCGGAGAGGTGACATAGCTATGGATCTTGCTCTACACAACACTGAGGGTAACTTATACCATGTTATATTTACACATGGTAGGATGAGTAGTAAATTTCATGGTCCTTCGTGGGAGGAACTCGTGAATGATTATGGTCTCCGCCATAGTGACATGATGACTGTTATGCTTGAGCAGTATGGAACTTATATTAGTGTCAAATTTCATCGGGATGGTGTTATGTTGTTTCCTTTACCCCATGTTGGTGAGATTTATGTTTGACTGATTTTCAGATTTGATTGAGCTTATACTTTTTGCGGTTCATCTCAGTCATTGAAATCATTTTTTTTGTAGCTCTTGAGGATCTGAGTGAAACTCAGAGGGAACTTGTTGACAGCTGTTTTTATAGTCGTGGTGTCACTCTGAATTATCATCAAATGTATGTCATGTCGTGGCAGCTCTTTGATGACAACTACATACTATGCACTTCTTTCGTTCATAGGATGGATCGCATGAATGTTATTTCCCAACATATGGTAAGCTTTGGTTTCTGTTTTTTATTATTTGTTTGTTATTTGCTGGTTCATTAGATGGATCATATAACTTGCTTGTTTCTGTCAGGTTATTCCTACCATGGTTGTGAGGAGTTTCCTGGAATTTGTGGCTATTCCTAGGACTGGTTCTTTACTTCTTGAAATTACTTTGGATTCTAAAGATGATGATATATTTGTGAGCATTCCTTGTTCCTACTTCATTGGCTTGGGTGATAGAATGGTTTTGAAGAAGGAAGGTTTCGGGAATTTTCTGCTGGCATCGTCTATGGAAGTCAACAATTTGGTGCTCATAACATTCAAACAGCGTGAACAGGAGCTAGCTATTGTTTTCAGCTACCTGCCATAGTGAGAAAGAAAGAAAGGTCTCGTGCAGCCCAAGCAGCAGAAGAAGCTGGAGATGGAGAAGGAAAATATCCACGTTGGACTCAGTAGATTTATATTCTTGTAACTAAAGCAAGTTGTATCTTAATTTCAGTAGGTTGTATCTTAATTTCTTTAAGTTGTATCTTAATTTCAGCAAGATGTATCTTAATTTCAGCAAGCCGTACTATTGCCGTTTTTATTTGCCGTCATACTGTGGTGGCACATTTGTCCCACCAATCTTTGCCAGTACTTCCCTTCCCACCAATTTCTCCCGCCATTCTATCCTGCCATTTTGTCCCACCATTCTCTCCCGCCATTCTCTCTCCCGCCATTCTCTCCCGCCCGATTTCCCGCCATTGCGGTTGTCGTCTGCCTATAAAAGGAGGCATTGTATCTGCCTTCCTCCATCAGCCACCAATACTCGAAAAAACCAGCGCGATAGTCATTATGAGTTTGCCTTCTTTGGATCAAAGCATTAGGCCTAGCAAATGGAAGAGTGCGAAGCTGCCTCAGGGGGTTGAAGTAGTCCGTTGTTGGTGAGGTGATCTCGGCAAGGTGAAGGAGGTGACAGATTTTTCAGATTGGTTGGGAATGAAGTTTTTCATGTGCGCTAATTATGAGGAAGATCCACCCGTTGGTCCTTCGCCGTACATCATGCCTCCAGTAAGTTTCAGTCACACCGAATAAACACGTTCTTCATACTGATCTTGATTTGATTTGTTATATTTCTGTTTCTTTTGTAGTCTCCTCGGCCCCTATGCCAGTACTATCGTTGGATAGACACGAAAATGCCGGACTGGGCGGTGATTGAGATTCGTGAAAGAAGTCGTCGAGCATGGGCAAGTTTGGACGTGGAGGAGCGCCGCGAGAAGGCGGCAGCAGAGGAGAAAGCAGAGCAGGAGAGAGCTTGGCAAGAGCACTGTGTGGAGCAGAGGGCTTTTCTTGCCGAGATGAAGAAGAAAAACCAAGAAGACCAACTTCGACTGGCGGAGGTCTACCGGCAGCGAGAGGAGGCCCGTGAAGCTGAGAGGCAGAGAAAGAAAGAAAGGGCTCATGCAGCCCAGGCAGCAGAAGAAGCTGGAGATGGAAAAGGAAAATATCCACGTTGGACCCAGTAGATTTAGATTGCAGTAACTCAATTTCAGAAAGTTGTATCTTAATTTCAGCAAGTTGTATCTTAATTTAGCAAGATGTATCTTAATTTCAGCAAGATGTACTGCTAGTTCCTGTCCTGCCAGTTCCTCTTCCGCCACTTCCTGTCCCGCCTGTTCGTCTCTCGCCAGTTTTTTCCCACTGGTTCCTCTCCCGCCACGTCCTCTCCCGCCATTTTCTCTCCCGTCAGTTCCTCTCCCGTCACTTCGTTCCCGCCATTGTCTTTTCCGCCAGTTTCTCTTCCGCCACTTTGTCTCCCACCTATATAAGAACATTCACAGTAAGGAGGGTGAGCAGGCCCTTCCTTTCCCTGTCGCTCCCGCCTCCTTCCTTCCACTCTTGCCATTCTTTCGTGGAGATGTCTCATCCTCCTCATCCTCACTATCCTTTTGATCGTAGTTTTCACAAGGGTATGTCCGACCGTCTTCTTCATCTAGCTGCCAATTTCAAGATGAATGACAGAGCAGTACCATGGGAGGAACTCATTAGCAGTGACTTGATAATGAATGAGTTGTCTCACCAATTAGCTAGGGCTGGGTGGCCTCCTAGGACTTTTGAGGAGATACGGAAAGAACTTCTGAGGTTGCATGCCAGATGGCAGAAGCAACTACACAAGGGTGATGCTTATCTCAGGATTGTTGTTAATAATTCAGGTTTATGGTCAGCAGAAAGTGAGGACGAGGACGACCTCTTCATGCCCAGCAGCAAGGTGAAGAGTTCTGCATCGAAGGGCAAGAATTCTACATCGACAAAGGGGAAGAGTTCTACATCAACGAAGGGGAATACTTCTGCAACAACGGAGGATGAAGACGATGTCTTCATGCCGAGTACCAAGGTGAAGACAAGCGCATCGTCGAAGGGCAATAGTTCTGCAATGACAAAGGGGAAGACATCTACATCAACGGAGGATGACGATGATGCATTCATGTAATACATTTTTCAAGTACTACTATGTTCTGTAGTGTTGTTCTATGTACTACGGTTTAATTAAGTTGTAACGTTTAATCTAGTTGTAACGTGTAACTGATGTCGATGGATTTGGTTTGCGTTACTATTGTTCTCTCTCGAAAGCAAATAAGTCTCAAACATAAATACATAGAGGATAAATATGTCCGATACATAGAGGCTAAGCATGTCAAATACATGAATATGTCCGATACATAAAGGCTACATAAGTCTCATACATAAATAGATAGTCATGTCTCGCACGTAGATGACCATATCACTCCTGGGGCTTGCGACGAATCTTTGGCTTCCTAGGACGTGGACCGGAAGGCGATAAGCGCTGAGGCAGTGGACGACTGTCATGATGACCACGACCGTAGAACACCTCGTCCGTCGGTGTCTGTGTCTCCTGCGTCGATGGTGGTGGTGGAGTGGCAAGAACTGTCTCCGACATACCGTACGTGCCTGCAGCATGATCATCGTCCTCACCGTCACCAGGTATGTAGGAACCAGCACTAGTAAATATAGGTGACTGAACCGAAGCCATAAACAGCTGCGACTGGCTGCCGCCTGCTGCTGAATTAAAACATATAAGAAATGACTTACGAGACTACATTTTGCAAAAGACTGTACGAAGTTTAGTTACCTAGGTCCATCTGGTGAAGCCAGGCAGAGTCAGCCGCCTGCGAAGGAGGTGGCTGCTGGTAGATATAGCCCCCGGGCTGTGAAGTAGGTGGCTGCTGCCAGGAGTAGCCCCCAGGCTGTGAAGTACGTGCCTGCTACCAGGAGGAGCCCCCAGGCTATGAAGGAGGTGCCTGCTGCCAGGAGGAGCCCCCTGGCTGTGAAGGAGGTGTCTGCTGCCAGGAGGAGCTCCCTGGCTGTGAAGCAGGCGGATGCTGCCAGGACTAGCCCCTGGCTATGAAGGAGCTGCGTGCTGCCAGGAGGAGCTCCCTGGCTGTGAATGCCGAGGTTCTGAACGCTGCAGAGAGGGGCGTGGCGGACGATGTGCTGCTTGAGTGTCAACAACATCGGAAGATCACCTACATGTAACAGCTGCGACGATCCCGCGTATCTTCGCCTGAAGACTCTTCAACCTTGATACTGCATCTGGCTGTGGGATATTTTCTCCTCTCTCAAAGCGGTCCACCAAAGCGGTAACCTCATCTAGCGCCTGAGTTGACAATTCACCCTGTACGCAGAAAGTTAACCAATTGTACATGTTCATGTATACGAAAAAGGTAGCATGTGAGAACAACTGAGGACATACCGTGTGGTGTCTGGTTCCCACAAGTGAGGAAGTTGGGAAGAGATCGCTAGCGAGAGGAACTGGGATATGTTCCAGAGCAGATGATGGAACCAAGTAGATCCTCGTGGTCTGTTTGTAACGCCTCAGATACAACCCGTACGTGTCCCAGTCGAAGACACGAACTTCATCCCATATATTTGTTGGGGTAGTATTCCATTCCTCGAGATAAGGTCTGATATCGCGAACCCAAGAACTATGGGACTTGTTTCCTCCGCTGCGAGTATACCTGAGATTGAAATGCACGTTACATGATGAACATAAGTACTCCGAATAGTCCCAATAACCTATTAATGCAGAGATGAGAACCAAAGTAGTATTACTTACTTGTGCACGTGATCTGGTAATTGTGAAATAACCGGAATGTCATGCTCTTGAAACAGACCGAACTGTCTCATCACCCTATTGATAGCCATCTCCTCAACTGTCACATCGAAGACCAGCTTGGCCTTGGTCATCCAGTAATGCTGATCTCTAGTGCAGTTTCCAGAAATCCCGCCTGGGTATCTATCTGAAATAGCCTTACGGGTGTACGGTTCCCATATAACCTGATCCTCGTGCAGACTATGAAACTGCGCCGTGAGGAGGAGTAGCAGCCCCTCACCTGGCTAGGCGTAAACTGTCTCTGCACATCACAACAGACATTAGTACATAAAATTGAATAGCGAGAAATAAACATTAGTAATTCATATTCTTAATAATGAAAATACCTCTCTCCGTGCTCAAATAGATGCCACAGTGTAACGACCCGACCTGGAAGGTCAAGTCTCCGGTGTTTCCGTACCATCCCAAGATCATGCTGGTACACACACGGTACATCAATGTATATATCAAAGGTAAATCACACAGCATTATATTAATCGAAATCTCATATCGAGTTCTTTATTACGATAAAAATTACAATAAAGTGGCCAAAGGCCAACTCATGAGAATATCTAAATCTTGCGGAAGCGTCGAAGGTAGATGAGTCCATCCGACTCCAAGGGCATCTCACTGAGCATAGAACGTGTCCTCACTCCTGGTCGGAAAAATACTCTGCAACATGATACGTTGCAGCCGTGTAGGTCAGCATATGGAGTATGCCGGCAAAGTCACAAGAGAGGGGTGAAAATAATCAGCTAGTCTATATGCTTATATGGCAGGTGGGGTGGTAAGTTTTGCGTAAAGCCAATTTTTCCTACATCAAGAAAAGGGCTAAGCAAAGCATTACTAAGTTGGTTGATTAATGAGATGGTTCCATCAACCAATTCTCATACCCAAAATTATTAAATTCCCACATCATCATATTATTTGTGTTGAGAGTTCCGGAAGTTCCAATCCCTTTGGCTCAAGTCGTCCATAACCGTGGACACGGCTAATCGATTAGGTTTAAGTACTCTGCAGAGTTTTTGCACACGTTCCCCACAAGATTTGGTCGCCTCCGTTTGATTTCTCGCACTTCAGGGTGTTTGAGAAACGGATGACCAAAACATGGTCTTCCAAAGGGTTTCCCTGCGACTCTGACGATGCCCATCCTTTCCTACCGTTCTTCTACCTCTCGTAGCACCGCCTGTCCAGGGTCACCACGATATCCAACCAAGCCAGAGCCCATAATGACTTGTGGCTGTGCAGGTAAGCCTTGGGTCTTGAAGCACCCATCCATCCCTTTGTGCCTGGGTGGACCTTTCCGCGTGAATACTGGCCACCTCCAGCATCACCTAGGCTAACCACTGGTTTCTCCAGGGCGCCGTTCAACCATCATCCACCCAGAGGTATGTTGAAAACTTGGAGTATTGAAATCTTGATCATTATGTAGGTCTTGAAATTATTAACTCTCTCAACTCTCATGAATCACACAACCAACCCCGTCTACTAATAGCATAGCAAAAGGTAAAACAACGTTTCCCGGGGCCAATGTTGTCAAAGGGGTTGAGAGGGGTATCTACCACATGATACTACTACTATGTAACCAAGTTTCCAACTAACCTATCTTGCATGCAACTGGGGAGATGGTAGAACTAATGCATATAAAACATGGGTAAAACATGATCAAAGTGACTTGCCTGATTGATGATCTTCGTACTTGAGTAACTCTAGGTAACAAGTTTCGCACTCCGGATAATCTAACGAAACAAACAATGCACTCAAATAAGCATACAACCAAAATAAGTACTCATAACATTCAGCAAAGAAGTACTAAACAAACAAGGCAAACAATGCACAAAAGTCTCTAGCAAGTAAAACACACAAAGTTTTGTTTTTTCCAAAGGGGATGATGAAAACACTACTACATAATAAAACTATTTTGAAATAGCAAAACAATTGTTGACAACAAGGAAAACAATAGAATATTTTATTAATAAACAGAATAATCAATTTAAGCTTGTTGGGAAAAGTTTAGTGAAGTTTATACAAGTTTTGATAAACACTATATGAATCAACTATAGTTATATTAACAAAAGAATGTAAAACTAAACTTATAATTTGTTAACAAAACATGTTCTTGACAGAAAAAAAATAATTTACTATTAAATCTGTCTTAGAAAACAGAAACAAAATATAGAAAACTTTGTTTGAAAACAAACTATTACTAGTTAGTTGTTTTAGTCAAATTAAGCCTAATTGAAAAGAAATTTTGATTCCTATGTTAAATAAAATTAAACTAGGCAAATTTATATTTTTATTAACAGTAAGTGAAAACACTAAATGTTTACTAACAGAACCTAATAAACAAATAAAACCAAATTCTAAATCAAACTAATCAAAATTAAGTTTATAAAACTATATTATAATAATAAGCAGATTCTGTTTTTTGGGTAAAACAGTAATCAAATATATCATGAAAATCCTCAAACTATACCTGAAGATAGTCCTAACTAATACCAAACAGTAGCAAAAAGATTCATATCAAAATCTATTTTCAAACTCTAGTTATTCAGATTTGAAGATTTTAAGCAAATTTGATTCAATTCAAATTTCATAGTTCAAATTTGAAATTTAAAAGTACAGGGTGAAACTACATGAAAATTGTGAGCTATTGCAAAAAAAATCAACTCAAAACTCTAAACAGATTAAAAGATATAAGCAAAACAAAATTGGAAAACATTCTGTTAATTAAAACAAAACAGAAAATGAAAAAAAGTTTGCGTCGGTCAGGGGGCTACGTGGCGCGATCCGATTGGCTAAGGGGGGCGTTCGGTAGGTGAATTAGAGCGGGCGACCGTTCGGTAGAAGAAAACGGTTCGGACTTAAGTTCGTTCTAATCTGGACCGTGGGATTTGGATCGGACGGTCGAGGGGGCTTACGGAGGGAGGTTGCCGGCGTCGGGGTACTCCGGCGAGTCCGGTAGCGGCGATTGCGACGGCGAGGTGTTCCGGTGGTCGGGGAGGACGGGGAAGTGGTCCTGGCGACGGGGACGGTCCTCCGGAGGCGATTGGTGGCGACGGCGTGGCGAATGATGGTCGGAGGTGGTGGCTACGATCGACGGCGACTTCCGGTGGTGGTGGAACTCCGACGAGCAATCGACGGCGTCTCGGCGAGAGAGAGAAGGGGGCTCGGGGGGGGAATGGATGCGGGGCCGTGGGGCTCTTATATAGGCGCTCGGGGGGGTGCGGGGAGGAGAGAGGGGAGAGATCCGGTGAGGGGGAGTAACGGCCGGCGTCGGATCCGGCGAGCGCGGGGAGTGAAGACGATGACCGTTCCGGGGCAACGGTCGGACGGGGTGGGACCCGGTGTCAGTGAGAGAGCGGGAGCATTACTGCGCTCGGTCGGCCGACCGGTAACGGTTTCGGCTTTTAAAGCCGGTGGGCCGGCCCGTTTAATACCGGAAACGGTTACCGTTTCTTTTTAATAATTTCCGGAGACATTCAAAAGCTTTTAAAGCATTCAAATCGTTTGTAAATATAGGGGTATTATATATCAAAATTAACAGAATAATAAATGCTATTTAATGAACATTTCTATTCTGTCATTTGAACACTTTGAAAAAAATATTATTTCAGAAATGTCCTAATTGTTTTTAAACCCTTTTTGCAAATATTTTCAAAATAACTCCTGGTTATTTTTGTTCAAATAATTCACCAATTAGACCCTGGTGTGGAGTGTCATGTTCCTCCTCTCTTATTTGAACTTTTAACCAAAAATTTTAAATAGAGGAAGCAACATAGGGAAAAGTAGAAGGGGACTTTCTGAAAACCAGAAGAGGCATTTCAACTAGTTCATACAATCAAGCAATGATGATAATAGATGCATAGCTATATTCATAACATTCCAAAATGGAATTTTGGGATGTTACAAACCTACCCACCTTAAGATGAATCTCGCCCTCGAGATTCGGGTTGGCTAGAAAATAGGTGCGGATGGTCTCTACGAAGATCTTCTTCGCGTTCCCAGGTGGCTTCTTCCTCAGTATGGTGACTCCACAAAACTTTGCAGAACTTGATAATCTTGCTGCGGGTAACTCTGTTGGATGTCTCGAGGATCTTGACAGGCTTCTCCTCATAAGTCAGATCACTTTCAAGCTGTATGGCCTCTAGGGGCACGGTGTCTCGCAAAGGGATGTCAACCATCTCAGCATGACATTTCTTCAGCTGGGAAACATGGAACACATCATGAACTTCGGATAATCCTTCCGGCAATTCCAGTTTGTATGCAACTTCACCTCTACGTTCAAGAATTTTGTAGGGGCCTATGAATCTGGGTGCTAATTTTCCTTTAACACCAAATCTCTTGGTTCCTCGAAGCGGGGACACACGAAGATATGCTCGGTCTCCCACTTCATACGTCACTTCCTTGCGCTTGTTGTCAGCATAGCTCTTCTGTCGAGATTGAGCTATTTTGAGTCTGTCACGTATCAACTTGACTTTCTCTTCAGAATCTCGGATAAGGTCGGGACCAAAAAGTTGTCGGTCTCCAACACCATCCCACGTCAGTGGTGTTCTACATCTTCTTCCGTATAAAGCTTCGAAAGGGGCCATCTTTAGACTGGTCTGATAACTGTTGTTGTATGAGAATTCTGCGTAAGGCAAGTTTTCGTCCCAACTAGATCCATAATCTAGCGCACAAGCTCTCAACATGTCTTCCAGAATCTGATTGACTCTCTCAGTCTGGCCATCTGTCTGCGGATGAAAAGCTGTACTAAACTCCAGTCTCGTACCCAAAGTCTCATGTAACTGATGCCAAAACTTTGAAGTGAATTGTGTTCCTCTATCTGACACTATACTCCTCGGAACTCCATGCAGACATACGATCCTGGTCATGTATATCTTGGCTAGCTTAGCACTGGTATAGGTGGTCTTTACTGGAATGAAGTGTGCTACCTTGGTCAAGCGATCTACCACTACCCAGATGGAATCATAACCTGAACGGGTCCTGGGCAATCCTGTGATGAAATCCATACCAAGTTTTTCCCATTTCCACTCGGGTATCGGCAAAGGTTGGAGTAACCCTGCTGGTTTCTGATGTTCTGCCTTTACTCGCTGACAAACATCACATATCGCAACATGCTCTGCAATATCTTTCTTCATACCTGTCCACCAATAACTTTCCTTTAAATCCAGATACATCTTGGTATTGCCTGGGTGTATCGAGTAAGGTGAATCGTGGGCTTCCTGAAGTATCAACTTCCTGAGCTCTGGTTCATTGGGCACATAGATTCGGTTCTCAAACCACAAAGTTCCGTGTTCATCCTCACGAAAACCTTTAGCTTTACCATCTTTCATTCTCTGTTTAATCTCAGCTATCTCCTTGTCCGATTTCTGGGCTTCTCGAATTCTTTCGGTCAAGGTGGACTGAATTTCCAGTGTAGCAACATATCCTCTTGGAACTATCTCTAGCTTGAGCTCTCTGAGATCATCGACTAACTCTTGAGGTAATCCTCCAGCTGTGAGTGTGTTCACATAAGTTTTCCGACTCAAGGCATCGGCTACAACATTAGCCTTACCTGGATGGTAGTGTAATCTCATGTCATAGTCCTTGATTAACTCTAACCATCTCCTCTGTCTGAGGTTCAACTCTTTCTGCGTGAAGATATACTTCAGGCTCTTATGGTCGGTGTAAACATCACAACTATTTCCGATAAGGAAATGTCTCCAAGTCTTGAGTGCGTGCACTACGGCTGCTAGCTCCAAGTCATGCGTGGCATAATTCAACTCATGAGGTCGTAGCTGTCTGGAAGCATAGGCTACAACTTTTCCATCCTGCATAAGTACTCCTCCAAGTCCTTGACGTGAAGCATCACAATAAACCTGGAAATCCTTCCGAATATCGGGCAAGATCAACACTGGGGCTGTGACCAAACGTTCCTTCAACTCCCGGAAACTGGCTTCACATTCCACAGTCCAAACATACTTGGATTCTTTCTTCAACAACTCTGTCATGGGCTTGGCAACCTTGGAGAAATTTTCAATGAACCTCCGGTAATATCCAGCAAGTCCAAGGAAACTGCGGATCTCCTTAACTGAGGTGGGTGACTTCCACTCGGTGACGGCTTCAACCTTAGCGGGGTCTACGGCTATTCCTTCTCCGGAAATAACATGTCCAAGGAATCCGACTTCCGTCAACCAAAATTCACATTTGCTGAACTTGGCATATAACTGATGCTCTCTTAGCTTTTCCAGAACTAAACGCAAATGTTGCTTATGCTCTTCCTCGTTCTTGGAGAATATCAGAATGTCATCGATGAACACCACAACAAACTTGTCTAGGTATTCCATGAATACTTTGTTCATCAAATTCATGAAGTAGGCAGGAGCATTAGTCAATCCAAAAGACATGACCGTATACTCATACAAGCCATACCTCGTGGTGAAAGCTGTTTTGGGTATATCCTGTTCACGAATTTTCAACTGGTGATACCCTGATCGAAGATCGATCTTGGAGAATACTTTGGCTCCTACGAGCTGATCAAACAAATCATTAATCATCGGTAGAGGGTACTTGTTCTTGATAGTCACCTCGTTCAAGGCACGATAGTCCACTACCATTCTCAAAGATTTATCCTTCTTCTCCACCAAAAGAACTGGGGCTCCCCAAGGTGAAGAACTTGGGCGAATATAACCTTTGTCCAATAACTCCTTAATTTGCTTCTTGATTTCCAACAGATCATTTGCGGGCATCCGATAGGGTCTCTTGGAAATTGGGGCTGTCCCTGGCTGTAGCTCTATTAAGAACTCAATCTCCCTATCTGGTGGCATTCCTGGTAATTCTTCCGGAAATACATCTGGAAATTCTTTTACCACAGGTACTTCCTCCTGAACAACTCCTGTGAGAGAATTTAACCGAGCACTCATACGTGTGCGTCGGGATACATACTTAATCCTCTTGTTCTCCGGGGTGGTGAGTGAAACAGACTTGCTAGGGCAATCAAGATTTCCTTCATACTTGGTCATCCAATCCATGCCTAGGATTACATCCAATCCGTGTGACTCTAAGACGATGAGGTCGGTGGAAAAAACATGGTTCCCTATATTGAGTTTCAAGGCATGGCATCCTATCCCTGCCATCATCATACCTCCTGGAGAACTAACCTGAATTGGCTGACTAAGGGTTTTGGTGGGCAAACCATACTTATCCACAACTACCCTTGATATGAATGAATGAGTTGCACCCGAATCAAAAAGTACTGTAACAGGACGTGAATGCAATAAAAACTTACCAACCACAGTCTCGGGCTGATCATAGACTTCTTCCACGTTGATGTGATTCACGTGAGCACGGGGAAACGGATTGGGCTTCTTGGCTGTGGAGTTGCCGTTGTTAGTGCCGTTTCCAGTGCCTTGCTTACTCTGGGGACACTCAGTAGCATAGTGCCCTGTCTTCTGGCACTTGAAACAGGTAATGTGACTCAGATCCTTCTGAGCAGGAACTTGACGGTGCTGGTTGTTGTTCCCATTCCCATTGTCACTCTTGAAGTTACCATGGTTGAGACGGTTATTCCCATTTCCTCCATGATGGTGACCTCCATGGTTGTGCACAGTATGAGTGTGCTTTCCAAACTTACCATTTCCTGATCCGGTATTCCCGGAGTACGGGGAGTAACGAGGCTTCTGATGAGCTCCAGAGTTGAACTTCCCCTGAGTGTACTTCCGCTTGCGGTTCTCAATCTGCTGCTGTTTACCTTCCAGAATAAGTGCCTTATCCACCAGCTCTTGGTAGTTGTTGAAATTAGCCACTACCAGCTGTATGCTCAACTCATCATTGAGTCCTTCCAGAAACTTTTCTTGCTTGGCCGCATCATCGGCCACATCTCCTGGGGCATAACGTGACAATGTGTTGAAGTCGTCCACATATTGGGCCACGGAACGATTACCCTGGCGCAAGTTGCGAAACTCGCGCTTCTTTAAACTCATGGCTCCAGCTGAAACATGAGCGGTGCGGAAAGCAAGCTTGAACTGCTCCCAAGTCACATCTGCAATAGGATAAGTGGTGGTATAATTCTCCCACCATGATGCTGCTGGTCCTTCCAGTTGATGTGCGGCAAATCGCACTTTCTCAGCGTCAGTGCATCCAGCGGTGACAAGTTCTCTCTCCATCTTGCGGAGCCAGTCATCTGCCACAATGGGCTCAGTGCTGCTGGAGAAAGTTGGAGGGTTCAACCTCAGAAAACGGGTGAGATTGTCAGTCTGGGGTGGATGGTGGTTGTTGTTGTTGTTCTGGTTGTTGGTCTGATTCTGAATCAATAGTTGCATCAGTGCATTCTGTTGCTGAAGGAGTTGGGTGAGTTCCGGTGGAAAAGTGAAATCGGTCTCACGTCGTGGAGGCATCTTGCTGTTTTCAGAGGGATGAGAATTAGAATAGAACAAGGGTCTGGAAGAAATTCACTACCCATATGCAATGCAACAAACATATCACACGAAACACTCATTCATTTATTCAATCAATGTCAAACATCGGAAAATACAAATCTCAGACAACTAAACATCGACCTACGCTTTAACGACTAAAATAAAGATACATTGGAGGGCATAACTAATGTTCTCCTCAAAAGTGCATAGTCGTAGGTCCTCCGGTGGTGCTTTCCTCATAGTCTTCATCGTCGCTGATGAAGGGTGCCATGTCTCCTTCGGGGTGAAGGTTTTCTCCCATGTCTAGATGCTCCTCCAGAGTGGCGATGCGTGCATTCTGCTCATCAATCCTCTCTAAGAAGTCCTTCACTTCATGCTCGTGTTCATAGTTGGCCTCTCGCAGATCAGCTTCAAGGTCCAGCTCACGATTCATCAGATTCTTGATAGTCTTCGTGTCAGCACGAACTCGAAGCTCCAGAGTCCTGATGTGAGTCTCCAAGGTCTGGATATAGGAGATATTGGTGTCTGCAGTGGGATTGGTGATGATGTTGCCATGGGCATCTCTGCGGCAAACCATGCTGAGTCCTGGTGAAATGGTTCCACCTCTGTATTCCTCCTGGATACGTCCAAGGGCACGATGAATGGCCATGTCTCTTCCAAGTATCCAACTGGGTGCCACGAACTTGAGATCTATGGGTTCCTTCCGATTCCCAAAGGTCTTCCCTGGAATATGCACCTCGATCCTGTAGCGTCCATCTTGGGGAAATGACATGATAGGAATCCCGGTGATGCTCGGCAAAGCAATCCTTATGTCCTTGACGATCCTCATCAGCTCCTTACCAAAGGGCATCGTTGCGTCAGGCTGGCAAAACTCTGTGATCAACACTGGGATGAAGGTGGCCATCTATAAATTTTGAAATAATCGGAGAGGAGTCAGAAACGAATAGATGAGAGTATAAGATATTTAAAGACAAAGAGAAACAATCCTAAGGCTTTCCAATCCTAGAGGTTACGTCCTACGGTCAGCGTGTGCTCTGATACCATTTCTGTAACGACCCGACCTGGAAGGTCAAGTCTCCGGTGTTTCCGTACCATCCCAAGATCATGCTGGTACACACACGGTACATCAATGTATATATCAAAGGTAAATCACACAGCATTATATTAATCGAAATCTCATATCGAGTTCTTTATTACGATAAAAATTACAATAAAGTGGCCAAAGGCCAACTCATGAGAATATCTAAATCTTGCGGAAGCGTCGAAGGTAGATGAGTCCATCCGACTCCAAGGGCATCTCACTGAGCATAGAACGTGTCCTCACTCCTGGTCGGAAAAATACTCTGCAACATGATACGTTGCAGCCGTGTAGGTCAGCATATGGAGTATGCCGGCAAAGTCACAAGAGAGGGGTGAAAATAATCAGCTAGTCTATATGCTTATATGGCAGGTGGGGTGGTAAGTTTTGCGTAAAGCCAATTTTTCCTACATCAAGAAAAGGGCTAAGCAAAGCATTACTAAGTTGGTTGATTAATGAGATGGTTCCATCAACCAATTCTCATACCCAAAATTATTAAATTCCCACATCATCATATTATTTGTGTTGAGAGTTCCGGAAGTTCCAATCCCTTTGGCTCAAGTCGTCCATAACCGTGGACACGGCTAATCGATTAGGTTTAAGTACTCTGCAGAGTTTTTGCACACGTTCCCCACAAGATTTGGTCGCCTCCGTTTGATTTCTCGCACTTCAGGGTGTTTGAGAAACGGATGACCAAAACATGGTCTTCCAAAGGGTTTCCCTGCGACTCTGACGATGCCCATCCTTTCCTACCGTTCTTCTACCTCTCGTAGCACCGCCTGTCCAGGGTCACCACGATATCCAACCAAGCCAGAGCCCATAATGACTTGTGGCTGTGCAGGTAAGCCTTGGGTCTTGAAGCACCCATCCATCCCTTTGTGCCTGGGTGGACCTTTCCGCGTGAATACTGGCCACCTCCAGCATCACCTAGGCTAACCACTGGTTTCTCCAGGGCGCCGTTCAACCATCATCCACCCAGAGGTATGTTGAAAACTTGGAGTATTGAAATCTTGATCATTATGTAGGTCTTGAAATTATTAACTCTCTCAACTCTCATGAATCACACAACCAACCCCGTCTACTAATAGCATAGCAAAAGGTAAAACAACGTTTCCCGGGGCCAATGTTGTCAAAGGGGTTGAGAGGGGTATCTACCACATGATACTACTACTATGTAACCAAGTTTCCAACTAACCTATCTTGCATGCAACTGGGGAGATGGTAGAACTAATGCATATAAAACATGGGTAAAACATGATCAAAGTGACTTGCCTGATTGATGATCTTCGTACTTGAGTAACTCTAGGTAACAAGTTTCGCACTCCGGATAATCTAACGAAACAAACAATGCACTCAAATAAGCATACAACCAAAATAAGTACTCATAACATTCAGCAAAGAAGTACTAAACAAACAAGGCAAACAATGCACAAAAGTCTCTAGCAAGTAAAACACACAAAGTTTTGTTTTTTCCAAAGGGGATGATGAAAACACTACTACATAATAAAACTATTTTTAAATAGCAAAACAATTGTTGACAACAAGGAAAACAATAGAATATTTTATTAATAAACAGAATAATCAATTTAAGCTTGTTGGGAAAAGTTTAGTGAAGTTTATACAAGTTTTGATAAACACTATATGAATCAACTATAGTTATATTAACAAAAGAATGTAAAACTAAACTTATAATTTGTTAACAAAACATGTTCTTGACAGAAAAAAAATAATTTACTATTAAATCTGTCTTAGAAAACAGAAACAAAATATAGAAAACTTTGTTTGAAAACAAACTATTACTAGTTAGTTGTTTTAGTCAAATTAAGCCTAATTGAAAAGAAATTTTGATTCCTATGTTAAATAAAATTAAACTAGGCAAATTTATATTTTTATTAACAGTAAGTGAAAACACTAAATGTTTACTAACAGAACCTAATAAACAAATAAAACCAAATTCTAAATCAAACTAATCAAAATTAAGTTTATAAAACTATATTATAATAATAAGCAGATTCTGTTTTTTGGGTAAAACAGTAATCAAATATATCATGAAAATCCTCAAACTATACCTGAAGATAGTCCTAACTAATACCAAACAGTAGCAAAAAGATTCATATCAAAATCTATTTTCAAACTCTAGTTATTCAGATTTGAAGATTTTAAGCAAATTTGATTCAATTCAAATTTCATAGTTCAAATTTGAAATTTAAAAGTACAGGGTGAAACTACATGAAAATTGTGAGCTATTGCAAAAAAAATCAACTCAAAACTCTAAACAGATTAAAAGATATAAGCAAAACAAAATTGGAAAACATTCTGTTAATTAAAACAAAACAGAAAATGAAAAAAAGTTTGCGTCGGTCAGGGGGCTACGTGGCGCGATCCGATTGGCTAAGGGGGGCGTTCGGTAGGTGAATTAGAGCGGGCGACCGTTCGGTAGAAGAAAACGGTTCGGACTTAAGTTCGTTCTAATCTGGACCGTGGGATTTGGATCGGACGGTCGAGGGGGCTTACGGAGGGAGGTTGCCGGCGTCGGGGTACTCCGGCGAGTCCGGTAGCGGCGATTGCGACGGCGAGGTGTTCCGGTGGTCGGGGAGGACGGGGAAGTGGTCCTGGCGACGGGGACGGTCCTCCGGAGGCGATTGGTGGCGACGGCGTGGCGAATGATGGTCGGAGGTGGTGGCTACGATCGACGGCGACTTCCGGTGGTGGTGGAACTCCGACGAGCAATCGACGGCGTCTCGGCGAGAGAGAGAAGGGGGCTCGGGGGGGGAATGGATGCGGGGCCGTGGGGCTCTTATATAGGCGCTCGGGGGGGTGCGGGGAGGAGAGAGGGGAGAGATCCGGTGAGGGGGAGTAACGGCCGGCGTCGGATCCGGCGAGCGCGGGGAGTGAAGACGATGACCGTTCCGGGGCAACGGTCGGACGGGGTGGGACCCGGTGTCAGTGAGAGAGCGGGAGCATTACTGCGCTCGGTCGGCCGACCGGTAACGGTTTCGGCTTTTAAAGCCGGTGGGCCGGCCCGTTTAATACCGGAAACGGTTACCGTTTCTTTTTAATAATTTCCGGAGACATTCAAAAGCTTTTAAAGCATTCAAATCGTTTGTAAATATAGGGGTATTATATATCAAAATTAACAGAATAATAAATGCTATTTAATGAACATTTCTATTCTGTCATTTGAACACTTTGAAAAAAATATTATTTCAGAAATGTCCTAATTGTTTTTAAACCCTTTTTGCAAATATTTTCAAAATAACTCCTGGTTATTTTTGTTCAAATAATTCACCAATTAGACCCTGGTGTGGAGTGTCATGTTCCTCCTCTCTTATTTGAACTTTTAACCAAAAATTTTAAATAGAGGAAGCAACATAGGGAAAAGTAGAAGGGGACTTTCTGAAAACCAGAAGAGGCATTTCAACTAGTTCATACAATCAAGCAATGATGATAATAGATGCATAGCTATATTCATAACATTCCAAAATGGAATTTTGGGATGTTACACACAGTAGGCAAGTCACTGATAGAAGGCACGTAATGTCCAGCAATGTCCTCCTTGCCGAAAGGTTTGTCAACGCTCACATAGGGACGATCAATGGGGAATCTCTCATAAGACCAAAGCTGCAACAGAAGTGGACATCCGAGAAGACCAGATTTCCTAGACCTCAACTGGCAAGCTTTGTAGAGGCCTCTATACGTAGCTGCTAACATGGCAGAACCAAAACTCCTTCGCGCAATGTCCTGAGGGGAACGTGCGTCAGCTATCTCTCGTGCAATGCCCATCAATCGTGCATCTACAGTGGTCACGTGGTTCTCTGTGAACATAGTCTTGCCAAACAACCACATAATATATGCCTCTAGGGACCGGTCAATCTGTGGCTCCGACAACTGATAAGTGGGATATCCTAAGGCAACAATCTGAAACTGGCTGAACCACCTGAAAAGAGGCCCGTGCCGATCGCTTTCTAGTGCGGTGGTTGTTGGCACCGCAGCCAGAAAGCGGGCATGCAAAGATGCTACCCAACCATCTTCTACCTCTAATGGTCCTATGGCAGCACCGGCGAGAGGTAATCCCAACAAGTAAGACACGTCCTGTAAAGTAGGAGCCATCTCTCCCCATGGAAAGTGGAACATATGTGTCTCTGGTCTCCACCTATCTACTAAGCAGCTAAGGAGTGACCTGTCATAAGAGATGCGTGATACTGGCCTCTTGTGCAGCTGCATTGGGTCGCCCGCGTCATCCAAGTCCGGGTGATCAACCCACTCATCCAACGTACCCTCAACCAGTCGTGCCAAGGGTAGAAGTCCATCCCAATTCAGCCTACAAAATAAACAAAATGAGGCTTACAATTAGATTCTATCATAACGATGACGATCGTGCTACGTGATTTTACGGACACATACCTATCAACCCATGCAGGGTGTATCATCCAGTTAGACTTTGGGGTGCGAGTGATCAACACGTCTAACTTCGTGCCCGATTCCGTAATTGCGGCTCGGTGTCCTCTATCGATATTACCATCAAGCATCTGATATGAAGCCATATCTGCAATGAGAACATAGTACAAACATATTACAAAATATAACGTAGAAGGGGGCGCACTAAAAATAAAATATTGGTACCCGAAAGGCATAAAAACATAGTCTCACATATTACAAATAAAAACATAGTGCTCACATATTACAAATAAAAACACAGTCTGACATATTACAAATTAAAAACATAGTCCCACATATTATAAATAAAAACATAGTCCCACAGATTATGTAGCTTCTGAGTTATTCATTCCTCGTCCGCCCCTTCGGCCTCAAGAGCCACGTCCAGCACGACTGCCAGAACCTCCTCTTGCAACTGTTGTTGCACTCGTCGATGCGGAAGCACTCGTCGATGTGGAAACACCGTCTTTCTTCAGTGTGGGGCAATATTTCATCCTATGACCATACGCCGCACAGAGCAAACATTGCCTGGTTGCTCCACCTGCTTCAGATTGGTCCATATCGTTTCGGATGCGCTTTACCTTGCGCCTTCCCCTGCTAGTTCGCCGTAGTGCAGGATCCGGGATGTATACTCTATCAACATCGTTTACCTTGTTAAAATTTCCGACAACTCTAAACCCTGTCATCTCACCTGTCCAGACATTGAGTACTGCCTCCTTTGAATAGTAAGGAGACATGAAGGAGATAGCGTCCAACTGAATCTGGCCACAGGCAGCCAACACATGTGAGCAAGGCAGGTGCAACAACTGTGGCTTGTTGCATGTACACTCACAAGTTGGATAAAATTCTGCTCCAATTGTAACCTCATCCGTCCTCATCTCATTTCCAGAACCAAAACCATCAGTAGGAAGATGAACCTCATACCTCCTTTCCTGATTACCTATGAGTGTGACGGTGTGCTTCTTGGCTTTCTTTATCTTATCAGCCATATACTCCATGACACGGCTGCAGTAAGGAGTGTTTTGATTATCTTCAATATGCTTCCTTGCCAACTCATGCCTTTCTCTGAAATACCTCACAGTGCCATGGAATACACCCTCCACAATAGCTGTCAGTGGCAATTCTCTATTCCCTGTGAGAACAAAGTTATAGATCTCTGCAAGATTGGTTGTCATGTGGCCATACCTAGCTCCATTTTTGTCATGCAGCAAAGACCAATTCACTGGAGGCTCTTTCTCTATCCACTCAGAAAAATTCTTTATATCCCTGCCCTTCTTTCGCTTCGTATTAGGAGGGTCAATTGCTGGCAAGTCACAAAGACCAACTGGCCCCTCCATCTCTGCAATGAGTGATGTTAATTTAACCTAGTCTTTTTCCATTTTCTTCCTAGCAACGACCCGTTTCTTAGTGAACTCATCTAGTTTGGACCAAATGAAATCGTATTTTCACCGCTGGTTCTGCTTGCATAACTTCTTGAACAGGTTCATCAACCGTTTGTTCTTGAACTGTGAGAAAAAATTAGCACCAAGATGGCGCATGCACCACCGGCTTTGCAAGTCCATCCAAGGTGTTGGCTCGTCAGCAGTTGGATTACTCAGTGTCTTCACGACCTTCAATATACCGGGATGTCTGTCATGAATGAGACACACATTTGGTCTGTCCTTCACGATCGCAATTTTAATTTGACAGAAGAACCATACCCAGCTCGGAAAATTCTCACCCTCCACAAATGCCATGGCTAGTGGGATGATTTGGTTGTTCCCTCCACACCAATAGCAGTCAGGATTTGCCCTTTGTACTGACTAGTCAGGAATGTACCATCCACAAACATCACAGGAGGACAATGCCTGAAAGCTTTGATGCACATACCGAAAGAGAAGAATACTCGTTTCAACAGCTTCAAGTCAGGTATGCTTTCCAACCTCGTGTGCTGAATGTTAACATAAGTGCCCGGATTCCTCTCCTTCAGTATGTCAAGGAGACGCACAAGATTATCATAGGAGTCGAAGAACCTCCCAAACCTCTCCTCCATTACCTTCTGCTTAGCTCTCCAAGCCTTCCCATATGGAATGTCATACTTCCATCTGACCTTCACTGCGGTCTTGATGTGCTTTGCTTCCATATCTTTCTTCTCCACTATCTCAGTATACATGAGTTGAGCTATGAGAATTGAAGTAAGGTTTGGATGACGAGCCAACATGTTTTTCCTAACACAATTATGTGGTACAACATTTGTCACAACCCAGTGGATGTGATACTTTGGCACGTGGGCGTGCACCTTCACAGGACAACCTGATTCAGCACACTTCACGGTATATTTCGTTGGACTAGATATGTGTGTCCGGAAAACCCTCTGGGTAGACATAGCCCACTTTATCACCGCATACTTCAATTTCTTCTTTGTGTCAAACATTGCCCCGATCTGGACTTGGTTCAGATTGTATTGCCATGGAGTCTCATGGCCATCGTTGACAGTAAATCCGGTGGATATGTCCTGCTCCCATGCAGCAGGAATTGGTACCTCCTCCTCATCCTCGAAATTTTCAAAATCAAGTTGCTCTGCATTACCATCCTCGTCCTCTTCCTCCATCACCCTCTGCATTTCCTCGCCTTCCTCGTCCCCATCAGCAACACCAGAGGTAGCTAATACTAACGATTGAATACTCTGACCAGCATTAACAAAATCTGACTCATTCTCCGCTTGAGTATCATTCACATCCGGTGGCTGTGACCCGGATACATAAATATCGTTAGCCACTTGACTACTCTGGCCTGGATCATACCCCACGGTGGGCGGTACGATGTTCTCCTCCTTCGCCACTGGTTGCACTAGGGCATAAGGATGGATTCTTCGGTCTTTGCAACGACTTAACAGAGACAACCAATGCTGGCTCCTATCTATCGGAATCAAATCCCACTTGACATTTTTACAGGATTTGGTCCACAAGGCTTGAATACTGACGGAACAAACTTCAGGATCGAGGCCAAAACTAGTAGTCAACCAGTGCTTCAACTGCCTAATGTCCAATCTGTCCGGGTCTGAAAGTGTCATCTCGCCTGTTTTAAAGTCGCTAAGATCAACCCCCAACTCATTATATCGAACAGTACCAGGGCCGTAATACACAGTCAGATTTACGGATTCAGACATTTTAACCCGATCAGACAATGCTAGATCCTCGTTATTCGCAGCGAATATAATGACACTAAAACAAAAATAACAATGTAATGTAACTAAAAAAACTACACTCAAATGAGCTACACAAAAAAAACCCGGCACTACTATGACTACACGAAAACTAACTAATCCTACACTACGCAAACAAAAACTAACTACGCTACTAAAAAAACTACACTAAAACTAACTACACATAAACCCGATACTAAAAATAACTACGCTACTAAAACTAACTATACTAAAAATACCTACACTACAAATAACTACACTGAAAATAACTACACTACAAATAACTACACTTAAAATAACATTAACTAATTGTACGTACATTACAAAAAAAACCCCGAAATTAACAAAAAAATTTTATATCTTCGACGCGTGAGTGCTCTCGTTCTTCCTCTCCACCTTCTTCTTCCTCTCCACCACTCCACCTTCTCACCATTGCAAGCTCCACCACCACACAATCTTCTCCTCCAAACGAACAAACCGGTACACCGTTTCAGAAAAAAAACCATAGGGCGGGGGAGCAATACACGATCTATCAATTCATCATAGTGAAACGGGAAATGAATGGACGAATTGGGAGATCAAGGGGGGGGGGGGTTATTTCGGCCAAAATAGAGAGAAAATGGGGAGAGAAAGGAGGAAGAAGGTGACTCAGCCTTATCCCGTGACTTGTCGGTCGGGAGTCGGCCGACAGGGGGTGCCCTCGGCCGACGGCTGGCCGACTCGGCCTGGAGTGGGCCGACAGCCCGCTTTCGGCCTGGAGTGGGCCAACTTCCCTCCTGTCGGCCCAGTTAAGGCCGACAGGGTACTAAAATGGTTTTTTTGCATATTATTTTTCAAAATTATTATAAAGTTATTACTATTTCTAAAACGAAGGGCATGAAACATTTCCCTATAAAGAGAATAAAATTGCCTTATGAATCTGTTATGAGAGCTACTTATGGTTTGAACACTAGAGATGATAATACTTGATTCTATTGCCTTATGCCTAGCTAAGGGCGTTTAATAATAGCGCTTGTTGGGAGGCAACCCAATGAATAGGTTTATTTTTGCTCTCTTACTTTCTTTTTTGTTGAGTTAACACCATCATGATTCTGTTATGATTGTATTTTTTATGTTTTAATTAGTGTTTGTGCCAAGTAGAACCTTTATGTTTAGTTTTGGTGTTAGTTGTTTAATCATGCTGGAAAAAGATAGAAACTTTGTGCTCACGAAATAATTTTTCATTTCTAGCCAGAAAGAGCTTTTGAGTTGACTCCTTTTGCTTATGATTGATATGCAAATTTTCCTAATTTTCCTAATTTGTTCAGAATTTTTAATTTAACATAGGTATATATGAAATATACAGATTGCTACAGACTGTTCTGTTTTGACAGATTCTGTTTTTGTTGTGTTGATTGCTTATTTTGATGAAACTATGGGTAGTATCGGGGGGTATGAGACATGGAGAAGTAAGAATACAGTAATATAACATCAATCTAAATGGAAATTAAAGTTTACTATAGTACCTCAAAGTTGGTGGTTTGTTTTCTTATGCTAATGCTTTCACAAGTTTCTGTTTAAGTTTTGTGTTGTGAAGTTTTCAAGTTTTGGGTGATGTTCTTATGGACAATGGAATAACGAGTGGCAAGATCCTAAGCTTGGGGATGCCCAAGGAATCCCAATCCAAATTCAAGGACACCAAAAAGCCTAAGCTTGGGGATGCCCCGGGAAGGCATCCCCTCTTTTGTCTTCAATCCATCGGTAACGTTACTTGGAGGTATATTTTTATTCACCATATGAATATGTGTTTTGCTTGGAGCGTCATGTATTATAAGAGTCTGTGCTTTTTGTTTTGTCACAATCATGCTTGGTGCACACCTTTTGAGAGAGACATGCACTCATCGTGAATTTGTTGGAATACTCAATGATCTTCACTTATATCTTCTGAGCTTGGCAATTTAGCTCACATGAGCTTCACTTATATCTTTTGAGTGTGGTAAATTTACTCACATGTACTTCACTTATATCTTTTGAGCTAGATAATTTTTCTCTAGTGCTTCACTTAACTCTTTGTAGAGCACGGCGGTGTCATATTTTGTAGAAATACAAACTCTCAAATCTTCACTTATATCATTTTGAGAGTGATCTATCTAAGTAACTTGGTAATTGGCGTGTGTTATGAAATTAGTCCTAAATATGATAGGCATCCAAAGAGGATATAATAAAAACTTTCATATTCAAGTGCATTGATTAGTAAGATAAGTTTGATTCCTCACATTTAGTTTTGAGATATGGATATGGTAATATTAGAGTTATGTTAGTAGGGTGTTGTGAATCTAGAAATACTTGTGTTGAAGTTAGTGATTCCCATAACATGCATGTATCGTGAACCGCTATGTTAGGAAGTCGGAGCATAATTGATTGATTGATTTTCATCCTTTGTGTAGAGGTCGGGATCGCGCGATGGTTAACTCCTACCAACCCTTCCCCTAGGAGTATGCGTTTAGCACTTTGTTTTGATTACTAATAAAACTTTTGCAATAAGTATATGAGTTCTTCATGACTAATGGGAGTCCATGGTATAGATGCACTTTCACCTTCCACTATTGCTACCCTCTCTAGTGCCGCGCAACTTTCGCCGGTGCACAAACCCACCATTGCCTTCCTCAAAACAGCCACCATACCCACCTATTATGGCATTTTCATAGCCATTGCGAGATATATTGCCATGCAAGTTTCACCGTTTCATTTATTATGACACGCACCATCATTGTCATATTGCTTTGCATGATCGTAAGATAGCTAGCATGATGTTTTCATGGCTTGTCCGTTTTTTGATGTCATTGCTATGCTAGATCATAGCACATCCCGGTACACCGCCGGAGGCATTCATATAGAGTCATATATTGTTCTAAGTATCGATTTGTAAGTAAATAAAAGTGTGATGATCATGATTATTAGAGCATTGTCCCATGTGAGGAAATATAAGAGGCCAAAGAGCCAAAAAAATGAGAGAAAAAGAGAGAAGAGACAATGCTACTATCTTTTACCACACTTGTGCTGCAAATAGCACCATGTTCTTCATGACAGAGAGTCTCTTGCTTTGTCACTTTCATATGCTAGTGGAAATTTTCATTATATAACTTGGCTTGTATATTCCAATGATGGGCTTCCTCAAAATTGCCCTAGGTCTTCGTGAGCAAGCAAGTTGGGTGCACACCCACTAGTTTTCATTTGTGAGCTTTCATACACTTATAGCTCTAGTGCATCCGTTACATGGCAATCCCTACTCATTCACATTGATATCTATTGATGGGCATCTCCATAACCTATTGATACGCCGAGTCAATGTGACCATCTTGGGTGCCATTAGAGGGATAATGGACAAGCATGTCCGTGAGACGCTTACTGGTCTTTGCAACTTCTGCGATGTTATCTCTCGAAAGTCCATAAGTGTGAAGCAACTCCGAAGGCTACAGGAAGAGATCGTTGTCATACTATGTGAGCTTGAGATGTACTTCCCGCCCATGTTCTTTGACGTCATGGTGCATCTGTGTGTCCACATCATGGACGACATCATCGACCTCGGGCCGACATTCCTTCACAACATGATGCCGTTCGAGAGGATGAATGGGGTCATCAAAGGATTCGTTTGTAACATGTCCTGTCCTGATGGGAGCATCGTCCAGGGGTATCTAACGCATGAGTGCATCTCCTTTTGCGGGAATTATATAGGCGTTGGAGACCCTGTTGTTGGTTTTCCCGTCAACAAGCACGATGGGAGGCTCGGAGGAGAAGGTGACAACAACGACCGGAGGGAATTGCATGTGGACTACTCGGATCGACGGAACGACTTTGACAGGGCTAACTTAGTACTGCTACAACACCTATATGTGGTAGATGATTATGTGGTACGACATAAAGAAACCATCATAAATAAGTATCGTGATAAGGGGATGCTCAAGACGGATGACGACGTTACTGTAGAGCACAACGCCACTTTCTTGAGTTGGTTCAAAGAGCAAGTTCTTGAAAATCCCGGGAAGAGGGTAGTTTGGACGGATTGCTCATACACGCCTTAGCACATGGCCCCGCGCCCAAACTCGCAACCTATCAGTCACACGATATCAACGGGCACACGTTCTACACGGAGGCCAAAGACATGGACAATGATTACCAGAACTCTGGGGTGACGACTGAATGCGTGACCTTCGCCAACGGCACAACTGAAAGATTCTACGGAAGGGTCAAAGAGATCTGGGAGCTTAACTATACTGGATTGCACGATGCGACGATGTTCCGTGTCAGATGGGCTAAGGATGTCGTAAGAGAAAACAACTATTTCACTACCATGTCTATACCACTCGGTGACGCGAAGAGCACAACCGTGAACGTTAACGTCATTGCCAAAACTGAGCCATGGGTACACGCTAAGCACATGACACAATGCTTCTTCATAACCGACACGACCAATCCCAGCCGTGTTTTCTTGAGGAGAGGCAAAAGGAGCATCGTCGGAATGGATGGAGTCTCCAATGAGGAAGACTACGACCAATACGGCAACCCGATGAGGGAAGATGACGATGACAATGAAGCATACGTGAAAACAAGAATCAATACTAGATTTACATAAGAAAGATCGTACTCCATGGTTCCAGAAAAGTCACAAGGAGGGGTACAATTATTCGGCAACGAACAAGAAAGGGAAGAAGCTCAATGTGAAACATCGTCGACGCAGCTGAGAAACCATCATTTGTATATATGTATCTATTTTATGTACGCACTTAAGTAACCGTTATTGGTCAACTGATATATATGTTACCACCACATGCATGCATGGTTCCGGTGATATTCGCGCAGTGTGGGAGGGAGACGCCGTCGTAAACAGAAAGGAAGAAAGCAATACAAAAGAAATACAAAAGGGAGAAAGCAATACAAAAGAACAAAAACAAAAGGGAGAAAGTAATACAAAAGAAAAGAAAAGTAAAAAGAAAAGAAAGGGAAATAATAAAAACTAATACATATCAGTAGCGCTGGATTATGAACCAGCGCTATAGCTCATATAGTTATAGTGGTGGATCCTAAGCCAGTGCTACTACTACTTTTGAGTTAACTGCTGCCCGTGCTCAAATTTTGCAACTCCCATCCCTCCACCTCTTCCCCTCCTCTCTGTCGCGCGCCACCGTCGCCCTCCTGCCCGTTGCCGTCGCCCCTGCCCGCCGCCCCGACCCCCGCCTCATCCGCGTGGACGCCCGAGCCTTCCCATCCCCCACTCTCCCACCTCTCCCCCTCCTCTCTATCATGCACCGCCGCCGCCCCTGCCCACCGCCATCGCCCTGCCCACCATCGTCGCCCCTGCCCGCTCAGGCCTCCTCGTCTGCGTCGCTGTAGGTACCCCCCTCCCCCCTCCCCCTCTCTCTAGTCAATTAGGAAAAGAATCTAGGGTTCATCTCTGGGGTTAAAAACAGGATTGTAGGTATAAATAAAAAACTTTAAATAAAAAACAGTAGCAAATTTTGTTGCTTTAAATAAAAAACTAGCTAGGCTTTGTAGGTATAAAAAACAATAGCAAAAATTATAAAATACAACAGCAAAAATTTATAAATGTGCTCCTATTGGTTGAATGTTGGTTGCAAATTGATGTTATATGTGTGCTGCTGTTGGTTACAAAATGTTTGTTGCAAATTGATGTTGGTTGCAAAATGATGTTGGTTGCAAAATGTTTGCAATGTTAGTTGAATGTTGAAGAATATCCGAGTGGCCTATGTTTTGCTGGAATGTTGATCCATTTTCGTTCCGACAAATTTCAGGCGCTCCATATGTCCACTTTTTAGCAAAGGTCATGCCGAAAATTTCCGTGATTTTCGGCATGACTTGTGCTTGAAACTAGGACATATGGAGTGCCCGGGATTTGCCGGAAGGGGAATGAATCAACATTCCGACCAAATATAGGCCCCTTTTTTCTCTTCATTATACCTTTTATTTACACTTGTTGAATAGGAAACATTTCTAGCCACGCCTCAGCCGGGGGTTCTGCTCGCCTCGAAGAAGACCCCATCGAGGCAGCAAATCACTATTTCACATACCTGGACGAACACCAGATGGGGGTGCATGGTGGCGGCCGTGGCACCAACCCCGACGTTGACGCCGACACCGGCACTGTCACCAGCACCGACACCACCCCTGAGACCGGCAACGATGCTGCCGTAGCCGGTAAAGCACTGAAGCAGAAGAGGAAACGAAGACCAAACGAGCTCGGTATCGGACAAATTGTGGTCACGGAGATGCACCCCAAGAAATTAGAGCCTACGACGCCGGATGAAGCGCGCTCATGCGGGGGCAATCTACTAGGATGCATCCTCGGGGAAACCGCCAACATCAACGACGAGAAGTTGAAGAAGATACCACATATGGAGCACATGCTCCTAAAGAAGTTGCACAATAGGTTCTTGATCCCCGGCCGCATAGAAAGCAAAGATCCGTGGGACGATGATGCCATGACAAAGATAAATAGCAAGGCGATGGTGACGTTCATCAACAACTTATCTGCCTGAAAAGTTCGGGTGAAAAAAGTGATTGATAAGAACGAACCATGGTCCAAGATTCATGCTGAAAATCCGTCAGTTACGGAAGAGGACTTTGAAAAATTCAAGGAGACTTGCCTAAAGATGAAACCAAGAAAAAGTCAGAGAAAATGAAGGTGCTCTAGGCCAGGAACACGCCTCCCCACCGCCTCGGAAGATGTGGTTACGAGGGGAAGAGGCACATATGGTCCAAGGAGGACGCTGACCGTGAAAGTCACGTAATCCCAGACCCCTTGGCGGAGTTCACCGACCCTCTGGAGCGTGACTGGATCAGGGCCTGGTACAAGTGGGACCATGTCAAGAAGACCTTTTACATGGACCCGAACATGAGGGAGTTCATGAGACTTCTGGTAATTGTTATATTACCACATTATCATATTAGCTTCAAATCATTTCTACTACAAGTTTTGTCACATTATTAGTAAACCATCCACGTTCCTTTTGCAGAAAGAGCAGCACCAAAAGGCAGCCGAAAGCGACGAGTCGTCACAGTCTGCCCAAGTGGGAAACCCGTTTCACCGGCCCCTGAACATACTGAAAAAGGTCCCGGAGGACACACCGCCGTCCTATGGACGTGTGCACGGCGTCGGAGATGGCGCCTCGTGGAAGATGTGCTACCATGAGGAGCTAGAGGAAAGAAGGAAGAGAAAGTTGCTTGCTCAACAGACCATCGACCAGAAGGTCACGCTTGTGATCAATAAGTCTAAAGCTGGGACCAAAGCAGAGCTGGAAGAGATTCTTGATGCAAGGGTCAATGCAACGGTAGCTGGCATCATGACTGACTTCACATCTTCCATTTCCAGCTTGCTTCCGACATTTTTTGAATGGACGAAGAAAAATCCAGATAAAGGGCCAGCGGACTTTTCACCACCAGCACCTTCTCACACCACCGCACATGCTCCCGCTCCTGTTCATAGCAACCCGTCGTCCGTCTCTAGCCAACTCGGTGGGCCTTCGTCTATGGTTGAGCTCGACGCCCTCACGGTAATTACGCGTCATACCCTTGATACGTCTCCAACATATCTATAATTTTTGATTGTTCCATGCTATTATATTATCAACTTTGGATGTTTTATATGCATGAATATGCTTTTTATATTATTTTTGGGACTAACTTATTAATTCAGTGCCCAGTGCCAGTTCCTGTTTTTTCCATGTTTTTGACCTTTTTCAGATAGGAATATCAAATGGAATAAAACTTTCGCCATGATTTTTTATGGAAAATATAAAAAATAGCAGAAGGAAAATATACCGGAGAGGTGGCCTGAGGAAGCCACGAGCCTGGGAGGCGCGCCCCCCTAGCCGCGGCTAGGGGGCTCGTGACCTCCTCGTGGCACCTCTTCGCTTGTTCCCGACGCCATACGGTCTTATAAATACGGAAACTCTCAGAAATAAACCTAGATCGCAAGTTCCGCCACCGCAATCCTCCAGAGCCACCAAAAACCAATCGGGAGACCGTTCCGGCATCCTGCCGGAGGGGAATTCATCACCGGTGACCATCTTCATCAACACCATTGCCTCTCCGATGATGCGTGAGTAGTTCACCACAGACCTTCGTGTCCATAGCTAGTAGATAGATGGCTTGTTCTCTCTCTTTGATCTTCAATACAAAGTTCTCCATGATCTTCATGGTGATCTATCCGATGTAATCTTGTGTTGCGGTGTGTTTGTTGAGATCCGATGAATTGTGGATTTATGATCAGATTATCTATGAATATTATTTGAGTCTCCTCTGATTTCTTATATGCATGATTTTGTATCCTTGTAATTCTCTTCAAGTTATGGGTTTTGTTTGGACAACTTGATCTATAGTTCTTGCAATGGGAGAAGTGCTTGGTTTTGGTTTCATACCGTGCGGTGTGCTCACCTAGTGACAGAAGGGGTAGCGAGGCACGCATCGTGTTGTTGCCATCAAGGGTAAAAAGATAGGGTTTATATCATATTGCATGAATATATCCCTCTACATCATGTCATCTTGCTTAAAGAGTTACTCCGTTTATCATGAACTTAATACACTACACTACTAGGAAAAGGGCTATAGATAACATGTGTGGTGCGCCACTACTATATAGCAGTGGCGCACCATGTGTTGGTGCGCCATTAGTGTGATGGACACTAATGGCGCACCACACCCACGGTGCGCTACTACTAACAAACTTTTTTTTCCAAAACTAGTAATGGCGCATCAGGGCACAGTGCACCACTCACCCAGTGCGCCACTACTAACAAATTTTTTTACTTTTTTTCAAACTAGTAATGGCGCACCACACACACGGTGCACCACTACTAACATTTTCTTTTATTTTTGCAAAACTAGTAATGTCACACCACCTAACTTGTGCGCCATTAGTAACCAGGGTTACTAATGGCGCATTTGTAGGTGGTGCGCCATTAGTAACCTGGGACCAGCTAGATATTTTGGACAGCCACCTACCACACTCACTTTCCCCACTTCATTCTCTGCATCTCCTCCTCCAAGCTTGTCTCGGCTGCCTCCTCCTCCTCACCTCATTTGCACCATAGATTCATCCAAATTAAGTGTTTAAATTACGTTTTTTGATAGGTAAGTAAGGGGAAAGCTTTCTTTATGTTGTAGATCTACTTTTTTCTCCCTCCAACAACGTGCAGATGCACTTTTTATGGCCTAGCTAGATCTATGGATATTGTGGTGTTGCATATGTTTGTGGTGTTGCATATATGTTTGTGTTTGCAGGTACCGGTATTTGAAATGCGATAGTTGCCAATATTTTGCCGGAATGTCGATTCATTTCCGTTTCGGAGAGAATTTGGCACTATGCATTCTTTTTGGTCCTATTTTTAGGCAAAGTCATGCCAAATTTTTTCTTGGTTCTAAAATATCATTTTGCTCTACCCCGCAGGCGACCATGGTCCGCACGATGACCGAAGGCATCATGAATAGGTTTTTGAGCTCCGCGAAGGCCGAGATGCTTCAAAAGAACAAGACGGAGATAAGAGGTCTGTGTCGAAGATGCAAGCTCAGGAGCCTTATGGACCCGGATTCCATATAGGTGCGGGACCACTTGCTCTTGCGTGGTTTCTTGGATGGGTATCGGTGGTAAGGTGATGAAGATGATTATGAAGTCGTCCATGGGGGCTGGGCAAGAAATGAGGAAGGGCATGAGCAAGACAACCGCGGCGAGGGCAGGCGAGAAGGCGAAGAATCTCCAGGACATGATCATGAAGTAGATGCAGTACACAGTCATCATGTAGAAGATGCCGGACATGATGATGAAGAAGATGCCAGAGCAGACGAAGGGCATGATCATGAAGATGAAGATGCCGAAGCAGACGACGATGGACCATCGATGGGCTGGGTGCAGGACCCTCACATTCAAGAGCTGCTTCTCAAGCAGACGGATAACGCAAGAGCTGCCGCCCGAGAGAAAGCCAAGATGGATCAACTGGAGATACACGCAGTTACTCCATTGTATGAAGGATGCAGGCCCGAGGATACCCGCCTGAAAGTAACGCTCATGGCTCTGGAGATGAAGGTAAAACACAAAATGACCGACGCATGCTTCGACGAGAACATGTCATTCTGGCACGAACATCTTCCCAAGGGGAACAAGTGCCTGACCAGTTTCGAGGGGCGAAGAAAATCATGTGTCCTCTGGATTTACCACACGTGAAATACCATGTGTGCATGAACAATTGCATCATTTATCGGGACGAGCACGCGGAGTCTACCATATGTCCGGTGTGCGGCGTCACTCGATACAAGAAGAGGAAGAAAGCTCCTCGAAAAGTGGTGTGGTACTTTCCGATCACTCCTCGTCTGCAGCGGTATTTCGCGGACCCTAAGGTAGCAAAGCTCCTGCGTTGGCACGCGGATAGGGAGGAGAAGAAGCGAGAAGATGACGCAAATGATCCGGAGATAAATAAAAAAGACAAGATGCTGAGTCACCCTAAGGATGCGAGCCAGTGGCAAGCGTTGAACTTCGAACACCCAGAATTTGGGAACGATCCAAGGAACATCGTGCTAGGCGCGAGCACCGATGGAGTCAATCCGTTTGGTAGCCAGAGAAGCACACATAGCACCTGGCCTGTGTTTTTGTGGATGTACAACCTTCTCCCCTGGTTGTGCATGAATAGGAAGTACATTCACATGAGTATGCTAATTGAAGGGCCGAAACAACCAGGGAACGACATCAATCTGTATCTGGGGCTGCTGAAAGAGGAGCTAGACACGCTGTGGAAAACGCCAGCCAATACGTGGGACGCCAGACAAAGAATATTTCCCTATGAGAGCCGCACTGCTCACGACGGTGCACAACTATCTCGGTTACGGATATGTCGCGGGGCAGGTGGTCCTCAGATTTTCTAGATGCGTCAGGTGCATGGATGACACAACGTATCGCTAGCTAGATAGAGATCGCGGGTCTTCGAAAACCGTGTTCATGGGACATCGAAGGTGGCTTCACGATGATGACTCAAGGAGAAAACGCAAGGATCTGTTCGATGGTGAAACCGAACCCCGAAGACGCCCGCGTACGAGGAGCGGCGAGGAAATAGACAAGCTATTGAAAAATTGGAAAGAGTGCCCACCGCCGGGAAAGGCGCTAGAGCCGGGAAAGAAGCGAAAGGCACCAGAGTCGCTGCTGAAGGTATGGAAAATGAGGTTTGTTTTCTGGGACTTGTCGTACTGGAAGATCCTCCGTGTGCCTCACAGCCTTGATGTCATGCATATCACGAAGAACGTGTGCGAGAGTCTACTTGGTACCCTGCTCAACATGCCAGAAAGGACCAAAGATGGGCCGAAAGCAAGGGCAGACTTGAAATCAATGGGCATCAGGGAGGAGCTTCACGCTAATAATGATGATGATGATGATGATGAGGCGAAGCAGGACACGGAAAGTCGTCACAAAGGCAAAAAGGCCAAGAAGACCGGAAATGACTTCCCTCCCGCGTTCTTCACTCTAAGTCAGGAGGAGATCGATCAGTTTTTCACCTGCCTCGTAGGAGTAAAACTTCCTTATGGTTACGCGGGGAAGATAAGCAGATACCTAGACTCAGCGAAGCAGAAGTTCAGCAGGATGAAGTCTCACGACTGTCACGTGTTGATGATGCAAATACTTCCAGTTACAATCCGTGGGATCATGGAGGCGCACATCCGTGAAATGCTATTTGGCCTATGCAACTTTTTCGATGTCATCTCTCGGAAGTCGGTTGGCGTGAGGCAACTCAGAAGGCTACAGGAAGAGATCGTGGTGATACTATGCGAGCTTGAGATGTACTTCCCGCCCGCATTCTTTGACGTTATGGTGCATCTGCTGGTCCATATCGTGGAGGATATCATCCAACTCGGGCCGACGTTCCTACACAGCATGATGCCGTTCGAAAGGATGAATGGTGTCATCAAAGGATACGTTCGCAACATGTCACGTCCAGAGGGAAGCATAGCCAGGGGCTTTGTGACCGAAGAGTGCTTCTCCTACTGCACGAATTATCTAGGCATCGAGAACCCCGTTGGTCTGCCCGTCAACAAGCACCTCGGCAGGCTCGCTGGATGGGGTCGCCGTGAGGGTCGCCACGAAATGCATGTCGACCTCGAGGGTCGACTCGCCGACTTTGAAAGAGAAAACCTAGTCGCGCTACAACACATAGACGTGGTCGATCCTTGGGTGGTAGAGCACAAAACCTTTATTGAGAAGACGTACAATGACCGAGGCCAATAGAGGACGGACGGAGATATAATCAAAGAGCACAACTCATGTTTCACGCGTTGGTTCAAAAAGAAGCTTCTGTCGTACCCTTTACATGAGGATTCTTCCGCGGAAGAACAACTCATATTCGCCTTGTCACAGGGCGCCGAGCACAACCTGATGATGTATGAGGCGTACGATATCAACGGCTACACATTCTACACCGAGGGAAAGGACATGAAGAGCGATGGTTATCAGAACTCCGGGGTAACGATGGAATCCTACACCGGTAACGACAAGGACAGATACTATGGAAGGATCGAGGAGATCTGGGAGCTGAGCTACGCTGGAGAGAAGGTCCCGATGTTCCGTGTCCGATGGGCCAAGAGCGTCCTAAAAGAAGACCGGTATTTCACCACCATGGTTATACCCGAAGCCAAATCCAAGACCGCGGGCGCAAACGCCACCGCGAAAAATGAGCCATGGGTACTGCTTCCCAAGTGGACCAATGCTTCTTCATTACCGACCCGTCAAAGCCCAGTCGTGTTGTCGTGAGGAGAGGCAAAAGGAAGATCATCGGAATGGATGGAGTCGCCAATGAGCATGACTTCGACAAATACGGCGACGCGAAGATGGAACATGACGACGACGACGAAGTACCAGCATACACAACAAGAAGAAGCAGGACCACCCTACCTAAAGGACGTCCGTTCAAAAGAAGAACTCCATTTGCGAAAAATAAGGGCAAGAAGATTGTGAACAAATAGCTAGCTATCATCGATTGTATTTAAATTGTAGCCTTCATTTCTCGATTGTATTTATAAATGTTTTCATATTCATAAATGTTTTAACAATTCACAAATGAATGCAACTAAAAATCCAAAAAAAATTGAAGGTGCACCCCTAGGAGGTGCGCCGGCCATCGGTATACCAATTTTTATGATTTTTTTTCAAATAGTTTCAAATAACAAATTTTATGATATTTTCAAATAACAAATTTGATGATAGTTTTTCATATTCATATTTTTTTTAAATAACAAATAAAAATTATTAGGTGCAACTAAAAAAAAATTACTTATGGCGTACCGTCATTGCTATGGATATACTTATCACGCAACCCTGGGGCAACCCTGGAGGTGCGCCGTTCTATCTTTTGGTCTGCTTCGCCTTCACGCGGGGGGATAGCCACCCCCACCCACCGGAAACTGCCACCCCAATCCCATCCAGCAAGAAACCAAGCAAGCATCGAGGGGTCTCCACGCCGTCCGTCTCTTCCCCGTCGCCGTCCGTCGCCGTCGCGGCCGAGCGCCATCCGTCTTCCCCGTCGCCGTCGCCGCTCTGCCATACCTCGGACGCCGCACCCCGCACCCAACCACCGTCACACCTCCGCCACCCCCCCTTCCGCGGCCGCGCTCCGTCCATCCATCCACCCCACGTCCATCCTCACCCTCCGCCTCCGCGGCCGCATTGCCGACGGAAACCCTCCCCTGCCTCGACCACGCCGCCAGGCTCCGTCGCCGTCTCCGGCGGGATAGAAATGTACAAGCACTTCTCCCCCTTTTCCCACCTCCGATGGCCGGCTGGTTCTTCCCCGGCGGAGCCTGGGTGTGCTCTTTCTCTGTAGAATACTGCGCAATTAAGCAAATTAAGCAGGGGGGCGGCTTCTCAGGTTCCCTAGAAGAACACTAGACAAGTTATGGGCTCTGTTGCACCTCGAAAATATAGTCAAATAGGGAAGCTCTGCTTGAAAGCAATGCCGAGAATGCAATGCATTTAGCCGCTCACGTTCGCCGTCAGTTCATCACCCATGTTCTGCTTAAATTAAATGCAAAAGGATGCAGGGGAGCGGCTTCTCGAGTTCCCAAGAAGAACATTGGACAAGAACAGAGATTTGTCTCTTCTCTCTAGAATACTTGCGATTTGTCGTTACTCTATATATATAATACTTGACGTTTAGTAACAAAATGCTGCAACCAAATTATTGCATCTACTGTTGTGTTCTGAATGAACTGTACTTTGGTGATAAAAAAGAGTCAAGTTTCAGTAGCTATGCTTTATTTTCCTGGAGATCATCAGTAGCTCTGAAGTTCTTTTACCCCATACTACGCCGCGTTTACCTCCAAGCAGAAGTTAATCTGGAAACCTAACCCTTTTTTTTCAAGTTCTGCTGGTTGTTTCGCCGAGTGCACATGACTTATTCAGATTTATGAGCTGATAATGCCAACTAAAGTGCGACATTTATGTACTAGCACATTGTTTGCAAAGCAGGTGTATGCATGGGTGTGATGTCAGTTAGCTCTGAGTGCCCAACATATTTGCAGTTCCAGTCTATACTAATGCATCATGAGTTCATGACTGAAGCATAAGATGTTTCTTCCGGTTCTTACCGACCCAAGCGACCCATAGTTCATGACCCTTGTTCGTCACCCATGTTGTGCTTAAATTAAATGCAAAAAGATGCTGGGGGGCGGCTTTTCAGGTTCCCTAGAAGAACACTAGACAAGAACAAAGATTTGTCCCTTCTCTGTAGAATACTGGTGATTTGTCTTCAGTCTATAGGTTAATTAATGCTCCATATTTAGTAATAAAATGCTGCAGCCAAATTATAGCATCTGCGGTTATGTTCTGGCACTGTCCTTTGGTGATGAACAAGGGTTACGTTTCAGTAACCATCCTTCTTTTTATTCGAGAACTTGAGTATGCATGGCTGTGGTATCAGTTAGCTCTGAAGGCCCAACATACATATTTACAGCTCAGTTCAGTTCAGTTCAGTTCACTTTACACTGAAACATTTCTGTAACCGGCATTCTATACTGTACTAACTACTGTTTTATACTATCCATTGCCTAATCTGCTCATGTGAACTCTAACCTAACCTAACCTAACCAGACCTAGAAAGGTTAACAGAGTAATTAAAGAGAGCAGCAAACCATGTCTCCTCTTTCACTTGAAAAAGAAAGTGGGCAGGTCAGGGAGGGAGGGAAGCTGTTTGTAATGTGTGTGTGTGCTGAAAACATGGTGATGCAGATGTGCACTGCACTTGGGCCATTTCATAGTTGCAGTAGTACCAAATCAAACAAATTAAGCAGTGTGCGGCGCAATTCCTTCATTGGATAATGATTTTGCAGGTACCCCGGAGGCCTTTGAGTTTGCCGGAATGTCGATTAACTTCCGTTCCGGCAAATTCGGGTACTCCATATGTCCTATTTTCAGCAAAGGTCATGCTGAAATTTTCCGTGAATTTTAGCATGACTTTGCTAAAAATAGGACATATGGGGTACTTGCGACTAATGCATGGGCCGGGGTTTGAATTCCCCTAGTCGTTTCTCCCTACTCTGCTCTGCCCACATGCACCTATTGTATACACATATACCTGGACCGTGCCCTCCTTCCGGCCTTGAATCTTGAGCAGCATTATCTTAGGATGCCTCGGTGTCGACAAACCCTGAATGTTGAGACCATGATAATTCCTCACAAACCAACCCTTAAATAACACTGAGCCATTATGCCGTCACCCTTGAAGCCTTGCGGGCATTTGCAACCCTTAGCTTGTTCATTCTGTAGATTTCCAAAATTCAGTTTTGTAGGCCCTTGACAATAACCAACTTTTTGACCATTTTCCCCCCTATTTAGAGCGAAACATGGCCCACAACGATGAGGCTGGCGGTTCGGGCAAGGCATTCTGGGAGCTGTCCCAGGAGATGGAGGAAGAACCACACCGCTATGAGGACGCCGCGGTAGACACCGATCCCGACTACACAACCCCTAGTGGCGTCGGGGATGATACCACTGATGGTGCCGCCGAGGATGCCACCACTGATGATGGCAGCGCATGCACAGATGACAGCCAACCGAAGAGGCAACGGAAGGACCGGCGCCCAAACGTTCTCGGCACCGTCAAGGAGGAATTTACTGAAGTGTCCTCCAAGGGGCATCCAACGACGCCCAAAGAATTAGTCAAGCGGTACTCGGTTCAGCTCGGGTGCATTCTCTAGAGCACCGTCTCGATCAACACCGAGAACCTAAGGCATCGTGACCGAGGGAATTTGCGTAGCCTCCTCTTCACGAAGCTGCACGAACGATACAAGTTCCCCGGTGACGTCGCAATCACACGCCTCTCAGGGAATAAAGTGAACAGTGCCGAGCATGACCCTGTCTACTTGGAGAAGCGCGGTGAAGAAAATTGACAAAGGTGATAGTTATGAGAAGATCAAGGCGAAAAATACGTCCATCAGCGAAGATGACTACAAGGAGTTCAAGATCAAGTGCGAGAGCAGCGCAACCGTGGAATCAAGTCAGTGGGGGAAAGATATGCGGGACTTGAACTTAGGGGTCCACCAACTCGGTCCCGGCGGTTACAGAGTGACGGAACCTATATGGGACAAGGAGGACGCGGAGCGTGCCGAGCAAGGCCTATCGTCCCACTTCGAGAAATACCGTGACAAGCACACCAGGAACTATGTCAGGGCCCGGTACAAGGTGGACCCGGTAACAAAGGAGCTTACCACGGATGCGAAGACCAAGGCGCTTGAGCGTGTTCTGGTAAGGAATACACCCCCGCGTAATTAGCTCCATATGGTTGCATTCTAATTAATGAAGCCAAATTTCTAAATGGTTCACATTCCTTCCGCAGGAGACTGAAAGCAGTAGCGCAGGGTCGTCTCAGAGCTCCCCTTGGGACAACACTTTAAATAGGGCGTTGAATGTAATGGAAAACAAGGATAAGTTCAGTAAGCCGTCGTCAGCTGGTCGTGTGGCCGACAAAGGCTTGTCCATAAAATGGTCGTCATACTATAACGCTGGTGTGCGAAAGAAGAGAAAGACCAGCTCAGAAAGCCAGGCGCGCGAGGTTCAAGAACTCAAGGCACAAGTGGCGCGGATTCCAGAGATGGTCCAAGAGCAAGTGCAACAACAACTGGGAACGACGATCACTGCCATTATGCCTTTCTTGCTATGTTAGGAGGTCGGAGCATAATTGATTTATTGATTGTCATCCCTTGTGTAGAGGTCGGGATCACGCGATGGTTAACTCCTACCAACCCTTCCCCTAGGAGTATGTGTTTAGCACTTTGTTTCGATTACTAATAAAACTTTTGCAATAAGTATATGAGTTCTTCATGATTAATGTGAGTTCAGCTGCCACCTTCACCGAGCCTCAGATAGCCGTGGTGCGAAATATTATCAACCCCAACACACTCAAGAAGGCGGTCTGTGAGCAGAACTCGATCCCATTACAACAAAAGAAGAAGGGACGGAAAAGAAAGAATAACAAGGTTGGTGCGACCCAGCCGGCACCGAGTAGGATCCGTGCTCAGGACAGGCCACCTTCACCTAAGGATATCTCGAGGAGGGTGCATGTGGCGGGTAGGCCGATGCTACCGACTAATCTGCTCAATGCTGCAACCGGTGCTATGCGGAGTCTGCATGATAGTGTTCTTTCTTTGGAGAAGCAGTGTCTCTCCGAGAATGATGTGGCATACCCGGTTTTCGTGGCCAAGGTGCCAGAGGGCAAGGGCTTTGTGGATAGCACCATCGGGGGTACGATCGTCCTGCGGTTTGATGACATCTTCGCTATGTTTAACTTTCAACCGCTGCACTACACCTTCGTTCGGCTATTTTCGTTGAGTATGGAGATGCGGATCATTAGAGACAAGACCCCGGACATCGTGATAGTCGACCCCTTCTACATGCGTGCAAAGATCTTGGGCAGCGCTGGGGACCGGCAAGTCGTGAGTTCACACCTCGAAGGCATCATTCTGGCAAACCCAGATAAGGATAACTTCCTCGTGCCTTACTTTCCCAAGTAAGTCATCCCCTCACCGCCCCGTAACATATGATTTCTTAGATTTCGATCATTCTTTTTTTTCTAACATTCCATGTTTTGTGCAGTGACACACATTGCACACTCATACTCTTAAGCCCGAAATATTCCATGGCCACTTATTTCGACTCGGACCGTCAGTCGAAGAAAGACTACACAAATATCAAGAAAGTTCTTGATGATGTTCTCCCCGGCTACGCCATATCTGGAGGCACCTTCAGCAGGACAATTCGTAGGTACATCAAACATGTGTTCACCCACAATACGATGTTCCCTTGCATCAAGCAGCCGCTTGGCAGTCAGAAGGATGCCTACTATGCCCTCCATCACATGAGGGCGATCGTACGGGACCAGCATCACCTTCTGCTACCAAATAATCTCAAAGATTGGGCCACACGCTTGTCGGAAATCCAGGACGCGGACATCAGACAAGAATTCTATCGCATCCAGTCGGAGTTTGCAGAAATCATCCATAAAGATGTCCTTCGTACCTCGGGGCAGTTCTACCTCAGATATCAACCGTCCAACAGTGAGATAGAAACAACGCTACAAATGCAGGCTGACAACTCCCGCGATTTCATGACCATCACGAAAGACGACGGCTTCATCCACGCTCCGGTCCCTGAGTCGAGTCGAAAGTAGTGCTGCTATGTAGTTCTGAAATGTCGATTGGCTCATGTTGTAATATTAAACTTTAATGAACTTGTATGTCTCTTTGGTTTGGACAGTCGTTCAACTTATATGTAATCGATGCTATTTATTAGTAGGACCATGAATCATGCTATAAATGTGTTGCTTTTCTCTTCCGATCCTTTTGTTGCATACTTATATATTGCTTATGTATTGTCTATGAATTGCTACTAACGTTTTGTTTGGCTAGTGCATAGAGATGCCGTCGTATGTCGTGTACAAGGGTAAGGTTCCCGGAGTCTACGACGACTGGGAGGAGTGTCGGAGACAGGTTCACCGTTTCAGCGGTAACAGTTACAAAGGGTACACCACTAGGGCGGAGGCGGAAGCTAGATATGCACGCTATCTAGCGGGAGAGAGGAGGGAGCGTTGGAGGAACCGGATGAAGACCTGTTTCATCGTGATGACCGCAGCTCTCTTCTATGTGATGGTAGTTTAGATGATCGATATCGACTTGTAATGTGAAGACAAACTCGCTAGTCGCGGTCTTGAGACTTGTAATGTTCTAACTTTGTTCGGTATTTTAAATTTGGAGACTAATATGATGAATTGTATTTGGAGACTAATCTTCTATTGTATTCGATAAATCTACTGTTTATATGTTGTGCTATCTATATTCTGTGCAGTAATATGTTTTGTAACCTGTGGAAATATCAGAAAAGAAAAAAAAACAATCCCTAATAATCATAATAGTGGCGCACCACTCTGCACTTTAGTGGCGCACAGAAGTAAGCACACTAGTGGCACATCATCTACAAGTGCGCCATTAGTAAGCCAGAGCACAAGGTAAATATGGCCCCCTGTGAGGCATACTAATGGCGCACCGTGTGATATACTAATGACGCACTCTCTGGCGTGCCATTAGTATCTGGTATACTAATGGCGCACCAGGGGTGCGCCATTAGTATTAATTACTAGTGGCATGATGCTAGTGGCGCACCTGTAGTGCGCCATTAGTGGGCAAAACAGGTGCGCTACTAGTAGGCCTTTTCCTAGTAGTGCTAGATGCATGCTGGATAGCGGTCGATGTGTGGAGTAATAGTAGTAGATGCATAAAGTATCGGTCTACTTGTCTCGGACATGATGCCTATATGTATGATCATTGCCTTAGATAACATCATGACTTTGCGCGATTCCATCAAATGCTCAACAGTAATTTGTTCACCCACCGTAATACTTGCTAACATGAGAGAAGCCTCTAGTCAACACTATGGCCCCCGGGTCTATTTTACATATTATATATTCAGATCTAAACATAAAAACACCAAAAATACCTTGCTGCAATTTTATTTACTTATTTATATTTATCTATTATCACTATCAGATCTTACCTTGCAAGTAGTCGTAAAGGGATTGACAACCTCTTTATCGCGTTAGGTGCAAGTTTGTTTGTGTTTGTGCAGGTTCCTTGGCACTTCATCTTGATACTCCTACTGGATTGATACCTTGGTTCTCAAACTGAGGGACATACTTACCTCTACCTTGCTGCATCACCCTTTCCTCTTCAAGGGAAAAACCAACGCAAGACAAGAATTCTCCCGTCAACTTGCCAATTTCTGTCACCGTTGCTGAGAAGTAGCAGGAAGAATTTCTGGCGCCGTTTCCGGGGAGTATTCAAGTGAAGCATATCTACAAGTACCTATCACAAACTCATCTCTTGCATTTACATTATTTGCTATTTGCCTCTCGTTTTCCTCTCCCCCACTTCTAAAAAACAAAAATTACAAAAATATTTGCCCTTCTTTATTTGCCTTTTTCGTTCGCCTTTTCTTCCGCTTGCTTTCTGTTTGCTTGTGTGCTTGTCTGCTTGCTAAGTCATCATGTCTGACTCATTCAAACACAAGATTGCTCTGCCTAGGTTTAATGCCTGGGATAGCCCCTCTGTCCTCCCCAAACTCACAAATAATGAGTGAAGACGTCCCGAGGTTGCTAGAGACACTTTCAGTAATATTGATGATGGGGATCCTGTTCTTTTTCACTATTCGCTTAATGAATCCTTAAAAGATGCTTGGGAGAGATTGCTGAGGATTCAAACTAGTCACATCCCTCCTTATCATATTTATACTTAAAAAGCTTTTACGCCGGATTGTCCCACTCGTTGAAACAAATCTTGGATTCTATATTTGATAAGGGTTTCCTTGTAGGAGATGCTTTCGATACCTATGAAAAATGAAAGCTATATTTGGGCATCCCAAGGGAGAAAACGAGACCACTGCCCTCATCTATTTCTACCAAAATGAATCAATAAAAGAAATGAAGGCTAGTTTAGACACGAACTTTCGTAATGTGCTTAATCTTTCTTCCACTATAAATGGTCATGTAATCTCACAAAATAGGAAGATAGATGCTCTCGACAAAAAAGTCTCCCCATGTTTCCAAAGAAAGGACTATGATGATACTTGATTCTATTGCCTTATGCCTAGCTAAGGGCGTTAAACAATAGCGCTTGTTGGGAGGCAATCCAATGAATAGGTTTATTTTTGTTTTTTTACTTTCTCTTTTGTTAAGTCCACACCATCATGATTCTGTTATGATTGTGTTTATTATGTTTTCATTAATGTTTGTGCCAAGTAGAACCTTTATGATTAGTTTTGGTGATAGTTGTTTAATCATGCTGGAAAAAGACAGAAACTTTGTGCTCACGAAATTATTTTTCCTTCCTATCCAGAAATAGCTTTGAGTTGGTTCTGTTTGGTAATGATTGACATGCAAATTTCCCTAATTTTCATAATTGTTTTGGAATTTTTGTTTTATCAGACGTATACGAAATATACAGATTGCTACAGACTGTTCTGTTTTTGACAAATTCTATTTTTGTTGTGTTTATTGCTTATTTTGATGAAACTATGGGTAGTATCGGGGGGTACGAGCCATGGAGAAGTGATAATACAATAATATAACGTCAATCTAAATGGAAATTAAAGTTTACTACAGTACCTAAAAAGTTGGTGGTTTGTTTTCTTATGCTAATGCTATCACGAGTTTCTGTTTAAGTTTTGTGTTGTGAAGTTTTGAAGTTTTGGGTGATGTTCTTATGGACAATGGAATAAAGAGTGGAAAGAGCCTAAGCTTGGGGATGCCCAAGGCATCCCAAGCCAAATTCAAGGACACCAAAAAGCCTAAGCTTGGGGATGCCCCGGGAAGGCATCCCCTCGTTCGTCTTCAATCCATCGTTAACATTACTTGGAGCTATATTTTTATTCACCACATGATATGTGTTTTGCTTGGAGCGTCGTATATTATAGGAGTCTTTGCTTTTTGTTTTGTCACAATCATCCTTGCTGCACACCTTTTTGAGAGAGACATGCACTCATCGTGAATTTGTTAGAATACTCAATGAGCTTCACTTATATCTTTTGAGTTAGGCAATTTAGCTCACACGTGCTTCACTTATATCTTTTGAGCTTGGTAATTTTGCTCACATGTGCTTCACTTATATCTTTTGAGCTTAGTAATTTTGCTCCCATGTTCTTCACTTATATCTTTTGAGATTGGTAATTTTGCTCCCATGCGCTTCACTTATATCTTTTGAGGTAGATAATTTTGCTCTAGTGCTTCACTTAAATCTTTGTAGAGCACGGCGGTGTCATATTTTGTAGAAATAAAAACTCTCGAATCTTCACTTATATCGTTTTGAGAGTGCTCTCTCTAAGTGACTTGGTAATTGGCGTGTGTTATGAAATTAGTCCTAAATATGATAGGCATCCAAAGAGGATATAATAAAAACTTTCATATTCAAGTATATTGATTAGTAAGATAAGTTTGATTCCTCGCAATTAGTTTTGAGATATGGATATGGTAATATTAGAGTTATGTTAGTAGGGTGTTGTGAATCTAGAAATACATGTGTTGAAGTTAGTGATTCCCGTAGCATGCATGTATGGTGAACCGCTATGTTAGGAGGTCGGAGCATAATTGATTTATTGATTGTCATCCCTTGTGTAGAGGTCGGGATCACGCGATGGTTAACTCCTACCAACCCTTCCCCTAGGAGTATGTGTTTAGCACTTTGTTTCGATTACTAATAAAACTTTTGCAATAAGTATATGAGTTCTTCATGATTAATGTGAGTCCAGCTGCCACCTTCACCGAGCCTCAGATAGCCGTGGTGCGAAATATTATCAGCCCCAACACACTCAAGAAGGCGGTCTGTGAGCAAAACTCGATCCCATTACAACAAAAGAAGAAGGGACGGAAAAGAAAGAATAACAAGGGTGGTGCGACCCAGCCGACACCGAGTACGATCCGTGCTCAGGACGGGCCACCTTCACCTAAGGATATCTCGAGGAGGGTGCATGTGGCGGGTAGGCCGATGCTACCGACTAGTCTGCTCAATGCTGCAACCGGTGCTATGCGGAGTCTGCATGACAGTGTTCTTTCTTTGGAGAAGCAGTGTCTCTCCGAGAATGATGTGGCATACCCGGTTTTCGTGGCCAAGGTGCCAGAGGGCAAGGGCTTTGTGGATAGCACCATCGGGGGTACGATCGTCCTGTGGTTTGATGACATCTTCGCTATGTTTAACTTTCAACCGCTGCACTACACCTTCGTTCGGCTATTTTCGTTGAGTATGGAGATGCGGATCATTAGAGACAAGACCCCGGACATCATGATAGTTGACCCCTTCTACATGCGTGCAAAGATCTTGGGCAGCGCTGGGGACCGGCAAGTCGTGAGTTCACACCTCGAAGGCATCATTTTGGCAAACCCAGATAAGGATAACTTCCTCGTGCCTTACTTTCCCGAGTAAGTCATCCCCTCACCGCCCCGTAACATATGATTTCTTAGATTTCGATCATTCTTTTTTTTCTAACATTCCATGTTTTGTGCAGTGACACACATTGCACACTCATCCTCTTAAGCCCGAAATATTCCATGGCCACTTATTTCGACTCAGACCGTCAGTCGAAGAAAGACTACACAAATATCAAGAAAGTTCTTGATGATGTTCTCCCCGGCTATGCCATATCTGGAGGCACCTTTGTTGGAAATATGCCTTAGAGGCAATGATAAATTAGTTATTATCATATTTCCTTGTTCATGATAATCGTTTATTATCCATGCTATAATTGTATTGATCGGAGAATTAAATGCATGTGTGGATACATAGACAAAACCATGTCCCTAGTATGCCTCTAATGGACTAGCTCGTTGATCAAAGGATGGTTAAGGTTTCCTAGCCATGGACATGAGATGTCATTTGATAACGGGATCACATCATTAGGAGAATGATGTGATGGATAAGACCCAAACTACAAACATAGCATACGATCGTGTCAGTTTATTGCTACTGTTTTCTGCATGTCAAGTATATGTTCCTATGACCATGAGATCATGCAACTCACAGATATCGGAGGAGTGCCTTGTGTGTATCAAACGTCGCAACGTAACTGGGTGACTATAAAGGTGCTCTACAGGTATCTTCGATGGTGTCTGTTGAGTTGGCATGGATCGAGACTGGGATTTGTTACTCCGTGTGACGGAGAGGTATGTCGGGGCCCACTCGGTAATGCAACATCACAATAAGCCTTGCAAGAAATGTGACTAATTATTAGTTGCGGGATCTTGTATTACAGAACGAGTAAAGAGACTTGCCGATAACGAGGTTGAACTAGGTATGGAGATACCGACGATCGAATCTCGGGCAAGTAACATACCGAAGAACAAAGGGAACGTTATACGGGATTAACTGAAGAGTTATGTATGGTGGTGACCGAAGTTTGTTCGGAGTCCCAGATGAGATCCTGGACGTCACGAGGAGCTCCGGAATGGTCCGGAGGTAAAGATTCATATATAGGAAGTCCCAGTTTGGCTTCCGGAAAAGTTTCGGGCTCATCGGTAGTGTACCGGGAGTGCCGGTAGTGTACCGGGAGTGCCGGTAGTGTACCGGGAGACCTCCGGGAGGGGTACTTCGACCCCAAGAGGTCCATGGGCTGTGGGAGAATAATAACCAGCCCTTAGTGGGCTGGGAAAACAGCCACAAAGGCCCATGGCGCAGGAGTGAAAGTCCTAAAGCAAAAAGTGGAAAATCAGCCAATAGGAGGCAATCCTACTCCAACTAGGATTGGAGGTGAAGTAGGATTTCTTCCCACCTCCTATTTCGGCCGACCCAAAGGCCTTGGCTGACTCTCCTCTCCTCTCCTCCTATATATACTAGTGGATTGGGTGGTTTTTGGACAGAATTTCCGGCCACGTGCTACCCGTTACACCGGTGCATAGTTTCTCCTCTAGATCGGTTTTCTGCAGCGCTTAGGCGGAGGTCGTCATGAAACTGCACGTGTGCTGAACGCGGAGGTGCCGTCCGTTCGGCGCTAGATCGGAAGGACCGTGAACGAGATCGCGAGACGGTTCGTGACGAGATCGCGGAACGGATCGTGATCAGTTAGCGGGACAGATCGTGATTAAGATCGTGAGACGGATCGTGATGAGATCGCAGGATGGATCGTGATCTGTGCACGAGACGGATCGTGATTGGATCGCGGGACGGATCGTGATGAGATCGCGGGACGCTCGGCGATTTGGATCGCGAAGATGTTCGACTACACCAACCGCATTTCTTAACGCTTCCCGCTTAGGGATCTACAAAGGTATGTAGATCCACTCTCCCTCTCGTAGATGCTCATCACCATGGATAGATCTGCGTGTGCGTAGGAAATTTTTTGTTTCCCATGCGACGTTCCCCAACATAATTTGCACAACAGGGGGTGGGGGCGCCTTCCTCATCGTTTTGTACCCAGAATACTCCCATGCTATATACTTGGACTCATCGAAGAACATCAAGAAAAAGGATTACAAGCACATAAAGAGTGTTCTCAATAGTGCCCTGTTAACCTTCAGCCTGTGTGGTGGATATATCAAGGTGAAAAAGTACAGGAGGAACGGGCTGGTTTTCAGCCATAATACTGACTTCTGCTACATCCAGCAACCGCACATCGGTAAGGCTGATGGATTCTACCTCATGCATCACCTGCTTGTGTTCAGAAGGGATAATCAATGCCTTCGCATGTCAGCTACTACCAACGATGCCGAGATTGTCAACTGGGCCTCAAACATAGGAAAGATACCGGATCATCAAATCCGAGCTGAGTTTTATCACATGCAGTGTGAACTTGCCAAAGTGATCATGAAGCAGGTCCTCGAACCAACAGGGATGTTCTACCATGGGCCAATCACGCAGGATGATGTCCGAGCACTGCTAATCGCTCAACGTCTGGACCTGAAGCCTTTCAACACTAGTAGAATGTCTGTCTGTAGTCCCGGTCGGGATGGGCCTTTAGTACCGGTTCCCCAACCGGTACTAAAGGGTCGGGACTAAAGGTCCAGACCTTTAGTACCGGTTGGCCCATGGACCGGAACTAAAGGCCCACCACGTGGCTGCCTGCGTGGCTGGTGGTGGAGGACCTTTAGTACCGGTTGGTGATTCCAACCCGTACTAAGTGTTCTGTTTTTTTAGCTTTTAGGTTTTAATTTTCCTCTCTATTTTTTGTGTTTTCCATCCATTTCAAATTTATTTTACGGTGCTACATACTATAAACAGTACACAAGTTGATGCATATATATATATGTAATATAATATACAATATCTCATACACAGTATATATACAAATGGAATTACACGTCCATATATATTCCGTACTTATAAATTAAGGCCCAAAACCTGGCCGGGACTAGCTAGCTAGTGCTCCGGATGAAATCTCAGTTTTCTACTACTGATTTCCTGGCATTATTGAGGCGGTAGTATGGAATAGTGCTCTCTGTTTACATCAATGACATGTCAAAGAAGAAATGCCGCAAATTCCTCTTGAAATGCTACAAAGCGTTTCTGTGTTGAGAGCTTCAACATCATCTGCCAAACCTCGAGTTGTCTTTCATGTGCTCTTCTACGACGTATATGACATTCGGTCTTCATGAGAATGTTCTCGCAGAGGAAGTATCCACATAAATTTGTCCCCTGTGGCTGCTTTGCGCACTTTGCAAAAGAATAGAATTCGATAAGATAATTAATAATCAAGCATGCTAATGGTATTGAAACTAGAATTAAAGAGATGCGCGGACCTAGTAGTACTACTTAATTATCTGGATCCTTTTCCACTTCAGCTTTGGTTTCCATTGACGACCGTGATGGTTTTCTTCTATGATCTTTTTCCAAACACGACGCGGCAAAGAAAAAGAACGAAAGAATTATTATAATTACTTTTTATATTAGGAAATAATGAAAGAAAGCGAGGTCGATAAAGATTGAAATTATCGGTCTATCAAAAAATACAAGCCCACGTATGATTGTTCTAGTGTATCTAGTGAGTCGTACACTTGAACAAGTCCATCCGCGAGGATAATATTTAGGAGGATATAGTGGTCTCTACGGAGAATATTATATAATTAAGCAGACATGCATATAACTCATCAACTACACTTGACAGCGAGCTACTAAGCAAAAATAGAATTTGTAGTATACAAGAGAGTAAACACTCACCCCATGTTGTAAGGAAATATTATAGTAGATTTGATATTCATTAGTGCCTTTAGATATTCATTAGTGCGTCAGCTGCAAAGTCCTCGAACTCCCTCTCGATTTTTGTCCACTGCGACCCATCAGCGGGTGCTCTCAACATCCCGTCTTTCTTACGTTCTTCTTTGTGCCATCGCAACAACTTGGCATGCTCTTTGTTTTGGAACAAACGTTTCAAACATGGTATTATAGGAGCATACCACATCACCTTGGCAGGAACCCTCTTCCTGGGGAGTTCGCCCTCCACATCACCAGGGTCATTGATGCGTCTCCAACATATCTATAATTTTTGAACGTTCCATCCTATTATATTATCAACTTTGGATGTTTTCTATGCATGAATATGCTACTTTATATTATTTTTGGGACTAACTTATTAATCCAGTGCCTAGTGCCAGTTCCTGTTTTTCCGTGTTTTTGACCTTTTTCAGATAGGAATATCAAACGGAGTCCAAACGGAATAAAACTTTTGCCATGATTTTTAATGGAAAATAAGAAAAATACCGGAAGAAAAAGATACCGGAGAGGCGGCCCGAGGGAGCCACGAGTCTGGGAGGCGCGCCCCCCTGGCGACGGCTAAGGGGCTCGTGACCTCCTCGTGCCACCTCTCGACTTGTTCCCGACTCCAGACAGCCTTATAAATACGGAAACCCTCAGAAATAAACCTAGATCGCAAGTTCTGCCGCCACGAACCTCCAGAGCAACCAAAAACCATTCGGGAGACCGTTAGGGCATCCTGCCGGAGGGGAATTCATCACCGGTGGCCATCTTCATCAACACCATTGCCTCTCCGATGATGCGTGAGTAGTTCACCTCAGACCTACGGGTCCATAGCTTGTAGCTAGATGGCATATTCTCTCTCTTTGATCTTCAATACAAAGTTCTCCATGATCTTCATGGTGATCTATCCGATGTAATCTTCTTTTGCGGTGTGTTTGTTGAGATCCGATGAATTGTGGATTTATGATCAGATTATCTATGAATATTATTTGAGTCTTTTCTAAATTCTTATATGCATGATTTCATATCCTTGTAATTCTCTTCGAGTTATGGGTTTCGTTTGGCGAACTTGATTTATAGTTCTTGCAATAGGAGAAGTGCTTGGTTTTGGGTTCATACCGTGCTGTGTCCTCACCTAGTGACAGAAGGGGTAGCGAGGCACGCATCATGATGTTGCCATCAAGGGTGAAAAGATGGGGTTTATATCATATTGCATGAATATATCCCTCTACATCATGTCATTTTGCTTAAAGCGTTACTCCGTTTATCATGAACTTAATACACTAGATGCATGCTGGATAGCGGTCGATGTGTGGAGTAATAGTAGTAGATGTAGAAAGTATCGGTCTACTTGTCTCGGACGTGATGCCTATATGTATGATCATTGCCTTAGATATCATCATGACTTTGCGCTATTCTAGAGTTGCTCAACAGTAATTTGTTCACCCACCGTAATACTTGCTTTCATGAGAGAAGCCTCTAGTGAACACTATGGCCCCCGGGTCTATTTTACACATTATATATTCATATCTAAACACCAAAAACACTAAAAATACTTTGCTGCAATTTTATTTACTAATTTATATTCATCTACTATCACTATCATATCTCACTTTGCAAACAATCGTGAAGAGATTGACGACCTCTTTATCGCGTTGGGTGCAAGTTTGCTTGTGTTTTTGCAGGTTCCTTGTTGCCTCATCTTGTTACTCCTACTGGATTGATACCTTGGTTCTCAAACTGAGGGAAATACTTACTGCTACCTTGCTGCATCACCCTTTCCTCTTCAAGGGAAAAACCAACGCAAGTCAAGAAATCTCACATCTACTAGCCAATTTCTAGTGATGATGTAGAGAAGTAGCAGGAAGAATTTCTGGCGCCGTTGCCGGGGAGTATTCAAGTGAAGCACATCTACAAGTACCTATCACAAACCTATCTCTTGCACTTACATTATTTTCTATTTTCTTCTCGTTTTCCTCTCCCCCACTTCTAAAAAAACAAAAATTACAAAAATATTTGCTTTTCTTTATTTGCCTTTTTCTGTTTGCTTGTGTGCTTGTTTACTTGCTAAGTCACCGTGTCTGAAAACACTAAATTGTGTGACTTCTCTAATACTAATAACAATGATTTTATTAGTACTCCAATTGCTCCAGCCACTAGTGCGGAATCATATGAAATTAATGCTGCCTTGTTGAATCTTGATATGAAAGAGCAATTTTCCAGCCTTCCGAGTGAAGATGCCGCGTCCCATCTTAATACCTTTATTGAGTTATGTGATATGAAAAAGAAGAGATACGTGGATAATGATATGATTAAATTGAAGCTATTTCTATTCTCACTGTGAGATCGAGCAAAAACTTGGTTTTCATCTTTACCTAAAAATAGTATTGATTCATGGAACAAGTGTAAATATGCCTTTATTTCCAAGTATTTTCCACCTGCTAAGATTATCTCTCTCTGTAATGATATTATGAATTTTAAGCAACTAGATCATGAACATGTTGCACACTCTTGGGAGAGAATGAAATTGATGATTAGAAATTGTCCCCCTCATGGTCTAAGTCTTTGGATGATTATACAAATTTTCTATGCTGGTTTGAATTTTGCTTCTAGAAATATCTTGGATTCCGCCTCCGGTGGAACTTTTATGGAAATCAAATTAGGAGAAGTTACAAAACTCTTGGATAATATCATGACAAATTATTCTCAATGGCACACTAAAAGGTCACCTACTAGTAAAAAAGTGCATGCTATAGAAGAAATTAACTCTTTGAGTGCTAAGATGGATGAGTTAATGAAATTGGTTTCTATTAAGAGTGTTCTTCTAGATCCTAATGATATTCCTTTATCTTCCTTGATTGAGAATTGCAATGAAAATTTGGATGTTAATTTTGTTGGTAGGAATAATTTTGGTAACAACAATGCTTATAGAGGTAATTTCAATCCTAGGCCTTTTCCTAGTAATTCCTCTAATAATTTTGGAAATTCCTACAACAATGCTCATGGAAATTATAATAAAATACCCTCTTATCTTGAGAGTCATATAAAGGAGTTTATTAATTCGCAAAAGATTTTCAATGCTTCCATAGAAGAAAAACTGCTTAAAATTGATGACTTGGCTAGGACTGTTGATAGAATGTCTCTTGATATTGATGCTTTGAAATTGATATGTGTTCCTACCAAGAATAATATGGATTAAATTTTGAAAGCTATGCGTATTTCTGTGAATGAGAGTAAAGAAAGAACCGCCCAAATTCGTGCTAGACATGAATGGCTCAAAAAGGCGTGTTCTCGTGATGAGAATCACAAAGATCTTAAAGTGCTTGATGTGACTCCTATTGAATCCTTGTTTTATAATGTCAATATTAATTATGATGGGGCTGGATGTGAATCCACTTTGGTTAAGAAACACCCCAAGGATTCGGAGTCTATTTATCTTAATGCTAAGAATACTGAAAGTGGAGTAGAAGATGTCAAAACTTTGAATAGTGATAAAACTATTACTTTGGATCTCAAGGAATTTAATTATGATATCTGCTCTTTGATTGAATGTATTTCCTTGATTCAATCCTTGTTAAACTCTCCACATGCTTATAGCCAAAATAAGGCTTTTACTAAACATATCGTTGATGCTATGATGAAATCTCTTGAAGAGAAACTTGAGTTGGAAATATCTATTCCTAGAAAACTTCATGATGAGTGGGAACCTACTATAAAAATAAAGATTAAAAATTATGAATGCCATGCTTTGTGTGATTTGGGTGCTAGTGTTTCCACAATTCCAAAATCTTTACGTGATGTTCTAGGTTTCAATCAGATTGATGAGTGCTCTCCTAATTTGCATCTTGCGTATTCTACTATTAAGAAACCTATGGGAAGGATTAATGATGTTATTATTATTGCAAATAGGAATTATGTGCCTGTAGATTTCATTGTGCTTTATATTGATTGCAATCCTACATGTCCCATTATTCTTGGTAGACCTTTGCTTAGGACTATTGGTGTGGTTATTGATATGAAGGAAGGGAATATTAGATTTTAATTTCCATTAAAGAAGGGCATGAATTTTTTTCCTATAAAGAGAATAAAATTGCCTTATGAATCTGTTATGAGAGCTACTTATGGTTTGAGTACTAAAGATGATAATACTTGATTCTATTGCCTTATGCCTAGCTAAGGGCGTTTAACAATAGCGCTTGTTGGGAGGCAACCCAATGAATAGGTTTATTTTTGCTCTCTTACTTTCTGTTTTGTTGAGTTAACACCATCATGATTCTGTTATGATTTTGTTTTTTATGTTTTAATTAGTGTTTGTTCCAAGTAGAACCTTTGTGATTAGTTTTGGTGTTAGTTGTTTAATCATGCTGGAAAAAGATAGAAACTTTATGCTCAGGAAATAATTTTTCATTTCTAGCCAGAAAGAGATGTTGAGTTGATTCTTTTTTCTTATGATTGATATGAAAATTTCCCTAATTTTCGTAATTTGTTCATAATTTTTAATTTAACATAGGTATATGAAATATACAGATTGCTACAGACGGTTCTGTTTTTGACAGATTCTGTTTTTGTTGTGTTGATTGCTTATTTTGATGAAACTATGGGTAGTATCGGGGGGTACGAGCCATGGAGAAGTAAGAATACAGTAATATAACATAAATATAAATGTAAATTAAATTTTAATACAGTACCTCAAAGTTTGTGGTTTCTTCTCTTATGATAATGCTTTCACAAGTTTCTGTTTAAGTTTTGTGTTGTGAAGTTTTCAAGTTTTGGGTGATGTTCTTATGGATAATGGAATAAAGAGTGGCAAGAGCCTAAGCTTGGGGATGCCCAAGGCATCCCAATCGAAATTCATGGACACCAAAAAGCCTAAGCTTGGGGATGCCCCAGGAAGGCATCCCCTCTTTCGTCTTCAATCCATCGGTAACGTTACTTGGAGCTATATTTTTATTCACCATATGATATGTGTTTTGCTTGGAGCGTCGTGTATTATAAGAGTATTTGTTTTTTGTTTTGTCACAATCATCCTTGATGCAAACCTTTTGAGAGAGACATGCACTCATCGTGAATTTGTTAGAATACTCAATGATCTTCACTTATATCTTCTGAGCTTGGCAATTTAGCTCACATGAGCTTCACTTATATCTTTTGAGCATGGTAAATTTACTCACATGTACTTCACTTATATCTTTTGAGCTAGATAATTTTTCTCTAGTGCTTCACTTAAATTTTTGTAGAGCACGGCGATGTCATATTTTGTAGAAATACAAACTCTAAAATCTTCACTTATATCATTTTGAGAGTGATCTATCTAAGTAACTTGGTAATTGGCGTGTGTTATGAAATTAGTCCTAAATATGATAGGCATCCAAAGAGGATATAATAAAAAATTCCATATTCAAGTGCATTGATTAGTAAGATAAGTTTGATTCCTCGCATTGAGTTTTGAGATATGGATATGGTAATATTAGAGTTATGTTAGTAGGGTGTTGTGAATCTAGAAATACTTGTGTTGAAGTTAGTGATTCCCGTAACATGCACGTATCGTGAACCGCTATGTTAGGAAGTCGGAGCATAATTTATTTATTGATTGTCATCCTTTGTGTAGAGGCCGGGATCGCGCGATGGTTAACTCCTACCAACCCTTCCCCTAGGAGTATGCGTTTAGCACTTTGTTTTGATTACTAATAATTTTTTTGCAATAAGTATATGAGTTCTTCATGACTAATGTGAGTCCATGGTATAGATGCACTTTCACCTTCCACCATTGCTACCCTCTCTAGTGCCGCGCAACTTTCGCCGGTGCACAAACACACCATTGCCTTCCTCAAAATAGCCACCATAACCACCTATTATGGCATTTTCATAGCCATTCCGAGATATATTGCCATGCAACTTTAACCGTTTCGTTTCTTATGACATGCACCATCATTGTCATATTGCTTTGCATGATCGTAAGATATCTAGCATGATGTTTTCATGGCTTCTTCGTTTTTTGATGTTATTGCTACGCTAGATCATTGCACATCCCGGTACACCGCCGGAGGCATTCATATAGAGTCATATATTGTTCTAATTATCGATTTGTAAGTAAATAAAAGTGTGATGATCATCATTATTAGAGCATTGTCCCATGTGAGTAAATAAAAGAGGCCAAAGATGCCTACCAAGTAAAAGAGGCCAAAGTGCCAAAAAAATGAGAGAAAAAGAGAGAAGGGACAATGCTACTATCTTTTACCACACTTGTGCTGCAAATAGCACCATGTTCTTCATGACAGAGAGTCTCTTGCTTTGTCACTTTCATATGCTAGTGGAAATTTTCATTATATAACTTGGCTTGTATATTCCAATGATGGGCTTCCTCAAAACTGCCCTAGGTCTTCGTGAGCAAGCAAGTTGGGTGCACACCCACTAGTTTTCATTTGTGAGCTTTCATACAGTTATATCTCTAGTGCATCCGTTACATGGCAATCCCTACTCATTCACATTGATATCTATTAATGGGCATCTCCGTAACCTATTGATACGCCAAATAAATGTGACCATCTCCTCCTTTTTGCCTCAGAACCTCCACCACACTCTATTCAACCTATAGTGCTATATCCATGGCTCACGCTCATATATTGCATGAGAGTTGAAAAAGTTTGAAAAAAATAAGAGTGCAAAAAGAATTACATGATCAATACCGGGATTGTTCATGATTTAAAATCGTTGTGTGGGGATGATGGAGCATAGCCAGACTAGTTGATTTTGTCGGGATAACTTCCTTTAGCTTTGTTATTTCGAAAGTTCATGATTACTTTGCTATTATGCTTGAAGTATTATTGTTTTCAAGTCAATATTAAACTATTTTTTTGAATCTTACGGATATGAACATTCATGTCACAATAAAGAGATTAAATGAAACTAATATGTTAGGTAGCATTCCACATCAAAAATTCGTTCTTTATCACTTCCCTACTCGAGGACGAGCAGGAGTTAAGCTTGGGGATGCTTGATACGTCTCCAACATATCTATAATTTTTGATCATTCCATGCTATTATATTATCAACTTTGGATGTTTTCTATGCTTGAATATGCTATTTTATATTATTTTGGGACTAACTTATCAATCCAGTGCACAGTGCCAGTTCCTGTTTTTTCTGTGTTTTGGACCTTTTCAGATAGGAATATCAAACGGAGTCCAAACGGAATAAAACTTTCGCCATGATTTTTTATGGAAAATATGAAAAATATCGGAAGATAAAGATACCGGAGAGGCGGCCCGAGGGAGCCACGAGCCTGGGAGGCGCGCCCCCTGGCCGCGGCTAGGGGGCTCGTGACCTCCTCGTGCCACCTCTCGACTTGTTCCCGACTCCAGACGGCCTTATAAATACGGAAACCCTCAGAAATAAACCTAGATCGCAAGTTCCTCCGCCACAGACCTCCAGAGCCAGCAAAAACCAATCGGGAGACCATTCGGGCATCCTGCCGGAGGGGAATTCATCACCGGTGGCCATCTTCATCAACACCATTGCCTCTCCGATGATGCGTGAGTAGTTCACCTCAGACCTATGGGTCCATAGCTAGTAGCTAGATGGCTTCTTCTCTCTCTTTGATCTTCAATACAAAGTTCTCCATGATCTTCATGGTGATCTATCCGATGTAATCTTCTTTTGAGGTGTGTTTGTTGAGATCCGATGAATTGTGGATTTATGATCAGATTATCTATGAATATTATTTAAGTCTATTCTGAATTCTTATATGCATGATTTCATATCCTTGTAATTCTCTTCGAGTTATGGGTTTTGTTTGTCCAACTTGATCTATAGTTCTTGCAATGGGAGAAGTGCTTGGTTTTGGGTTCATACCGTGCGGTGTCCTCACCTAGTGACAGAAGGGGTAGCGAGGCACGCATCATGTTGTTGCCATCAAGGGTAAAAAGATGGGGTTTATATCATATTGCATGAATCGATCCCTGTGCATCATGTCATCTTGCTTAAAGCGTTACTCCGTTTATCATGAACTTAATACACTAGAAGCATGCTGGATAGCGGTCGATGTGTGGAGTAATAGTAGTAGATGCAGAAAGTATCGGTCTACTTGTCTCGGACGTGATGCCTATATGTATGAGCATTGCATTAGATATCGTCATGACTTTGTGCTATTCTATCAATTGCTCAACAGTAATTTGTTCACCCACCATAATACTTGCTTTCATGAGAGAAGCCTCTAGTGAACACTATGGCCCCCGGGTCTATTTTACACATTATATATTCAGATCTAAACGCCAAAAACACTAAAAATACTTTGTTGCAATTTTATTTACTAATTTATATTCATCTACTATCACTATCAGATCTCACTTTGCAAACAATCGTGAAGTGATTGACAACCTCTTTATCGCGTTGGGTGCAAGTCTGCTTGTGTTTGTGCAGGTTCCTTGTTGCCTCATCTTTTTACTCCTACTGGATTGATACCTTGGTTCTCAAACTGAGGGAAATACTTACCGCTACCTTGCTGCATCACCCTTTCCTCTTCCAGGGAAAAACCAACGCAAGTCAAGAAATCTCACATCAACTAGCCAATTTCTGGTGACGTTGTAGAGAAGTAGCAATCATCACGGGGGATCTTATAGCGCAGTGCACCACATACCGGCTATGCATCCAAATTCTCGTACTCCTCACGGCGGTATAGGATGCAGTCATTAGGGCATGCATGTATCTTCTGCACCTCTAATCCTAGAGGGCAACCAACCTTCTTTGCTTCGTACATACTTTCAGGCAATTCGTTATCCTTTGGAAGCATCTTGTTTATCATTATCAGTAATTCTTGAAATCCCTTGTCAGTTACACCATTCTTCGCCTTCCATTGCAGCAATTCCAGTGTGGTACCCAGCTTTTTCTGGTCATCTTCACAATTTGGATACAAGAATTTCTTGTGATCCTCTAACATGCGCTTCAACTTCAACCTCTCATTGTCACTTTCGCAGTTTCTCTTTGCATCAACAATGACCCGACCAAAATCATTAACAGGCTCATCTGATGTCTCTTCTTTAGCTTCCCCCATTGATGCCTCTTCTTCAGCTCCCCCCATTGTTGTGTCGGCGAAAGGATAGTTGTCATCATCCTCTTCTTCTTCATTGTCTTCCATTATAACCCCTCTTTCTCCGTGCTTGTCCCAACAGCTATAGCCGGACATGCAACCAGACTTCGACAGGAGTTAGTGTAGGGTTTTTGAGGTAGAGTAATTCCAATCATTCTTACAGTCACGACATGGACAACACATGAAACCACTCTTTTTGTTTGTCTCAGCCACATGAATAAAATCATGCAGGCCATTAAGGAACCCTGGACTTAGTCGGTCATCGTACATCCATTCTTGGCTCATGTTCACTACACAACATCGAAGTGACCAAATTAATACAACTTCATCATCACATTACAACCAAAGTAGAGCTAGCAGTGACCAAATGTTATTACTGCAAATAATAGGTACTTATAGTTCATACATACATCTCATAAAATAACATAGAACTATCTAAAACATTTAAATGCAACAACAAATGCAATCATAATCTCAACTAAGATAACAATTGAGCCAACGACATAATGATACCAAGCCTCTTTATCAATGGCATATTTTCTAATCTTTCTAAGCTTCAAGCGCATTCCAGCCATCTTGTTCTTGTGATCATCGACGATATCGGCAACATGCAAATCCAATCGCATCTTCTCATCTTTAGTTCTTTTAATTTTTCTTTCAAATGATCAATTTATTTTTCAACTTGTGTTAACTTCTCAAGCAAAATTGCATAGTCGGTTTGAATTTCTGGTTCAACTACTTCCTATAGATAAAAACATCTACGTCAATTTGGTGGCATAATTAATTGTCATAGACTGGAAGAGGGCCGACGTGGGTGGATACCATAACCATGACACTATAGAATAACTAACAATAATACAAGTCAGCAAATTGTACACGCAGCTATCTAAATCATACAAGTAAGTTTTTTTAACAAAAATGTTTTAAGAAGAACAAGAGACTCACCAAGGTGGCCGGTGCCGCGACGAGACGGTGCGGGCGATCGACGGTGGTGGATGGGAAGGCACCAAATAAACCACACCTACACATATGCAACCTAACAAGTTAATTTGAGCTCAAATTGCATATAAATCAAATAAATTCCCACATAATGATCACTCCCCCAAAACCTAGCTAAAACCGAGAAATCACATATGTTTGAGCATACCGCAAGCTAATCTAGCAATGAGAGATGAAGGGGCAAAGTTGCTAACCTTTGTGAACACTTGGATAGATGGGGTGCCTTCAAATATTGACAAATCCTTGGAAAAATGGAGGATGAGCTTCGAGCAAGAAGAAGAACAGGGGAGAAAACAGAGAAATGAGAGCCCCTTCGATCGGTTGCGGACCAAAAGCATATATAGGAAGTCTTTAGTACCGGTTGGTGTCAACAACCGGTACTAAAGGGCAACCTTTAGTACTGGTTCGTGCCACGAACCGGTACTAAAGAGGCACGCGGGGCCCAAGTCTGACCAAAAGCCTGCCATGCCCCCTTTAGTACCGGTTCATGACATGAACCGGTACTAAAGGTCCCTTACGAGCCGGTACTAAAGGTCGCCCTGCTCCTAGCCGTTGGAGCCGGCACGAACAGGGACTAATAGCCTCTTTAGAACTTGCTCGTAACCAGACTGGGACTAATGCGTTGGACAAAATGTCTGTTTTCTACTAGTGCAAGAAGCTCGGGTACTTCCTCCTTGACTATGAAGATTGGACCGAGGACTGATTTTCGTTGACAATATATGTGTCTCTAGCGTCCATACGAAACTATGTGATGTAATTAAACCGTGGTCCTGAAGTAGCGTAGATTGCTCTAGTTGATTAGTTTGGGTATGAGGAACTTCATCATTTATGTTTACTATAGGTTGCTTGTATTTTCCTAATTATGGCTCTTTGTGTTCTTAAGTACATTATGTTGCATATTATCGTTCACGATGCAGGTACATAGATTAGAGATGGCAAAGGGCTGCTATGCCGTGTTCGTTGGGAATGTTCCAGGAGTCTACGACCACTGGCCAGACGCTCAGGCCCAAGTGGACAAGTATCCGGGTGCTAGCCACGGAGGGTTCGACAGCAGAGCCAAAGCGGAAAGGAGTTACTTGAGGTGGACGCTCCGGCAAGAGCGGGGGCGGAATCGTCGGTGCCTGAAGTACTACCTAGTCGCGGTCTTGCTCATGCTGATCGCTCTTCTCTTCTACGTCATGGTTTAGATAGAGATGGTGAAACTTGTGTGTGTGTGCCATGACCATGCTGTTGCACTTATTCAAGAAATGACATGACTTGTGTATCACTATTTTCGAGATGTGATGATATTTGTGTTGAATGGTGATGATGATGGTATGACGAGACTACTGTATGTGTATGATATGATGATAATAGTGTGTGTTTATTGTGATCTGATGAAAATACTGTATAGAGACTGTATAAATACATCACGAAAATGTAGAGGGGGTATGAATCTGTGAAAGCAGCACTGAAACGCATCTAGCAGCCGCGCTGGATTAGCAGCAACGCTTGACTTTATGCAGTGATACAGATAGTTAGCAGTAACGCTGGTCAGTGCAGCGCTAGTGCTAACCAGACTTAGCAGTAGCGCTGCACCAACCAACACTATTGCTACAACTTAGCTGTAGCGTCTTAACAGTAGCGCTGGACCCAGCACTACTTGTAAGGGTATTTCCAGCGCTACTATTAGCCTTTCTCCTAATAGTGATATGCCTACTATTTCTAAAATAAAAATATCATGGGCACTTTCGAACTGGGTCCCTCGGTGCTGGTGCTGGGCCACTGGGAGCTGGCGTTGGCGCTAGCGCTCTGCCAGGGACGAAGCATCGATCGCTGGTGCAGGTTGCTCGATCGTTGTTTCTTAAAAAAATTGTTGGATCTTTCGTGATGGGTAAGATGGAAACGTGATAGATGGTTTAAAAAACAACGGGATCAGAGGAATTGATCGATCACGAAACCACAACAAGGCAATAGCAGTAGTGACGACGTCGCTACAGGAAACCGAAAGGCGGGTGATAGGCGCCGGTCCACCGACCTAAATTCCAGGACACACACGTGTCCGACGGAGTCTTTGTCCGGTCGACTGGTTGGTGTCGTTTCCCAATCCGGAAATGGGATTGTCGCCTTCCCCTCGTCATAATCGGATCGATCGGCAATCAAATTGGGCAGCTGCCCCTGTTTCCTGCCACTCCCAATTCCCAAATTTCACACTCGACGCCTCATCGCCTCGTTGGATCGATCGGCGACGCCGGCCGATTCCAGGTGCTTCACGGCTTCCATCCTCCGTGTGCTTCACGGCTTCAAAATAGTAAACATGTTGCTTGCCGGTAGCGAGTCCTCGTTTCCGATTAACTTCGGCTCCTAATTCCTAATTAGTAATTTTCTAATTAACTTTTGACACGGATATTTACTTCGTTAGAGATCGGTTTTTGTCTACTTAGTTAAAGATGGCACAGGATACGAAACAAGACGAGTTAGATGGTACGTCTAATTGCAAAATTTTGCCGCATGATCTTCATTTAAAATCAGCCACGGTATGACTTTAATTTTATTTTATTCATCTTTTGTATCTTGTATTTTAATAATACAAATTTGAGTCATCATGGGAACTCATATTGATGTTAACTTGAATAATATGAGATAAGGCCCCATTTTCAGTTTCACACAGGGCCCCGGATTTTGTCGGCCCGGCCCTGTCATGGACTACCTCAAGTGGTCCAGGACGAAACCGGCCAAATGGGGTGCTCGGCCCGGCACACCTGGCCGAGAGTGAACGTGGCCACCACACCCTAATCCAAGACTCCATCACTTTGCATTACAATTGACGGCCGGTTATTATTCTACATCATATACTTACTAGCACAATGCACGCGCGTTGCTACGAAGCAATAATAAACAAGGAATTACCATAAGCTTAGGAAATCATCATAAGATGATGGTGTCTGGTGACTGTTGCAAGGTTCACCATTAAAAAAAGAGCGTAAACATAACAAAAGATCATGTTGTAGTTGCGAAAGAGTCTCGAGCGACCATAGCAGGTCCTCCATAAGATTTATAGTGAGATAGATTTTGAATTTTGAACATAGGAGAATGGGTGTGAGCAAGTTAAATCGCCGCATTGGAGCCGAAAGAATTGGCTGAGAGGAGAAACTAAAATCAAGACCGTGATTTTGAATTGGAGGCTTACTTGAATATGAGACAGGTGTCACACATTGTAAAAGTAACATTTGTTTATTTGTCTCTTGAAAGGTTGCTAGTCTAGCATGTAGGTAGTGTATTTGTTTATTTGTGTGGTCTCACATATGAACTCACCACCAACTTCAACCTTTATAAGTAAGAAAGATAGCACAAAGGCTTCATACGCCTTAATTTTGGGTATTTGAAAAATCAGGCATTTCAATATATATGAATTTCATATTCAATTGCAATAAGCTGAGTTATTGTCGAATTCTTATGTTAGGCGTTCACGAAAATAGTCAAGACACGAATTCAATGCAAAACAGTGTTAGTCCAACAACTTCCAACTATGAACACTATGTCATATACTTTGCGTGAATATAAATCAATCCATCTTCTCTGAAGCTGGAGCATCGAGTTTTAGTAGTTACAACACTTCCCATCGTAGTCACACTTTATGGCAACTGGGGGGAAACGGAAAGCTAGTCCTAGACATACGAAAAGGTCAGAGAAACATCATGGAATAAGAGACATTGGGGATAAAAGAATAAGTCTTGAGAAAGAGATAGTCCTAAGATGTGCACTGAAACTTGCTCAAGGATGCATCACCTTGCCACTTTGCCAGGCGCGCACTTGGCCTTAACTAAAATGATGACAGAGATAAAAAGGGACACGTATTTTTTTTGTTAGGAAGAAAATACACCAAGGTCCTAGATGTCGACATTCCGCATACATTAATCCATACAGTTTTCTTAATTTGTGTTTCATACCTATTAGTTTGCATAACAACTAATTGTTTGCTTGATATATAAGTTCATATACGGTTTGCGGATGACAAAGAATTATACACAATAATGTTACCAAATTGTGGAACAAATGTCTAATTTTAATATTATTGCATATGAAATCCAATGTCTTGTGTGAAACAGAAGATACACTAGTAGAAAAAGGCTCATTTGTTCCGGTTCGTAAGGCCTATTTGTCCCAGTTCAGAACCCCTTCTGTCCCGGTTCAGAACCGGCACTAAAGGGTCGGGACTAAAACCCAAAACCATTATTCCCGGTTCGCTTACCAACCGGGACAGAAGGGGCTCCACGTGGCCGGTGCTGGGAGCCCAGGCAGGAGGACCTTTAGTCCCGGTTGGTAACACCAGCCGGGACCAAAAGGCATCCACGCATCAGCATCTAGCAGTTGCTAAGTTTTTTTGAAAGGGAGGGGGGTTATCGGGTTTTGGACGGTTAATTTAGGGGTTTTATATTGTTTTCGGTAGCTAATTAATAGAGAGAAGTATCCTCTGTTTCTCCGTGCTTGGTCGACGCTAGCTACTATAGTGAGAACTCGACACGCTAGCTAGTAAGCAAATGAAGGAACCATTAAGTACAGAAGATCGTCATGAACATATAGAGATAGAAGTGATAGATCTCTCTTTCTCCGAGAGATTGGTCGTACAACAAGTTTTCGTATATCTATCCGACGGTACTAGCTACATATATACAATATAAGATCTCTTACAATCCCTAACATCTAATGTCCAATTTCAATGGTATTCTCCGGCTTTATTTATGACGTGGTCAAGAAAGAATCCTGCCAATTCTTCTTGAATTGCTCGTATGTGATCACGTGATAGGAGTTCATCCCGCATCTGCCACATCTAATTTGAAGAAGGGGGTCAATACATATATATGATAATAAAATAAAATTGTGAATATTATTGCTTACGCACTTGAAATTGTTTGTCAGAGTAGCCCCGCATAGGGGTCGTCGCGTTGTAGATGAACTCGCAAATGTAGTATCCACAAAAATCATTCCCGGCTTCCTGTCACAAGCACTTTACGAGAAATAGAGTTCAATCAAACTGATAAATCAAGCATGATAAATGGTATTGATGAAACTAGAATCAGTGGGAGATGCGCGGAACTAACTAGTAGTACTTATTTCCAGGTGTGTAAATCGCAGCTCCCTCGGCAGTGCCGGAACAATTGCTATGAACTGTTTCCAAACCCTGCTAGACAAAGAAAATAATTACTTCATATCAGGAAATGAACAAAGTTGCCGATATGATGCGATAATGATCGATTGAACTTACTTCTGGAGCATTTTAGTCATGCCCGCATATTCCTGGGGATCTTTTCGTTTCGAGTCTAAGACGATTACTACTCCCCGCTCAAGCTTAATCTCTAGCAGAATAAAGTGTAAACTGCGCATGCATGCATAACTCATCAATTACATTACTATAAACCTCGAGTAATAAGGGAAACCGAATATGTACAAGACAGTAACACTCACTTGAAGTTGTAAGGAAAGAGTATTGTCCCTTTGTTTTGATTTTTAAGCAACGATTGTAGAAAGTACTTCTCGGTTTGTGTGGCATTCTTTTGAACCCTATAATCATGTATGGTATTTGGGTCAATGAACCCAATGTCATAGATTTGTGTTTTTCTGCATTCGACGATCTTCAATCTGCATAATATAGCGAGGATAATTATATATACATGCAATGAAAGAGCTGAGCTATATACATAGAGAGACTTAATTATAGGAGTAGTACTTACAGACAATAGCAAGTCATCATTGTTTTGTCGAGGGCCTTTTGATTGTATAACTGGAATATCTCCTCAAATTCAACATTCAACAGTTTCATTCCAACGAGGTCGTGCTCCTCTTTAACTGACAGTATCAAAGAATCCTTCCCGGACTCGCGGCAGGTTTTCATGTAACATTCATGGAATTTTCGCATCATCGTTGTTAGAGGAGGATGATCAGGTTTGACGAGAGGCCGCCCGCGCCGGTAACGGAGTTCGTCCACCTCCAACGGCTTAAACTGTACATCATTGCTCAGGTAATCACCAAGTTTGGTACTGGGCACCATCCCCGAATGATTAGACACGATATCGCTACACCCTGAGCAGGGGGCACGATTGGTTCGTCTGTTCGCTGAGCTGGGGATTTTTTTTGCCACTTCTTTGTTTTTCTAACCTTGCATGACTGGAAGTAATTCCCGGCCTCCACGCATCTTGATATGTCTTTTTAATACAGCGATCAAAGTTGGAATCCAGCGGAGGCGGTGGTGGTCGCTTCAGGGCATCGATAGGGCGCATCGCTTTGACCGGATCTATCTTCTCCTTCAGAGGTGGAGTTTTCTTTGCAAAATGGGCCATCAATTCGGCCTGACATATCTCCTCATTTTCAGACTCGGTCCTCTCATATGGTAACTTTTCCAGAGGCTTGAGAGATGGACCGTATCTGTATCCCCTCCTGCCTATGCTTGTACTGCTAGCCGCCGGAGCGGCAGCGCCTCCCGTCCGTTGTTGCTTACTAGGCGCCGGAGGAGCCGGAGCGGCGGCGTCTGTCTTCCACCGTTGCCGACGAGGCTGAGGAGGAGGCGTACTCTTCTGACGTGCCGGAGTAGGCGAAGGAGGAGGCGGAGTGCCCTCACGTGTCGGAGGAGCCGGAGAAGGAGGCGGTGTGCCCTGATCATTCGCCGAAGGAGGAGGAGGAGGCAGAGCGCCCTGATTCGCCTGAGGAGAAGGAGGAGGCAGACGCGTCCAGTTTGGAAGCTTGATGTACTCCTTTTTCCATAGACATGTACTCCTTAGGGCACGAACCAGATTATTCTCTCCTTCACCTGTAGAGTGGTCAAGCTCGAGGTCCTCAAATTCCTTCATTACTTCATCCACCATCACAACAACATAGACATGTGGTAATCGGACGACAATGAAAAGTTCCGTTGGGTTGAGGAAGTGCAGCAGAGCCGACAACCGCCTTGAAAGTGAGGTTGCGACATTTCGTCATAAGCTCGCAATGTTGAGCCTCCGTGATAGTATCCATGGGGTTGCTAGGAGACGTGAAGTCTGGCTGAATGGGCTCCGTGGAAGCGATGCTGCTTCTCTGCTAAGATGGCGAGGTAGCTTCTGGGGTAGCTTCGTGCCGCTGAGATGGTTGACCGTCAGCTCGCTGGCTCTGAGCTTCCTCTAGCTTTTGTAGTCTTGCGTTGAGCTTCTAAATTTTGCTCAGCTCCGCATTCCTCTTTCTCTCCCGGCTTCTGTAATCGCCTGCGTCGGGAAACCCAACCTTCCACGAAACGTAGCCTGGTGTGCCTCGTGTTCGTCCAGGGTGCTCAGCATTCCCTAGGGCTTCAGTCATCTCGTTCTTCTCTCTGTTGGGAATTAACGTCCCTTCCTATGCTACGGTGATATACTTCTGAAGCTTGTTCATGGGTATTGCAAGTTGCTCATCCATCCAACGGCACTTCCCTGTTTCATGGTCCAAAGTTCCCCCAACCCCGAAGAACCAAATCCTTGAACGGTCTGGCCAGTTCAATGTTTGTGGTACGACGTTTTTAGCAATCAGGTCATTCTCAGCTTTGTCGCATAGCGGTCGGGCTTTGAGGTAGCCACCTGACCCCATGTGATGGTGATACTGCTTCTTTGCATCATTGACCTTGTTTGTCTCTGACATTTTCTTACTCTTGTCCGATGTCTTGTAGTCCACAACTGCGGGCCAGTAATCTCTTATCTTCTCAAATCGGTCGGTGAATTCTAGAGTCTTCCCTTTGTCGACAAACTTTGATTTCAACTCATTCTTCCAACTCCTGAATAGATCTGCCATCTTATTAAGAGCACACGCCTTGACCAGTGGCTCTATAACCGGGTTATTCTAATCATCCTCCGGCGATAGGGTGAAATTTGCATTCAGCGCGGTCCAAAGATCATCTTTCTGTCTATTGGTGACATAATCACCTTCAACGGCGCCGTCCTTAGGCTTATTCCATTGCTTGATGCTGATCAGGATGTTGTCCCTAACAATAGCTTTGCACTGAGTTTAAAATGCGTTCTTGGTCCGCTTGGGTTCAATCGGAAGGCCATCATGTTGGGTAACGTTGCATGGGAAACAAAAAATTTCCTACGCACACACAAGATCTATCCATGTGATGAGCATTTATGAGAGGGAGAGTGGATCTACATACCCTTGTAGATCGCTAAGCAGGAAGCGTTAAGAAACGCGGTTGGTGTAGTCGAACGTCTTCGCGATCCAAATCGCCGAGCGTCCCGCGACCTCATCATGATCTGTCCCGCGATCTCATCACGATCCGTCTCGTGAACTCATCATGATCCGTCCCGCGATCTCATCACAAACCGTCTCGCGATCTTGATCACGGTCCTTCCGATCTAGCACCGAACGGACGACACCTCCGCGTTCAGCACACGTGCATCTTGATGACAATCTCCACCGTCTTGATCCAGCAAGAGGAAGTGGAGAGGAAGAAGAGTTCACCGGCAGCGTGACGGCGCTCTGGTGATGGTGGTGGAGCAATTCCAGCAAGACTTCGCCTAAGCACTGCAGAAATCCGATCTGGAGGAGAAACTATGCACTGGAGGAACGGGTAGCACGTGGCTAAAATATGGTGCCAAAAAACCCTAAAACCTCTAGTATATATAAGATTAAGAGAGGAGGAGTCTTGTACCTCAAAGGACCAGCAATTGGGTCGGCCAAATCAAGTGGGAGAGGTGGAATCCACCTCCAATCCTAGTAGGACTAGGATTCACCCAATTTTGCCTTTTTCCAACTTTTTCTCTTTGGGCTTTTCTTCCCAGCCTTATGGGCCTTGTGTGGGATTTCCACCAGCCCACTAAGGGCTGGTATTTACTCTCCCACACCCCATGTAGCCTCTTGGGTCGAAATACCCCTCCCGATGGTCTCTCGGTACACTCCCGGCACTCCCGGTACACTACCGATGAGCCTGAATTTTTCCGGCGACCAAAACAAGACTTCCTATATATGAATCTTTACCTCCGGACCATTTCGGAGCTCCTCGTGACGTCCGGGGTCTCATCCGGGACTCCGAACAACCTTCATTAACCACCATACATAACTCTATACTACCGAAATGTCACCAAACCTTAAGTGTGCAGACCCTGCAGGTTCGAGAACTATGTAGACATGACCGAGACACCTCTACGGTCAATAAACAATAGCGGGACCTGGATTCCCATATTGGTTCCTACATATTCTATGAAGATCTTTATCGGTCGAACCTCTATGTCAAGGATTCAGTTAATCCCGTATGATGTTCCCTTTGTTCTTCGGTATGTTACTTGCCCGAGATTCGATCGTCGGCAACTCCATACCTAGTTCAACCTCGTTACTGGCAAGTCTCTTTACTCGTTCCGTAATACAAGATCCCGCAACTAACAATTAGTCACATTTCTTGCAAGGCTTATGGTGATGTTGCATTACCGAGTGGGCCCCGAGATACTAACAAATCCTAGTCTCGATCCATGCCAACTCAATAGACACCTTCGGAGATACCTGTAGAGCACCTCTATAGTCACCCAGTTACGTTGCAACGTTTGATACACACAAGGAATCTCTTCCGATGTCCATGAGTTGCATGATCTCATGGTCATAGGAACACATACTTGACATGCAGAAAACAGTAGCAATAAACTGACACGATCATATGCTACGTTTGTAGTTTGGGTCTTGTCCATCACATCATTCTCCTAATGATGTGATCCCATTATCAAATGACATCTCATGTCCATGGCTAGGAAACCTTAACCATCTTTTGATCAACGAGCTAGTCTATTAGAGGCATATTAGGGACATGGTTTTGTCTATGTATCCACACATGCATCTAAGTCTCCGATCAATACAATTGTAGCATAGATAATAAACGACTATCATGAACAACGAAATATGATAATAACTAATTTATTATTGCCTCTAGGGCATATTTCCAATAGACTCCCACTTGCACTAGAGTCAATAATCTAGTTCACATCACCATGTGATTCGCATTGTTATGAATCTAACACCCAATTAGTTCTAGGGCTCGATCATGGTTTGCATGTGAGAGAGGTCTTATAGTCAACGGGTCTATGACATTCAGATCCGCGTGTACTTTGCAAATATCTATGTCAAACCATAAACACTGCTACCACATTCCACCTGGTACTATTCCAAATGGCTGCTCCACTATACGTATCCAGATTGCTACTATGAGTCATCCGGATGGGTGTTAATGCTTGCATCGACGTAACTCTTTATGACGAACTCTTTATCACCTCCATAATCGAGAAACATCTCCTTAGTCTTTTAGTTACTAAGGATAATCTTGACCGCTGTCCAGTGATCCACTCCTGGATCACTTTTGTACCCCTTGACAGACTCATGGCAAGGCACACTCCAGGTGCGGTACACAACATGGAATAATATAGAGCCTATGGCTAAGGCATAGGGGACGATGTTTGTCCTTTCTCTTTCTTCTACCGTTGTCGAGCTTTGAGTCGCACTCAACTTCACACCCTAGAAATAAGGCAAGAACTCTTTCTCTGACTGATCCATTTTGAACTCCTTCGAAATCTTGTCAAGGTATGTACTCATTGAAAGTCTCATCAAGCATCTTGATCTATCTCTATGGATCTTGATGCTCAATAATTAGATAGCTTAATACATGTCTTCCTTTTAAAAATCACTTTTCAAACAACCGTTTATGCTTTCCAGAAATTCTACATTATTTCCGATCAACAATATGTCATCCACATATACTTATCAGAAATTCTATAGTGCTCCCACTCACTTTATTGTAAATACAAGTTTCTCATAAAATTTGTATAAACTCAAATTTTTTTTGATCACCTCATCAAAGTGTATATTCCAACTCCGAGATGCTTGCTTCAGTTCATAGGAGGATCACTAAAACTTGCACACCTTTTAGCATTCTTAGGACTGACAAAACCTTCTGGTTGTATCACATACAACCTTTCCTCAAGTAAACAGTTAGGGAAACGATGTTTTGACATCCATCTGCCAGATTTCATAATTGAAAAATGCAACAACTGCTAACATAATTCCAACAGACCTTTAGCATCGCTACGAGTGAGTAAAGTCTCATCGCAGTCAACTCCTTGAACTTGTCGTTAACATCTTTGCAACAAGTCGAGCTTTACAAATGGTGACATTTACCATCAGCGTCTGTCTTCATTTTAAAGATCCATTTGTACTCAACGACCTGCCGTCCAACGAGCAAGTTTACCAAAGTCTATACTTGGTTTTCATACATGGATCCTTTCTCGGATTTCATGGCCTCTAACCATTTGTGAGAATCCGGGCCCACCATCGCTTCTCCATAGCTCGTAGGTTCAACGTTGTCTAACAACATGACCTCGAAGACATGATTGTCGTACCGCTCAGGAGCAGTATGCATCCTTGTCGACCTACGACGTTCGATAGTAACTTGATCCTGAAGCTTTCATGATCGTCATCATTAACTTCCTCTTCAACTAACGTAGGCTCCACACAAACATCTTTCTGCGCTGCGCTACTCTCTGGTTGAAACAAAGGTTCAACAACCCCATCAAGTTCTATCTTCCTCCCACTCAATTCTTTCGAGAGAAACTTTTCCTCGAGAAAGGACCCATTTTAGCAACAAACATTTTATGCTTGGATCTGAGATAGAAGGTTCACCCAACTGTTCTTAGGGTATTCTATGAAGATGCATTTATCCGCTTTGGGTTCGACCTCATTAGGTGAAAACATTTTTCCACACAAGCGTCTCAGCCCCAAACATTAAGAAATGACAGCTTAGGTTTCTATCAAACCATAATTCACACGGTGTCATCTCAACAGATTTAGATGGTGCCCTATTTTAAAGTGAATGTAGTTGTCTCTAATGCATAACCCCAAAACTATAGTAGCAAAATGATAAGAGACGTCATAGCACGCACCATATCCAATAGAACATGACTATGATGTTCGGACACACCATCACACTATTGTGTTCCTGGTGGCGTGAGCTATGAAAAAACTTTCACATTGTCTAAAGTTGTATGCCAAACTCGTAACTCAGATATTCACCTCCACGATCATATCGCAGACATTTTTATCTTCTTGTCACGATGATCTTAAACTTCACTCTGAATTTGCTTGAACCTTTCAAACGATTCAGACTTGTGTTTCATTAAGTAAATATACACTATATCTACTCAAATCATTAGTGAAGGTAAGAAAATAACGATATCCACCGCATACTACAAAACTCATTGGATTGCATACATCAACATGTATCATTTCCAATAAATCACTTGCTCGCTCCATCAATCCGGAAAACGGGGTCCTTAGTCATCTTGCCCAAGAGGCATGGTTCACATGTCTCAACCGATTCGAAATCGAATGAGTCAAAAGATCCATCGACTTGGAGTTTCTTCATGCGCTTTATACCAATATGACATTTAGCGGCAGTGCCACAAGAATGTGGTACTATCATTATTAACTTTGTATCTTTTGGCATCAATGTTATGAATATGTGTATTACTACGATCAAGATTTCAACAAACCATTCTCACTAGGTGCATGACCATTGAAGGTATTATTCATGTAAATAGAATAACCATTATTCTCTAATTTAAATGAATAACCGTGTTGCAATAAACACGATCTAATCATGTTCATGCTAAACGCAAAACACCAAATAACATTTATTTTAGGTTTGTTACTAATCTCGAAGATAGAGAGAGCATGTGATGTTGATCACATCAACCTTGCAAATATATCTAACGCACATCGTCACCTCACCCTTAGCTAGTTCTCCGTTTATTCTTGTAGCTTTTATTTCGAGTTACTAACATTTAGCAACCGAACCGGTATCCAATATCTAGGTGCTACTAGAAGTATTAGTAAGGTACACATCAATAACATGTATATCAAATACACTTCTGTCGACGTTGTCAGCCTTCTTATCTACCAAGTATCTAGGGTTGTTCTGCTTTAGCGACCACTCTCCACATAATCGAAGCACTTAGTCTCGGGTTTGGGTTCAACTCTAGGTTGCTTCACTGGTGCAGCAACTGACTTGCCATCCATGAAGTTTTCCTCCTTGCCCTTGCCCTTCTCGAAACTAGAGGTTTTACTAACCATCAACACTTGATGCTCCTTCTTGATTTCTACCTTCGCGGTGTCAAACATCGCGAACAACTTAGGAATCATTATTTCTATCCCTGACAATTTATAGTTCATCACCAAGTTCTAGTAGCTTAGTGACAGTGACTTGGAGAACTATGTCAATCACTATCTTATCTGGAATATCAACTCCCACTCGATTCAAGCGATTGTAGTACCCAGACAATCCGAGTACATGCTCAACAATTGAGCTATTCTCCTTCATCTTACAGGCAAAGAATCTTGTTGGAGATCTCATATCTCGTAACACGGGCACGAGCCTAAGATCACAATCTCAGCTCTTAGAACATCTCATATGTTCCATGACGTTCAAAATGTTTCGGAGCCTCAATTCTAAGCCGTAATGCATGACGCACTAAACTATCAAGTAGTCATCGGAATGTGCCTGTCAGATGTTCACAACATCTACAGATGACGCTAGAGGGGGTGGCGCACCGAGCGGTGCATTAAGGACAATCTATGCAGAAACTAGGACAATCCTCAGATCACGGACCTAGTCCGCAATATTGCTGCCATCATCTTTCAATTCTATTTCTCTAGGAACATATAAAAATACAAGGGGGCTACAGCGTGAGCTAGTAATCTACAACATAATTTGCAAAGACACTTCGACTATGTTCATGATAATGAGTTCAATTAATCATACTACCTAAGAACTCCCACTCAAATTGACATCCCTTAGGTCATCTGAGTGACACATGATCCAAATTCATCAACTCAAGTCCGATCATCACGTGAGTTGAGGTGGCTTGAATGGTGAACATCATTATGTTGATCATATCTACTATATGACTCATGTTCGACCTTTCAGTCTCTTGTGTTTCGAGGCCATGTCTGTACATGCTAGGCTCGTCAAGTTTAACCCGAGTGTTCTGCATGTGCAACACTGGCTTGCACCCGTTGTATGTGAACGTAGAGTCTATCACACCCGATCATCACGTGGTGTCTCAACACGACAAACTTTCGCAACGGTGCACACTCGGGGAGAACACAATTTCTCTTGTAATTAAGTGAGGGATCACCTTATAATGCTACCGTCGTCCTAAGCAAAACAAGGTGCTTAAAAGGATTAACATAACATGCAAATCATAAGTGACATGACATGGCCATGATCTTGTGCTTTTGATCTCCATCATGAAAGCACCAGTATGATCTCCATCGTCACCGACACGACACCATGATCTCCATCATCTTGATCTCCATCAACGTGTCACCATCGGGGTTGTTGCTCCCAACATGCTTCTACTACTATTTCTACCGTAGTGGTAAAGTATAGTATTACATAGCGCTTAATGATTGACACTGTAGCGAGCCGACTCAAAACGAGTCAAGCCTCTGTGTGTTTTGTGCCATCCCTAGATCAGTATGCTGGCACACACAGTACATCAATGTATATATCAAAGTGCAATCACATGTAATTAACGTAAAACTGATATATACCTTAAAATAGCAGCGGATACAGTCAACGGGAGTGGAGTCCCAATAACACTAACGGCAGGTTGAGTGCGGACCGTAACCCTGAATCGTACTCTTTCCCGTCGTAGAAGAGTATCTGCAACATAAGACGTTGGAGCCGTGTAGGTCAGTACTTTGAATGTACTGGCAAGATCACCATAGAAGAACAGAAGAATAAAGACTATTCTATATGCAAAGGCTTTGTGGCTCTGTGTCTAAGTTTTTGGGTAAAAGCTGATTTTATTTTCCTACAACAAAGGAATATTGGGAATTTCACTATGGAGCTATCTATCATGACATGGTTCCGCCAACCAATGTCTCAATGCCCACAAGTATCTTAAGTTGCCCACAATTAGTTATCAGTCCAGTGTTGAGAGTTCAGAGATAGATCCAAGTCCAGAGGCTCAAATAGTCCGTAACCATGGACACGGCTAATAGATTAGGTTAAACTCTACAGAGCGTTGTGTACTTTACCCACAAGATTCGTTCCCTCCTGGTAAGTCCTCGCACTGCCGGATGTTTGAGAACAGGATGAACGAAACATGGTCTTTCAGAGTGCTTCCCTGACTATCCGACAATGCCCATCCAATCCTAACGTCGACTACCTCTCGTAGCACTGCCTAGACAGAGTCACAACAAAGATCAACCAAGCCAGAGCCCATAATGACTTGTGGCTACACAGGTAAGCTTCCGGGCATGAAGTATTCATCCTTATCTTTGAGTCTGGGTGAAGCTTTCCGCAAGATGTCATGGCACTCCCCCATGCATCCCGGCCATCCACTGGTTACTCCAGGGTGCCCATCAATTCCATCCTTCACCCAGTAGTGTGTATTGAAAACTTGTTTCACGAGTCTCGAAGTCTTGAGGTCTTGAAGATGCAGGATGTGAAGATGCCTGCATGAAGTTGTCGTCTTGTCGTGGAGTCCTTCTTCACACCACTCACGAGCACTCATACCAGACCCCGTCTACTTTAGCATAGCATTGCACTAACTAGCGTTCCCGGGGTTTTAGTAACAAGTGGTTGGTTCCTACCTCATACATTCTACTCAATAACAAGAATTTCAATAACACTATGGGAGGGATTTGTTGAATGATGTCACTACATGCAATCAAACATAGGTATGAAATAGATGGTCAAAGTGAACTTGCATGTACTCTTGTTGAAGATAAGGATCGCTCTGAGATATAACTTGATAGACTATTCGTCACTCTCCGATGAAAAATCTAAAATAACAAACATTGCATTCATAAGCAAACACTTCTAGCAATCAATACTAACAATCACAAGGTAACACAAGAACCAAAAGTAACAAGGTTGATGAAGGAAATACTTAAGACAAAGTTAAAATCAACAAAGTTTTCATAAACACAACTGAGGTAGTTTTCTCCTACCACCAACTATTTTCAACAGTAACAAAACGAAATAAAGTAAAATATAACAAAAGTATTTTAGTAAACATTTTACTAGCAAAAGGAATTACTTTTGAATAACAAGTAAAACTATGAAAACAACATCCTAAACAACATAAGTGTTTGCCTAATAAACTTAACAACCAACAAAACAATAAAATATTAAAATAAGAGAAAACAGAGTATAAAACAACTAAGTTAACAGGAAGTAAAACTTTATAAAAAAATTATTTTAAATATTTTTAAATAAGAAACCAACTAGCATTACTAGAGCAACACAACAAAGAAAAACTAAATAAGGCAATGGACTCTAAGTTTTAGTGGCTAAACTACTACTAAAACAAAACTATTTTTTTTATAACCAGGCTAATAGTTAACAGAAAAGAATTAATTTTTTATATTATAAACTAGGATTAAATCATACAAAACTTTTGTGAAAAGGATTTCTACTAAAGCTAAGTTGTTTTATCAAACATTACCTAATGATAAAGAATATAGTTTCCTATAATAATAGAGTAAAACTAAACTTTTTTATTCACAAAACATTTCTTAACAGAAAAGAATTACTAAAACTTTATTTGAAAAAGATAATCTAATTACTTGAAACTTTTGTTTAAAGAAATATTACCAACTAATTTGCTTTTAATAAACTATACCTAATTGAAAAAAAAGAAAAGGTAGAGGTTCATATAACACTAAAGTAATAAACTACAAAAATTAATTTTGTTAACTGCAAGTAAATGCCTGAAGTTGAGAATAACAGGAACAAATGAAATCTACAACATAGTTAAATCAAATTCAGATAAAAAATAAAACAAAAGAAATTGAACTAATTAAACTAATAGGAAACTAAACAAATTCTGTTTTGGTTAAGAACCCAAGTCAAATTTATTCAAAAAAATTCTCAAACCTTACCTACTGATAACTAAGATCACTAGTGACAAGTAGCAAAAAGAATCAATCAAAAATATATTATTAAACTCAAGTTATTCAAATTTAAATATGTTAAATAAAATCTGTTTAAATTCAAATTAAATATTCAAATATAGTGAAACATGGTATCTACACAAACTAGAGGAATTTTTTGACCTAATGCAAAAAGAATCAAATTAAAACACCTAAAAATGTAAAAGATATGATTACAACAAAAACAGAACTATTCTGTTTTTAAAACTGAAAACAGAAGAAATGAAAATCCTATCTAATGGTTAGTGTACACGTGGCGGCTTCTGATTGGTTCAGGTGTGCCCATGATCTAACGATTCGAGCGAACGGCCGATTCGTAACAGAAAACATTTCGGCGTTTATAAAAAAACTACGTTCTAATCCTAGCCCTTCATTCTAGATCGGACGGGCAAGGTGGAATGGGAGCTCACCGCGGTGGTGGTGCCGGCGATGGCGGTCTCCGGCGACGGCGATGACTCGGGCGCGACGCAGGAGAGCGTTCCAGTGATCCTCCGGCGAAGACGAGGGCACCAGGCGATGCAGGCGAGTGTGGCGAAGACGATGGTGGCGTCAGAGGGCCTCGGGGGCGATGGTGTCGACGACGGTGAACTTGGGGGCGGCGGCGGCGCTCGGGTGGTCGTCGGGGTATGGGTTCGGGTGGGTGTGGGGCTCGGGCGATAGTGCTGGGAGGTGCGCACGAGCGTGGGAGGATGGATGGTGTGCTCGGGAGGTGGCGGGGTGGTCAGAGGCGAGCGACAGCTCGGCAATGGCTGCTCTCGGGTCCGGCGAGGTATTACGGTAGATAGAGGGCACGTGCAGAGGGGTTTCGGAGGGGAATGGAGGGAGGGGGCCTCGGGCTTTATATAGGAGGGGTCGGGGCTCGAGGGGAGGGACAGGAGGAGGAGCCTCCGGCGCAGGTTCGTCGCCAGCGAGGTAAGGGGAGGAGGAGAGAGGTGACCGCGCGGGATTTCCGTCGGGGGGTGGGACAGGGGCGTCAGTGAGAGAGAGAGGAGGGGCGCGGCATTGAGCGACCGTTGTGGAGCGATTTCGGGAGGCTAGTTAAGGTAAGATGGGCTGGTGACTATTTAAAACGCTTTAAAACTATTCTTTTTTTATTTTACCCGCAAATCAGAAAGCAATAAAGGTCCATAAATATTTTCCCAAAAATAAAAAGTTTTATACCAAAATTATCAGGAGATTTAATTCCATTTAATGGACATTTTTCCTGGGTCAAAATAAGTACTTTAAAAAAATATTTTCAGGAAAGGCCTAAATGCCTTTATTTATTTTTGCAAATAACTTTTCATATAACCCCTTGGGTTTTATGATTCAAAAACTTCACAAAATACCCCCTGGTTTGGAGTGTCGCATTACTCCTCTCAAAAAAAATTTCCATGGGTTTGAATGTTTTGAAGATTTGAATAGGAACCAAATATGGCATGGATTTCAAAAGAAAAATTCAGAGGTTTTCAAAAGCACTTTCAAATCCTTTCTTTACACTTCCAACTCATATTTCATAAAATTTGAAGAAGTCCTTTTATCCTCTCTCATGGAAATCATGGAGTTGCATAAAGTTTCTGAATTTGAAATATTTTCAAAATGGAATTCAAACCATTTTCAAATCCTTTTTCATTTCTAAAATTGGAAGAAGTCATATTATCTTCTCTCTTAGATTTGAATTAGATTTGAATTCAAATCACATGGGAAAGTCATTTTATTCCCTCTCATTCAAAAGTTTTCAAAAGTTCCATTTTTTCACTCACCTTCAATCACTCAAGCAAACAAACAATCATTCTAATATTTATTATAACATTCCAAAGTTTGGGATGTTACAAACACGCAGGTCATACAATAATTAAAGACAACCCTATGGCTCCTGCCGGTTGCCGTACTCATCGACATGCAAGTCGTGATAATCTATACATCACATGATCGTCTCATACATCACATATATCACATCATGTAATTGGGCATATCATACCACAACATACCCTGCAAAAACAAGTCAGACGTCCTCTAATTGTTGTTGCATGTTTTTCGTGGATGCTACGGGTATCTAGCAATAACCATTCTCATCTACGCAAAAACCACAACGGTGATACACTAGTTGCTTTTCAACCTTCTCAAGGACTGCCTTTGTCGAATCCGATCCAACTAAAGTGAGAGAAACTGGCACCCGCAAGCCATCTATGCAACAAGTTGCGGTTGAGGGAGCCGGTATCTCGTAAGCGTACGAGTAATGTTGGTCCAGGCCGCTTCATCTCACAATACTGTTGAACCAAAATCCAACCAAAGGAGGAAGCAATCTAAGCATCAACGCCCACAAATGTTTTGTGTTCTACTCGAGATCTCATCTACATATAGACCTAGCTCATGATGCCACTGTTTGGTAATGTTGCATGGGAAACAAAAAATTTCCTACGCACATGCAAGATCTATCCATGGTGATGAGCATCTACGAGAGGGAGAGTGGATCTACATACCCTTGTAGATTGCTAAGCGGGAAGTGTTAAGAAACGCGGTTGGTGTAGTCGAACGTCTTCGCGATCCAAATCGCCGAGCGTCCCACGACCTCATCACGATCCGTCCCGCGATCTCATCACGATCCATCTCGTGAACACATCCTGATCCGTCCCGCGATCTCATCACACACCGTCTCGTGATCTTGATCACGGTCCTTCCGAACTAGCGCCGAACGGACGACACCTCCGCATTCATCACATGTGCAGCTCGATGACGATCTATACCGTCTTGATCCAACAAGAGGAAGTGGAGAGGAAGAAGAGTTCACCGGTAGCGTGACGGCGCTCCGGCGATGGTGGTGGAGCAATTCCGGCAAGGCTTCGCCTAAGCACTGCAGAAATCCGATCTAGAGGAGAAACTATGCACTGGAGGAATGGGTAGCACGTGGCTATTAGGTTTAACTTTTCCCTCTAAATACTCTAGTATATATAGGAGGGAGGGCGGGGAGGAGGCAGCCTCAAACCCTCAAGGTCTGGCCGAAATTTGAGGTGGAGGATTCCTACTCCAATCCTATTAGGATTAGGACTCCTTCCTTATTTAGACTTTTTGCCTTTTTCCACCTTTTTCCTTTTGGGCTTTTCTTCTAGCCGCATGGGATTTGTGTGGGACTTCCACCAGCCCACTAAGGGCTGGTATTCATCCTCCCACAGCCCATGTAGCCTCTTGGGTCGAAATACCCCTCCCGATGGTCTCCCGGTACACTACCAGCACTCCCGGTACACTACCGATGAGCACGAAACTTTTCCGGCGACAAAAATAGGTCTTTATATATATCAATATTTACCTCCTAACCATTCCGGAGATCCTCGTGACGTACGGGATCTCATCCGGGACTCCAAACAACCTTCGGTCACCACCATACATAACTCTATACTACCGAAGCATCACCAAACCTTAAGCGTGCAGACCCTGCGGGTTCGAGAACTATGTAGACATGACCGAGACACCTCTACGACCAATAAAAAATAGCAGGACCTAGATGAACATATTGGTTCCTACATATTCTACGAAGATCTTTATCGGTCAAACCTCTACGTCAAGGATTCAGTTAATCCCGTATAATGTTCCCTTTGTTCTTCTATATGTTACTTGCCCGAGATTCGATCGTCGGTATCTCCATACCTAGTTCAATCTCGTTACCGACAAGTCTCTTTACTCGTTCCGTAATACAAGATCCCATGACCAACACTTAGTCACATTGCTTGCAAAGCTCATTGTGATGTTGTACTACCGAGTGGGCCCTGAGATTCCTCTCCGTCACACGGAGTAACAAATCCCAGTCTTGATCCATGCCAACTCAACAAACACCATCGGAGGTACCTGTGGAGCACCTTTATAGTCACCCAGTTACGTTGCGACGTTTGATACACAAAAGGCACTCCTGCAATGTCTGTGAGTTGCATGATCTCATGGTCATAGGAACACATACTTGACACGCAGAAAGCAGTAGCAATAAACTTACACGATCATATGCTACGTTTGTACTTTGGGTCTTGTCCATCACATAATTCTCCTAATGATGTGATCCCGTTATCAAATGACATCTCATGTCCATGGCTAGGAAACCTTAACCATCTTTTGATCAACGAGTTAATCTACTAGAGGCATAATAGGGACATGGTGTTGTCTATGTATCCACACATGTATCTAAGTTTCTGATCAACACAATTATAGCATGGATAATAAACGATTATCATGAACAAGGAAATATGATAATGACTAATTTATTATTGCCTCTAGGGCATATTTCCAAAAGTCTCCCACTTGCACTAGAGTCATTAATCTAGTTCACATCACCATGTGATTCGCATTGTTATGAATCTAACACAACAGTCTCCCAATTATAGCATGTGATTCGAAGTGAGTTCTGGGGCCCGATCATGCTTTGCATGTGAGAGAGGTCTTATAGCCAACGGGTATTCAACATTCAGATCCGTGTGTACTTTGCAAATCTCTATATCTAACCGTAAACACTGCTACCACACTCCACTTAGTACTATTCCAAATGGCTGCTCCACTATATTTATCCGGATTGCTACTAAGTGTCATCCGGATTAGTGTTAAAGCTTGCATCGACGTAACTCGTTACGACAAACCCTTTATCACCTCCATAATCGAGAAACATTTCCTTAGTCCTCTGGTTACTAAGGATAATTTCGACCGCTGTCCAGTGATCCACTCGTGGACCACTCTTGTACCCCTTGACAGACTCATAGCAAGGCACTCACAGGTGCGGTACACAGGATGGCATAATATAGAGCCTATGGCTAAGGCATAGGGGACGACATTCGTCCGTTCTCTTTCTTCTGCCGTGGTCGAGCTTTGAGTCTTACTCAACTTCACACCTTACAAAGAAGGCAAGAACACTTCTCTCTGACTGATCCATTTTGAACTCTTTCAAAATCTTGTCAAGGTATGTACTCATTGAAAGTCTCATCAAGAATTTTGATCTATCTCTATAGATCTTTGATGCTCAACAATTAGGTAGCTTTATCCAGGTCTTCCTTTGAAAAAATCTTTTCAAACAACCGTTTATGCTTTCCAGAAATTCTACATAATTTCCCATGAACAATATGTCAACCACATATGCTTACTAGAAACTCTATAGTGCTCCCACTCTCTTTATTGCAAATACAAGTTTCTCATAAACTTTGTATAGACTCAAACCTTTGATCACCTCATCAAAGTGCATATTCCAACTCCAAGATGCTTGCTTCAGTCAATAGAAGGATCACTGAAGCTTGCACACCTTTTAGTATCCTTAGGATTGACAAAACTTTCTGGTTGTATCACATACAACCTTTCCTCAAGTAAACCGTTAAGGAAACGATGTTTTGACATCCATCTGCCAGATTTCATAAATGAAAAATGCAGCAACTGCTAACATAGTTCCAACAGACTTTAGCATCGCTACGAGTGAGAAAGTCTCATCGCAGTCAACTCCTTGAACTTGTCACAAACATCTTTGCAACAAGTCGAGCTTTACAAATGGTGACATTTACCATCAGCGCCTGTCTTCATCTTAAAGGTCCATTTGTACTCAACAACCCGCCATCCAACGAGCAAGTCTACCAAAGTCTATACTTGGTTTTCATACATGGATCCTTTCTCGGATTTCATGGCCTCTAACCATGTGTCGGAATCCGGGCCCATCATCGCTTCTCCATAGTTCGTAGGTTCATCGTTGTCCAACAACATGACCTCCAAGACAGGGTGTCGTACCGCTCAGAAGCAGTACACATCCTTGTCGACGTATGAAGTTCGATAGTAACTTGATCCTGAAGCTTCATGATCATCATCATTAACTTCCAGTTCAACTAACGTAGGCTTCACAGAAACATCTTCCTGTGCTGCGCTACTCTCTGGTTGAACAAAGGTTTAACAACCTTATCAAGTTCTATATTCCTCCCACTCAATTCTTTCGAGAGAAACTTTTTCTCGGAAAGGACCAATTTTAGCAACAAACACTTTGTACTCGGATCTGAGATAGAAGGTATACCCAAATTTTCTTAGGGTATTCTATGAAGATGCATTTGTCCGCTTTGGGTTCGAGCTCATTAGATGAAAACCTTTTCACATAAGTCTCCCGACTCCAAACATTAAGAAATGACAGCTTAGGTTTCCATCAAACCCTAATTCACATAGTGTCATCTCAACGGATTTAGACGGTGCCCTATTTAAAGTGAATGTAGTTGTCTCTAATGCATAACCGCAAAATGATGGTGGCAAAACCATAAGAGACATCATAGTATGCACCATATCTAATATAGCACGACTATGACGTTCGGACAGACCATCACACTATGGTGTTCCAGGTGGCGTGAGTTGTGAAACAACGTTCACATTGTCTAAAGTTGTATGCCAAACTCGTAACTCAGATATTCACCTCCACGATCATATCGCAGACATTTTTATCTTCTTGTCGCGATGATCTCAAACTTCACTCTGAATTTGCTTGAACCTTTCAAACGATTCAAACTTGTGTTTCATTAAGTAAATATACACTATATCTACTCAAATCATCAGTGAAGGTAAGAAAATAACGATGTCCACCGCACGCTACAAGACTCATTGGATTGCATACATCAACATGTATCATTTCCAATAAATCACTTGCTCGCTCCATCAATCCGGAAAACGGGGTCCTTAGTCATCTTGCCCAAGAGGCATGGTTCGCATGTCTCAACCGATTCGAAATCGAGTGAGTCCAAAGATCCATAAGCATGGAGTTTCTTCATGCGCTTGATACCAATATGACATTTAGCGGCAGTGCCACAAGTAGGTGGTACTATCATTATTAACTTTGTATCTTTTGGCATCAATGTTCTGAACATGTGTATTACTACGATCAAGATTCAACAAACCATTCTCACTGGATGCATGACCATTGAAGGACCATTATGCTCTAACTTAAAGGACCATTATGCATGACCATTGAAGGATCAAGATTCAATGTATTGAAGGTATTATTCATGTAAAAAGAATAACCATTATGCTCTAACTTAAATGAATGACTGTGTTGCAATAAACACGATCTAATCATGTTCATGCTCAACGCAAAACACCAAATAACATTTATTTAGATTCGTCACTAATCCTAAAGGTAGATAGAGATTGCGATGTTGAACACATCAACCTTGGAAATATTTTCAACACACATCGTCACCTCACCCATAACTAGTTCTCCATAAATTCCGTATCTTTTATTTCGAGTTACTAACATTTAGCAACCGAACCGGTATCCAATACCCAGGTGCTACTAGGAGTACTAGAAAGGTACATATCAATAACACATATATCAAATATACTTATGTTGATGTTGCCAGCCTTCTTATCTACCAAGTATCTAGGTTTTTTCCGCTTCAGTGACCATTCTCCTCATAATCGAAGCACTTAGTCTCGGGTTTGGGTTCAACTTCGGGTTGCTTCACTGGAGCAGCAACTGACTTGCCATCCATGAAGTTTCACTCCTTACCCTTGCCCTTCTCAAAACTTAGTGGTTTTACTAACCATCAACACTTGATGCTCCTTCTTGATTTCTACCTTCGCGGTGTCAAACATCGCGAACAGCTCAAGGATCAATATTTCTATCCCTGGTGTTTTATTGTTCATCACCAAGTTCTAGTAGCTTAGTGATAGTGACTTGGAGAACTATATCAATCACTATCTTATTTGGAAGATCAACTCCCACTCGATTCAAGCGATTGTAGCACCCAGACATTTTGAGCACATGCTCAACGATTGAGCTATTCTCCTTCATCTTGCAAGCAAAGAATCTTTTTGGAGATCTCATATCTCGCAACAAGGGCACGAGCCTAAGATCCTAATTTCAGCTCTTAGAACATCTCATATGTTCCGTGACGTTCAAAACGTTTCGAAGCCTCAATTCTAAGCCGTAATGCATGACACACTAAACTATCAAATAGTCATGAGAACGTGTCTGTCAGATGTTCACAACATCTACATACGACGCTAGAGGGGGTGGTACACCGAGCGGTGCATTAAGGACATAAGCCTTCTGTGCAGCAATGAGGACAATCCTGAGATAACGGACCTAGTCCGCAATATTGCTACCATCATCTTTCAACTCTATTTCTCTAGGAACATATAAAAATACTAGGGAGCTACAACATGAGCTAGTAATCTACAACATAATTTGCAAATACACTACTGACTATGTTCATGATAATGAGTTCAATTAATCAAATTACTTAAGAACTCCCACTCAAATTGACATCCATCTAGTCATTCGAGTGATACATGATCCAAATTCACCAACTCAAGTCCGATCATCACGTGAGTCAGGTGGTTTCAATGGTGAACATCATCATGTTGATCATATCTACTATATGACTCATGTTCGACCTTCTGGTCTCTTGTGTTCCGAGGCCATGTCTGTACATGCTAGGCTCGTCAAGTTTAACCTCAGTGTTCTGCATGTGCAACACTGGCTTGCACCCGTTGTATGTGAACGTAGAGGCCAGTGTAGGAAATATGCCCTATAGGCAATAATAAAATGGTTATTATTGTATTTCCTAGATCATGATAATTGTCTATTATTCATGCTACAATTGTGTTAACCGCAAACCGTAATACATGTGTGAATACATAGACCACAATATGTCCCTTGTGAGCCTCTAGTTGGCTAGCTCGTTAATCAATAGATGGTCACGGTTTCATGACCATGGACATTGGATGTTGTTGATAACGGGATCACATCATTAGGAGAATGATGTGATGGACAAGACCCAATCCTAAGCATAGCACAAGATCGTGTAGTTCGTTTCCTAAAGCTTTTCAATGTCAAGTATCGTTTCCTTAGACCATGAGATTGTGCAACTCCCGGATACCGTAGGAATGCTTTGGGTGTGCCAAACGTCACAACGTAACTGGGTGGCTATAAAGGTACACTACGAGTATCTCTGAAAGTGTCTGTTGGGTTGGCACGAATCAAGACTGGGATTTTTCACTCCGTGTGACGGAGAGGTATCTCTGGGCCCACTCGGTAAGACATCATCATAATGAGCTCAATGTGACTAAGGAGTTAGCCACGGGATGATGTATTACAGAATGAGTAAAGAGAATTGCCGGTAATGAGATTGAACAAGGTATAGGGATACCGACGATCGAATCTCGGGCAAGTAGCATACCGATAGACAAAGGGAATTTTATACGGGATTGATCGAATCCCTGACATCGTGGTTCATCCGATGAGATCATCGTGGAGTACGTGCGAGACAACATGGGTATCCAGATCCCGCAGTTGGTTATTGACCGGCGAGGTGTCTCGGTCATGTCTACGTGTCTCCCGAACCCGTAGGGTCTACACACTTAAGGTTCGATGATGCTAGGGTTATAGGGAAATAGTGTACATGGTTACCGAAGGTTTTTCGGAGTCCCGGATGAGATCCCGGACGTCACGAGGAGTCCTGGAATGGTCTGGAGACGAAGACTGATATATAGGAAGTGAGGATTTGGTTACCGGAAGTGTTGGGTGTCACCGGTAGTGTATCGGGACCACCGGAAGGGTTCCGGGGGTCCACCAAGTGGGGCCACCAACCCCGGAGGGCTGCATGGGCCACAAGTGGGAGGGAACCATCCCCTAGGTGGGCTAGTGCGCCCCCCACAAGCTGCCCAAGGCACAGCAAGGGGTGGAGGGGGGCAAGCCCGAGAGCAGATGGGCCCTAGGCCCATCTAGGGCGCCACCCCTCCCCTCTCCCTCTCTGGCCGGTGGCTAGATCCCCATCTGGGGCTTCCGCCACCCCTAGGGTGGGAACCCTAGGGGCTGCGCCTCCTCCTCCCTCTCCCCTATATATATGTGAGGTCTTGGGGCTGCCAGACACACGGTTCTCCCTCTCTCTCTTGCGCAGCCCTACCTCTTCCTCTCCTCGTTCTCCGTAGTGCTTAGCGAAGCTCTGCCGGAGTACCACGTAGCTCCACCGCCACCATGCCGTCGTGCTGCAGGAGCTCTTCCCCAACCTCTCCTTCCTCCTTGCTGGATCAAGGCGTAGGATACGTCACCGGGCTGCACGTGTGTTGAACGCGGAGGCACCATTGTTCGGTGCTAAGATCGGAGTCCACCGCGATCTGAATCGCTGCGAGTACGACTCCACCAACCGCATTCTTGTAACTCTTCCGCTTAGCAATCTTCAAAGGTATGAATATGCAATATCTCCCCTCTCGTTGCTGGTTTCTCCATAGATAGATCTTGGTGACACGTAGGAAAATTTTGATTTACTACTACGTCTCCCAACAGTGGCATCATGAGCTAGGTCTATGAGTAGAATCTATGCACGAGTAGAACACAAAGCAGTTGTGGGCGTCGATCTTGTTAATTTTCTTACCACTACTAGTCTTATCTTGATTCGGTGGTATTGTTGGATGAAGCGGCCCGGACCAACTTTACACGTACGCTTACGGGAGACCGGTTTCACTGCCTGACATGCACTAGTTGCATAAGGTGGCTAGCAGGTGTTTGTCTCTCCCACCTTAGTCGGATTGGACTCGATGAAAAGGGTCCTTATGAAGGGTAAATAGCAATTGGCATATCACGTTGTGGTTTTGGCATAGGTAAGAAACGTTCTTGCTAGAAACATATAGCAACCACGTAAACTTGCAACTACAAATTAGAGGACTTCTAACTTGTTTTTGCAGCATATGCCTTGTGATGGGATATGGCCAAAAGGATGTGATGTGATGCATTGTGATGTATGAGATTGATCATTTTCTTGTAATAGGATTCACGACTTGCATGTCGATGAGTATGATAACCGGCAGGAGCTATAGGAGTTGTCTTATTTTATTGTATGATCTGCTTGTCAATCATAAACGCCATGTAATTACTTTACTTTATTGCTAAACATTAGCCATAGTAGTAGAAGTAATAGTTGGCGAGACAACTTCATGAAGACACAATGATAGAGATCATGGTGTCATGCCGGTGACAGTGATGATGATGGTGCCCCGAAGATGGAGATCATACGAGCAAGATGATATTGGCCATATCATGTCACTGTATTGATTGCATGTGATGTTTATCATGTTTACATCTTATTTGCTTAGAACGACGGTAGTAAATAAGATGATCTCTCAATAAAATTTCAAGAGAAGTGTTCACCCTAACTGTGCACCGTTGCTAAGGATCGTTGTTCCGAAGCATCACGTGATGATTGGGTGTGATAGGTTCTAACGTTCGCATACAACGGGTGTAAGCCAGATTTACACACGCGAAACACATAGGTTGACTTGACGAGCCTAGCATGTATAGACATGGCCTTGGAACACGGAAGACCGAAAGGTCGAACATGAGTCGTATAGAAGATACGATCAACATGGAGATGTTCACCATGGATGACTACTCCGTCTCACGTGATGATCGGACACGGGCTAGTTGACATGGATCATGTGTCACTTAGATGACTAGAGAGATGTCTATCTAAGTGGGAGTTCATTGAATAATTTGATTATGTGAACTCAATTATCATGAACTTACTCTAAAATTGTCTTTACTATCTATATTGTAGATCCAATGGCCAACGCGAATGTCACCCTAAATTTCAACGCGTTCCTAGAGAAAACCAAGCTGAAAGATGATGGAAGCAACTATGCGGACTGGGTCCATGGCTTGAGGATCAGCCTCATAGCTTCCAAGAGATTGTATGTCCTTGATGCACCGCTAGGTGACCCACCCATTTTCCTAGCGGACCAAGATGATTACTCACTTGTTAGGTGCGGCATGCTTTACAGTTTAGAACCGGGGCTCCAAAAGAGTTTTGAGCAACACGGAGCATATGAGATGTTCCAAGAGCTGAAACTGGTTTTCCAAGCTCATGCCCGGGTCGAGAGATATGAAGTCTCCTACAAGTTCTTTAGCTGTAAGATGGAGGAGAACAGTTCTGTCAGTGAGCACATCCTCAAGATGTCTGGGCTACACAACCGCGAGACTCAGCTGGGAGTTAATCTCCCGGATGACTCGGTCATTGACAGAATCCTCCAGTTGCTTCCACCTAGCTACAAGAGCTTTGTGATGAACTACAACATGCAAGGGATGGAGAAGTCCATTTCTGAGTTGTACTCGATGCTGAAATCAGCGGAGATCGAGATCAAAAAGGAGCATCAAGTGTTGATGGTGAACAAGACAACTAGTTTCAAGAAAGGCAAGGGTAAGAAGAACTTCAAGAAGGACGGCAAAGCTATTGCCGCGCCCGGTAAGCAAGTTGCCGAGAAGAGGAAGAACAAGAATGGACCCAAGCCTGAGACTGAGTACTTCTATTGCAAGGGTACCGGTCACTGGAAGCAGAACTGCCCCAAGTACTTAGCGGATAAGAAGGACGGCAACATTAAAGGTATATGTGATATACTTGTTATTGATGTGTACTTAACCAGTGCTCGTAGTAGCTCCTGGGTATTTGAAACCGGTGCAGTTGCTCATATTTGAAACTGCAAGCAGGAGCTGCGGAATAAGCGAAGGCTGGCAAAGGACGAGGTGAAGATGCGCGTCGGGAATGGTTCCAAGGTCGATGTGATCGCCGTCGGCATGCTACCTCTACATCTACCTTCGGGATTATTTTTAAGCCTTAATAATTGTTATTTAGTACCAGCTTTGAGCATGAACATTGTATCTGGATCTCGCTTGATGCGAGATGGCTACTCATTTAAATCCGAGAAGAATGGTTGTTCTATTTACATGAGAGAAATATTTTATGCTCATGCCCCGCTGGTTAATGGTTTATTTTTGATGAATCTCAAACGTGATGTTACACATGTCCATAGTGTGAGTACCATAAAGTGTAAGGTTGATAACGATAGTCCCACTTAGATGTGGCACTGCCGCCTTGGTCATATTGGTGTCAAACGCATGAAGAAGCTCCATGCTGATGAACTTTTGGAGTCACTTGATTTCGAATCGTTTGACACGTGCGAACCATGCCTCATGGGCAAGATGACCAAGGCTCCGTTCTCCGAAACAATGGAGCGAGCAACTGACTTCTTGAAGATAATACATACCGATGTATGCGGTCCAATGAGCGTCGAGGCTCGCGGTGGCTACTGTTATGTTCTCACCCTCACTGATGACTTGAGCAGATATGGGTATGTCTACTTAATGAAAAAAAAGTCTGAAACCTTTGAAAGGTTCAAAGAATTTCAGAGTGAGGTCGAGAATCAACGTGACAGGAAAATAAAATGCCTACGATCTGATCGTGGTGGAGAGTATTTAATTCACGAGTTTGGCACACACCTTAGGAAATGTGGAATTGTTTCACAACTCATGCCGCCCGGCACACCTCAGCGAAATGGTGTCTCTGAACGTCGTAATCGCACTTTATTGGATATGGTGTGATCTATGATGTCTCTTACCGACTTACCGCTATCATTTTGGGGATATGCATTAGAGACTGCCGCATCACTTTAAATAGGGCACCGTCTAAATCCATTGAGACGACACCGTATGAATTATGGTTTGGAAAGACCCCTAAGCTGTCGTTTCTAAAAGTTTGGGGATGCAATGCTTATGTGAAGAAACTTCAACCTGAGAAGCTCGAACCCAAAACGGAAAAGTGCGTCTTCATAGGATATCCCAAAGAGACTATTGGGTATACCTTCTACCTATGATCCGAGGGCAAAGTTTTTGTTGCCAAGAATGGATCATTTCTCGAGAAAGAGTTTTTCTCGAAAGAAGTAAGTGGGAGGAAAATAGAACTTGATGAGGTAATTATACCTCCACTCGAACCGGAAAGTAGTGCAGCACAGGAAGCTGTTTCTATGGAGCCTACACTGGCTAGAGAGGAAGTTAATGATGATGATCATGAAGCTTCAGATCAAGTTGCTATTTGAAGGTCCACTAGGACACGTTCCGCACCAGAGTGGTACGGCAATCCGGTCCTTGAGATCATGTTGTTGGACAATGGTGAACCTTCGAACTATGAAGAAGCGATGACAGGCCCGGATTTCGACAAATGGCTTGAGGCCATGGAATCCAAGATAGGATCCATGTATGAGAACAAAGTATGGACTTTCTTGATGATAAGCGATCCATTGAAAACAAATGGATCTTTAAGAAGAAGACTGATGCGGACGGTAATGTGACCTCCTATAAGGCTCGGCTTGTCGCTAAGGGTTATCGACAAGTTCAAGGAGTTGACTACGATGAGACTTTCTCACCCGTCACGATGCTAATGTCTGTCCGAATCATGCTAGCAGTTGCCGCATTTTATGATAATGAGATCTGGCAAATGGACGTCAAAACGGCATTCCTTAATGGCTTCCTCAAGGAAGAACTCTATATGATGCAGCCGGAAGGTTTTGTCGATCCTAAAGATGCTAACAAGGTATGCAAGCTCCAGCGCTCCATCTATGGGCTGGTGCAAGCATCTAATGAGGTGATTAAAGCGTTTGGGTTTATACAGGTTTATGGAGAACCCTGTATTTACAAGAAAGTGAGTGGGAGCTCTATAGCATTTCTTATATTGTATGTGGATGACATGCTGATAATGGGAAATGATATAGAACTCTTGGAAAGTATAAAGGCCTACTTGAATAAGTGTTTTTCAATGAAGGACCTTGGAGAAGCTGCTTACATATTAGGTATTAAGATCTATAGAGATAGATCGAGACGCCTCATTGGTCTTTCACAAAGCACATACCTTGAAAATATATTGAAGAAGTTCAATATGGATCAGTCCAAGAAGGGGTTCTTGCCTGTGTTGCAGGGTGTGAGATTGAGTACGACTCAATGCCCGACCATGGCAAAGGATGGAGAAGAGATGAGTGTCTTCCCCTATGCTTTAGCCATAGGCTCTATTATGTATGCCATGCTGTGTACCAGACCTGATGTGAACCTTGCCATAAGTTTGGTAGGGAGGTACCAAAGTGATCCCGGAGCGGAACACTGGACAGCGGTCAAGAATATCCTGAAGTACCTGAAAAGGACAAAGGACATGTTTCTCGTATATGGAGGTGCCAAAGAGCTCGTCGTAAAGGGTTACGTCGACGCTAGCTTCGACACAGATCCGGACGACTCCAAGTCGCAAACCAGATACGTGGATATTTTCAACGGAGGGGCAGTCAGTTGGAGCAACAGCAAGCAAAGCATCATGGCGGCATCTACATGTGAAGCGGAGTACATAGCTGCTTCGGAAGCAGAGAAGGAGGGAGTCTGGATGAAGGAGTTCATCACCGACCTTGGAGTGATTCCAAATGTGTTGGGCCCGATGACTCTACTCTGTGACAACACTGGAGCTATTGCCCTTGCGAAGGAGCCCAGGTTTCACAAGAATACAAGACACATCAAGTGCCGCTTCAACTCCATCCGTGATTACATTCAGGAGGGAGACATAGATATTTGTAAAGTGCATACGGATCTGAATGTCGCAGATCCGTTGACTAAACCTCTCTCACGAGCAAAACCTGACCAACACCAGAATGCTATGGGTGTTCGATTCATCACAATGTAACTAGATTATTGACTCTAGTGCAAGTGGGAGACTGTTGGAAATATGCCCTAGAGGCAATAATAAAATGGTTATTATTGTATTTCCTAGTTCATGATAATTGTCTATTATTCCTGCTACAATTGTGTTAATCAGAAACCGTAATACATGTGTGAATACATAGACCACAATATGTCCCTAGTGAGCCTCTAGTTGGCTAGCTCGTTGATCAATAGATGGTCACGGTTTCATGACCATGGACATTGGATGTCGTTGATAACGGGATCACATCATTAGGAGAATGATGTGATGGACAAGACCCAATCCTAAGCATAGCACAAGATCGTGTAGTTCGTTTGCTAAATCTTTTCAATGTCAAGTATCGTTTCCTTAGACCACGAGATTGTGCAACTCTCGGATACCATAGGAATGCTTTGGGTGTGCCAAACGTCACAACGTAACTGGGTGGCTACAAAGGTACACTACGGGTATCTCCGAAAGTGTCTGTTGGGTTGGCACGAATCGAGACTGGCATTTGTCACTCCGTGTGATGGAGAGGTATCTCTGGGCCCACTAGGTAAGATATCATCATAATGAGCTCAATGTGACTAAGGAGTAAGCCACGGGATGATGTAAAGAGACTTGCCGGTAACGAGATTGAACAAGGTATAGGGATACCGATGATCGAATCTCGGGCAAGTACCATACCGATAGACAAAGGGAATTGTATACGGGATTGATTGAATCCCTGACATCGTGGTTCATTTGATGAGATCATCGTGGAGTACGTGGGAGCCAACATGGGTATCCATATCCCGCTGTTGGTTATTGACCGGAGAGGTGTCTCGGTCATGTCTACGTGTCTCCCGAACCCGTAGGGTCTACACACTTAAGGTTCGATGACGCTAGGGTTATAGGGAAATAGTGTACGTGGTTACCGAAGGTTGTTCGGAGTCCCGGATGAGGTCCCGGACGTCATGAGGAGTCCCGGAATGGTCCGGAGATGAAGATTGATATATAGGAAGTGAGGATTTGGTTATCAGAAGTGTTCTGGTTGTCACCGGTAGTGTACCGGGACCACCGGAAGGGTTCCGGGGGTCCACCAAATGGGGCCACCAACCCCGGAAGGCTGCATGGGCCACAAGTGGGATGGAACCAGCCCCTAGGTGGGCTCGTGCGCCCCTCACAAGCATCCCAACGCGCGGCAAGGGGTAGAGGGGGGCAAACCCTAGAGCAGATGGCCCTAGGCCCATCTAGGGCGCCACCCCTCCCCTCTCCCTCTCTGGCCGGCGGCCAGATCCCCATCTGGGGCTGCCGCCACCCCTAGGGTGGGAACCCTAGGGTCTGTGCCTCCTCCTCCCTCTCCCCTATATATATGTGAGGTTTTGGGGCTGCCAGACACACGGTTCTCCCTCTCTCTCTGGCGCAGCCCTACCTCTTCCTCTCCTCGTTCTCCGTAGTGCTTAACGAAGCTCTGCCGGAGTACCACGTAGCTCCACCGCCACCACACCGTTGTGATGCAGGAGATCTTCCCCAACCTCTCCTTGCTCCTTGCTGGATCAAGGCATAGGAGACGTCACCAGGCTGCACGTGTGTTGAACGCGGAGGCACCGTTGTTCGGTGCTAAGATCGGAGTCCACCGCGATCTGAATCGCAGCGAGTGCGACTCCACCAACCACGTTCTTGTAACACTTCCGCTTAGCGATCTTCAAAGGTATGAGGATTCAATCTCTCCCCTCTTGTTGCTGTTTTCTCCATAGATAGATCTTGGTAATACGTAGGAAAATTTCAATTTACTACTACGTCTCCCAGCACCTATCACACCCGATCATCACGTGGTGTCTCGACACGATGAACTTTCGCAACGGTGCACACTCGGGGAGAACACAATTTGTCTTGAAATTAAAGTGAGGGATCACCTTATAATGCTACCGGCGTCCTAAGAAAAACAAGGTGCATAAAAAGGATTAACATCACATGCAAATAATAAGTGACATGATATGGCCATGAACTTGTGCTTTCGATCTCCATGATGAAAGCATCGGCATGATCTCCATCATCACCGGCATGACACCATGATATCCATCATCTTGACCTCCATCAACGTGTCGCCATCGGGGTTGTCGCGCCCACCATGCTTCTACTACTATTGCTACCGTTTAGAGATAAAGTAAAGCATTACATAGCGCTTAATGATTGACACGCAGGTCATACAATAATTAAAGACAACCCTATGGCTCCCGCCGGTTGCCGTACTCATCGACATGCAAGTCGTGATATTCTATACAAAATATGATCATCTCATACGTCATATATATCTCATCATGTATTTGGCCATATCACATCACAACATACCCTGCAAAAACATGTTAGACGTCCTCTAATTGTTGTTGCATGTTTTCGTGGCTGGTACGGGTATCTAGCAAGAACAATTCTCACCTACGCAAAACCACAACGGTGATACATAAGTTGATTTTCAACCTTCTCAAGGACCGCCTTTGTCGAATCCGATCCAACTAAAGTAGGAGAAATAGACACCCGCCAGCCATCTTTGTGCAACAAAGTTACACGTCAGTCGATGAAATCGGTCTCTCGTAAGCATACGAGTAACTGTGGTCCAGGATGCTTCATCCCACAATACCGCTGAACCAACACACAACCAAGGGAGGAAGCAATCTAAGCATCAACGCCCACAAACTCTTTGTGTTCTACTCGAGATCTCATCTACACATAGACCTAGCTCATGATGCCACTGTTGGGGAATGTTGCATGGGAAACAAAAAATTTCCTACACACACGGAAGATCTATGAGCATCTACGAGAGGGAGAGTGGATGTCAATACCCTTGTAGATTGCTAAGCAGGAAGCGTTAAGAAACGCGGTTGGTGTAGTCGAACGTCTTCGCGATCCAAATCGCCGAGCGTCCCGCAATCTCATCACAATCCGTCCCGTGATCCAATCACGTTCTGTCCCGCGAACTCATCACGATCCGTCCCGCAATCGCGTGACGATCCGTCCCGCGATCTTGATCACGGTCCTTCCGATCTTGATCACGGTTCAGCACACATACAGCTCAATGACGATATCCACCTTCTCGATCCAGCAAGAGGGAGCGGATATGTAACATCCCAAAATTCCATTTTGGAATGTTATGAATATATCTATGCATCCATCTACATCATTGCTTGAATACATGTAATAGTTGAAATGCCCTTTCTGAAATTCTAAAAGCCCTTTCTACTTTCAATGTGCTTCTTTCACCTAATTGAAATTCTTGGTAAAAAGTTCAAATAAGAGAGGAGGAACATGACACTCCACACCAGGACCTAATTGGTGATTTATTTGAACAATAAAAACCAGGGGTTGTTTTGAAAATATTTGCAAAAGGATTTAAAAACCATTAGGCCATTTCTGAAAATATTTTTTTTGAATTATTCAAATACCAGAATAAAAATGTTCATTACAACAACAACAAAAAAGCCTTTAGTCCCAAACAAGTTGGGGTAGGCTAGAGGTGAAACCCATAAGATCTCGCGACCAACTCATGGTTCTGGCACATGGATAGCAAGCTTCCACGCACCCCTGTCCATGGCTAGTTCTTTGGTGATGCTCCAGTCCTTCAGATCTCTCTTTACAGACTCTTCCCATGTCAAGTTCGGTCTACCCCGGCCTCTTTTGACATTATCAGCATGCTTAAGCCGTCCGCTGTGTACTGGGGCTTCTGGAGGCCTGCGCTGAATATGCCCAAACCATCTCAGACGATGTTGGACAAGCTTCTCTTCAATTGGCGCTACCCCAACTTTATCTCGTATATCATCATTCCGGATGCGGTCCTTCCTTGTGTGACCACACATCCATCTCAACATGCGCATCTCCGTCACACCTAACTGTTGCACATGTCGCCTTTTAGTCGGCCAACACTCAGCGCCATACAACATTGCGGGTCGAACTTCCGTCCTATAGAACTTGCCTTTTAGCTTTTGTGGCACCCTCTTGTCACAAAGAATGCCAGAAGCTTGGCGCCACTTCATCCATCCGGCTTTAATTCGATGGTTCACATCTTCATCGATATCCCCATCCTTCTACAACATTGACCCCAAATATCGAAAGGTGTCCTTCTGAGGCACCACTTGCCCATCAAGGCTAACATCCTCCCCCTCCTCGTTCCTAGTCGTACTGAAAGCGCACCTCATGTACTCCGCCTATGTTGTCTCAACATAGCCGGTCCCAAGCCCGGGTAAAGGAGGAGGGTTGTGATAGGCTTGGCGAGCCAACGTGAAAACCCAGCCACTCTTATGGAGATGAAACCCAAAAGAATAAAAATGTTCATTAAATGGAATTTTTTATTCTGATAATTTTGATATATAATATTCCTATATTTGGAATTTAATAAAATGTCTTAAAGGAGTTTTTATTGCTCTAGTTATTGAAAAAGGAAAGTATTTAAAACAGGATCGGGCCGGCCCACCGCAGTTAATGCCGAATCGCCTAATTTCTGGCCGACCGACAGCTCTGCCTCAGTCCTTCTCCCACTAACAGCGGGCCCCGCCCCGACCGAACGTTGGCACCGAGCGGTCACCGCCTACCTCGCGCCCGAGGACTCGCCGGAGATCCCTCCCCTCTCCGGATCTCTCTCCTCCTTCCTTCCCCGACCCCCTCTCCGGCCCTATAAGTAGCGGCCACTCACCGCGCCCCATTTCCTCGAATCCCCCCTCTCTCCCTCGCCAGACCGCTGCAAACACCGTCGCCGGAGTTCGGATTCCCCACCGAACCTCCCACAGCTCGTGGTCGTCACCTCCCTCCACCCTGCGCCTCTCCGACGCCACCACCCGTCGCCGGAGCCCAGCCGCCATCATTTGGAGCCTTCCGACGTTGCCCTCGACCACCGGAGCGCTGCCCCGACGATCTCGCCATTTCGGACTCGCCGGAGATCCCCCTCGCCGGCGACCTTACACGGTGAGCCTTCCCCATCGATCCGATCTGGATCCTACGGCTGAGATTAGAACCAATAAGTCCTGAACCGTTTTCCTCTTCGGTTCGGTCGACCACCCGTAACACTCGCTCGCACACCCCCCTTAGCCACTATCAGGTTGCCACGTAGCCCCCTGGCCGATGGAATGTTAGTTTTTCTTTTTCTGATTTGTTTAGAAAACAGAGTAATTCCAAATTTTGTTTTGTTTATATCTTTTAATCTGTTTAGTGTTTGGAATTGATTATTTTTGCATTAGCTCACATATTTCATGTAGTTTCACCCTGTAGTTTTAGATTTTAAATTTGAACTCCTAAATTTGAATTGAATCAAATTTGCTCAAATCACTCAAATCTGAATAACTAGAGTTTAAAAATAGATTTTGATATGAATCTTTTTGCTACTACTTGGTATTAGTTAAGACTATCATATTGCTTAGTTTGAGGATTTTTAGGATGATTTTAATTAGTGTTTTAGCTAAAAACAGATTCTGCCTATTAGTTAGTATAGTTTAATTAATTTAGCTTTTAGTTAGTTTAAATTAGATTTAGTTTTATTTTGTTTAGTAGGTTCTGTTGCTTAAACATTTAGTGTTTTACTTACTGTTAAAAAATATAATTTTTCTTAGTTTGTTTCATTTTTATTATATAGGAACCACAACTCTTTTTCCATTAGGTTTAGTTTGATAAAACAAACTAGTTTAGTAATAGATTCTTTTTAATAGAGGTTAAATAATTAAATTCTGTTTTCTAAGATAAGTTTTTAGTAATTTTCTTTTCTGTTAAGATAAATGTTTTATTAATAAATAATAAGTTTTGTTTTACTCTTTTGTTAGTAAACTATAGTTACCTCATTTAGTTTTGTTTTACTCTTTTGTTAGTAAACTATAGATTATCCGGAGTGCGAGGCTTGTTACCTAGGGTCACTCACGTACGAAGATCATCAATCAGGCAAGTCACTTTGACCATGTATACCTATGTTTTATTGCATTAGTTCTTCGATGTTCCAGTGCATGCAAGTTAGGTTAGTTGGAAATTTGGTTACTTGATGTAGTATCATGTGGTAGGTACCCCAACCCTTTGACACTTTGGCCCCTGGGAAACGTTCATTTAGTTTTGCTATGCTATTAGTAGACGGGGTTGGATGTGTGTTTCATGAGAGTTGTGAGGTAATAACTTCAAGACCTAAGATGATCAAGACTTCAAGTTTTCCAAGTTTTCATCTTACCTCTGGGTGGATGATGGTTGAACGGCACCCTGGAGAAACCAGTGGTTAGCCTAGGTGATGCTGGAGATGTGCCAGTATTCACGCGGAAAGGTCCACCCAGGCACGAAGGGATGGAAGGATGCTTCAAGACCCAAGGCTTACCTGCACAGCCACAAGCCATTATGGGCTCTGGCTTGGTTGAACAATGTGGCGACACTAGACAGGCGGTGCTACGAGATGTAGAAGAACGGTAGGAAAGGATGGGCAGTGACAGAGTCTCAGTGGGACCCCTTAGAAGACCATGTTTTGGTCATCCGTTCCACAAACACTCTGAAGTGCGAGGAATCCAACGGAGGCGATCAAATCTTGTGGGGAACGTGTGCAAAACTCTGCAGAGTACTCAAAAACTAATCGATTAGCCGTGTCCACGGTCATGGACGACTTAAGCCAAAGGAACTGAAACTTCCGAAATTCTCAACACAATTAATATGATGATGTGGGTATTAATAACTTGGGTATGAGAATTGGTTGGTGGAACCATCTCATTAATCAACCAACTTAGTAATAATTTTTGCTTAGCCCTCTCTTTATGTAGGAAAAATCTGGCTTTACGCAAAAACTTACCTCCCCACCTGCCATATATGCATGTAGACTAGATGATTATCTTTCACCCCCTCTCTTGTGACTTTGCCGCATATTCCATATGCTGACCTACACGGCTGCAACATATCATGTTGGAGAGTACTTTTCCGACCAGGAGTGAGGACACGCTCTACGCTCGGTGAGATGCCCTTGGAGTCAGATGGACTCATCTACCTTCGAAGCTTCCGCAAGATTAGATATTCTCATGAGTTGGCCTTCAGCCACTTTATTGTAATAAAGGACATGATATGAGATTTCGATTAATATAATGTTGTGTGATTTCCCTTTGATAATTACATTGATGTGCCGTGTGTGTACCAGCTTGATCTTGGGATGCTACGGAAACACCAGAGATTCGACCTTTCAGGTTGGGTCGCTACAGGATAGGTAGAAGAGTTCTCCGGCAGCATGATGGCACTCCGGCGATGGTGGTGGAGCTCTTCCGACAGGGCTTTGCCTAAGCGCTGTAGAAAACCGATCTAGAGGAGAAACTATGCACTAGAGGAACGGGTAGCACGTGGCTATTAGGGTTAACTTTTCCCTCTAAATCCTCTAGTATATATAGGAGGGAGGGAGGGGAGGAGTCAGCCTCAACCCTTAAGATCTGGCCGAAATTGGAGGTGAAGGAGTTCTACTCCAATCCTATTAGGATTAGAACTCCTTCCTTATTTAGACTTTTTGCCTTTTTCCACCTTTTTCCTTTTGGGCTTTTCTTCCCAGCCGCATGGGCTTTGTGTGGGACTTCCACCAGCCCACTATGGGCTGTTATTCATCCTTCCACAGCCCATGTAGCCTCTTCGGTCTAAATACCCCTCCCGATGGTCTCCCGGTACACTACCGGCACTACCGATAAACTACTGATGAGCCCGAAACTTTTCCGGCGACCAAAATAGGACTTACAATATATCAGTCTTTACCTCCGAACCATTCCGGAGCTCCTCATGACGTCCGGGATCTCATCCGGGACTCTGAACAACCTTCGGTCACCACCATACATAACTCTATACTACCGAACGTCACCAAACCTTAAGCGTGCAGACCCTGTGGGTTCGAGAACTAGGTAGACATGACCGAGACACCTCTACGGCCAATAACCAATAGCGGGACCTGGATGACCATATTGGTTCCTACGTATTGTACGAAGATCTTTATCGGTCAAACCTCTATGTCAAGGATTCAGTTAATCCCGTATGATGTTCCCTTTGTTCTTCAGTATGTTACTTGCCCGAGATTCGATCGTCGGTATCTCCATACCTAGTTCAATCTCGTTACCGGCAAGTCTCTTTACTCGTTCCGTAATACAAGATCCTGTGACCAACACTTAGTCACATTGCTTGCAAGCCTCATTGTGATGTTGTATTACCGAGTGGGTCCTGAGATACCTCTCCATCACACGGAGTAACAAATCCTAGTCTTGATCCATGCCAACTAAACGAACACCATCGGAGATACCTGTAGAGCACCTTTATAGTCACCCAGTTACGTTGCGAAGTTTGATACACACAAGGCACTCCTCTGATGTCCATGAGTTGCATGATCTGTTGGTCATAGGAACACATACTTGACATGCAGAAAATAGTAGCAATAAACTTACACGAGCATATTCTACGTTTGTAGTTTGGGTCTTGTCCATGAGATCATTCTCCCAATGATGTGATCCCGTTATCAAATGACATCTCATGTCCATGGCTAGGAAACCTTAACCATCTTTTTATCAACGAGCTAGTCTACTAGAGGCATACTAGGGACATGGTGTTGTCTATGTATCCACACATGTATTTGAGTTTCCGATCAACACAATTATAGAATGGATAATAAACGATTATCATGAACAAGGAAATATGATAATGACTAATTTATTATTGCCTCTAGTGCATAGTTTCAACACTCCCTCCTCCGATCGGTCACCGGAGCCGTCATCATGGTCTCCTTCTTCCTCCGGCATTCGATCACCGGAGCCATCATGATCATGTCCTTCCTCCTCCATTGTTCGATCACCAGGGCCGTCATAATCCTCTCCTTCCAGACCATCGGTGTCGTTGAGAAAAGACAAGATATCACGTCCGCCGTGGATTATGTCCCCCAACAACTATTCTTGTTCTTCGTCTCTTGGATCCATAGTTTCTGCAAATATTACAACATGGCAATTAATACACACACATGAATGTCCGACGTCCGTACCGCCTCTCTCATGAATGTATGACGTCCGGACCGCCTCTCTCATGCATGTCAAACAAGGGATTCTGTTAACCTTTATGGGATTTAATTAGCAAAATGGCGCCATTCCGAATGTGCAGAAAATGGTCCATATTTTTCCTGATCTCATCTACCCTTCTATATGTCACGTTGTCTAGTGTCAAAGGATTCAAGAAAACCAAGGCTTCATCATTAGCCGGAAGTAACAGGCACATAATGGTACGAAGCTCTCCAAATTTTTTTTGTAATGGAGTCCCGGATAGGATAATTAATTAGCTTTTTGGTACGAAGTTCAGCAAGAGCCTTCTGAATGCTATTTGGAAGGCCTTTGCTGAAATTCATAACAAAAAGCGAATTATTCTATCCGAGACTCCGTTTCAAAACAACTTTGAAGAGCTTCGTAGCATCATACGCATGTTACTTCCTGCTAATGATAAAGCCATGGATTTCTTTAATACTTTGAGAGACAACATGACATATAGAAGAATATATATATATATATATATATATATATATATATATATATATATATATAGATGAGATCAGAAAAAAATTGGATCAACTTGTGTACATCCATAATGGAGTCCTTCTTGATAAATCTATGTTACCGGAGTTTTCTTCATTTAACTTGGTAAATTTGGGTGGCCTCGAGAACGCTTCTAGGGTTGGGGGTGGCCTCGACAACACTTCTAGAGTTTGGGGTGGACTCGACAACGCTTTTTCAGTCCCGGTTTGTGTGGCCTCGAGAGTTTATCGGGTAGGGACGGGGTAGATCGACAACGATGCTCTTTCTTCTAGGGTTTGAGCGGACCGCCTCTCTCTCTCATGCGAGGGAGACGGCGATGGTGGGCCAGGGTGGGGCAAGGGCGTGGCCGTGGCATTGACAGGGACGACATCGGCTAGCGAGGGCGCCGGCGGGGGCGGCGCACGAGGGAGCCGACGATGAAAGTGACGATGGGGGCCGCCAGGGCGCAGGGGCGCGCTCGGGGGCAGCGGACGGCGATGGCATAGGCGGCGGACGGCGTCGGCATGGGATCGGGGGCAGGGCAGGGTCACGGGCGACGGCGACGGCGTGGGCTGCGAACAGCGACGACATGGGCGGTGGCATCGGCGTGGGCTTGGGGCGAGGACAGGGGCACGGGCGACGGTGATGACGTCGGGGCAGCCTATCGGCGTCGTCGGGGGGAACTGTGAGATGAAAATGTTGATAGGACTATGTATTGGATGGCAAGGGTGATACAAGCTGCAGCCTAGCATAGAAATTAATGCATACGGGATTGAAGGGGGACCAATATATCTTATTTCTATGGTTGGGTTTTACCTTAGTGAACATTAGTAGTTGCGGATGCTTGCTAATAGTTCCAATCATAAGTGCATAGAATTCCAACTAAGGGATGACATGCTAGCAGTGGCCTCTCCCACATAAAACTTGCTATCGGTCTAGTAACATAGTCAATTGCTTAGGGACAATTCCGCAACTCCTACCACCACTTTTCCACACTCATTAAACTAACGTAATTGTTTCTTTATCTAAACAGCTCCTAGTTTTTATTTACGTGTTCCTTATTATCTTGCAAACCTATCCTATCACACCTACAAAGCACTTCTAGTTTCATACTTGTTCTAGGTAAAGCGAACGTAAAGTGTCTGTAGAGTTGTATCGGTGGTCGATCGAACTTGAGGGAATATTTGTCCTACCTTTAGCTCCCTGTTGGGTTTGGCACTCTTACTTATCGAGAAAGGCTACAATTGATCCCCTATACTTGTGGGTTATCAACGCACACCATTGGTCCCGGTTGGTGCCACCAACCGGGACCAAAGGTCTCTTTTCGGCATCCCAAACCTTTGGTCCCGGTTGGTGGCACCAACCGGGAATAAAGGTGTGCATTGGTATTGGTTGGTGCCACCAACCGGGACTAAATGTGGGTATTGGTCCTGGTTGGTTCCACGCACCGGGACCAATGGCCTTGCACTGCACAGCGGCATGGTGGCAGTTTAGTCCCACCTCGCTAGTGGAGACTATGCCGCACCTGTTTATAAGGCGCAGTGCGCCTGAGCTTTCGAGCTCCTCTCTAAAGCAGGCTTACGGGCCTAACCACTCTGTATCTGCCTGTGGGCCTAGTGGGCCTTCAGTGGGCCTAAATCCTGGCCTAATTGGCTGGTTGGGTTTCTAGAAGTATTCAGGCCATGGTGTCCCAGTAGGCGACATTTTTTAATTTTTTTCCAGTATTTTTGTTTTGTTTTTTGCTTTATTTTTTTATTTTTCCAGTATTTTTCTTTTGTTATTTTAGTTCATTCTTTTTAACAAATAATTACTTTGATAATTTTAGTTGCATAATTTCCTTTATTTGTTTTGTTTCTTGCTTTATTTATTTTTTGGTTTATTTATTTCCAGTGTGTTTTATCATTATATTCTTTTTGCTATTAAGGTTTGAACAATAAAATACTTTGCTAATTTTGGTTTCATAATATTTATACAATTATAATTTCAAAAATACTAGAGGTTTATAAAAGCTTTTTAGTTGATTCTTTTTTGAACTCCACTCCCACGATGTTTTGAAAGAAATTAAAAAGCACTTCAAACGAACTCTGAAAAGGTTGAAAGTTGGCATGCTATCATCATTTCACCCACATAGCATGTGCTAAAAAGTTGAGTCGGTTACGGCAAAAACTGGATGCACTTCGTGTACAAAATGGACAATCTCTTTCGAAGTATCACGGTTTCGGACAAAAACTCATCTGTTACAAAGTGATTTCAATTTTTGAACTTATTTGAACTCCATTATTTTTGTGTGTTAAAAATGCACCATTCAAAGCCACATCATCAATTTTCAACCCTTTCTGACTTCATTTGGTATTTTTCATGCATCTACTGATTTTTTTTGAGCTAAATGACCCTAAAATTGAAAAGCACTTCAAACGAACTCTGAAAAGGTTGAAAGTTGGCATGGTATCATATTTTCACCCACATAGCATGTCCAAAAAAGTTTAGAGGCTTACACAAAAAATGGATGCACTTTCGTGTACAAAATGGACAATCTCTTTCGAAGTATCAGGGTTTCGGACGAAAACTCATCAGTTACAAAGGGATTTCATTTTTTTGAACTCATTTGAACTCTATACTTTTTGTGTGTTCAAAATGCACCATTCAAAGCCACATCACCAATTTTCAACCCTTTCTGACTGCATTTGGTATTGTTCATGCACTTACTGATTTTTTGAGCTAAATAACCCTGAAATTGAAAAGCAATTCAAATGAACTGCGAAAAGGTTGAAAGTGGGCATGGTATCATCATTTCACCCACATAGTATGTGATAAAAAGTTGAGAGGGTTATGACAAAAACTGGATGCACTTCGTTTACAAAACAGAAAATCTCTTTCGAAGTATTAGGGTTTCGAACGAAAACTCATGTGTTACAAAAGGCATTTCATTTCTTCACATGTCACTGCAGTGATATAGTTGTAGACAGAAAGTCTTCACTTTTTCTTCGCTTATGTCCTTTGCTTATTGCGCCGTAACCATGGATAATCTTCATCGTTTAACACGGTGCTTTGGTCAACCCTGACTTTGAAGGGAAGAATTTCATGAAACTTTTCATAATCTACACACATGTCTGTCTTGCCCTCCAATCCCACGATGTCTCTTTTTCCTGAAAGATCTATGTGGCGCTTTGGCTCATCGTATGATGTATTCGCTTCCTTATCTTTTCTTTTTCTTGGTATGGCAGACATGTCCTTCACATAGAAAACCTTCGCCAAATCATTGGCTAGGACGAATGGTTCGTCTGTGTACCCAAGATTGTTTAGATCCACTGTTGTCATTCCGTGTTGTGGGCCTTCCTATACCCCGCCTCTTGACAGATTGACCCATTTGCACTGAAACAATGGGACCTTGAAATCATGTCCATAGTCAAGTTCCCATATGTCCACTATGTAACCATAATATGTGTCCTTTCCCCTCTTGGTTGCTGCATCAAAGTGGACACCACTATTTTGGTTGGTGCTTTTTTCATCTTGGGCGATCGTGTAAAATGTATTCCCATTTATCTCCTACCCTTTGTAAGTCAATACAGTCCAAGATGGTCCCTTGGCAAACGAGTACAGCTCATTAGAAACAGTGTTGTCACCCATGAGACATGTTTGCAACCAACTGTCGAAAGTCCTTATGTGTTCATATGTAATTCAGTCTTCACACTGCTCCGGGTGTTTGGAGCGCAGAATATTCTTTTGTTCATCGACATACGGGGTCACCAAGGTGGAATTCTATAGAACTGTGTAGTGTGCTTCAGACCAAGAATGCCCGTCCCTACATATTATTGAGTCCGCTCCTAGAGTGCATTTTCTAGTCAGTCTGCCCTCATACCGCGATTGAGGGAGACCAATCTTCTTAAGGTTAGGAATGAAGTCAACACAAAACCCAATTGCATCCTCTGTTTGATGGCCCATGGAGATGCTTGCTTCTTGCCTAGCGCGGTTACGAACATATTTCTTTAAGAATCCCATGAACCTCTCAAAGGGGAACATATTGTGTAGAAATACAGGGCCCAACAATTGCATCATAATCACGTGGCAGTCATGAGACTTTAGGTTCTGGAAATTTTTCTCTACCATATTTATTATTCCCTTTATATTTGACAAGAAGCCAGACGGTACCTTCATACTAAGCAGGCATTCAAAGAAGATTTCCTTCTCTTCTTTGGTAAGAGCGTAGCCGGCAGGACCTTCATACTACTTTGGATGTATGTCGTCTTTTTCATGCACATGTTGGTTGTTCCTCCCGTGCCTCCGGTGTATCTTTTGTCTTCCCATACACTCCCAAGAAGCCTAGTAGGTTCACGCAAAGATTCTTCGTCACGTGCATCACGTCGATTGCAAAGCGGACCTTTAGGTCTTTCCAATAGGGTAGGTCCCAAAATATAGATTTCTTCTTCCACATGGGTGCGTGTCCTGCATCGTTAGTCGGAACAGATAGTTTGCCAGGACCCTTTCCAAATATTACTTGAAAATCGTTGACCATATCAAGTATGTGATCACCAGTACGGAGGGCGGGCTTCTTCCGGTGATCTGCCTCACCTTTGAAATGCTTTCCTTTTTTTCGACATTGATGGTTGGTCGGAAGAAATCGATGATACGTCTCCAACATATCTATAATTTTTGATTGTTCCATGCTATTATATTATCAACTTGGGCTGTTTTATATGCATTTATATGCTATTTTATATCATTTTTGGGACTAACTTATTAACTCAGTGCCCATTGCCAGTTTCTGTTTTTTCCCGTGTTTTTTTACCTTTTTTAGATAAGAATATTAAACGGAGTCCAAACGGAATAAAACCTTCAGGATGATTTTTTCCATGACAGGAGGGATCCAGAAGACTTGAGAACCAACGAACAGGGCCACGAAGGAGGCCACGAGCCCCCTAGGCATGCCCTAGAGGGGAGCGCGCGCCTAGCAGGCGCGTGGTCCCCTCGTGCCTCTTTTGCCCTACCTCTTTCGCTTATAAATTCCCTAAAATCCCAGAACTGACGGAGAGAGCTATGAAAATACTTTTTCGCCGCCGCAAGCTTCTGTTTCCGCGAGATCCCATCTGGAGACCGTTCTGGTGCCCTGCCGGAGGGGTATTTGGACACGGAGAGCTTCTTCATCAACACCATTGCCTCTCCGATGATGCGTGAGTAGTTCACCACAGACCTTCGGGTCCATAGCTAGTAGCTATATGGCTTTTTCTCTATCTTTGATCTTCAATTCAAAGTTCTCCATGATCTTCATGGAGATCTATCCGATTTAATCTTCTTTTGCGGTGTGTTTGTTGAGATCCGATGAATTGTGGATTTATGATCAGATTATCTATGAATATTATTTGAGTCTCCTCTGATTTCTTATATGCATGATTTTGTATCCTTGTAATTCTCTTCGAGTTATGGGTTTTTTTTGGCCAACTTGATCTATAGTTCTTGCAATGGGAGAAGTGCTTGGTTTTGGGTTCATACTGTGCGGTGTCCTCACCTAGTGACAGAAGGGGTAGCGAGGCACGCATCGTGTTGTTGCCATCAAGGGTAAAAATATGGGGTTTATATCATATTGCATGAATCTATCCCTCTACATCATGTCATCTTGCTTAAAGCGTTACTCCATTTATCATGAACTTAATACACTAGATGCATGCTGGATAGCGGTCGATGTGTGGAGTAATAGTAGTAGATGGAGAAAGTATCGGTCTACTTGTCTCGGACGTGATGCCTATATGTATGATCATTGCCTTAGATGTCGATATGACTTTGCGTGATTCTATCAATTGCTCGACAGTAATTTGTTCACCCACCGTAATACTTGCTATGATAAGAGAAGCCTCTAGTGAACACTATGGCCCCCGGGTCTATTTTAAACATTATATATTCAGATCTACATACAAAAACACCAAAAATACCTTGCTGCACTTCTATTTATTTATTTGTATTTACCTATTATCACTATCAGATCTAACCTTGCAAGTAATCGTAAAGGGATTAACAACCCCTTTATCGCGTTGGGTGCAAGATTGTTTGTTTTTGCGCAGATGCCTTGGTACCTCATCTTGATACTCCTACTGGATTGATACCTTGGTTCTCAAACTAAGGGAAATACTTATCTATACTTTGCTGCATCACCCTTTCCTCTTCAAGGGAAAAACCAACGCAAGCTCAAGAAGTAGCAGGAAGAATTTCAGTCGCCGTTGCCAGGCAGTATTCAAGTGAAGCACATCTACCAAGTACCTATAACAAACTCATCTCTTGCATTTACACTATTTGCCATTTGCCTCTCTTTTTCCTCTCCCCCACTTCTAAAATAAAATTTACAAAATATTTGCCTTTTTATTCGCCTTTCTTCAGTTCGCCTTTTTGTTGCTATGTTTGCTTGTGTTGCCATGTGCCTTCTATTTGCTTGCATCTTCGCTTGCCAAAAATCTATTGATATGGATCCTCATCCACTTGCTAATATTTTCGAAATACCAAATTATGTTGAACCAATTGCTAGAGAGTTGAGTGCACTTGATTATCGCTATGAAGTTTTGTTTGAAAATCGTGAATCTAGAATTTTTGATGAAGTATTGACAGAAGAAATTTATAAGGAGATTTATGATAGTTCCTTGAATGAAAATCATGATTGCCATGTTGTTAATATGTATTCTCTAAATATCCATGATGCTAATGATATGCAAAACCACAAGCTTGGGGATGCTTTGCTTGATGAAGATGATATTTTTTGTTCCCCAAGTTTTGGTGATGACACGTATGCTATAATTGATCATGAAAAGAATCCTTTATGTGATAGTTATATTGTGATATTCCTTCATGATTCTACTGAAAATTATTATTAGGGAGGAACATATGCTTGTATGAATTGCAATAATATCAAGTTTCCTCTCTATGTGTTCAAAGTTTTGAAGTTATGCTTATTTTGCCTTCCTATGCTAAGTGATTCTTGTTCCCATAAATTGTTTGCTCAAAAAATCCCTATGCATAGGAAGTGGGTTAGACTTAAATGTGTTTTTCATGCTATTCATGATGCTCTTTTGCAAATATCAGTTACTACTCTTATTGTGAGCATCATTGAAATCGTTATGCCTAGCTAGGGGCGTTAAACGACAGCGCTTGTTGGGAGGCAACCCAATGAATAAATTTATTTTTGCTTTTTACTTTATGTTTTTTTTGAGTCCACACCATCATGATTATGTTTTGATTGTGTTTTTTTATGTTTTAATTAGTGTTTGTGCCAAGTAGAACCTTTACGATTAGTTTGGGTGGTAGTTGTTTAGTAATGCTGGAAAAAGACAGAAACTTTGTGCTCACGAAATTATTTTTAATTCCTATCCATAAAGAGATTTTGAGTTGATTCTTTTTGCTGCTGATTTATATGAAAATTTACCTAATTTTCATAATTGTTTCAGAATTTTTGGGTTAGCAGAGGTGTATGAAATATACAGATTTCTATAGACTGTTCTGTTTTTGTCACATTCTGTTTTTGTTGTGTTGATTGCTTATTTTGATGAAACTATGGTTAGTATCGGGGGGTACGAGCCATGGAAAAGTGATAATACAGTAATATAACATCAATCTAAATGGAAATTAAGTTTACTACAGTACCTAAAAAGCTCGTGGTTTGTTTTCTTATGCTAATGCTATCACGAGTTTCTGTTTAAGTTTTGTGTTGTGAAGTTTTCATGTTTTGGGTGATGTTCTTATGGACAATGGAATAAAGAGTGGAAAGAGCCTATGCTTGGGGATTCCCAAGTCATCCCAAGCCAAATTCAAGGACACCAAAAAGCCTAAGCTTGGGGATGCCCCGGGAAGGCATCCCCTCTTTCATCTTCAATCCATGGGTAACGTTACTTGGAGCTATATTTTTATTTACCACATGATATGTGTTTTCCTTGGAGAGTCGCGTATTATAGGAGTCTTTGGTTTTTGTTTTATCACAATCATCCTTGCTGCACACCTTTTGAGAGGGACATGCACTCATCGTGAATTTGTTAGAATACTCAATGAGCTTCACTTATATCTTTTGAGTTAGGCAATTTAGCTCACATGAGCTTCACTTATATTTTTTGAGTTAGAATATTTTGCTCCCATGAGCTTCACTTATATCTTTTGAGCTTGTTAATTTAGCTCACATGTTCTTCACTTATATCATTTTGAGAGTGCTCTCTCTAAGTAACTTGGTAATTGGCGTGTGCTATGAAACTAGTCCTAAATATGATAGGCATCCAAAGAGGACATAATAAAAACTTTCATATTCAAGTGCATTGATTAGTAAGAGAAGTTTGATTACTCGCGATTAGTTTTGAGTTATGGAGGTGATAATATTAGAGGTATGATAATCGGGTGTTGTGAATCTAGAAATACTTGTGTTGAGGTTAGTGATTCTCGTAGCATGTACGTGCGGTGAACCGCTATGTTAGGAAGTCAGAGCATAATTGATTTATTGATTGTCATCCTTTGTGTGGCGGTCGGGATCGCGCAATGGTTAACTCCTACCAACCATTCCCCTAGGAGTATGCGTTTAGCACTTTGTTTTGATTACTGATAAAACTTTCGCAATAAGTATATGAGTTCTTCATGACTAATGTGAGTCCATGCTATAGATGCACTCTCACCCTTCCACCATTGCTAGCCTCTCTAGTGCCGCGCAACTTTCGCCGGTGCACAAACCCACCATATACCTTCCTCAAAACATCCACCATATCTACCTATTATGGCATTTTCATAGCCATTCCTAGATATATTACCACGCAACTTCCACCGTTCCGTCTCATGACATGTGCCATCACTTTCATTCATATAGAGTCATTATTGTTCTAAGTATCGATTTGTAAGTAAATAAAAGTGTGATGATCATCATTATTAGAGAATTGTCCCATGTGAGGAAATAAAAAAAGAGCCCAAAGATGCCCACCAAAAAAAATGAAACAAAAGAGGCCAAAGATCCCAAACAAAAAAATGAGAGAAAAGGAGAGAAGGGACAATGCTACTATCTTTTTCCACACTTGTTCTTCAAAATAGCACCATGTTCTTCATGATAGAGAGTCTCTTGTTTTCTCACTTTCATATGCTAGTGGGAATTTTCATTATATAACTTGGCTTGTATATTCCACTGATGGGCTTCCTCAAATTGCCCTAGGTCTTCGTGAGCAAGCAAGTTGGGTGCACACCCACTAGTTTTTATTTTTGAGATTTCATACACTTATAGCTCTAGTGCATCCGTTCCATGGTGCTACTTCTCGACAACGGTGCCAGAAATTGGCAAGTTGACAGGAGAATTCTTGTCTTGCGTTGGTTTTTCCCTTGAAGAGGAAAGGGTGATGCAGCAAGGTAGAGGTAAGTATTTCCGTCAGTTTGAGAACCAAGGTATCAACCCAGTAGGAGTATCAAGATGAAGCGCCAAGGAACCTGCGCAAACACAAACAAACTTACACCCAACGTGATAAATAAGTTGTCAATCCCTTTATGATTACTTGCAAGGTGAGATCTGATAGTCATAGTAGATAAATATAAATAAGTAAATATAATTGCAGCAAGGTATTTTTGGTGTTTTTGTGTTTAGATCTGAATATATAATATGTAAAATAGACCCGGGGGCGATAGTGTTCACTAGAGGCTTCTCTCATGATAGCAACTATTACGGTGGGTGAACAAATTACTATTGAGAAATTTATAGAATAGCGCAAAGTCATATCAACATCTAAGGCAATGATCATACATATAGGCATCACGTCCGAGACAAGTAGACCGATACTTTCTCCATCTACTACTATTACTCCACACATCGATCGCTATCCAGCATGCATCTAGTGTATTAAGTTCATGATAAATGGAGTAACGCTTTAAGCAATATGACATGATGTAGAGGGATAGATTCACACAATATGATATAAACCCCATCTTTTTACCCTTGATGGCAACAACATGATGCGTGCCTCGCTACCCCTTCTGTCACTAGGTGAGGACACCGCACGGTATGAACCCAAAACCAAGCACTTCTCCCATTCCAAGAACTATAGATCAAGTTGGCCAAACAAAACCCATAACTCGAAGAGAATTACAAGGATACAAAATCATGCATATAAGAAATCAGAGGAGACTCAAATAATATTCATAGATAATCTGATCATAAATCCACAATTCATTGGATCTCAACAAACACACCGCAAAAGAAGATTAAATAGGCTATGGAGATTCCCATCAATAGATATCAATGTGAAAGCCATAAGTGTATGAAACGGATGCACTAGAGCTATAAGTGTATGAAAGCTCACAAATGAAAACTAGTGGGTGTGCACCCAACTTGCTTGCTCACGAAGACCTAGGGCAATTTGAGGAAGCCCATCATTGGAATATACAAGCCAGGTTATATAATGAAAATTTCCACTAGCATATGAAACTGACAAAACAAGAGACTCTCTATCATGAAGATCATGGTGTTACTTTGAAGCACAAGTGTGGAAAAAAATAGTAGCATTGTCCCTTCTCTCTTTTTCTCTCATTTTTTCTATTTGGGCTCTTTTGGCCTCCCTTTTTTTATTTCATGGGAATATTTGTCCTCTTTTATTTCCTCACATGGGACAATGCTCTAATAATGATGATCATCACACTTTTATTTACTTACAACTCGATACTTAGAACAATAATGACTCTATCTGAATGAAACTGATGGCACATGTCATAATAAACGGAACGGTGAAAGTTGCATGGCAATATATCTCGGAATAGCTATGAAAATGCCATAATAGGTGGTTGTGGTGGCTGTTTTGAGGAAGGCAATGGTGGGTTTGTGCACCGGCGAAAGTTGCGCAGCACTAGAGAGGATAGCAATGGTGGAAGGTGAAAGTGCATCTATACCATGGACTCACATTAGTCATGAAGAACTCATATACTTATTGCAAAAAATTTATTAGTAATCAAAACAAAGTGCTAAACGCATACTCCTAGGGGAAGGGTTGGTAGGAGTTAACCATCGCGTGATCCCGACCTCTACACAAAGGTTGACAATCAATAAATCAATTATGCTCCAACTTCCTAACATAGCGGTTCACCATACGTGCATGCTACGGGAATCACTAACTTCAACACAAGTATTTCTAGATTCACAACACCCTACTAACATAACTCTAATATTACCATATCCATATCTCAAAACTAATTGCGAGGAATCAAACTTATCTTACTAATCAATGCACTTGAATATGAAAGTTTTTATTATATCCTCTTTGGATGCCTATCATATTTAGGACTAATTTCATAACAAACGCCAATTACCAAGTTACTTAGAGAGAGCCCTGTCAAAAGGATATAAGTGAAGATTTGAGAGGTTGTATTTCTACAAAATATGACACCGCCGTGCTCTACAAATATTTAAGTGAAGCACTAGAGCAAAATTATCTAGCTCAAAAGATATAAGTAAAGCACATGTGAGCAAAATTACCAATTTCAAAAGATATAAGTGAAGCACATGGGAGCATAATTACTAAGATCAAAATATATAAGTGAAGCACATTTGAGAAAAATTAGCAAGCTCAAAAGATATAAGTGAAGCACATGTGAGCTAAATTGCCTAACTCAAAAGATATAAGTGAAGCTCATTGAGTATTCTAACAAATTTATGATGAGTTCATGTCTCTCTCAAAAGGTGTGCAGCAAGGATGATTGTGAAAAACCATAAAGTAAAGACTCTTATAATACACGACGCTCCAAGCAAAACACATATCATGTGGTGAATTAAAATATAGCTCCACGTAACGTTATCAAAGGATTGAAGACGAAAGAGGGGATGCCTTCCCGGGGCATCCCCAAGCTTAGGCTTTTTGGTGTCCTTGAATTTGACTTGGGATGCCTTGGGCATCCCCAATCTTAGGCTCGTGCCACTCTTTATTCCATTGTCCACAAGAACATCACCCAAAACTTGAAAACTTCACAACACGAAACATAAACAGAAACTCGTGATAGCATTAGCATAAGAAAACAAACCACCAATTTTTTAGGTACTGTATTAAACTTTAATTTCCATTAATATTGATGTTATATTACTGTACTCTCACTTCTCCATGGCTCTTACCCCCCGATACTACCCACAGTTTCATCAAAATAAGCAATCAACACAACAAAAACAGAATCTGTCAAAAACAGAACAGTCTGTAGCAATCTGTATATTTCATATACCTCTGCCAACTCGAAAATTCTGAAACAATTATGAAAATTAGGGAAATTTTCATATTAATCATCATAAAAAATAATCAACTCAAAATCTCTTTCTGGATAGGAATGAAAAATAATTTCGTGAGCACAAAGTTTCTGTCTTTTTTCAACGTGATTAAACAACTACCACCAAAACTAATCATAACGGTTCTACTTGGCACAAAAACTAATTAAAACATAAAAAAAAATCATAACAGTATCATGATGGTGTGGCGTCAAAAAAACAGAAATTAAAAAAGCAAAAATAAACCTATTCATTGGGTTGCCTCCCAACAAGCGCTATCGTTTAACGCCCCTAGCTAGGCATAACGATTTCAATGATGCTCACAATAAGAGTAGTAATTGAGATATGCAAAAGAGCATGATGAATAGCATGAAAAACACATTTAAGTCTAACCCACTTCCTATGCATAGGGATTTTGTGAGCAAACAAATTATGGGAACAAGAATCACTTAGCATAGGAAGGCAAAATAAGCATAACTTCAAAACTTCGAACACATAGAGAGGAAACTTGATATTATTGTTGTTCCTACAAGCATATGTTCCTCCCTCATAATAATTTTCAGTAGAATCATGAAGTAATCTCACAACGTAACTATCACATAAAGGATTCTTTTCAGGATCAATTATAGCATACGTGTCATCACCAAAACTTGGGGAACAAAAAATATCATCTTCATCAAGCATAGCGTCCCCAAGCTTGGGGTTTTGCATATCATTAGCATCATGGATATTCAGAGAATACATACTAACAACATGGCAATCATGCTTTTCATTTGAGGAACTATCATAAATCTCCTTATAAATTTCTTCTGTCAATACTTCATCAAAAATTCCAGATTCATGATTTTCAAACAAAACTTCATAGAGATAATCAAGTGCACTCAACTCAATAGCAATGGGGTCATCATAATTTGGTCTTTTGAAAAGATTAGCATGTGGATGAGGATCCATATCAATAGATTTTAAGCAAGCGAAGATGCAAGCAAATAGAAGGCACATGGCAACACAAGCAAACATAGCAACGAAAAGGCAAACTAAAGAAAGGCGAATAAAAATTCAAATCTTTTTGTAAATTTTTGTTTTAGAAGTGGGGGAGAGGAAAACGAGAGGCAAATATCAAATAATGTAAATGAAAGAGATGAGTTTGTGATAGGTACTTGGGGATATGCTTCACTTCATTACTCCCCGGCAACGGCGCCAGAAATTCTTCCTGCTACTTCTCAGCAACGGTGCCAGAAATTGGAAAGTTGACGAGGGAATTCTTGTCTTGCATTTGTTTTTCCCTTGAAGAGGAAAGGGTGATGCAGCAAGGTAGAGGTAAGTACTTCCCTCAGTTTGAGAACCAAGGTATCAATCCAGTAGGAGTATCAAGATGAAGCACTAAGGAACCTGCACAAACACAAACAAACTTGCACCCAACGCGATAAAGAGGTTGGCAATCCCTTTATGGTTAACTGCAAGGTGAGATCTGATAGTGATAGTAGATAAATATAAATAAGTAAATAAAATTGCAGCAAGGTATTTTCGGTGTTTTTGTGTTTAGATCTGAATATATAATATGTAAAATAGACCCGGGGGCCATAGTGTTCACTAGAGGCTTCTCTCAGGATAGCAAGTCTTACGGTGGGTGAACAAATTACTGTTGAGCAATTGATAGAATACCGCAAAGTCATGACGATATCTAAGGCAATGAACATACATATAGGCATCACGTCCGAGACAACTAGACCGATACTTTCTGCATCTACTACTATTACTCCACACATTGACCGCTATCCAGCATGCATCTAGTGTATTAAGTTCATGATAAACGGAGTAACGCTTTAAGCAAGATGACATGATTTAGAGGGATAGATTCATGCAATATGATATAAACCCCATCTTTTTACCCTTGATGGAAACAACACGATGCGTGCCTCGCTACCCCTTCTGTCACTAGGTGAGGACAACGCACGGTATGAACCCAAAACCAAGCGCTTCTCCCATTGCAAGAACTATAGATCAAGTTGGCCAAACAAAACCCATAACTCGAAGAGAATTACAAGGATACAAAATCATGCATATAAGAAATCAGAGGAGACTCAAATAATATTCATAGATAATCTGATCATAAATCCACAATTTGTCGGATCTAAACAAACACACCGCAAAAGAAGATTACATCGGATAGATCACCATGAAGATCATGGAGAACTTTGTATTGAAGATCAAAGAGAGAGAATGAGCCATCTATCTACTAGCTATGGACCCGTAGGTCTGATGTGAAATACTCACGCATCATCCGAGAGGCAATGGTGTTGATGAAGATGGCTACCGGTGATGAATTGCCCTCCGGCAGGATGCCGGAACTGTCTCCCTATTGGTTTTTGGTGGCTCTGGAGGTCTGCGGCGGTGGAACTTGCGATCTAGGTTTAATTCTAAGGTTTCCCGTAATTATAAGACCGTCTGGCATCGGGAACAAGCAAAGAGGTGCCACGAGGAGGTCACGAGCCCCCTAGCTGCGGCCATTGGGCACCTCCCAGGCTCGTGACTCCCTCGGGCCACCTCTACGGTATCTTTTCCTTGAGCTATTTTTGATATTTTCCATAAAAAATCACGGCAAAAGTTTTATTCCATTTGGACTCCGTTTGATATTCGTATCTGAAAAAGGTCAAAAACATGGAAAAAACAGGAACTGTAACTAGGCATTGAGTTAATAAGTTAGTTCCAAAAATAATATAAAATAGCATATTCATGCATATAAAACATCCAAAGTTGATAATATAATAGCATGGAACAATCAAAAATTATAGATATGTTGGAGAGGTATCACATGGCAATCCCTACTCATTCATATTGATATCTATTGATGGGCATCTCTATAGCCCATTGATACGCCGAGTCGATGTGACCATCTCCTCCTTTTTTCCTCACAATCTCCACCACACTCTATTCCACCTATAGTGCTATATCCATGGCTCACACTCATGTATTGCGTCAGAGTTGAAAAGGTTTGAGAAAGTAAGAGTGCGAAAACAATTACTTGGCCAATACCGGGGTTGTGCATGATTTAAATTCGTTGTGTGGGGATGATGGAGCATAGCCAGACTATATGATTTTGTAGGGATAACTTTCTTTGGCCTTGTTATTTCAAAAGTTCATGATCACTTTGCTATTATACTTGAAGTATTATTGTTTTCATATCAATATTAAACTATTGTTTTGAATCTTATGGATCTGAACATTCATGCCACAATAAATAAGTTACAAAGAACAAATATGTTAGGTAGCATTCCACATCAAAAATTCGGTCTTTATTACTTCCCTACTCGAGGACGAGCAGGAGTTAAGCTTGGGGATGCTTGATACGTCTCCAACGTATCTATAATTTGTGATTGTTCCATGCTATAATATTATCAACTTGGGATGTTTTATATGCATTTATATGCTATTTTATATCATTTTGGGGACTAACTTATTAACTTAGTGCCCAGTGCCAGTTTCAGTTTTTTCCGTGTTTTTGACCTTTTTCAGATAAGAATATTACACGGAGTCCAAACGGAATAAAACCTTCGGGATGATTTTTTTCCAGGACAGGAGGGATCCAGAAGACTTGAGAACCAAGGCAGAGGGCCACGGAGGAGGACACGAGCCCCCTAGGCGCGCCCTAGGGGGGGGGCGCCTAGCAGGCTCGTGGGCCCATCGTGCCTCTTTTCCCTACTTCTTTCGCATATAAATTCCCTAAAATCCCAGAACCAACGGAGAGAGACACGGAAATACTTTTCCGTCGCCGCAAGCTTCTGTTTCCGTGAGATCCCATCGGGAGACCGTTCTGGTGCCCTGTTGGAGGGGGATTTGGACACGGAGGGCTTGTTCATCAGCACCATTGCCTCTCCGATGATGTGTGAGTAGTTCACCACAGACCTTCGGTTCCATAGCTAGTATCAAGATTGCTTCTTCTCTCTCTTTGATCTTCAATACAAAGTTCTCCATGATCTTCATGGAGATCTATCCGATGTAACTTTCTTTTGCGGTGTATTTGTCGAGATCCTATGAATTGTGGATTTATGATCAGATTATCTATGAATATTATTTGAGTCTCCTCTGATTTCTTATATGCATGATTTCGTGTCCTTGTAAGTCTCTTCGAGTTATGGGTTTCGTTTGGCCAACTTGATCTATAATTCTTGCAATGGGAGAAGTGCTTGGTTTTGGTTTCATACCGTTCGGTGTCCTCACCTAGTGATAGAAGGGGTAGCAAGGCACACCTCGTGTTGTTGCCCTCAAGGGTAAAAAGATGGGGTTTATATCATATTGCATGAATTTATCCCTCTACATCATGTCATCTTCCTTAAGGCGTTACTCTGTTTGTTATGAACTTAATACACTAGATGCATGCTGGATAGCGGTCGATGTGTGGGGCAATAGTAGTAGATGCAGAAAGTATCGGTCTACTTGTCTCGGACGTGATGCCTATATGTATGATCGTTGCCTTAGATATCGTCATGACTTTGCGCGATTCTATCAATTTCTCGACAGTAATTTGTTCACCCACCGTAATACTTGCTATCATAAGAGAAGCCTCTAGTGAACACTATGGCCCCCGGGTCTATTTTACACATTATATATTCAGATTTACATACAAAAATACCAAAAATACCTTGCTGCACTTTTATTTATTTATTTATATTTACCTATTATCACTATCAAATCTCACTTCGCAAGTAATCGTGAAGGGATTGACAACCCCTTTATCGTGTTGGGTGCAAGTTTGTTTGTTTTTGCGCAGGTGCCTTGGTGCCTCATCTTGATACTCCTACTAGATTGATACCTTGGTTCTCAAACTGAGGGAAATATTTATCTCTACTTTGGTGCATCACCCTTTCCTCTTCAAGGGAAAAACCAACGCAAGCTTAAGAAGTAGCAAGAAGAATTTTAATTGACGATGCCCCAGGTACACATTCTTCCTACATTTGTCCAAATATATATTGTCGGTGTCATCTAAACTGTGTGTGCATGCATGGTATCCCTTGTTTGTCTGTCCTGAAAGGTTACTGAGAGCAGGAAAATCATTGATGGTTACAAACAGCAACGCATATAGGTCAAATTCCTCCTGTTTGTTCTCATCCCACACACGTACACCTCTTCCATTCCATAGCTGTAAAAGTTCATCCTCTAATGGCATTGCCGGGTTGCCTAGGGCCTTGCATGAGCACTGGCATCATAATGACCTTCCGCTTCATGCACAAGCAAGGAGGAAGGTTATACATACATAGAGTCACAGGCCATGTGCTATGCTTGCTGCTCTGCTCCCCAAAAGGATTAACGCCATATGCACTTAAACCAAACCATACGTTCCTCGGGTCACCTGTAAAGTCGCTCCACTTTCTCTCGATCTTTCTCCATTGGAACCCGTCAGCGGGTGCTCTCAACTTCCCATCTTTCTTATGGTCTTTTTTGTGCCATTGCATCAACTCGACATGCTTTTTGTTTCTGAATAGACGCTTCAACCGTGGATTATGAACCAGCGCTATAGCTCATATAGTTATAGTGGTGGATCCTAAGCCAGTGCTACTACTACTTTTGAGTTAACCATTGCCCGTGCTCAAATTTTGCAACTCCCATCCCCCACCTCTTCCCCTCCTCTCTGTCGCGTGCCACCAATGCCCTCCTGCCCGCCGCCGTCGCCCCTGCCCACCGCCGTCGCCCCTGCCCGCCGCTCCGACCTCCTCCTCATCCGCACGGATGCCCGAGCTCTCCCATTCCCTCCACTCTCCCACCTATCCCCCTCCTCTCTGTCGCACGCCGCCGCCATCCCTACCCACCGTCGTCCCCCTGCCCGCCATCGTCGCCCCTGCCCGCTCCGGCCTCCTCGTCCGCACCGCTGCAGGTACCTACCTCCCCACCTCCCCCTCTCTCTAGTCAATTAGGAAAAGAATCTAGGATTCATATCAACAGGATTGTAGGTATAAATAAAAAAATTTAAATAAAAAACAGTAGCAAATTTTGTTGCTTTAAATAAAAAAACTAGCTAGGTTTTGTAGGTATAAAAAACAGTAGCAAAAATTATAAAAAACAGCAGCAAAAATTTATAAATGCGCTCCTATTGGTTGAATGTTGGTTGCCAATTGATGTTATATATGTGCTGTTGTTGGTTAAAAAATGTTTGTTGCAAATTGATGTTGGTTGCAAAATGTTTGTTTCAAAATGTTGCAAAATGACGTTGGTTGCAAAATGTTTGCAATGTTAGTTGAATGTCGAAGAATATCCGAGTGGCCTATGTTTTGCCAGAATGTTTATTCATTTCTGTTCTGACAAATTTCAGGCGCTCCATATGTCCACTTTTTAGCAAAGGTCATGCCGAAAATTTCCTTGATTTTCGGCATGACTTTGTTGGAAATATGCCCTAGAGGCAATAATAAATTAGTTATTATCATATTTCCTTGTTCATGATAATCGTTTATTATCCATGCTATAATTGTATTGATCGGAGACTTAAATGCATGTGTGGATACATAGACAAAACCATGTCCCTAGTATGCCTCTAATGGACTAGCTCGTTGATCAAAGGATGGTTAAGGTTTCCTAGCCATGGACATGAGATGTCATTTGATAACGGGATCACATCATTAGGAGAATGATGTGATGGATAAGACCCAAACTACAAACATAGCATATGATCGTGTCAGTTTATTGCTACTGTTTTCTGCATGTCAAGTATATGTTCCTATGACCATGAGATCATGCAACTCACGGATATCGGAGGAGTGCCTTGTGTGTATCAAACGTCGCAACGTAACTGGGTGACTATAAAGGTGCTCTACAGGTATCTCCGATGGTGTTTGTTGAGTTGGCATGGATCGAGACTGGGATTTGTTACTCCGTGTGACGGAGAGGTATCTCAGGGCCCACTCGGTAATACAACATCACAACAAGCCTTGCAAGCAATGTGGCTAAGTGTTAGTCACGGTATCTTGTATTACGGAACGAGTAAAGAGACTTGCCAGTAACGAGGTTGAACTAGGTATGGAGATACCGACGATCGAATCTCGGGCAAGTAACATACCGAAGAACAAAGGGGACGTTATACGGGATTAACTAAATCCTTGACATAGAGGTTCGACCGATAAAGATCTTCGTAGAATATGTAGGAACCAATGTGGATGTCCAGGTCCCGCCATTGGTTATTGACCGTAGAGGTGTCTCGGTCATGTCTACATAGTTCTCGAACCCGCAGGGTCTGCACACTTAAGGTTCGGTGACGTTTCGGTAGTGTAGAGTTATGTATGGTGGTGACCGAAGTTTGTTCGGAGTCCCGGATGAGATCCCGGACATCACGAGGAGCTCCGGAATGGTCCGGAGGTAAAGATTCATATATAGGAAGTCCCAGTTTGGTTTCCGGAAAAGTTTCGGGCTCATCGGTAGTGTACCGGGAGTGCCGGTAGTGTACCGGGAGTGCCGGTAGTGTACCGGGAGGCCTCCGGGAGGGGTATTTCGACCCCAAGAGGTCCATGGGCTGTGGGAGAATAATAACCAGCCCTTAGTGGGCTGGGAAAACAGCCACAAAGGCCCATGGCGCAGGAGAGAAAGTCCTAAAGCAAAAAGTGGAAAATCAGCCAATAGGAGGCAATCCTACTCCAACTAGGATTGGAGGTGAAGTAGGATTTCTTCCCACCTCCTATTTCGGCCGACCCAAAGGCCTTGGCTGCCTCTCCTCTCCTCTCCTCCTATATATACTAGTGGATTGGGTGGTTTTTGGACAGAATTTCCGGCCACGTGCTACCCGTTTCACCGATGCACAGTTTCTCCTCTAGATCGGTTTTCCGCGGCGCTTAGGCGAAGCCCTGCCGGAATCACTCCACCACCATCACCGGAGCGCCGTCACGCTGCCGGTGAACTCTCTCTCCTCTCCACCTCCTCTTGCTGGATCAAGATGGTGGAGATCGTCATCAAGCTGCACGTGTGCTGAACGCGGAGGTGCCGTCCGTTCGGCGCTAGATCGGAAGGACCGTGATCGAGATCGCGAGACGGTTCGTGATGAGATCGCGGAACGGATCGTGATGAGTTCGCGGGACAGATCGTGATCAACATCGTGGGACGGATCGTGATGAGTTCACGGGACGGATCGTGATTGGATCGCGGGACGGATCGTGATGAGATCGCGGGACGCTCGGCGATTTGGATCGCGAAGATGTTCGACTACACCAACCGCGTTTCTTAACGCTTCCCGCTTAGCGATCTACAAGGGTATGTAGATCCACTCTCCCTCTCGTAGATGCTCATCACCATGGATAGGTTTGCGTGTGCGTAGGAAAATTTTTGTTTCCCATGCGACGTTCCCCAACAGTGGTATCAGAGCAAGGTTGATGGTTCGATGAGATCTCGAGTAGAACACAAAAGGTTTGTGGGCGTTGATGCTTAGATTGCTTCCTCCCTTGGTCGTATTTTGGTTCAGCGGGATTGTGAGATGAAGCGGCCCGGACCAACATTACTCGTACGCTTACGAGAGACCGGTTCCCTCGACGCAACTTGTTGCTTAGATGGCTTGCGGGTGACAGTTTCTCTCACTTTAGTTGGATCGGATCCGACAAAGGCGGTCCTTGAGAAGGATGAAAAGCAATCTATGTATCACCGTTGTGGTTTATGTGTAGGTGAGAATCGTTCTTGCTAGATACCCGTAGCAGCCACGTAAAACATGCAACAACAATTAGAGGACGTCTAACTTGTTTTTGCAGGGTATGTTGTGATGTGATATGGCCAATTACATGATGAGATATATGTGATGTATGAGATGATCATGTGATGTATAGAATTTCACGACTTGCATGTCGTTGAGTACGGCAACCGGCAGGAGCCATAGGGTTGTCTTTAATTATTGTATGACCTGCGTGTCAATCATTAAGCGCTATGTAATGCTTTACTTTATCGCTAAGCAGTAGCAATAGAAGTAGAAGCAGGGCTGGCGCCACAACCCCAATGGCAACACATTGATGGAGATCAAGATGATGGAGATCATGGTGTTGTGCCGGTGATGATGGAGATCATGCCGGTGTTTCGAAGATGGAGATCTTAAACACAAGTTCATGGCCATATCATGTCACTTATGAATTGCATGAGATGTTAATCCTTTTTATGCACCTTATTTTGCTTAGGACGACGGTAGCATTATAAGGTGATCCCTCACTTAATTTCAAGCTAAATTGTGTTCTCCCCGAATGTGCACCGTTGCGAAAGTTCGTCGTGTTGAGACACCACGTGATGATCGGGTGTGATAGACTCTACGTTCACATACAACGGGTGCAAGCCAGTGTTGCACATGCAGAACATTCGGGTTAAACTTGACGAGCCTAGCATGTACAGACATGGCCTCGGAACACGAGAGACCGAAAGGTCGAACATGAGTCATATAGTAGATATGATCAACATAATGATGTTCACCATTGCAGCCACCTCAACTCACGTGATGATCGGACTTGAGTTGGTGAATTTGGATCATGTATCACTCGAATGATCGGAGGGATGTCAATTTGAGTGGGAGTTCTTAAATAATATGATTAATTGAACTCATTATCATGAACATAGTCAAAGTGTCTTTGCAAATTATGTTGTAGATTACTAGCTCTCGTTGTGGCTCCCTTGTATTTTTATATGTTCCTAGAGAAATAGAATTGAAAGATGTTGGTAGCAATATTGCGGACTGGGTCCGTGATCTGAGGATTGTCCTCATTGCTGCACAGAAGGCTTATGTCCTTAATGCACCGCTCGGTGCGCCACCCCCTCTAGCGTTGTCTATAGATGTTGTGAACATCTGACAGGCACGTTTCGATGACTACTTGATAGTTTTGTGCGTCATGCATTACGGCTTAGAATTGAGGCTCCGAAACGTTTTGAACGTCACAGAACATATGAGATGTTCTAGGGGCAGAGATTGTGATCTCAGGCTCGTGCCTGTGTTGCGAGATATGAGATCTCCAACAAGATTCTTTGCCTGTAAGATGAAGGAGAATAGCTCAATCGTTGAGCATGTACTCAGATTGTCTGGGTACTACAATCGCTTGAATCAAGTGGGAGTTGATCTTCCAGATAAGATAGTGATTGATATAGTTCTCCAAGTCACTGTCACTAAAGCTACTAGAACTTAAGTGATGAACTATAATACACCAGGGATAGAAGTATTGATCCCTGAGCTGTTCGCGATGTTTGACACCGCGAAGGTAGAAATCAAGAAGGAGCGTCAAGTGTTGATGGTTAATCAAACCACTAGTTTCGAAAAGGGCAAGATCAAGGAGGGAAACTTCATGGATAGCAAGTCAGTTGCTGCTCCAGTGAAGCAACCCAAAGTTGAACTCAAACCCGAGACTAAGTGCTTCTATTATGAGGTGAGAGGTCGCTGAAGCGGAACAACCCTAGATACTTGGTAGATAAGAAGGCTGGCAACATTGATAGAAGTATATTTGATATACGAGTTACTAATGTGTACCTTGCTAGTACTCTTAGTAGCACCTGGGTATTGGATACCGGTTCGGTTGCTAAATGTTAGTAACTCGAAATAAAAGCTACGGAATAAACGGAGAACTAGCTAAGGGTGAGGTGACGATATGTGTTGGAAGTGTTTCCAAGGTTGATGTGATCAACATCGCACGCTCTCTCTACCTTCAGGATTAGTGACGAACCTAAATAAATGTTATTTGGTGTTTTGCGTTGAGCATGAACATGATTAGATCATGTTTATTGCAATACGGTTATTCATTTAAGTTAGAGAATAATGGTTATTCTGTTTACATGAATAATACCTTCAATGGTCATGCACCCAGTGAGAATGGTTTGTTGAAATCTTGATCGTAGTATTACACATGTTCATAACATTGATGTCAAAAGATACAAAGTTAATAATGATAGTACCACATATTTGTGGCACTGCCGCTAAATGTCATATTGGTATAAAGCGCATGTAGAAACTCCATGCTGATGGATATTTGGACTCATTCGATTTCGAATCGGTTGAGACATGCGAACCATGCCTCTTGGGCAAGATGACTAAAGGACCCCGTTGGATGGAGCGGGCAAGTGATTCATTGGAAATGATACATGTTGATGTATGCAATCTAGTGAGTCTTGTAGTGTGCAGTGGATATCGTTATTTTCTTACCTTCACTGATGATTTGAGTAGATATAGTGTATATTTACTTAATGAAACACAAGTCTGAATCGTTTGAAAGGTTCAAGCAAATTCAGAGTGAAGTTTAAAGATCATCGTGACAAGAAGATAAAAATGACTGCGATATGATCGTGGAGGTGAATATCTGAGTCACGAGTTTGGCATACAACTTAAGACAATGTGAAAGTTGTTTCACAACTAAACGCCACCTGGAACACCATAGTGTGATGGTGTGTCCGAACATCATAGTTATGCTCTATTGGACATGGTGCGTACTATGATGTCTCTTGTCGTTTTACTACTATAATTTTGGGGTTATGCATTAGAGACAACTACATTCACTTTAAATAGGGCACCATCTAAATCCGTTGAGATGACACCATATGAATTATGGTTTGATAGAAACCTAAGCTGTCGTTTCTTAATACTTGGGGCTGCGGCACTTGTGTGAAAAATGTTTTCACCTAATGAGGTCGAACCCAAGGCGGACAAATGCATCTTCATAGAATACCCTAAGATCAGTTGGGTGAACCTTCTATCTCAGATCCGAGTGCAAAGTGGTTGTTACTAAAACGGATCCTTTCTCGAGGAAAGGTTTCTCTCGAAAGAATTGAGTGGGAGGAAGATAGAACTTGATGAGGTTGTTAAACCTTTGTTCAACCAGAGAGTAGCGCAGCGCAGAAAGATGTTTCTGTGAAGCCTACGTTAGTTGAAGAGGAAGTTAATGATGATGATCATGAAGCTTCAGGATCAAGTTACTATCGAACTTCGTGGGTCGACAAGGATGTGTACTGCTCCTAAGCGGTACGACAACCCTGTCTTCGAGGTCATGTTGTTGGACAGCGATGAACCTACGAGCTATGGAGAAGCGATGATGGGCCCGGATTCCGACAAATGGTTAGAGACCATGAAATCCGAGATAGGATCCATTTATGAAAACCAAGTATAGACTTTGGTAGACTTGCTCGTTAGACGGCAGGTCGTTGAGTACAAATGGACCTTTAGAATGAAGACAGACACTGATGGTGAATGTCACCATTTGTAAAGCTCGACTTGTTGCAAAGTTGTTTGTGACAAGTTCAAGGAGTTGAATGCGAGGAGGCTTTCTCACTCGTAGCGATGCTAAAAGTCTGTTGGAATTATGTTAGCAGTTGCTGCATTTTCAATTACGAAATCTGGCAGATGGATGTCAAAACGTCGTTTCCTTAACGGTTTACTTAAGGAAAGGTTGTATGTGATACAACCAGAAGGTTTTGTCAGTCCTAAGGATGCTAAAAGATGAGAGAGCTTCAGTGATCCTTCTATGGACTGAAGCAAGCATCTCGGAGTTGGAATATACACTTTGATGAGGTGATCAAAGTTTTTGTAGTTTATACAAAGTTTACGAGAAACTTGTATTTGCAATAAAGTGAGTGGGAGCACTATAGAGTTTCTGATAAGTATATGTGGTTGACATATTGTTGATCGGAAATAATGTAGAATTTCTGGAAGGCATAAAAGGTTGTTTGAAAAGTGTTTTTCAAATGAAGACCTGGATAAAGCTACCTAATTGTTGAGCATCAAAATCTATAGAGATAGATCAAGATGCTTGATGAGACTTTCAATGAGTGCATACCTTGACAAGATTTTGAAAGAGTTCAAAATGGATCAGCCAGAGAAATAGTTCTCGTCTGATTTGTAAGGTGTGAAGTTGAGTGAGACTCAAAGCTCGACAACGGCAGAAGAAAGAGAAAGGATGAATGTCGTCCCCTATGCCTTAGCCATAGGCTCTATATTATGCCATGCTGTGTACCACACCTATGTGTGCCTTGCCACGAGTCTGTCAGGGGGTACAAGAGTGGTCCAGGAGTGGATCACTGGACAGCGGTCGGAATTATCCTTAGTAACCAGAGGACTAAGGAAATGTTTCTTGATTATGGAGGTGATAAAGAGTTCGTCGTAAAGAGTTACGTCGATGCAAGCTTTAACACCTATCCAGATGACTAGTAGTAGCAATCTGGATACGTATAGTGGAGCAGCCATTTGGAAATAGTACCAAGTGGAGTGTGGTAGCAGTGTTTACGGTTTGACATAGAGATTTGCAAAGTACACACGGATCTGAATATCGCAGACCCGTTGACTATAAGACCTCTCTCACATGCAAAGCATGATCGAGCCCCAAAACTCATTGGGTGTTAGATTCATAACAATGCGAATCACATGGTGATGTGAACTAGATTATTGACTCTAGTGCAAGTGGGAGACTGTTGGAAATATGCCCTAGAGGCAATAATAAATTAGTTATTATCATATTTCCTTGTTCATGATAATCGTTTATTATCCATGCTATAATTGTATTGATCGGAGACTTAAATGCATGTGTGGATACATAGACAAAACCATGTCCCTAGTATGCCTCTAATGGACTAGCTCGTTGATCAAAGGATGGTTAAGGTTTCCTAGCCATGGACATGAGATGTCATTTGATAACGGGATCACATCATTAGGAGAATGATGTGATGGATAAGACCCAAACTACAAACATAGCATATGATCGTGTCAGTTTATTGCTACTGTTTTCTGCATGTCAAGTATATGTTCCTATGACCATGAGATCATGCAACTCACGGATATCGGAGGAGTGCCTTGTGTGTATCAAACGTCGCAACGTAACTGGGTGACTATAAAGGTGCTCTACAGGTATCTCCGATGGTGTTTGTTGAGTTGGCATGGATCGAGACTGGGATTTGTTACTCCGTGTGACGGAGAGGTATCTCAGGGCCCACTCGGTAATACAACATCACAACAAGCCTTGCAAGCAATGTGGCTAAGTGTTAGTCACGGTATCTTGTATTACGGAACGAGTAAAGAGACTTGCCAGTAACGAGGTTGAACTAGGTATGGAGATACCGACGATCGAATCTCGGGCAAGTAACATACCGAAGAACAAAGGGGACGTTATACGGGATTAACTAAATCCTTGACATAGAGGTTCGACCGATAAAGATCTTCGTAGAATATGTAGGAACCAATGTGGATGTCCAGGTCCCGCCATTGGTTATTGACCGTAGAGGTGTCTCGGTCATGTCTACATAGTTCTCGAACCCGCAGGGTCTGCACACTTAAGGTTCGGTGACGTTTCGGTAGTGTAGAGTTATGTATGGTGGTGACCGAAGTTTGTTCGGAGTCCCGGATGAGATCCCGGACATCACGAGGAGCTCCGGAATGGTCCGGAGGTAAAGATTCATATATAGGAAGTCCCAGTTTGGTTTCCGGAAAAGTTTCGGGCTCATCGGTAGTGTACCGGGAGTGCCGGTAGTGTACCGGGAGTGCCGGTAGTGTACCGGGAGGCCTCCGGGAGGGGTATTTCGACCCCAAGAGGTCCATGGGCTGTGGGAGAATAATAACCAGCCCTTAGTGGGCTGGGAAAACAGCCACAAAGGCCCATGGCGCAGGAGAGAAAGTCCTAAAGCAAAAAGTGGAAAATCAGCCAATAGGAGGCAATCCTACTCCAACTAGGATTGGAGGTGAAGTAGGATTTCTTCCCACCTCCTATTTCGGCCGACCCAAAGGCCTTGGCTGCCTCTCCTCTCCTCTCCTCCTATATATACTAGTGGATTGGGTGGTTTTTGGACAGAATTTCCGGCCACGTGCTACCCGTTTCACCGATGCACAGTTTCTCCTCTAGATCGGTTTTCCGCGGCGCTTAGGCGAAGCCCTGCCGGAATCACTCCACCACCATCACCGGAGCGCCGTCACGCTGCCGGTGAACTCTCTCTCCTCTCCACCTCCTCTTGCTGGATCAAGATGGTGGAGATCGTCATCAAGCTGCACGTGTGCTGAACGCGGAGGTGCCGTCCGTTCGGCGCTAGATCGGAAGGACCGTGATCGAGATCGCGAGACGGTTCGTGATGAGATCGCGGAACGGATCGTGATGAGTTCGCGGGACAGATCGTGATCAACATCGTGGGACGGATCGTGATGAGTTCACGGGACGGATCGTGATTGGATCGCGGGACGGATCGTGATGAGATCGCGGGACGCTCGGCGATTTGGATCGCGAAGATGTTCGACTACACCAACCGCGTTTCTTAACGCTTCCCGCTTAGCGATCTACAAGGGTACGTAGATCCACTCTCCCTCTCGTAGATGCTCATCACCATGGATAGGTTTGCGTGTGCGTAGGAAAATTTTTGTTTCCCATGCGACGTTCCCCAACAGACTTGTGCTAGAAACTTGGACATATGGAGTGCCCGGGATTTGCGGAAGGGGAATGAATCAACATTCCTACCTAATATAGGCCCCTTTTTTCTCTTCATTATACCTTTTATTTACACTTGTTGAATAGGAAACATGTCTAGCCACGCCTCAGCCGTGGGTTCTGCTCGCCTCGAAGAAGACACCGTCGAGGCAGCAAATCACTATTTTGATTACCTGGACGGACACCAGATGAGGGTGCATGGTGGCGGCAGTGGCACCAACCCCGAAGTCGACGCCGACACTGGCACCAGCACTGGCACCGGCACCGACACCACCCTCGAGACCAGCAACGATGCTGTCGTAGCCAGTAAAACACTGAAGCAGAAGAGGAACTGAAGACCAAACGAGCTCGGCATCGGACAAATTGTGGTCACGGAGATGCACCCCAAGAAATTAGAGCGTACGGCACCGGATGAAGCGTGCTCATGCTGGGGCAATCAACTAGGATGCATCATCAGGGAAACCACCAACATCAACGATGAGAAGTTGAAGAAGATACCACATATGGAGCACATGCTCCTAAAGAAGTTGCACGATAGGTTCTTGATCCCCGGCCGCACAGAAAGCAAAGATCTGTGAGACTATGACGCCATGACAAAGATAAACAGCAAGGCGATGGTGACGTTCATCAACGACTTATCCGCCTGGAAAGTTTGGGTGAAAAAGAGATTGATAAGAACAAACCGTGGTCCAAGATTCAAGATGAAAATCCGTCACTTACGGAAGAGGACTTTGAAAAATTCAAGGAGACTTGCACTGAAGATGAAACCAAGAAAAAGTCAGTGAAAATGAAGGCACTCTAGGCCAGGAACACGCCTCCCCACCGCCTCGGAAGCTGTGGTTACGAGGGGAAGAGGCACATATGGTCCAAGGAGGACGCTTCCGTGAAAGTCACGTAATCCCAGACCCCTTGGCGGAGTTCACCGACCCTCTGGAGCGTGACTAGATCAGGGCCCGGTACAAGTGGGACCACGTCAAGAAGACCTTTTACATGGACCCGAACACGAGGGAGTTCATGAGACTTCTGGTAATTGTTATATTACCACATTATCATATTAGCTTCCAATCATTTCGACTACAAGTTTTGTCACATTATTACTAAACCATCCACGTTACTTTTGCTGAAAGAGCAGCACCAAAAGGCAGCCGAAAGCGACGAGTTGTCACAGTCTGCCCAAGTGGGACACGCATTTCACCGGGCCCTGAACATACTGAAAAAGGTCCCGGAGGACACACCGTCATCCTATGGACGTGTGCACGGTGTCGGAGATGGCGCCTCGTGGAAGACGTGCTACCATGAGGAGCTAGAGGAAAGAAGGAAGAGAAAGTTGCTTACTCAATAGATCATCGACCAGAAGGTCACGCATGCGATCAATAAGTCCAAAGATGCGACCAAAGCAGAGTTGGAAGAGATTCTTGATGCAAGGGTCAATGCAGCGGTAAATGGTGTCACGACTGACTTCACATCTTCCATTTCTAGCTTGCTTCCGGCATTTTTTGAATGGACGAAGAAAAATCCAGAAAAAGGGCCAGCGGACTTTTCACCACCAGCACCTCCTCACACCACCGCACATGCTCCCGCTCCTGTTGATAGCATCCCGTCATCCGTCTCTGGCCAACTCGGTGGGCCTTCGTCTATGGCTGAGCTCGACGCCCTCACGGTAATTACGCGTCATACCCTTTTCACCACCATGTCTATATAGTCTTCCGTTTCAATTGCCTTTCAGAATTTTGACGTCACAGACATGTCTTCGTATGCCAACGATAACCCGTGCACACTACTGGACGACATCAAGGGCTAGAAGGTGGCCGTGGGAAAGGCAGCGATCGTGAAGCCGAAGGACCGCATGTTCCACAACCGAGAGATGCCCAATGGCATCTTCAAGGTTAACATGGCCAGTGTCTTAGCGGGTGATATGTCTCCAACATATCTATAATTTTGATTGTTCCATGCTATTATATTATCAACTTGGGATGTTTTATATGCATGAATATTCTATTTTATATTATTTTTGGGACTAACCTATTAATCCAGTGCCTAGTGCCAGTTCCTGTTTTTTTCGTGTTTTTGACCTTTTTCAGATAGGAATATCAAACGAAGTCCAAAAGGAATAAAACTTTTGCCGTGATTTTTTATGGAAAATATCAAAAATAGCTGAAGTAAAAAATACCGGAGAGGCGGCCCGAGGGAGTCACGAGGCTGGGAGGCGCGCCCCCTGGACACGGCTAGGGGGCTCGTGACCTCCTCGTGGCGCCTCTTTACTTGTTCCCGACGCCAGATGGTCTTATAAATACGGAAACCCTCAGAAATAAACCTAGATCGCAAGTTCCGGCATCACCAAAAACCAATCGGGAGACCGTTCCGGCGTCCTGCCGGAGGGGAATTCATCGCCGGTGGCCATCTTCATCAACACCATTGCCTCTCCGATGAAGCGTGAGTAGTTCACACCAGACCTTCGGGTCCATAGCTAGTAGCTAGATGGCTTCTTCTCTCTCTTTGATCTTCAATACAAAGTTCTCTGCGATCTTCATGGTAATCTATCTGATGTAATCTTCTTTTGCGGTGTGTTTGTTGAGATTCGATGAATTGTGGATTTATGATCAGATTATCTATGAATATTATTTGAGTCTCCTCTGATTTCTTATATGCATGATTTCATATCCTTGTAATTCTCTTCGAGTTATGGGTTTTGTTTGGCCAACTTGATCTATAGTTCTTGCAATGGGGGAAGTGCTTGGTTTTGGGTTCATACCGTGCGTTGTCCTCACCTAGTGACAGAAGGGGTAGCGAGGCACGCATCATGTTGTTGCCATCACGGGTAAAAAGATGGGGTTTATATCATATTGCATGAATCTATCCCTCTACATCATGTCATCTTGCTTAAAGCGTTACTCCGTTTGTTATGAACTTAATACACTAGATGCATGCTGGATAGCGATCGATGTGTGGAGTGATAGTAGTAGATGTAGAAAGTATCGGTCTACTTGTCTAGGACGTGATACCTATATGTATGATCATTGCCTTAGATATCATCATGACTTTGCGCTATTCTGTCAATTGCTCAACAGTAATTTGTTCACCCACCGTAATACTTGCTATCATGAGAGAAGCCTCTAGTGAACACTATGGCCCTCGGGTCTATTTTACATATTATATATTCAGATCTAAACACGAAAACACCAAAAATACTTTGCTGCAATTTTATTTACTTATTTATATTCATCTACTATCATGATCAGATCTCACCTTGCAAGTAATCCTAAAGGGATTGACAACCTCTTTATCGCGTTGGGTGCAAGTTTGTTTGTGTTTCTGCAGGTTCCTTGTTGCCTCACATTGATACTCCTACTGGATTAATACCTTGGTTCTCAAACTGAGGGAAATACTTATCTCTACTTTGCTGCATCACCCTTTCCTCTTCAAGGTAAAAACCAACGCAAGACAAGAATTCACCCGTCAACTTGCCAATTTCTGGCGACGTTGCAGAGAAGTAGCAAGAAGCTTCGAGGATTTGCCTCCTCCGGTACCAGTCAATGACGAGGAGACCCCTCAACGGATTGGCACATGCAAGAGTTGGTTCTTTCCTTGTCTGAAGACTCTTCTTCGTGTCGAGGCGCCCAGTATCACACCAACGACAGCTTCTCAAGAAGGTATGAACACCACCCCACCTATGAAATTACCTGCACCTGTCGTGGCGGGTGATAGAGGACGACGCGAGGGAGAGCCTCCATTAGTGCTAGATGACATCGCCCCCGTTGTCAAAGAAGCAAATGCTGATGATGACATCGGGGAGGAGGATGATAACCCAGACAAGTATTTCAATACCGCCTATGATGATTGAGGATTGATGGCTCAGGATGACGAATACTCAGGCTATGAGGGTGGAGATGATGACTTGATGTTGCCTGATTTGCCGGAGCCGGGACGTCCTAAGGGAAGGTATGATGGGCCCACTACCGCCACCCGCCAAGAAGCAAAGGAGGAGATCGGACAGGAGAGGCCCTAAAGGCACCAGAGCTGCTTCAAAGCAGCCAGCCGCCTCTGAAGCCCCGAGAGGTAGACAGAATACCTATCATAGGTGTGGAGCGTTTCCATGTCGCTGGCCACTCGATCCTACCCCAGAAAGCGCTAGAGGACATACTGAACAATGATCTAAGGGGACTTCATGATCATGTGCTGGCAAGAGAGAAAAGCCTTCTTATCTCGGAAAAACCAGGATACCAGCTTTACGTTGCTTAGGTGTCGGGTGGGAAGTTGTAAGTCGAGGGATATCCCGTGGATAAGTTCATCCTGTGATTTGACTACATCTATGACATGTTCCACATGACCAAGATGGATTTCCAGTTCATCCGCATGTATGCGGTGTATCCCAACTACATCATCAGGATCGAAAACATAAAATATATCTGCATTGCGGACCCATACCATATTCACGAGAGCTTCTTGGATGTCTACAAAGAGCACCGTGACTATGCAAGCAAGTACACCGGCAGCTTCATGATCGCTAATAAGGACAAGGAAGAGATTCTTCAACCTTATCATCCCACATAGGTCATCCGCGCATATCCTTTCGTAAGTGTTAATCATTCATTTGTAGGCATGGAGGCTAATTTGAGGTGTACTTAATTTGCGCTGCGGGGGGCGGGGGGCACCGTCCTCATCATTCTGTACCCAGAATACTCCCGTGCTATATACTTGGACTGATCGAAGAACATCAAGAAAAAGGATTACAAGCACATAAAGAGTGTTCTCGATAGTGTCTTGTTAACCTTCAGCCTATCTGGTGGATATACCAAGGTGAAAAAGTACAGGAGGAACGGGCTGGTTTTCAGCCATAAGACCCACTTTTGCTGCATCCAGCAACCGCACATCGGTAAGTCTGATGGATTCTACCTCATGCATCACCTGCTCGAGTTCACCAGGGATAATCAATGCCTTCGCATGTCAGCTACTACCAATGATGCCGAGATTGTCAATTGGGCCACAAACATAGGAAACACATCGGATCATCGAATCCGAGCTGGGTTTTATCACGTGCAGTGTGAACTTGCCCAAGTGATCATGAAGGAGGTCCTCAAACCAACAGGGATGTTCTACCATGGGCCTTTCAACACTAGTAGAATGTCTGTCTGTAGTCCCAGTCGGGATGGTACTTTAGTACCGGTTCCCCAACCGGTACTAAAGGTCTGGACCTAGTCCTAACCCTTTAGTACCGGTTGGCCCACGGACCGGTACTAAAGGCTCACCACGTGGCTGCCTGCGTGGGCTGGTGGTGGAGGACCTTTAGTACCGGTTGGTGATACCAACCGGTACTAAGTGTTCTGTTTTTTTAGCTTTTAGGTTTTTATTTTCCTCTCTATTTTTGTGTTTTCCATCCATTTCAAATTTATTTTACGGTGCTACATACTATAAACAGTACCCAAGTTGATGCATATATATATATATATATTTGTGTGTGTGTGTGTGCAATATAATATACAATATCTCATACACAGTATATACACAAATGGAATTACACATCTATATATATTCCGGACTTATAAATTAAGGCCCAAAATCCGGCCGGGACTAGCTTGCTAGTGCTCCGGAGGAAATCTCAGTTTTCTACTATTGATTTGCTGGCATTATTGAGACGACGGTAAGGAATAGTGCTCTCCGTTTACATCAATGACATGTCGAATAAGAAATGCCGCAAATTCACCTTGACGTGCTACAAAATGTTTCTGTGGTGAGAGCTTCGACATCATCTGCCAAACCTCGAGTTGTCTTTCACGTGCTCTTCTGCGACGTATACGACATTCGGTCTTCATGCGAATGTTCTCGCAGAGGAAGTAGCCACATAAATTTGTCCCTCGTGGATGCTTCACACACTTTGCAAAAGAATAGAATTCAATAAGATAATTAATAATCAAGCATGCTAATGGTACTGAAACTAGAATTAAAGAGATGCGCGGCCTAGTAGTACTACTTAATTACCTGGATCCTTTTCCACTTCAGCTTCGGTTTCCATTGACGACCGTGATGGTTTTATTCTATGATCTTTTTCCAAACACTTCGCGGCAAAGAAAAAGAACGAAAGAGTTATTATAATTACTTTTGATATCAGGAAATAATGAAAGAAAGCAAGGTCGATAAAGAATAAAATTACCGGTCTATCATAAAATACAAGTCCACATATGATTGTTCTAGTGTATCTAGTGAGTCGTGCACTTGAACAAGTCCATCCGCGAGGATAATATTTAGGAGGATATAGTGGTATCCGCGTAGAAGTTTATATAATTAAGCAGGCATGCATATAACTCATCAACTACACTTGACAGCGAGCTAGTAAGCAAAAATAGAATTTGTAGTATACAAGAGAGTAAACACTCACCCCATGTTGTAAGGGAATATTATAGTAGATTTGGTATTCATTAGTACCTCTAGATATTTTTCCAAGAGCTCTTCTGTGTCCTTGGCATAATGTTTTACCACATGACCATGAATGGTATTTGGGTCGATGAACCCAATGTCATCGATTCCCTCTTGTTTCAATTCCCACATCTTCAATCTGCATTATAGCGTAGAAAAGAACATATATAGTGAGGATAAGCCAATGAACGGTATCTAAGCTAGAGACTTAAATTATTAAAGATATAAATCACTTACAGACAATAGCAACTGATGAGAGATTTGTTGATAGAGTCCATGTGGTATAACTGGAAAAGTTCTGAGAATTCAAGACATATTTCACATCCATTGAAGTAATGCTCTTTCGTTACTTTGACCATGACCGCCGTCTCCCCTCGCTTTGCTTCATTCATGTACCAATCATGCAACTGTCGCATCGCAGTTGGTAGTTCCTTGTATTGCTCGGGTGTGACAAGTGGTTTTCCGACGGCATATTTCATTGCATACTCAGCTTCACCATACCCGCGGATTTCCTCGGTGCCAAGGATTTGGCCAAGAGTGAGACCTGCAACCTCTACTTGTTCGAGGTCGATTGGGTTGCCAGCAATGTCGGTGAACTTATTGGTACTCACCTTGAGCGGAGAGATCGATTGCTTGGATTGTTCTCCGAGCTGGGGAACTGTTTCCCGCTAGTAGTACCACCTGTCGTTAATGTCGTACTTCTCGACTTCTTCCTTGGGCTGGGCCGACTTCTCTGCTCACTTGCCTTCTGAATCTGTCGCTCATAGTCTGTCGGCATACGTTCCACATATGCCGGGGGTCGATCAATAAAGTGTTCCCTAAAGTGCTCTTGGACTTCCTTGGGTATTACCTCCTTTGGCGGCGGGGCTTCTTCGCACAGGCTTTCACTTGGCGATCGCTTTCAATTTTGGTTTCCTCTGGTGTCATGTCGTCAGGCAGCTTCTTTTTGGCCGGAGGCTCGTGTTTCTTCTTTGCTTTCTACCAAAGAGGACTGTTGATGGCCTTCCTCTTTTGGGGGCCCTGCTAGCGGGACCACAGCCACGGTGGAGTCAGCTCACGTGGCGGAGATCGATATCGACGATATGGACTCGCGTCATGCTCCGTCCCGAGGTTGGGTGAACTCGTGCTAGGATCCCTATAAAAGTGGGACTTGCCTCTCAAGGTGGGGAGGACTGCTAGCACTGCGATGCCTCTAGGTGGTATCCCTCGTGCTGGACATCGATACTCGGAGGAGCCGGTGGCCTTAGCACCGAGTGTGGAAAGACGATGCAGTCCTTTATGCATAGAATGAGACCACGGCCGGCTTCTGCCAGTGTGTACTCCCCCTCACCTCCAAGGATGTCAAGCTCTAGTCCATCATATCCCGGCTCTATTGCTTCCACCGCGACACAAGCATACCCAACTGGAACCGGATTGAAATGCCAGAGAACATCAGGTGTATTTGGTAAAGCATAGCCCGTCGTGACCCGCACAAGCATGTTCTTCATTTTCTGGATTAGCTCACAAGATGTCTTCTCGGTGATATCATCCATGGGTGTGTGACCCAGCGATGCCCCCGTGGAACCCACGCTGCTTTTCGGTAGTATAGATGGGACGGGTTCCGGTGCCTCCTGTCGCGGAGTTTCCCTTTGCTGGGTCAGTACATGTATCTGCAGCTGCTGCTGCTCGTACTTCTGTTCCAACTTTGAAAGTTGGTCTGCTTCCACCTACTTTTTTCTCGAACGACTTTTATAACTGTCTTTCTAGCCCGCAAACCCTCATACCACAGAACAACGCGCACTCCTCGTGTTCGTCTTCCGTGTTCGGGATTCCTGAGGGCACATCTAAGCTCGTCGTTCTCTCTATCGGGGTGAAACCGTCCATCTTGGGCAGCTTTTATTGCTTCAGTCAACTCATCTGATGCATGCTTCAGACTGGCTAGTGCAATAATCTTCCCTGTTGCTGGGTCCAACTTTCCCCCATGCGCAAAAAACCAATTCCTGCACCTCCGGGGCTAGTGGAACGTTACTGGGCTGATCCCTTCAGCATGCATCTTATTCTCTAATGCATCCCACTTAGGAATGGCTGACTTGTATCCAGTTGTCCCTAGTTTATGGTGATACTTTTTTTCTCCGCATTTATCTTATTCTTTGTCGACTTCTCCATAGCATCTTCCGATGTCTTGTACTCAATAAATGCGTCCCAGTGATTCCTTATCTTCTCGTATATTCCTGTGAATTCGGGCGCCTTCTTGCTTCTAGCGTTGTACTCGTTCCATAATCTTTTCTTCCAAGTCTGAAACACGCAGACCATCTTATGGAGAGCAAACTCCTTGACTTTGTCCCTTTGGCGCTCCGAGAGAGAATCTGGTAGGACAAAATGCTCCATGAGCTCTCACCAAAGGGCATCTTTAATTCTTTTATCGACATAAATCACTCCTGGTTTTGGTTTGTTTGGATGAATCCATTCTTGCATTGTGATCGGGACTCCGTCCCTAACAACCACTCCGCATTGACGCACAAATGTCTTGGCATTGGCTTCAGGGTGAGTCGTCCAACATGTTTGAAAGCATCAAGATTGAGCTTGACGTTGTCGTCCAACATTTTGGCAGCGCCTCGTACCTTTCCACTAGATTGGCCCGATCCGAAGGGCTGATAATTAAAAGAAGAAAGATTTATGAATATATATATACATATATATATATACATATATATACATATATATATATATACAAATCAATTAATACACATGTAATGATCACTAGAGGCTAATATGTATATACCTCGCCGGACATTGGTAGTTGTTCCGGATTTTGGAACATAAGTTGTTCTTCCCCGGCCTTACATCCATCACCGTAATCGTTCAGATATTGTGATCCGTCATCATCATGTGATTCACCCAGAAGGTCTGTTGGGTTTTCGGAGGAGCATATCATGTTGAAGATGTCCTCTTCATGAGCGCTATCGGTATTGTCCATAGCTTAAAAACTAATCCATAATAATATAGATAAAACGAATTAGTATTCAAATTAGCATGCATTCAAGAAGCAAATAACTGATAGTTAATTAATAATGCATCATCAAATACATATATAGTAGTTCTTAGAAAAAGATATCATCATAATCTCGGATAATACTTAATACATCGGCTAATCCATCGATCTAGCTAATACATCGTAATAATAAATATATAGTAGCTAATATATATGTATTGTACCACCTCCCTGGGGGACTCAAGCCTCTGAATCGTCCGTGGCCTATGCGGCCGCCGCCACAGAACCTCCGGGTCGACGACGGGATGGCTCCTCACCAAGCTGTGCCGCCCGGAGGGCAACACCTCCCAGTACCATCCCGACGGAGCCCTGTCCTGGATAGGGCCCCTCGGCTCAAGCAACAGACCTCCTCCGCCGCCTCAACGACGAGGATGCGGGATCGGCATCGTCGACGTCGAGAAGAAACACTTAATTATGAAAACAAATTAAATAACACTTAGCATCTAAAAAATTAAATAACACTCAGCAAAATTAGCATTGGGTTAATCTAGAGTTAAATTAAACTAAAACAAATGAGCTAGGGTTAATCTAGAGTTAAATTAAACTAAAACTAATTAGCTAGGGGGTCCCACCTGTGATAGATACGTTATTTAAACTAATTAATCATTATAACTAATCAGTGGATTAGGGGGCAGCCCCACTTGTTGACTGGGGCCTGCCCAGTCAACACAGTTGACTGGGTCAACTGGTCAACTGGGCCTCGCGGGCCCACTAGCCAGCTACCCTAGGGGTGGGGCTGGCCGGCCACATCAGTAGGCCACGCCGGAGTTGCTTCGGCAAGTCGCAAACGTGGCGGAGGGATCGGGCAGTGCACGCCGCGTCGAACGGCTAGTGCACGCCGCGTCGAACGGTGGCCGGGATGAGCGGAGCGGCGCGCGGTGGGGGCCGGTGAGCTCCGACGAGTGTGCGGGGGCCGGGACGACGGGCAAGGTGGAGGGGAGAGGCTCACCGAGGGTGTAGCCATGCAAAGCTGCTCGAGGGAGGCGCGACGTCGGAGCGGCAGGGTCGGGGCGACAGGCTCGGGGCGGCGCGCGGCGGCGGGGCGGCGCGCGGCGGCGACGGCTAATTTCGGCAGCCTGACGGCGCAAATCTGAGCTTCTCCCGGTGCATGGCTCGACCCGAGATGAGGAAGTTTCTATTTATACCTAGCAAGCCTTTAGTACCGGTGCGTGGCTCGCACCGGTACTAAAGGTCCTCCCCAAAAAATGCGTGGGGCGGTGGACCTTCAATACCGGTGCATGGCTCGCACCGGTATTTCCATGCATGTTTGAACAACTTAAACTGCTATATAAGACAATTTGATTAAATGGCATTTGAAATGTCATATCTGGAGTTTGAAAAGCAGTACAAATCAACTCTAAAAAGGTTGTACCTTGGCATGACATCATCATTTCACCCACATAGCAACTTCTAAAGATTTAAGAGGGTTGCGGCAAAAACTGGATGCACTTCGTGTACAAACTCGACAATCTCTTTCAAAGAATGAGGGTTTGGACGAAAAATCATCTATTACAAAGGGATTTCATTTTTAGTAACTTATTTTAACTCCATACTTTTTGTGTGTTCAATATGCACCATTAAAAGGCACATCATCAATTTTCAACCCTTTCTGACTTCATTTGATATTTTTCATGCATTGAAAGATTTATTTTGATCTAAATGACCCTGAAATTGAAAAGCACTACAAATGAACTCTGAAAAGGTTGAAACTTGGCATGACATCATAATTTCACCTACATAGCAACTTCTAAAGAGTTGAGAGGGTTACAGCAAAAACTAGATGCACTTCGTGTACAAACTGGACAATCTCTTTCGAAGTATGAGGGTTTTGGACGAAAACTCATCTATTACAAAGGGATTTCATTTTTAGTAACTTATTTTAACTCCATACTTTTGTGTGTTCAATATGCACCATTAAAAGTCACATCATCAATTTTCATCCCTTTCTGACTTCATTTGATATTTTTCATGCATTGAAAGATTTATTTTGAGCTAAATGACCCTGAAATTGAAAAGCACTACAAATGAACTCTGAAAAGGTTGAAACTTGGCATGACATCATAATTTCACCCACATAGCAACTTCTAAAGAGTTGAGAGGGTTACAGCAAAAACTAGATGCACTTCGTGTACAAACTGGACAATCTCTTTCAAAGTATGAGGTTTTCGGACGAAAACTCATCTATTACAAAGGGATTTCATTTTTAATAACTTATTTTAACTCCGTACTTTTTGTGTGTTCAATATGCACCACTCAAAGGCACATCATCAATTTTCAACCCTTTCTGACTTCATTTGATATTTTTCATGCATTTAATGATTTATTTTGAGCTAAATGACCTTCAAATTGAAAAGCACTACAAATGAACTCTGAAAAGGTTGAAACTTGGCATGACATCATAATTTCACCCACATGGAGACTTCTACATAGTTGAGAGGGTTACGGCAAAAATTGGATGCACTTCGTGTACAAACTGGAGAATCTGTTTCGAAGTAAGAGGGTTTCGGACGGAAACTCATATATTACAAAGGGATTTCATTTCTAATAACTTATTTTAACTCCATACTTTTTGTGTGTTCAATATGCACCATTCAAAGGCACATCATCAATTTTCAACCCTTTCTGACTTCATTTGATATTTTTCATTCATTTAATGATTTATTTTGAGCTAAATGACCCTGAATTTGAAAAGCAGTACAAATGGAATCTGAAAAGGTTGTAACTTGGCATGACAACATAATTTCACCCACATAGCGACGTCTAAAGAGTTGAGAGGGTTACAACAAAAATTGGATGCACTTCGTGTACAAATTGGAGAATCTCTTTCGAAGTATGAGGGTTTCAGACGGAAACTCATCTATTACAAAGAGATTTCATTTCTAATAACTTATTTTAACTCCATTCTTTTTGTGTGTTCAATATGCACCATTCAAAGGCACATCATCAATTTTCAATCCTTTCTGACTTCATTTGATATTTTTCATGCATTTAGTGATTTATTTTGACCTAAATGACCTTGAAATTGAAAAGCGCTACAAATGAACTCTGAAAAGGTTGAAACCTGGAATGACACCATAATTTCACCCACATAGCAACTTATAAAGAGTTGAGAAGGTTACAGCAAAAACTGGATGCACTTCGTGTACAAACTGTTACAAAGATACCATGCTAGAAAATGCATGCATATCCTTCACATAGAAAGTGATGACGGCGAAGCCGGTCACATCCCAGAGTGGGATCTCACAGTGTAAGACTTTTTCTGTGTGTTTGTCCCTTGCTTATGATTGCGCCGTAACCATGGAGAATATTCATCATTTAGCAGGATGCTTGGGCCAGTCTTCACTCTGAAGGGAGGGATTTCATGAAACTTTTCATAATCTTCTGCCATGTCTGTCTTGTCCTCCACTCCCCACAATGTTTCTGTTGCCTGAAAGAACTATGTGGCGCTTTGGCTCATCGTATGATGTATTCGCTTCCTTATCTTTTTGTCTCCTCGGTTTGTTAGACATGTCCTTCACATAGAAAACCTAAGCCACATCATTGGCTAGGACGAATGAGTCGTCTGTGTACCCAATATTGTTGAGATCCACTATTGTTATTCCGTACTACGGGTCTACCTGTACCCCGCCTCTAGTATATTTGACCCATTTGCACCGAAACAAAGGGACCTTAAGATCAGGTCCATAGTCAAGTTCCCATATGTCCTCTATGTAACGATAATATGTGTCTTCAAAGTTGGTTGCATCATAGCAGACACCACTGTTTTGCTTGGTGCTCTTTTTATCTTGGGCGACCTTGTAAAATGTATTCCCATTTATCTCGTACCCTTTGAAAGTCATTACAGTTTAACTTGGTGTCTTGGCCAACCAGTACAGTTTATCTGGAACATTGTTGTCATTGATGAGCTTTGTTTGCAATCAACCGGTGAAAGTATCCATGTGTTTACATTCAATCGAGGGGTCAGACTGCTCCGGGTTCTTGAACCGTACAATATCCTTGTGTTCCTCGATATATGGAGTCACCAAGGTGGAATTTTCTAGAAGCATGTAGTGTGCTTGAGTGAAAGAATGCACATCCATATTTATTGCTTGTTTCTTTCCTAGTGTGCCTTTTCCACCAAGTCTCCCCTAATGCCGCGATTTAGGAAGACCAATTGGCGATGCTTCCTTGGTGATGCTTCCTTCTAGCCTAGCACGGTTATGAACATATTTCTTTAAGACTCCCATGAACCTCTCGAAGGGGAACATATCATGTAGAAATACAGGACCCAGAATGTTAATCTCTTCGACTAGGTGAACTAGGACATGCATCATAATATTGAAGAAGGATGGAGGGAACACCAACTCGAAACTAACAAGACATTGGACCAGGTCATTCTGTAACCTTGGTAGGATTTCTGGATCGATTACCTTCTGAGAAATTGCATTGAGGAATGGTCATAACTTCACAATGGCTAATTGAACATTTTCCCATAGAAGCCCCCTAAGTGCAACCGGAAGTAATTGTGTCATAATCACGTGGCAGTCATGAGACTTTAGATTTTGAATTTTTTTCTTTGCCATATGTATTATTCCCTTTATATTCGACGAGAAGCCAGACAGGACCTTGATACTGAGCAGGCATTCAAAAAATATTTCCTTTTCTTCTTTTGTAAGAGCGTAGCTGGCAGGACCTTGATACTGCTTTGGAGGCATGCCGTCTTTTTCGTTAATTCTTTGCTTGTCCTCCCGTGCCTTCGGTGTATCTTTTTTATTTCCATACACGCCCAAGAAGCCTAGCAGGTTCAGACAAAAATTCTTCGTCACGTGCATCATGTCGATTGCATTGTGGACCTCTAGGGCTTTCCAATATTCAAGTTCCTAAAATATAGATTCCTTCTTTCACATGAGTGCGTGTCCGTTGGCATCATTCGGAACAGATTGTCCGCCAGGACCCTTTCCAAAGATTACTTGTAAATCCTTAACCATATCAATTATATATTCACCAGTACGGAGGCCAGGCTTCTTCTGGTTATCTGGCTCACCTTTGAAATTGTTGCCTGCCTTTCTTAAGATATGCTTGATCGATAGAAATTGACGATGTCCCAAGTACACATTCTTCTTACATTTATCCAAATATATACTTTCAGTATCATCTAAACAGTGTGTGCATGCATTGTATCCCTTGTTTGTATGTCCTGAACGATTACTAAGAGCGGGCCAATCATTGATGGTTACAAACAGCAACGCTCATAGGTCAATTTCCTTCTGTGTATGTGCATCCCACACACGTACACCTGGTTTTTTCTACAACTGTAGAAGTTCATCAACTAGTGGCGTTAGGTATACATCAATGTCATTGTCGGGTTGCTTAGAGACTTGGATGAGCATTGGCATCATAATGAACTTCCGCTTCATGCACAACCAAGGAGGAAGGTTGTAGATACATAGAGTGATGGGCCAGGTGGTATGACTGGAGCTCTGCTCCCCAACAGGATTCATGTCGTCTGTACTAAAACCAAACCATAAGTTTGTTGCGTCAATTGCAAAGTCCTCGAACTCCCTATGGATTTTTGTCCACTGCGACTCATCAGCGGGTGCTCTCAACATCCCGTCTTTCTTACGTTCTTCTTTGTGCCATCATAACAACTTGGCATGCTCTTTGTTTTGGAACAAACGTTTCAACTATGGTATTATAGGAGCATACCACATCACCTTGGCAGGAACCCTCTTCCTGGGGCGTTCGCCCTCCACATCACCAGGGTCATTGTGGGGAATCTTATAGCGTAGTGCACCACATATCGGGTATGCATCCGAATTCTCATACTCCTCACCGCGGCAGAGGATGCAGTCATTAGGGCATGCATGTATCTTTTGCACCTCTAACATAGAGGGCAGACAACCTTCTTTGCTTCGTACATACTTTCAGGCAATTCGTTATCATTTGTAAGCATCTTATTTATCATTATCAGTAATTCTTGAAATCCCTTGTCAGTTACACCATTCTTCGCCTTCCATTGCAGCAATTCCAGCGTGGTACCCCGCTTTTTCTGGTCATCTTCTCAATTTGGATACAAGAATTTCTTGTGATCCTCTAACATGCGCTTCAACTTCAACCTCTCCTTGTCACTTTCGCAGTTTCTCTTTGCATCAGCAATGACCTGACCAAAATGATTAGCGGGCTCATCTGATGCCTCTTCTTTAGCTTCCCCCATTGATGCCTCTTCTTCAGCTTCCCCCATTGTTGTATCGGCGAAAGGATAGTTGTCATCATCCTCTTCTTCTTCATTCTCTTCCATTATAACTCCTCTTTCTCCGTGCTTGTTCATGTGTATTGCAAGTTGCTCGTCCGTCCAACGGGACTTCCCTATTTCAGGGTCCAAAGTTTCCCCAACCCCGAAGAACTAAGTCCTTGAACGGTCTGGCCAGTTCAATGTCTGTGGTACGACATTTTCCCACAACGGCCGGGCTTTGAGGTAGCCATCTGACCCCGTGTGATGGTGATACTGCATCTTTGCAGCATTGACCTTGTTTGTCTCTGATATTTTCTTACTCTTATCTCATGTCTTGTAGTCCACAAATGCGGGCCAGTAATCTCTTATCTTCTCAAATCGGCCGGTGAATTCTGGAGTCTTCCCTTTGTCGACAAACTTTGATTTCAAGTCATTCTTCCACCTCCTGAATAGATCTGCCATCTTCTTAAGAGCACACGCCTTGACCAGTGGCTCTATAACTAGGTTATTCGGATCCTCCTCTGGCAGTAGGGTGAAATTTGCCTTCAGAGAGGTCCAAAGATCACCTTTCTGTCTATCGGTGACATAAATCATGTTCAACGGCGCCGTCCTTAGGCTTATTCCATTTTTAATGCTGATCGGGATGTTGTCCCTAACAATAGCTCCGCACTGAGAAAAAATGTGTTCTTGGTTCGCTTGGGTTCAATCGGATGGCCATCGTTCGCGAGTGCTATGATCGTGAACCTTTCATCCTTGCGCAACCTCTTCTTCGGGCCTCGTCTCATTACCGAAGTTTGGCTCAATCCGGAGGGCTATAAAAGAAGAAACAAGAGTTAATTAATATATGTACATACCAAAATAATTAATGCATCAATTAGCTAGTCAGCACAGGCTTAATTAATATATATACCTCGCCGGACTTTGCAACAGCTCCCTCCTCCGATTGGTCACCAGAGCCGTCATCATGGTCTGCTTCTTCCTCTGGCATTCGGTCACCGGAGCAATCATGATCATGTCCTTCCTACTCCATTGTTTGATCACCGGAGCCGTCATAATCCTCTCCTTCCAGACCATCGGTGTCGTTGAGAAACGACAAGATATCACGTCCGCCGTGGATTATGTCCCCCAACAACTGTTCTTGTTCTTCGTCTCTTGGATCCATAATTTCTGCAAATATTACAACATGACCATTAATATACACACATGAATGTCCCACGTCTGGATCACCTCTCTCATGAATGTCCGACGTCTGGACCGCCTCTCTCATGAATGTCAAACAAGGGATTTTGTTAACCTTTAAGGGATTGAATTAACAAAATAGCGCCATTCTGAATGTGCAGAAAATGGTCCATATTTTTCCTGATCTCATATATCCTTCTATATGTCACGTTGTCTAGTGTCAAAGGATTCACGAAAACCAAGGCTTCATCATTAGCCGGAAGTAACAGGCGCATCATGGTACGAAGCTCTCCAAAATTGTTTTGTAACGGAATCCTGGATAGGATGATTAATTAGCTATTTGTACGAAGTTCAGCAAGAGCCTTCCGAATATCGCTATTTGGAAGGCCTTTGCTGAAATTCGTACCAAAAAGCGAATTATTCTATTCAGGACTCCGTTTCAAAACAACTTTGAAGAGCTTCGTACCATCATACGCATGTTACTTCTGGGTAATGATGAAGCCATGGATTTCTTCAATACTTTGACACATAACGTGACATATAGAAGAATATATATATATATATATATATGAAATCAGAAAAGAATTAGATCAACTTGTGCACATCCATAATGGGGTCCTTCTTGATAAATCTATGTTACCGGAGTTTTCTTCATTTAACTTGGTAAATTTGTGTGGCCTCGACAAGGCTTCTAGGGTTTGGGGTTGTCTCGACAACACTTCTACTGTTTGGGGTGGCCTCGACAATGCTTTTTCAGTCCCGGTTTGGCTGGCCTCAAGAGTTTATCGGGTAGGGACGGGGTAGATCGACAACGATGCTCTTTCTTCTAGGGTTTGAGCGGACCGCCTCTCTATCATGCATGTCCGACGTACTCTTCCCGAACAAAAAAATTAATACACATATGAATAAAAAAATACATATATGAACAAAAAAAATTAATATATATATGAACATCCATACATACATATAGCCACATACATATATACATTATATATATACGAACAAAAAGTTCATCATATAAAAAATGAACAAAAAATACAAGGGGCGGCGGCGTCGGCTCACAGCAGGGGCGGCCAGCGAGGGCAACGACGACGGTGGGGGCGGGCTAGGGCAGGGGCGTAGCCGGGGCGACGACAGGGACGACGTCGGCTAGCGAGGGCGACAACTAGGGCGGCGCATGAGGGAGCCGGAGAGGACATCGACGATGGGGGTGGCCAGGGCGCAGGAGCGCACTTCGGGGGCGGTGGACGCGTCGGCATGGGCTCGGGGGCAGGGCAGGGGCACGGGCGAGGGCGACAGCGACGGCGTGGGCGGCGAACAACGACGACGTGGGCGGCGGACGGCATCGGCGTGAGCAGGACAGGGGCATGGGCCACGGCGACGGCGTCGGGGCAACCTAGCGGCGTCGAAGAGGTCGGCGTCGTCGGGGGGAACTGCGAGATGAAAATGAAAATTTTCACGAGTGTTGCATATATACGCACACCATTGGTCCCGGTTGGTGCCACCAACCGGGACCAATGACTATCTTTGGTCCCAGTTCGTGCCACCAACCGGGACCAAAGGTCTCTTTTCAAAAAGAGACCTTTGGTCCCGGTTGGTGGCACCAACCGGGACTAAAGGTGTGCATTGGTCTCGGTTGGTGCCACCAACCGGGACTAAAGGTGGGTATTGGTCCCGGTTGGTTCCACCAACCGGGACCAATGGCCTCGCAAAGCACAGCTGCGTGGTGGGAGTTTAGTCCCACCTCGCTAGTGGAGAGTGTGACGCACCTGTTTATAAGGCACATTGCGCCTGAGCTTTTGAGCTCCTCTCTAAAGCAGGCATACGGGACTAACCACTCTGTATCTGCCTATGGGCCTAGTGGGCCTTCTATGGCAATTGGCTGGTTGGGTTTCTAGTTGTATTCAAGCCATGGTGGCCTAGTAGGCGGCATTATTTTATTTTTTTCCAATATTTTTGTTTGGTTTTTTGCTTTATTTTTTTTATTTTTTCCAGTATTTTTCTTCTGTTATTTTAGTTCATTCTTTTTAACAAATAAATACTTAGATAATTTTAGTTGCATAATTTCCATTATTTTGTTTTGTTTCTTTCTTTATTTATTTATTGCTTTATTTATTTTCAGTGTGTTTTATCATTATATTATTTTTTCTATTAATGTTTTGAACAAAAAATACCTTGATAATTTTAGTTGCATAATTTTTATATAATTATAGTTTCAAAAATACGAGAGGCTTATAAAAGCTTTTTAGTTGATTCTTTTTTGAACTCCACTACCATGATGTTTTGAAAGAAATTAAAAAGCACTTCAAACAAACTCTGAAAAGGTTGAAAGTTGGCATGAGATCATCATTTCACCCACATAGCATGTGCTAAAAAGTTGAGTGGGTTACGGCAAACAACTGGATGCACTTCATGTACAAAATGGACAATCTCTTTCAAAGTATCATGGTTTCGGACGAAAACTCATCTGTTACAAAGGTATTTCATTTTTTGAACTTATTTGAACTCCATTCTTTTTGTGTGTTCAAAATGCACCATTCAAAGCCACATCAACAATTTTCAACTGTTTCTGAGTTCATTTGGTATTTTTCATGCACTTACTGATTTTTTGGAGCTAAATGACTCTGAAATTGAAAAGCACTTCAGACGTACTCTGAAAAGGTTGCAAGTTGGCATGGTAACATCATTTCACCCACATAGCATGTGCTAAAAAGTTGAGTGGGTTACAGCAAAAACTGGATGCACTTCGTGTACAAAATGGACAATCTATTCCGAAATATCACGGTTTCGGATGAAAACTCATCTGTTACAAAGGGATTTCATTTTTTGAACTTATTTGAACTCCATACTTTTTTTGTGTTCAAAATGCACCATTCAAAGCAACATCATCAATTTTCAACCCTTTCTGACTTCATTTGGTATTTTTCATGCACTTACTGAATTTTTTTGAGCTAAATGACCCCGAAATTGAAAAGCACTTCAAATGAACTCTGAAAAGGTTGAAAGTTGGCATGTTATCATCATTTAACCAGCATAGCATGTGCTAAAAAGTTGAGAGGGTTACGGCAAAAAATGGATGCACTTCGTGTACCAGATGGACAATCTCTGTCGAAGTATCAGGTTTTCGGACGAAAACTCATTAGTTACAAAGGGATTTCATTTTTTTGAACTCATTTGAACTCCATATTTTTGTGTGTTCAAAATGCACCATTCAAATCCACATCATCATTTTTCATCCCTTTCTGACTTCATTTGGTATTGTTCATGCACTTACTGATTTTTTTAGCTAAATAACCCTGAAATTGAAAAGCACTTCAAATGAACTCTGAAAAGGTTGAAAGTTGGCATGGAATCATCATTTCACCCACATGGCATGTCATAAAAAGTTGATAGGGTTATGGCAAAAACTGGATGCACTTCGTGTACAAAATGGAAAATCTCTTTCGAAGTATTAGGGTTTCGGACGAAAACTCATGTGTTACAAAAGGCATTTCATTTCTTCACATATCACTGCAATGATATAGTTGTAGATATAAAGTCTTCACTTTTTCTTTGCTTGTGTCCTTTGCTTATTGCGCTGTAACCATGGATAATCTTCACCGTTTAACAGGGTGCTTGGGTCAGCCTTGACTTTGAAGGGAGGAATTTCATGAAACTTTTCATAATCTTCACACATGTCTGTCTTGCCCTCCAATCCCACGATGTATTTTTTTTCCTGAATGAACTATGTGGCACTTTGGCTCATCGTATGATGTGTTCACTTCCTTATCTTTTCTTTTTCTCGGTATGGTAGACATGTCCTTCACATAGAAAATCTGTGCCACATCATTGGCTAGGATGAATGGTTCGTCTGTGTACCCAAGATTGTTCAGATCCACTGTTGTCATTCCATACTGTGGGTCTTCCTGTACCCCGCCTCTTGACAGATTGACCCAGTTGTACTGAAATAAAGGGAACCTAAAATCATGTCCATAGTCAAGTTCCTATATGTCCACTATGTAACCATAATATGTGTCCTTTCCCCTCTAGGTGGCTGCATCAACGCGGACACCACTGTTTTGGTTGGTGATCTTTTCATCTTGGGCAATCATGTAAAATGTATTCCCATTTATCTCGTACCTTTGTAAGTCAATACAGTCAAAGATGGTCCCCTGGCCAACGAGTATAGCTCATCAGAAACAGTGTTGTCACCCATGAGACGTGTTTGCAACCAAGTGCCGAAAGTCTTGATGTGTTCATATGTAATCCAGTCGTCACACTGCTCCGGGTGTTTGGAGCGCAGAAAATTCTTGTGCTCATCGACATACGGGGTCACCAAGGTGGAATTCTGTAGAACTGTGTAGTGTGCTTGAGACCAAGAATGCCCGTCCCTACATATTATTGAGTCCGCTCCTAGCGTGCCTTTTCCAGTCAGTCTCCCCTCATACTGCGATTGAGGGAGACCAATCTTCTTACGGTCAGGAATGAAGTCAACACAAAACCCAATGACATCCTCTGTTTGATGGCCCATGGAGATGCTTGGTTCTGGCCTAGTGTGGTTACGAACATATTTGTTTAAGAATCCCATGAACCTCTCAAAGGGGAACATATTGTGTAGAAATACAATGCCCAGAATGACAATCTCGTCGACTAGATGAACTAGGACGTGCGTTGTGATATTGAAGAAGGATGGTGGGAACACCAGCTCGAAACTAACAAGACATTGCACCAAATCACTCCTTAACCTTGGCAGGATTTCTGGACCGATCACCTTGTGAGAGATTGCATTGAGGAATGCACATAGCTTCACAATGGCTAATCGAACGTTTTTCGGTAGAAGCCCCCTCAATGCAACCGGCAGCAATTACATCATAATCACATGGCATTCATGAGACTTTAGGTTCTGGAAATTTTTCTCTTTCATATTTATTATTCCCTTTATATTCGACGAGAAGCCAGATGGGACCTTCATACTGAGCAGGCATTCAAAGACGATTTCCTTCTCTTCTTTGGTAAGAGCATAGCGGGCAGGACCTTAATACTGCACACATTGCTGTTCCTCCCGTGCCTCCGATGTATATTTTTTCTTCCCATACACTCCCAAGAAGCCTAGCAGGTTCACGCATAGATTCTTCGTCACGTGCATCACGTCGATTGCAGAGCGGACCTCTAGGTCTTTCCAATAGGGTAGGTCCCAAAATATAGATTTCTTCTTCCACATGGGTTCACGTACCTCATCGTCAGTCGGAACAGATAGTCCGGCAGGACCCTTTCCAAACATTACTTGTAAATCATTGACCATATCAAGTATGTGATCACCAGTACGGAGGGCGGGCTTCTTCTGGTGATATGCCTCACCTTCGAAATGCTTTCCTTTCTTTCAACATTGATGGTTGGTCGGAAGAAATCGACGATGCCCTAGGTACACATTCTTCCTGTATTTGTCCAAATATATACTGTCGGTGTCATCTAAACAGTGTGTGCATGCATGGCATCCCTTGTTTGTCGGTCCTAAAAGGTTGCTGAGAGCAGGCAAATCATTGATGGTTACAAACATCAACGCATGTAGGTCAAATTCCTCCTGTTCGTTCTCATCCCACACACGTACACCTCTTCCATTCCATAGCTGTAAATGTTCATCAACTAATGGCCTTAGGTACAAATCAATGTCATTGCCGGATTGCTTAGGGCCTTGGATGAGCACTGGCATCATAATGAACTTCCGCTTCATGCACAACCAAGGAGGAAGGTTATACATACATAGAGTCACACGCCATGTGCTATGCTTGCTGCTCTTCTCCCCAAAGGGATTAACGCTATCTGCACATAAACCAAACCATACGTTCCTCGGGTCACCTGTAAAGTCGCTCCACTTTCTCTCGATCTTTCTCCACTACGACCCGTCAACGGGTGCTCTCAACTTCCCGTCTTTCTTATGGTCTTTTTTGTGCCATTACATCAACTCGGCATGCTTTTTGTTTCTGAACAGACGTTTCAACCATGGTATTATAGGAGCATACCACATCACCTTGGCAGGAACCCTCTTCCAGGTGCCCTGGCCCTCAACATCACCATGGGTCATCTCTTCTAATCTTATACCGCAATGCACCACATACCGGGCATGCATTTCCTTCCTCGTACTCACCGCGGTAGAGGATGCAGTCATTAGGGCATGCATGTATCTTCTGCACCTCCAATCCTAGAGGGCATACAAGCTTCTGTGTTGCGTACGTACTGTCGGGCAATTCGTTATCCTTTCGAAGCTTCTTCTTCATTATTTTTAGTAGCGAACCAAATCCCTTGTCAGATACACCATTGTCTGCCTTTCATTGCAGCAATTCCAGTGTGGTACCGAGCTTTTTGTTGTCATCTTCGCAATTTGGATACAACCCTTTTATGTGATCCTCTAACATGCGATTGAACTTCAACTTCTCCCTTTCACTTTCGCATTCTCTCTATGCATCAACAATGACCCGACGAAGATCATCATCGGGCACATCGTCTGGTTCCTCTCTTGATCTTCAGCTTCCCCCATCGCAGCATCACTGTATTCAGGGGGAGGGGGAAGTTGTCGTCGTCCTCTTCTTCTTCGTTGTCTTCCAACATAACCCCTCTTTATCCATGCTTGGTCCAAACATTATAGTGTGGCATAAAACCCTTCTGAAGCAGGTGGAAGTTAAGGATTTTAGAGTTGGTGAAAGACTTCGTATTCTCACAGACAGTACATGGACAAGGCATAAAACCATTCTGCTTGTTTGCCTCAGCTGCTTCGAGAAAATTATGCAAGCCCTTAATATACTCGGAGGTGCATCGGTCACCGTACATCCATTGTCGGTTCATCTGCGTGCGTTATATAATAAAGTGTATTAAAAACCATTACAACATATCATGAATAGAGAAGTGACCAAATTAATAAAAATTAATCATCACATTAAAGCCAAAGTACAATAATGACCAAAATAAATACGTACAATTCATACATAGTTGTCATTATTGAACAACATATAGCTCTCTAGAGCATCTAATTAAAACATACAACGAAACTATGTAAAAAATTAAATGCAACAATAAATGCAATCATAACCGCTACTAAGGTACCAATTGATCCAACGGCATAATGATACCAAGCCTCAGTATGAATGGCATATTTTCTAATCTTTCTAAGCTTCAAGCGCATTGCATTCATCTTGGTCTTGTGATCGTCGACGATCTCGGCAACATGCAACTCCAATCCCATCTTGTCATCTTCAGTTCTTTTCAATTTTTGTTTTAAATGATCGATTTCTTTTTCAGCTTGAGTTAACTTGTCGAGCAGAATTGCATAGTCGGTATCCATTTCTGGTTCAACTACTTCGTATAGATAAAAACATCTATGTCAAGTTGGTGGCATAATTAATTGTCATAGACATTAGATGTGTGAAATAGTTATATAAAGATAATATACCACATTGGAATCATAGACTGGACAAGGGCCGACGTGGGCGGATACCATAACCATGTCACTATATAATAACAAACAATAATAAAAGTAAGAAAATCATACGAGTAAGTATATTTTCTTTTAGCAAGAAGATAAGATCAAGAGGCTCACCACGCGCGGCCGATCGATGGCAGTTTCAGGACGGGGACGGGACAGGACGGACCGCCAAACCTAGACAAATCTTGACAAAAATGGAGTTTGGAGAAGGAGCTTCGAGAGGAGAAAGCTTAAGTTTGGCTTAGGCATTTCATCAAACACCTCATGTGCATAGGAGGTGAGCTAGATCACCACAAAGCTCTCCCCTCGCCGGCCAAAAAAACAGAGCAGTGTGGAGTGCTCTGCTCACCGGCGAGGGGGTATATATAGGCATCTCATTGGTCCCGGTTCGTGGCTGGAACCGGGACTAAAGGACCCCCTTTGGTCCCGGATCCAGCCATGAACCGGGACCAATGGTTGTGGGCCAGGAGCGAGGCACATTGGTCCCGGTTCGTGTCTGGAACCTGGACCAGAGGTTCCAGACGAACCGGGACCAATGCCCCACGTGGCCCGCCCGCCCCCCTGGCCTCACGAACCGGGACCGTTGCCCCCATTGGTCCCGGTTCGTGACTGAACCGGGACTAATGGGCTGGCCCGGTCCAAACCAATGTCCTGTTTTCTACTAGTGATAAGACCTCCAGACATTAATCATAGCTTATATGATAACATAAAGCCACATTATAGGCATTATTTCACAAAGATAGAAATAACTTAAAAATCCACACAAATTTTCCTAAAGAAATTTGCTAAAAAATTTCGTATAAAAGTTGCACAACAAGGAAATGGATGTTTGGTATAGGACGAGGTGATTATTTGCCCGGTCTCAGCTACACCTGTGATGAAAAGAAAATTCGAAACGAATACTATAATATTTAATAAATCCGATTCTTTTTTTAAAATGGAAGATAATTTGGTGTGTGAGGTGCTCTCCAAATGTCAGGTCATTTGGACATATCAGTAGTTGTTGTCAAAAAAGACAAACTTGGGTGTGTAAAAAAGCTTACTATTCATGAATTATTCCAACCCAACTTATCTTTTTTTGCTGAGAGCTAATCATGCATTCAAATGATCTGAAATTTGGAGCGCAAATCACTCACCAAATTATATTCCATGAGAAAGAACTATTTTTTTCTAGTATTTTTTGTGAATTTTTTGTTCACCGAGTGCAGATGAGCCTGAGTTCAAAAATACCTATTCGGTGTATATACACTATCTTTGCTTGGGCTAAGCTTCATGGTTCCTGAAACAATACCAACTGAAATTATTTTTTCTTGTTTCCCATACAAAATAGACTGAAATTTAATGGTCGGGAATAATTTATACTCCCTCCATAAAGAAATATAAGAGCATTTAGATCACTACTTTAATAATCTAAACACTATTATATTTCTTTACAGAGGGAGTATTCAGAAGATGGGTTTTGCTCTCAATGGGTTAATTTCAATAATTTGAGTTGTTAGAACAAGACAACAAAATTGTAAATAGATCCTTGTAAAATGTAGTTAGTTTGCTAATGGTCAAAGGAAATGTTTGGCAGCCACATAGGCGGTTTCTCCCTCCCGAATCGGTTTTGCCTTATTTGACCAAATTAATGAATTTATGGCCTAAATCGATAGATCTCGATTTGATGGCCTAAAGCGTGGAATCAATTTAACTTAATAGACTAGTGGCACATTTCCAATCTAAAATAAAAATGGTATTGTACGGGCCTTTCCTGTTGTTTTTCCTCAAAAAGTGTGCTAAACATGAATGGGGGATGAGGAAAATAGATATCACCTAGTTGTTATGTAAATTCAATGCAAAATAGTACTGATCCAATGACTTCCAACCATGAACACCATGTCATTGGTTGTTTCACCATATATACTGCCCCATCTTGACTCAAGATGTAACATCAAGTTCTACTAGTTGGAACATTCTTCCATCACATTCAAATTTGTGACGAATGAAGGAAAAGAGAGGAGCTAGTTCCCGAGATACAATAGATTAACAATAAAAAGAATGTGGAAAAGGTACCAAAGAACAAGAGACACCAGGAAAAGAGATATCAAGGTCTGTTAGAGCATGCTCGCTGCCTGCTCCTTAGCCTGTGATTTCTTACACCATTTAGGCCCCCATGCCATGCACATCCTTGCCTCACATGGCATGGGTAATTGTTGTGGATGAGACGAACATTGTACAAGGAACCAAAGTGGATTTGTATCGCCACACAAGCAGCTGAAAATTGTGCCTTCACACCTAGATTGTATCTATAAATTGTGAAAGCATGTGAATGTGAACCATGACGAATCAAGCGGGTTGAGCTTTGGTATTTGATATTCTAAATGCAGATATATTTCTATATATATTTGATCAAAGTTAGCAAAAACTGTCTTTTGAAAATGTACACGCACTACGCTGAAACAAATGACGCTCCTGCATGACTGATATATGATGGTAGCACTACACCTAGTTTTTAAATCAAAAAACCCAGTGCTCTTTTGCGAAAGAAAAAAAAAATAGCTGGTGGTTGAGAGCTAGTAACGTGCATGCCTGCGAATCTGCTGGCATAACCATCATTGGCACGGTACGGCAATGTCGCCGTCGAACATGAATCCAATCAATTGATTGCCATTTGGCACAGGAGAGACGAACATGTGTGCAATTTCTATGTACAGTACATGTCAATGATAATTGGACACGGCATTTTGGTTGATGAATTCGCATGGTGATCTTAGCGGTGTCAGCAGGGGCCAAACGTTGATCGGTAGCTAGCCCAGATACTTCTAATTAATTAGAAAAAGTGCAGCAGTACTTGAGTCGTTTATAGCGTGGCATGTAGGGAGGCTGGTCGATGCCCTGTGCATATATTTTGGTCACAATTTTGCTTTGTGTTGAACACACTTGACTATCAGGGTTAGAATAAACAAATCACCAACTTGAGTAAGATGCATGGGTCGTAAAATATGGGCGCTCCTACAGTATGCACCTTAGCGTACACTAGAAGATATACAGTGTAAGTCTAATAGTTCAATGACGTGAAACTATTAATTTTGTGTATTTTCCCTGTATTTTTATTAAGGTTGTCAAAAAATTAATTTTTTTATTCACAGGTAGTTATTATTCTATAATCTAGATATATGTGGCATGATTCATGATAAACATTGGTTTTTTATATATTAAATAAAGATATCTGATATGAACTTGATATTCACTTGTTATATGCTTCCCATTGCCAAGTTGTTATCTTAAACCATGAAAAAATAAAGACGTGACGTTAATACAAAAAAGTACTGACCCAATAACTTCTACTCCATCTTATTGTGCTGTGAACACTAGTACTAGTTGCAACGTGTGCATATATACTGCTGCATCTTCTCTCATGATTTCCTAGTTAGACACCTTCCATCACATTCAAATATGTGTGGCAGATGGAGAGAAAAATGAAGCTAGTCCTGAATATAATAAGCAGGTTAAATAAGCATTATGGAATGGGATACATTAGGAACCAAAGGACCGTTAGTCAGTGGATCATGCATCGACTTATGTTATTGTTAACTACTACAAGGTTCTGCTCCTCCACCATCTCTCGCATGGTCACGCATATAATTAAGTAATACCTTGAGTATGGAAATTGAAGCCTTGGAACTCTCGATTATGCATGTTCCCAACACAAGATAGAACACACTGTATATCCTTGACAAGTGAATCGCAGATTATTTGTCCACTCAAGTATTGATTGATCTCCTATACCGCTAAGATATAGCATGTTCTTGTCACCATGCATGCATACTTCATCTCAAATTATTGGGTAGTGTGAAACTCATAGGCCCCGCAATTAAATGGTATGCATTTTCTAAAGGAAAATATATTCTTCTAAACAAACGGAATGCCACTACTACTTTTCTTGGACGTCTATTTCATGTGGTTCATGTGGTAGTTGTTGCTCCGATGGTTAAAGCGTCCGCCTTTGGATGTACTATTGTACCCACAATCCCACAAATTGTTAAACGTTATATTTGGTACCAGGCATTATTAAGGATACATTACCTTAATGGGTATGCATTTACTCTACAAAATGGGTATCGTGTATTCTTTTCAGGAAGATAATACACCAACACTCTAAATATCAGCTTTCCAAAATTTGTGTTTCATATCTACCATATCAGCCATTTCTTCCCTTGATATTCTGATTCATATATGATCTCTCTCGATGACATTGATTATGTCGGAATCGGGGCTCCGCGGACCAAACAAGATTCGAACTCTGGGGCGTGTACGAAGAGCTCAACCAGCCCAAAGTCTCAAGCTCGTCACCGTACGCCAAGCCTCATCGAGTGCGTGCGAGCGGAAAAGAAGATGAACACAGAGATTTATCCAGGTTCGGGTCACCTTGTGGTGTAAAACTCTATTCCTTCTTTTGATAGATTGGCCTCATGAGGAGGATGGGAATGAACTAGTAGAGTGGTTGGGCCACCTTGCAGTAGCATTGACATTTGCCAGTTGGAACTCTCTACTATCACATTTAAATACGTGGAGAATGAGGAGGAAAGAGGAGTTAATCCCGAGAGACAATAGATGTCCATCAAAAGAATGTGAAAATGTACAAGGTAATAAGAGACATCAGTAAGAACTAGATGGTTTCTATGTAGACCATACATCGAGTTCTATTATATCATACTAAATGGACTCCCTTTACGTGCTACTATCGCCATTCTGACAACAGAACTATACTCTGAAAAGGTTGATACTTCTGGAGATGATGGGTACTGTGGCTGAGACCATCATAATCTACTAGGCGCATTGTGCGTGATGTGGATGACCAGAAGAGCACAATGGGCATGCATTCTACGAAGACACAAATCCTATCAGCTGCAATACTCAAAAGCAAAAGGTAGTTACATTGTCTTCATGCAAGGCGGAATACATAGCAGCAAGCATGGCGGCTTGTCAAGTTGTGTGGATGAGAAGACTCCTAGGTATTCTTGTAAACTGAAGATCGACAATCAACTTGCAATCTCATTGTGCAAAAATCTGGTTCACCATGAGAGAAGCAAGCACATAGATACTCGGTTTCACCATATCCGAGAGTCCATTGAGGAGGTGATGATCGAGGTTCAACACGTGAACAAGAAATACCAGTTTGTCGATATTCTCATGAAGTCTCTTGGACGAAGGAAGTTCCTGGAGATGCGAGTAAGAATCGGCGTCCAAGCTGTATAGTGAGGACATCGTGTTTAGAGGGGAGGGAGGTGAATATTAGAGATAAACATGGATGTCTGTCCGAGTAGTACTAGTCCCAAGTTGTAACCAACTAGGTAATTAGCTCTCGGGTCGGTTAGCTCCTTTATTATATTCTGGTGTAACCCCACATTGTAAAACTAGATCGATGCAATACCAAAGAAAAGCAAGGATCGACACGAGCCTTTGGCGATCCACTGATTAGTTTGTGTTCGTGTGAGTTGAAGCCGAGAGTTGATCGATCCAATTGATGTCTCCTCCTCCTTTCGCCCAACCATCGGATGACACTGCCAAGCGTAGCCCTTATGGCTGACAACGATGACGGTGCTTTATCGTGCTCCAGGAATTGGATTTGGTGGGCACAATGGCGGGTGGCGCATCGGCACGTGTTGGGATGCTTGGTCCAGGCGGTTGACTACGTGGTTAGGCAGTTGCCTGGAAGTGGCGGTTCCTCACGGCTGATCCATGTCTTGGTCGGCTTAGTGGCGGTGGTTCAGACTATGTTGGTGCATCGACCTCCTATGGATCAACAACGGTGGTCCTTCGGGCAGTTCATTCTCCTGATCATATGTTGACTCTGTGATGAGATGCAAACTATGAACGACGGCTTGACATAAAGGGATGATTGTGCATCGACGGTGGATGCATTTCATGTAGCTGTTGGGATCATTAAAATGTTCTGGCGATAACACATAAGCTACTTCGATGACGGTGCTTCTCGAGTACCCACTATCAAGCTCCGGGGTGAAAGAGCATGTCTGACCCGATTTGGTTATGCTTGGCAATTATGATGTTTATATGTCGTTACCTCGTTGAAGACATTGTTCGGATAAGCCCGGATAGTTTATTCAGGGTGCCGAGATTTTTCTGGACTTGATTGGCTAGATCTAGTGACAACGGCGATTGAGTGTCTCTCCTTCTCTAAAGACGTTACTGGTGAAGAAAACTTCGTCGACCATGTGGTGTCTTGATATGGTTGGTGCGGATGTGGTCTTTCCTATAATTTGCCGATCATGAATCCGATCACTTTATAGTTTCTTCTTTATTTTTCTCACCCATGCACTGGCGGAGCTTAACTGTTGTTTGGGGGGGGGGGTGCCCCCCTAGTTTTGCACAATTTTGTGAAGAAGAAAATAAATAGAAGGATTAGTTGAAGGAAAATTAGTACTTTACTTCCTGAAATGTTCACATTTTGTGTGCCTCCCCTCCAAGTAATTTTGGTGTAGCTACGCCAGTGGAGCCATGCATAGCCTTGATCTTATATGACTTTGTTATCCGTGGGCGTGTATTTTTGGATGTTGGTTGGTTGAATCCTAACCATGTAGAGACAGTGTGTGGTCATCATGTTTGTATTCTTTTGGTACTTTAGTTATATGATGAAGTGTGGACCATACAAGCAAGCCTTACAAAAATCTCACTCATGCTTCCACGACAAGCTGGCGCACTGTATCTATATATGCGCGGCCGGTCCCAGACGTTGATCCTTGTTATACTAGTAGTACAACAGTACAATAGTATATGTTCCTTTTGCCGCTACATATGAATGCATCTATCATCCCACATTCTTAACTCTGGCCTGCCTCGACATGATGTGCAATTGCTGGGTTTTCTTCAATTTCCGGTAGATGACAAGTAATTTCCAGGCAGAAAGATCATTATAAACGTGAATAGGTGCCGGCAATTTTTTGTGGCGCAAACAAATGACTCTCCCACATCCACTGCTGCATGATGGTTGCCGGCTAAGTGTTATTTAAAAAATAGTGATGTTCTTTTGCAGGAATTTGTTTTAGTGATGTTTGAAAACAAAAGAGAAAAGAGCCTAGCTGGTGCTTAGCATGTGTATCTGCTGGCATGGCAATCCTAGCTTGACACGGTTGCGCAATGTCGCCGTCAGAACATGCACACACACCATTACATTATTAGCTGCGTGTGACGCAGTTAATCTATAACCATTTGGCACAAGAGAGACCCTGTGTGCACCATGTTAGCGAATTATTTGTTTATTTGTAGAGATCAACACCATGTTATTTCTTCTGTAGAGTAGTATAACGAGACACGGCATCTTGATTGATTGGTTCACATGATGATCTCAGCGGCGCCGCTCGCTGCAGGGGCCCCACACACTTAATTATTGGCTTTGATTAACATCGACGCGGAGAGGCTGGGAAGAGGTTGACCATGTATGACAATTCGGTACGTGCGACCGAGTTGGCACTTAGCTTGCTCCACCTGGATGACCCTCGCCATCGTTTAATAATGCCGTGCCTGCAGCGGTGAAGATGCAGCTAGTTGATCGATCGAGTGAGCCGGCCTGCATCTCTGCGATGCGCTCGGCCGTTCAGACGAGTGGCGGTGCAGTCTTGATGTGTCTTTTTCTTTACCACCCGATTTATATATATTATAAAGAAATTATTATTAATTATAACCGATAGACCGATACAAACATATACCATCAACGTAATTAACACAAACTCAAGAAGATATAAAGGTGCCAAACATCGAGACATCATCCCACCGCTAACGGAGACCTTCATCATGCGCATCCATGATAGATAGGTGAACCAGACAACAATGAAGCTGGGACTCTAAAATGATGCCTCCCAAAAGGGTACAACCATTAATAATCGTCACCGTCTAATCTCCAACAAAATCATATACTTTATATATATATAGAGAGAGAGAAATTCTATTCATCATCCAAGGTGTAGAATAGGTTATTCTTCATCCAGGTAATCTTACGAGTTTGAAATATAAATAGTTACATTTATATTGACCCACTATGTAAAATTTGGCATAAGAAAATGAAAATATGGGCTGTAAGACAAGAAAAATTGCATCATATATATTATAGTATGTTTTCATGTTTGTAATTTTACGTAACAAAAATATTTTTTACAGTGATTATAAATTTTCTTACGATCTCTTTTTATGTATGCAATAAAAATAAATTACGTAACGTACAATTACGATAAGTTGATGTCAAAATAGAGGGGTGAAGGATAACTATTCCTCATCCACGGTGACGAATAGCACGACTCTAAATATATATATATGCGCGCGTGCGCGCACGAGGCTCAAGTAATAAACATTGATTTCATCAATCCTCTCTTTTCCGTTTTACACGGGGCGCCGCTAGCTGCAGGGGCCACATCGCTTAATTGTCGGCTTTTGTTAAAATCGACACAGACAGGGTAGGAAAAGGTTGACCATGTATGACAATATGGTAGTATGTACGTACGGCCGATATGGCGGTTAGCTAGCTAGCTCCACCTGGATGACACTCGCCATCGTTTAATAATGTCCTGCCTGCAGGAAGGAGATGCAGCTAGTTTCATCCATCGAGTGCCGGCCTGCACATGTGCGACGCGCCGGCCGGTCTATAGGGTTTAGGTTTTTCTGGTTTTAGGGTTTAGGATTTTTGTTTTGTTTTTTCTAAGGAATTCGACGTAAACTCAAGCTAAAATATTATTTTAGGATTAGGAACCCGAGTGAAACTCAAGCTGATTCCTTAAAAACGGTTAACTCCTCAAAATATTTTTTCAGAAGTTAATTGCACATAGTTGAACTTCTATTCGGCTAACTTTTAAATTTGACGAGTTAACTTTTGAAACACTGTCCTTTCTCTCATTTTTAAATGGCCGCACACAATTCTCATGAAAGGGTTTTATATCTCCCAGCTCCCGCCCGTGGCACCTCCTTTTCCTGCCTCCACTGTCAATGTCACTCGCCGCAGCCATTGACGGTCCGAGCTTCCAGTGGAAATGGAACCGCCTGCCACCTCTCAACCTCGCCGCCCAGTACCGTCGGTGCTATACTGCCAGAGTCGGCCCACATGTCACCGCCTGGGCCAAGGAAGCGGTTCGGGGCGAAGGGCTTGGTGCGGATCTCCGTGGCATCAAAAAAGGCTATCACCTATCGAGGAAGGCTGCGCTAGCCTCAAAGATGATCGGTCGCCCTTCGCTTGCTCTGGTCCATGGCAAGCCGGTGAGGAAGCCAACGGTAGCCAGAGAGGCCCTCAAAGAGGCGACGGAGAAGACAAGGAAGAAGGCATCCACACCGACACCTTATCCTCGTCCTGGACGTGATCAATTCTAGCTTTTGGATAAAGTACATGCACCTTTAGTTTGAATTGTTTGATTGGATGGACTTTATGTGTTTTTGTTTGTTGAATTGCTGCATATGATCAATTTTTATCATTCAAATGATTGATCAAATATCATGCAATTATTTGAATGTAGGTGACACATGATAAAAGAATTAGTCCTTGGGGAGTTAAAAATATGACGGTTCAGTTAGGTCCGGCCATTACCTAACTCCTTAAAACTTAAGTAGTTAACTTAAGAAGTTAAACCTCCATCTGGATTTATTAGGTCTCATTGTATTTTGGATTAAAGTTTGACCACTTATTTGTTTATCAAAATGTTAGTGCACTTCACCCAAAATTAGATTATCTGATTCACATCTGAATTTAGTTTCTATTGATATTATTTTTATGTATAGCTTATATTTATTAGTTAAAATCATGATCAAAATATGACCCAAAATACGAGGTCATTTAGAAGAGCATTTGAACAGTTATAGCACAGGGACCGGTTGCATATGCTCGCTAGCTAGTAGCTAGTACTACCATGTGTATGAGCTGGCATACCATGGCACGGCAATGTTGCCGTCTGAACATGTAAACACAAAATTAGATTGCTAGCCGTGTTGTATAGGCAAGGTTGCACTTGATTGCCAATTGTCATGTGCACTATGTCGCTGGTTCGTAGTACTGTACACTGGCCTTTAACTGATCTATTCACAATCCCAGCGACACTATGCAGCGGCCATAAACCCTTAATTATTAGCTGTAGTTAACTCTTCCAAAGGTCCATGGTCGTCGATGGGCTGCCAGAGACCGCATATATGCTAATACTTGTTGCGTGACACATGCAGGCAGGCTGGTTGGCAAAATGGCAAACACATGACAATAAGGTAATTCAAGTACTTCATGTTCAGTAATCTAAGCACGTCTCCATCACGTCGCCGTCGCGTACTACAAGATGCATATCATGTTATATGGGGCGGCAACACAATATGTTAAGAGACAATATTTCCGTGTCTGCAGGGAGGTTGCAGCTAGCTCATTATCACCTAGAGCCGGCGCTTCTTCTTTCATTTTAGTCCTCCGAAGTGCAGTGCTCAGACGGATGCCTGCGCTTCTTCTTTGATTTTGTCTTTCGGGTTTCGGATTCATCAACCTGGACGTAGTCGACAAAGCAGCGGCTTAGATTTCCTTCGTCTTTTTGAGGCGTTAAGATTAAGGTTTTTCATTGTGTGGCAAGATTTGGTGTTAAGTGCTTCAGAAACTCGTGCATGAAGACTTCCTGGCTGATATCGACAAGGTCAGGCCGACTTCGGTAGGGGAGCGGCGACAACGGCGCGTCGGCGGCTCGTTCTAGTGGAGGTAGTGGTAGTTCGGTAATTTTGAAATATTAATTTATATTATGTTTGAAGTGATTTGTATTTTCTGTGAATTTTGATAATAGATCTAAATATTTTTCCTAAAATAAAGTAACATACACATGAGCACTTAAGTCATCTCCAACGCTGGCCCACAAAACAGACATACTCTAAAAAATATTTATCTGCTGATTGGTCCCAACTAGTCCGCACGCAGTGATGCTGAAGACAACCATCCAACCATGTTCTCTAAACGTCCATCTTTGTTTCTTTTTTCTATGTCCACAACACTCAAAATAAATAACGTATCAAATCTTGGATAAGTGAAAATATTCAAATGCCATAGTAGCTCTATTTTAAATATTACATTTCCAACTAAGTTTCTATGGCCACCCTCTTGCTTCAGACACTGTCACTAGCCTTTTGTTGTTTGCGATAATTGGTTTTCTCAAGTACTGAGATCTAAACACCTTTACGATCACAGTAGCAAATCTGTCAATGACGTCTTTGCATGTGCTCTTAGACATCCGGGGGTATTGGTCTCACAGATTTGTGGTGGTACCACACACAACCATTCGCAATGCAGCCGCAGATTTGTGGTGGTACCACACACAATCATTCGCAATGCAGCCGTGCACTTCTGGTAAACAGAGAATCCAATTCTTCCCACGACATCCTTCTTCAATACATTTTGCACATCCGAAAGTATGGGAGAAAATTATCCGCGAATAGGGCATTGGGGGCAAAGTAGTCGTCTGTTTGTGTCAAATTTCCTTGTACTCTTGATCGACCCCTTGAAGTTGAGAACAAGATCTTCCACACGCTTCGCGTTTGCAAGGACCACCTACACCATCATCGTTTCGTCTGCATAATGCTCCCCATCGGAGGAGTCATTGGAGGATTCAATATAGTGCTCATAGAAGTACTTCGTGTAAAAATCCATTATTTCAAAGAAGGAAGAAAAAATGTTAAATTTTGGCACAAACATTTTACCGACCGCTTGTAGGGCATAGTCACCCCCCCCCCCCGAATGGCATATGCAGGGCTGGATGGTACCTGTGTAGCAGGCAGTCTAGAGGTGTGAAACAACAGTGTAGGCAAAGCAGCATGCCATCCAATAGGAGCGGAGGAGGTTCGACAAGCGCTTCACTAGAGAAGCGGGGTCCTGGTCTGGTTTTGAGTGGGCCGGGGGTGTCGTAGTCCCTTTGGAGATTGTCGTGGTTTTGTCACGGCAGATGTCCGGGTTACCGGACTTGAGTTCAGAGCTGTCGCCATGGTAGTGGACTCAAAGGGGTTGATCGAGACAAAGGACACAAGTTTACCTAGGTTCGGCCCCTCAAGTCGAGGTAAAAGCCTACGTCCCGCTTGTGTTGTTATTGCTTGTTGTATCGATTACAAGGGGCTAGAAGCTTGACCTAGTTTTCGATAACCTATATCTAAGCCGCCCCGACTCTGCCTTTATATCAGAGGTCAGAACCGTCGGGTCTTACAATTGTACAACCGGATCATGTTTACATCTCCAAGTCTATCTCTATCTTCCCATCCAAGTCATCTTTGAGACGCCTTGCACATCCGGGTCTCCGCCGTCCGGCCCACACCAAGAGCCGCCAATCATCCTGGGCCTTTAGTTGACACCTGTCTTCGTGGGCCGGCTCATAGCCAATGCTATTAACCGGAACCTTTCAGCCGGGTCATATCACGGGGTTATATCGCCAACATTAGGCCCCAGGTTGAAGTGAGCCACCTCATTTCATCCTTCTCTTGCAATTATCTGAAAGTCGCCACAGAATGACCCGACGTAACGTCACAGGATCCGCTGACGTACCACCAAATCTTTCGCATTTAACCACTTACCGAGAATCGAGGCGTCCGCCTCGGCAAGACTGGTGTTGACGCCTAGGATTCTGCACCGTCCCCCTGTTAAATAGGACCCGCACGGGTCAAAAACTTTTCATTCCCGCTCGTGCGCCTGTCGTCTTCCTCCTGCCGCCGCCCGTCGACCGAGCCTCGCTCCGCTCCGCTCCGGTGCCGCCGCTCGTTCGTCACCAACGTTGGCCGCTGCATCGACCTGTTTGGACCAGAATCTCATCCTCCGCCGTCTCCATCTCCGGTAAGCTTCTCTTTCCCGTAGCTTTAGATCGCTAGAGATAGGGTTTCTCCGGCGGACCCTCCGTCGCGCGTTCCAACCTTTGGCGCGGCCACACGGGCAAGTCTTGGGGCCCGTCACGCGTCTTTAGACCGCGTCGTCACCACCGCCGCCGTACGCGGACCGGCCGCGCGTAATGCGCGGGCCGTTAGGGCTGTAGACGAGCTTTTAATTTCCTACTGTTCTTCACCTAGGTCGACGTAGAACCTTTTTCTCCGCTTCGGTAGATCCAAAATTTTAGCAACAGTCTGTGAAATCTGTTTGTCCGGGTCTTGACTGACTTCCAGCTCTTCTGTCCATAGTAAGCCGCTAGACTCCCTCCGGCTCTTCATCAGCCGAGCCTTTCAAGGCTGAACCTTTTAGAGCCCTGTAATTTGTAAGCCGCTGTAGCTATCTGCTCCTGTTTGACTAGTTACCATTTTCTTTTTGCACAGTACTTTTAAGACGCCAACATGACACGCGCCACCAATTCATGCAATTGGGTCGGCTCTTGCATGACCGAAGAGTATTTGTCAGACCTCGTAGCTGCTGGCACCCTTCCTCCAAAGGAAGTGATCAACTGGCGGGTTCCGGGTGATGAGACCCGCCCCGCACCAAAGAAAGGGGAGGTCATAGTTCTTACGGACCATATCGAGCGGGGGTTCGTGCCACCCGGGTCAAAGTTTTTCCGGAACATTCTCCACCTATACAAGCTGCATCCCCAAGACCTGGCACCGAACTCCGTATCCAATATTCAGATTCTTCCGTGAGTTCTTCTACACCAACCGCCAGACAGAATACAAGAGCGGGCCAAGCCTAGAACTTGGGGGGATCACCATCCAGCGCCGAAGGGGCATCACCTTTCCGGCTATTCAGATGCCCAGCCACCCAAAGGATTGGAACAAGACGTGGTTCTACTGCAAAGACACGTCTCCTGACACGGAACATCGCCTGCCGGGTTACCGTCCTTCCCGGCTCTCGACTGATACAACACTGCCCGACCGGCTCTCAGCTGCTGACCGTGCCAGATACGAGAAGCCTCATGCCAGAGTGAAGGCTCTCCTGGCCAATGGCCTTATTGGAACTGACCTTATCCGCTGCTGGGTAGAATGGCGGATCATGCCTCTGAGCCACAGGAACCGGCTCATGTATGAATATCCAGGGCAGTATGACAACGAACTATGCTTCAGCAATGTCACTTTGACTGAGGACGACATCTGCATGACCGTCCGAAGTCTTGTCCATGAGACCTCCGGCTCTTGCAGCACCATCGGGCTGGCGCCCTTCTGCGCGACTAACCCGGCGCCTCTTGTAAGTATTTTTGTCTTTCTTCCGTCTATTGCATGTTTACTTACTCTTCTTTACTAAGCTTGATATCTTTCCTCCGGTCAATTTGCGCAGGCTGACTCGGACTTCTGGAAGAAGGAATATGTTCCTCCTCCGAAGGCAACCAAGAAGAAAGCCACCACCAAGAAACAAAGAAAGGCAGCTCCCCAAGAAAACTGGTTTGAACACCCGGCCTCTTCAGAGTCGGAGGAATTTTTTTTAACTTGCTTTCTTAACTCTTTGTCTCGCCGGCTCTTATTAATGTTTTTCCGTGTCTCACAGGATGAAGTAGAAACCAGTCACGCCAACGCTCCTGAGGTAACAGCAAACTGAATGTCGTCAGACTCAAAGCACCGGCTCTACAGAGCTTGCATCAGGGCTACCAAACTCGTCGGCTCCTAAGAAGTGGCTTGTAGAGGTTAATATCCTTATTTTCCTTTGGTTTCTCTTCGTGTCTAAATGTCTTCTCATTTCGTGTCTTACTCTTTCACAAGACACCCTCTTCGGACGATTCTTCAGCCTTAGTCATACCTCCTCCAAAAATCAATCCTCTGTAAGCATTCAAACACTCGGATGCCTTTAGCAAAATACCAGTCTCCTTCAAACGCTAACCCTTCACTTTGCAGTGCTCAAGCGAAACGCCGCAAGACCAACCATCCTTCTTCCGGCCCTGTCCTTGAAAATCAGGAGTCTGAACAACCGGCCCCGGCTCAACCGGATCTTGGACAGCCGGAGGAAACTCTAGCAGAAGAAGCTCCACCAGCGGCTTCCACTGAGCCGGCAGCAGACGACGTTATAATGGAAAACTCCCCAACTGCTCCTTCAAGGCCGGTTACACCCGCTAAGACTCCTGCGACCCCAGATGTCATCATCACCGGGTCTGCTCAGAAACCTCCTTCCCCAGCACATGTATTAACCCGGCATCCTGAGCCGTCTGAAGCTTCACGGAAGCTTGAATTTGGCTCGTCATACGACAAGATGACAGCCGAAGAACTCCACTCCGGCTACATGAACCGGGTCAACACCAACCGAGACTTGGAACTCCGGCTGGTCGCCATGATGAAGACAAAATATGAGGTATGTTACCTTTCTCCAGCCATAACCTTCCCCAGCCCCCAAGAGACGGATTTAATCTAATGTATAGTTGAATCGGGTCTTCTTTGAAGGTTATGTAGAAAACACTTTTGCTTTAAATACTGTATACATACACTACACACTGTGAACACTTGCATACTGCCAAATGTAGCCCCCAAGGGCCGGCTCAAACTTTATTTGAGTCGAGACTTTCGTAGCTGACCAAAGGCGTAGTGTAGCCCCCAAGGGCCGGCTCAAATTTTATTAGAGTCGGGACTTTCGGATCTGCAAAGAGCCATAGTGTAGCCCCCAAGGGCCGGCTCAAATTTTATTAGAGTCGGAACTTCTGATCTGCAAAGAGCCATAGTATAGCCCCCAAGTTTCGGGTCAGTTTCAAGGAAGATGAACCGGAACTGTATAGTTGAACAGATGAAATGTACATTAGCCCCCAAGTGTCAAATATATTGCTTGCAATCTGTTTGAGACTTGTATAACTTTGAATTGTGAACCCTTGTTTATATTAACACTCTTGCTGCTGTAATAGCTCTCATTTTGCTTGAATATGTGCAGGACGCTCTGAACGCCGCCGTCTCTCTGCTGGCGGATCTTAAAAGCAACCTGGCGGCTCAACAGGAAGCGCGAAGCCTAGCTGATGAAACATACCGGCTCCTAGCTGAGGAATTAGCAAAGGCCACCGCCGAGCTATCATCGCTAAAAGAGGCGGCTGATTCGGAGAAAGCCGCTCTGACAAAACGGGCGGATGATGCCGATCAACGGCTCATCGCCGCTGCTGAGGAGCTCCAAGGTCTCAAACGGCACATCACTAAGATGTCTGCCGCCTTATTTGGTAAGTCAACCTTACCGTACTCCATATACCATCATCCTTCATGAAATAACTAACAACTCACATGTCTCTTCCGGCTCATGCAGGTCCCTTGAGTCGTCAACTTGCAACGGACAGCATCCTGTCACTGAAGGCCATGTACACCTTCACGGAGCAACTGTACTGTGGGGCGATGTTTACCATCAAGAGCATACAATACAAAGAAAAGATTCCCAATACCCTGAAAGGGGTGTTAGAACTGTTCTCAACAGTGCCCAAGTAGATACAAGAACTGAAGAAATCAGCTTTCCGTTCTGGAGCCGTCGCAGGTTTGTGCCGGGCTATGGCCTTCGCGCCGGATCTCACGCCATCCGAAATGATGGACGGGTACCCTTCGAAGAAAGTTGACGGCTCGGAATTCTCTGAAGTAGACTATTTCAAAGTCGTCAAGGACTCTCGCTTCCTGGCGTCTGTCATGGCTAATGAGGCGGAGGAGGACCTGAAGAGCTACCAAGCAGCATATGACCAGGAAGACAAACGGATCCGCGGACCTCTTTATGAATGAAAGACCTAACACCCGCCTGTAGCAAGGATCTTTTCCCTGGTGAGCTCAACGTCTCACCTTTCTTTGAAGGGACCTTTGCTGCCGTCTCTAACTGCAACTGGGAACTCGGCAATCTTTAGATCCGACCCGCAGGAGAACCGGAGCAGGATGAATCGGCCGAGTCACGTAACCTTGTAATATTTAGAGCAAGAGCGGCTCTTGTAATTTTCCGCCAGTGGCGGCTTGGAACTTGTCAGGAACATTGTTGTTCCTTCTGAGAACATCTTTTGTAATAGCCTTATAATATCTAAGTGCACTTGCCGGCTGTTTTATATTGCTTTCAACAATCTTTATCAGCTCTGTACTTCCAACTTTATAAACTTGCCAATTATTCATGAGAGGTGCTTCTATGTCTTCATAGCCTTTAGAACCGGATAACACCTCTAAAGGCACTGATCTTATAAAGGCAACCAACATAGCTCCAACTCTTGGTAATAGAACATGAACCTGCTCCGGCTGTCCTTTGGATAAGATAAGCTATACCTGTTGGTAAGAAGCCTCCATGAAGAAAACAACAGTTGTTGATGAGCCAATATGTGATCTTTCTGAGATGTCCATCCTTCACCCGGACCCATTAGACCCGGGAAGTTTTTATTCCATGAGCCAGAGCATGATGACTTCTTCTCTTATAATGTGATGCCATGGAAAAGCCGGCTGTCATAGGATAAAGTAAGCTATACCTAACGGTAGGAAGCCTCTATGTGACAACGATGACTGTTGAGAACTTAAAGAGGCGTATAGCCAGATGCATGAGGGGTGATGCAATCTGCACCCGAAGGCAAGAAGCCTCCTTTAATCATCAAATATTGTATAAGGCCGGCTGCCGATGGGTTTAAGTAAGCTATACCTTATGGTAAGAAGCCTCCATTCGATAGCCGCGGCTAACATGTTAACCAGAAAAGGCATAAAGCCGGCCATTAGGGTGAGATAAGCGATACCCGTCGGTAAGAAGCCCCCTTCGATGGCTGCAGTTGATAAGCAACTGGAATTTGATGTACACGTTGTTGTCTTAGGGTCATGTTATGCTATACCGAAGGTAAGAAGCCTCCGTCAACAACAGTGCTTAACGTACTCAAACTTAGGCATAAAGCCAACTGCGCAAGGGAGATGTAAGCTATACCCAGAGGTAAGAAGCCTCCTTGCAATAGTGAGAAGCGGACCGCACAGGGGAGATGTAAGCTATACCCAAAGGTAAGAAGCCTCCCTGCCAACGGTGCTTGGAAAGGGCATAAAGCCAACTGCGCAAGGGAGATGTAACCTATACCCAAAGGTAAGAAGCCTCCTTGCAACAGTAAGAAGCGGACCGCACAGGGGAGATGTAAGCTATACCCAAAGGTAAGAAGCCTCCCTGCCAACGGTGCTTGGAAAGGGCATAAAGCCAACTGCGCAAGGGAGATGTAAGCTATACCCAAAGGTAAGAAGCCTTCTTGCAACAGTAAGAAGCGGATCGCACAGGGGAGATGTAAGCTATACCAAAAGGTAAGAAGCCTCCCTGCCAACGGTGCTTGGAAAGGGCATAAAGCCGGATGATGAAAAAGTCGCCCAGTAGCCACGAATCAACTATAACTTAACTCCATGAATCGGAGGTACCTCATCTTTATTGTAAAAAGGTACATATAAGAACCGGATGTTCGGTCTTGGTAGAGATACTACTCTATATTCTCATAAATATGATGTGTACAATAAGGACGGCTCTCAATCTCCTATTAAGTATAATATGGCCGTAGGTGTGCGACATTCCACGGCCGCCGAGTCTCCTGACCCGCCGTGTTCGACTCATCACGAATATCAATGAGGTAGTATGACCCGTTGTTGAGGTTTTTGCTAACCACAAAGGGCCCTTTCCACGGCGGAGAGAGCTTATGCATCCCAGATTGGTCTTGAATGAGCCGGAGCACCAAACCCAGCCCCTGAGCCGCTAGGCCCTGAGCCACCGGGCGGCCCACCACCCTGATTATTAGGCGGCTGGGAGTGCCGGCTCTTAAATCTCTACATGATAAAACAATCGCCCCACACATGCTTTCACGGCCTGTCAGGCGTGCTGTGCTCTGGGCAGGACTTCCTGAGAGCCGCTTCTAAATTGAGAGGGGCCCTGTTTCCTCGCTGATATGGCTTGTACCGTCCGTTCGACTTAGGGGCATTTGGTCTTGTATGAGCATTCACCACCAGCTCTGACCCGCCACCAGCGTTCTTCTGCCTGTTCTGATTCCCACTATTCCCAAAGTTCTTGCCTTGGTTGCTCTTTTTCCCCTGATTTGATTTCTCCTCATCTGAACCCAGATCTTTGGTGCTGTCCGAGTCTGCGTACTTCGGTAGAGCCATCATGAGCTCTCCCATATCCTGACACGTGCGTTTAAGCCGACCAAGCTTCTGTTTCAGTGGAATAAAGTGACAGTTCGTCTCCAAAAGGAGCACCGCTTGAGTGTATTTCTCCTGCTGAGCCACGGCCATCTGTAGATATCCGATAGCGCTCCGGGCCTCCTCTGCAAAGGGCGCCTCCTCCGGGATGGGGATCGTTCCGAGCCGGGTGGCCGCCGCTACCATATTCTCGACCGGGTTAGAATAATGACCTGCCGGTGTTGTGAACCCTCCGGGTTGGACCGTGTGAACCGCTGCTCGCCCTTCCTCAGGGGCAGCCACTGCTCTCCCAGAGCCGGGGGTGTTGAAGATATTCCTCACTTCATAGTGCTCCGGCAGACGGGATTGATGCCTCCGGCGGTGCACAGCTGCTGCTGAAACTTGTTCCAGCACCAAACAGAGAGCGTCAACCTTGAGCCGTCCGGACTCTTCCTCCATCTGGGTATTTAACTCAGTTATCCTCTGACGCTCCTCGGCCATCCGGCCCTTGATCCCTGCGATCTCCGCATTACGAGCCGCTTGATTATCTGGTGTAACCTTCGTAGCCAACAAGGCCTCAAGCTCATCCATCAATCCTGCAAGACCCTAAGCCGGCGGCTGGGGGGAGGGTTAGCTCCTGACCCGGTCGCCCCAGGCCCCGTCATGAACACCGCTGCATGAGACGGCCGCTCCGGCCTATCTGACCCGCCGTGCTCTGACCCGGGGCGAGTGTCACCGTAGCCCCCGAGGCCACCGTTGCTGAGCCGGTACACAGATTTTGTTTCCCCACTCGACGACTCATCGTCGGAGTGCACAAGAGTCCCTTGAGATCCGGACGCTTCTAGATCCATACCTTGAGTGAAACCCACGGAGACATGCTCCTGACCCGGGTTAACACGGGCAGGGCCTACCTTGCGTGTGGGCTGGAGACACCGAGCCGGCTCGACGATGTCGGCGCACACGTCTGGACCGGGTGTAGATCCGTCGATCTTTCCAATGAACCCCTGGATCCCACCGAACGGAACCCGGAAACCATACTCCACGGAAGCAACGTCAAGCCCCCAGCCGGCGTCGTCGATGTAGAGCCGACCGCGGTGACTCTTGCTCATCTTCTCAACCACGTATCCCTCGAGCCCTGGAAGGGAGCCCTTTGAGAACTCAACAACACAGAACGCTAGCCCCACGGTGGGCGCCAACTGTCGTGGTTTTGTCACGGCAGATGTCCGGGTTACCGGACTTGAGTTCAGAGTTGCCGCCATGGTAGTGGACTCAAACGGGTTGATCGAGACAAAGGACACGAGTTTACCCAGGTTCGGCCCCTCAAGTCGAGGTAAAAGCCTACGTCCTGCTTGTGTTGTTATTGCTTGTTGTATCGATTACAAGGGGCTAGAAGCGTGACCTAGTTTTCGATAACCTATATCTAAGCCGCCCCGACTCTGCCTTTACATCAGAGGTCAGAACCGTCGGGTCTTACAATTGTACAACCGGATCATGGTTACATCTCCAAGTCTATCTCTATCTTCCCATCCAAGTCATCTTTGAGACGCCTTGCACATCCGGGTCTCCGCCGTCCGGCCCACACCAAGAGCCGCCAATCATCATGGGCCTTTAGTTGACATCTGTCTTCGTGGGCCGGCTCATAACCAATGCTATTAACTGAAACCTTTCAGCCGGGTCATATCACGGGGTTATATCCCCAACAGAGATGGCCTTAATAGGCTCTCATTATCTTTAAAATTAAGGAACAAAAATATTCTTTTTTTAAACCAAATGAATATTTAGCACCTAACTCGGAAAACCGGGTGTAGCACCGTTTTCTAGATGAAAGCACCAACCAATGAAGAATGAATGTTTAGTATTTTAGATAACATGCGCAAATCTAGTGACAGAAAGGGGAATGGCAAAAAATACCATCCACCCCATGGTGCCAAGTGCAACAAGGGACATATGGCGCTTCCGACATAGCCTGTGGCGGCAACACTATTCTTGCAATGTTCATCGTCTCCCGACCTGTGTACTATGCACCGCCCCCTATGGATGAATGGTGTTACTGCCACAGGCTATGGCAGCAAGCGCCATGTGTCACTTGCCGCACTTGCTGCCACGGGACAAGTGATCATTTTGCTAATTCCACTCATATATGGTCCTTTTTGTCATTACACTCACACAAATGATTTAAAATGCAAAGAAATACCGAAAACAAAACAATAATAGTCTGTTGGGCTCACAACACAAATGATTTTATCGTGGATGCATGATCATTGGTTGTAGCGAGTAACCACCACCGTTGAAAGAAGACGATGCATTTAAAGATGGTCTATGTAGCATGAACCAGAGGTTCACACACATTCATGAGCCTGCTGCAGATATTGCAGCCTTACAGGCCGAAATCACTATTTTGACTTCTTCAGTAAACATTACCACGCTCTGGATCTTTTCCAGATATTTTAGCATAATATGACACGTTTTGTCATTGCCAAGCCTTGTGGCGTTTTTGTACCACCTAGACACGCCAAACTTGCCAGTATTTATGGCCTGGCATGACCTGGTGGAGAAGCCCTCGTACGTGGCAAGGCAGAAACGCCACACCGGGACCCGTTGCTGGAAATACCACAACCACTGTCGTTTCTGCCCCGAGAAGAAACGCCAGGGCTCAGGGCGTTTCCAGTAACGCTTGCCACACGCCCACTTATCTATCCACGAAAGAAACATCGGCAAGTTTGGTGTGTGTAAATCATGGCAGAAATGCCACAAGTCTTTGGCATTACCTAAAGGGCCAGATCATGCAAAAAATATCTGTAGTGGTTTAGATCGTGCTAAAGTTTCCTGACAAGGTGAACGTTAATTTTGGCCAATATCCCGTAAGGTCCAGGGAAGGTGTTTCCTGCTACCCGAGGTTTGAACGGGAATCACAGTTAAATCGGCTTTAGCCTAACTAGCAAGGCGCAGTAATACATCAATCAGCCTGAAGTAGCCATGTAGGCAACATCTGTTACTACTCCTATCCTCTTGATGAAGGTGTGACGAATATCCGGCCTAATACGAAACAGACATCGCACCAAAACCTAATATCTATAACCGGATGCCTCGGCCCAGCCACATACCAGGACTGGGACCCACACCGGTCTGGTGCACTCTCAGAGGCTGCCATCGCCATCTTCCATCGGTCCATCTCCAGAGCAGGAACTGACGCATGCATCGACCTTGCCTGGCCTGCCGTCGACGCCACCACGACGCCAAACAACGCCACCATCCTGCATGAGTTCATCCATCCGCGTTCATCGCCGAAACTCCGCAGTGCCAGGCTGCTGTGATCCGCCGTTGGCCATGCGGTAGATGCAACACCGCTCCTCCTCTTGTCCTCTCTCGCCATAGCTTGCTCCAAACCGATGACCCTGGGAGGAAAAAGCGATACTCCATCATCATTCCGAATGACCCAGATCTAGGGTTTCCCTCGGAGCATCCCGCTCCTGATGACACAAACTACAATGACGATGCCATGACAAGGGAACGACATCAAGACGCCTCCATCGTCCGCCATGACCGTAGTCGACGTGATTTTCATCGGTAGTTGCGCCACTAGGTGTGCGCCGCCTGCGTCGTTGGTCCCTTCAATCGGAACAAACTCCAAAATGATGCCCTGAAGAGGGACTATGTGTTGGGGAACATCGCATGGGAAACAAAAAACTTTCTACGCACACGCAAACCTATCCATGGTGATGAGCATCTACGAGAGGGAGAGTGGATCTACGTACCCTTGTAGATCGCTAAGCGAGAAGCGTTAAGAAACGCGGTTGGTGTAGTCGAACGTCTTCGCGATTCAAATCGCCGAGTGTCCCGCGATCTCATCACGATCTGTTCCGCGATCTTATCACGATCCGTCCCGCGATCTCATCATGATCCGTTCCGCGATCTCATCATGATCCGTTCCGCGATCTCATCACGATCCGTCTCGTGGCCTTGATCACGGTCCTTTCGATCTAGTACCGAACGGACGGCACCTCCGCGTTCAGCACACGTGCAGCTTGATGACGATCTCCACCGTCTTGATCTAGAAAGAGTAGGTGGAGAGGAGAGAGAGTTCACCGGCAGCATGACGGTGCTCCGGTGATGGTGGTGGAGTGATTCCGGCAGGGCTTCGCCTAAACACTGCGGAAAACCGATCTAGCGGAGCAACGGTGGAACGGGTAGCACGTGGCCGTAAACTGTGTCTAAACAGCCCCCAATGCACTAGTATATAAAGGAGGGAGGGAGAGGCAGCCTTGGCACAGGGCCAAGGCCTCCTAGGAGTCAGCCCGCCAAAGGGGGAGGAGTCCTACTCCTCCTCCACTCCTAGCAGGAGTAGGACTCTTCCTTTTTGCCTTTTTTTCACCTTTTTCCTTTAGGACTTTTGCCTCCTACGCTGTGGGCCTTATTGTGGCTGTTCCTCCAGCCCACTAAGGGCTGGTTATTACTCTCCACAGCCCATGGACCCTCTGGGGTCGAAATACCCCTCCCGGAGGTCTCCCGGTACACTACCGACACTCCCGGTACACTACCGATGAGTCCGAAACTTTTCCGCGACCAAACTGGGACTTCCTATATATGAATCTTTACCTCCGGACCATCCCGGATCTCGTCGTGACGTCCAAAATCTCATCCGGGACTCCGAACAACCTTCGGTCACCACCATACATAACACTATACTACCGAAGCGTCACCGAACCTTAAGTGTGCAGACCCTGCGGGTTCGAGAACTATGTAGACATGACCGAGACACCTCTACAGTCAATAACCAATGACGGGACTTGGACGTCCACATTGGATCCTACATATTCTACGAAGATCTTTATCGGTCGAATCTCTATGTCAAGGATTCACTTAATCCCGTATAACGTTCCCTTTGTTCTTCGGTATGTTACTTGCCCGATATTCGATCATCGGTATCTCCATACCTAGTTCAACCTCGTTACTGGCAAGTCTCTTTACTCGTTCTGTAATACAAGATCCCGCAACTAACAATTAGTCACATTGCTTGCAAGGCTCATTGTGATGTTGTATTACCGAGTGGGCCCTGAGATACCTCTCCATCACACGGAGTAACAAATCCCAGTCTCGATCCATGCCAACTCAACAAATACCATCGGAGATACCTGTAGAGCACCTTGTTAGTCACCCAGTTACGTTGCGACGTTGATACACACAAGGCACTCCTCCGATATCTGTGAGTTGCATGATCTGATGGTCATAGGAAGATATTATTGACATGCGGAAAACAGCAGCAATAAACTGACACGATCATATGCTACGTTTGTAGTTTGGGTCTATTCCATCACATCATTCTCCTAATGATGTGATCCCGTTATCAAATGACATCTCATGTCCATGGCTAGGAAACCTTAACCATCTTTTAATCGACGAGCTAGTCTATTAGAGGCATAATAGGGACATGGTTTTGTCTATGTATCCACACATGCATTTAAGTCTCCGATCAATACAATTATAGCATGGATAATAAACGATTATCATGAATAAGGAAATATGACAACAACTAATGTATTATTGCCTCTAGGGCATATTTCCAACACTATGACGCAAAAGCACCGCCATCCCTCGATCCCACTGAGATCTAGGGTTTCCCCCGGAGTTGCCCACACTGTCATGGACCAGACAAGGGTAGAATCCTGACGGATCCGCCTAGTTGCCAATGTGTCGCACCCACCATCATGCCGATTGCAATCCAGGAACCACACCTAGGCCCAGATCCGACCGCGCCGCTGTCGATCGATCCGGTCATGTCGCCACTGTCCTTGACGGCTGTGATGCACCAGAACGTGACGCCGCCTGCCGCGGAGGAACAGAATCGTCGAAGCACCGCCACCACCCTCCGTGATGTCCGGCCCGACGCCACGCTCCAACCTGGGAGCGTGGGCCCGCACCAGCCCCACCTGAGCGGGAGGACCCCGAGTCCCCGCCGTCGCTAGCGACGGCAAGGCTTCGCCTTGTCATGCCCTTGGGTGGCGGCGAGGAGAGAGGAGGAGGAGTCCGACCGACAAGATCTGGTGAGCCCCCGGCCCCCACGCAAGAGGCGACTCGGGAGGAGGTTTCTGTCTCAAAAGAGGCCATGTATACGTCGTATGATGCAGGGCCGGCTCTGGCCCTAGGCGAACATGGGCGACGCCCAAGGGCCATGTTTTTCTTGGGGGGGGGGGGGCATCACCGCATATGTGTATGTATACCTCCTGCTGTTATACGGGCTGAAAAAGGGCACGTGCTAAAGGGCCCAGCGGAAAAGGCACCTAATTAGGAGAGGAAAATGCACCTGTAGGCATTACGCAATCCATCGAATGATCGATCGTCCACGACGTCTGCCTGTTCGTCCATATGTCTGATGCCTCGCCTCGGTCGCCTGCTGCCTTGTTGCGCGGTTGCGCCTCCTGCACTGACCCATGCGCGGTGTGTCTGTAGTAGAGACCGTCTAGGTCGTGAATTCGTGTCCCTGATTGCCCATTCACCCTGCTCTGCTTTGCTCAAGGTAATCTACTAATCTACTAATCTTAGGCTATTCATAACGGGAACTATCATATACTACTATCATACTACGTTCATAGTGCATAGTATCATAGAGTAGTATCATGTATGATCATATTTATTACCATGCATGGCATAAAGTAGCATAGCATTTAACATGATACAATATGTACTTATGTAACTCTAACCCTCTCTCTCTTTTAATTCTCTGTCACATAAGCATGTTTGTTATTCCCAAGTGCATGATACTACCTAAGTTATCCCCATTATGGCCAGCTTTAGATCAGTTGATCTCATGATTATTTAATATCTTAGGTGTTACAATGCCGCCGAGACAGAAGTCCAATTATCTTGAGAAGGATATCTTGGATAAAATTGGCTACGTATTGTATTGAGAAAGATATCTTGAGCAAAATTGACCTTGATACTCTCATCAATTATTTTGCATCCAGAAATGCCCGAAGAAGATTTTTTGTGAAAAACTGAATTATTATTGTCGATGAACTCATAAGAACTTGGTTCTCATTTGAGGTAATCAAACGAGGAGAGACTATTATTTATTATATTTTGCTACTCTTTAATTCCTTTTGTCGTGATATGACATAACTTAAGCGCTTACCAATTATTTATAGATGTCTCTAAATAAAATGTGTGGTTAGATGTAAACATTAATATTTTGCGCATCTATATCTATGTCTATAGATGCGTACATATTTATTATCCCTAGGGGCCTATTTTTCAACTTTGCTCCAGGGCCCTGCAAAATATAGAGCCGGCCCTGGTATGATGTATGGTACGTAGCCATACCGTGTAAAGATTGTATAATTCTTTTGATAGCGAATACCATGTATTTGTAGACGGCAATGTGAATTAGACACGACATATATACCCTTTGACTGATCGTTTTGTATGGCGATCTCAGTGAGCGGCACCGACGAGAGCCACACGCTTAATTTGCTAGCTTTGGTTGATCAACTTTGGCCTGGTCGTCGATCGATCCATGGTTGCATGTGGCAAAGCCATTGGACAGAACAACTTTTCACATGCACAAATAAATCAATAGTACCTGGGGTTGATGTTTGACCCATCATGCAGCTGTTGTAAAATGGGGTAGTTGTCAGTCGCGCCACTTGCAACCAAGCACCACACAACAAAGTCAAACGAAGCCTGGGCACATATGTTTCTCACTTATGCTCGGTGGTGGCAAGGAGTTAAGCAAAATATGGATGTTAATATGTGATTATTTTCTGGTAAATTGGTGTGTTCTAATGGGCTGCAGGCGCTTCCCAACAAAGATTAACAACACTCGGCCCCTCTCGTTCGAGTTTCCTGGCTCCGCCGCCGCTTCTGTTCCTCTTATCTAATCAGACCCGTGGGCTAGATACAGTCAAGCTAACTACTAAACTGAATTGAAAATACATCTTATATTTAGAAACAAACCGAGCACTTAGTTTTTAGGTCATAAACCCATTGATCATAAAGATACATCTATTCTAAAAGGTATGGCGTATGGTCTGAGCACACCATTGAAAAAAACTAACGTCCAATATCACCGCTAATAACACGCTATAGCGTATAAAAATTATCTTGCTAAATTAATCGGTGTATAATGTCTCGTTAATAGCACGTTATAGCGCGCTATAGCACGCTAATACCATATATTCAGGGACGACGCTATTTTGTATAGCATGCTATTTTTTTTTAGAACACACGCATTAATTGATCATTCATACTACCATAGAAAATATATACATGAGTTTCCATTGTTGCAACAGGTGATCATCACGACTTGACAGTGGCCAATAATATATCCCCACAAAAACAAAAAAGGGCTAACAACATAGACGAAAAGGGTAACCAATAACGGGCCAACCCAGTACGCCAGAGGCCTGTATGGTGAGCATGTCGGCTCAGCCCAAACTAGTCGAACGTATATGCTCGACCTAAGTTAATAGGGGCGCAAATGATATACATCGCTCTGTAGGCGCTGATATGTCTTGCCTACAACGAGATGACAGAAAGTCCCTATATTGGGCCGGGCTATCGAGTCGCTAACCACTAGCCAGAGGCCACATTCTTGTTTTTTCATTTTTCTTCATTACATCTTTTTTGTTATTTTTTTTGCTTTACTTTATTGATTTTCCCGGATATTCCATATTACAAAACTAATCTCATAAAATAATTTTTAAAACATTCAAGTATTTTAGAAATGTCAAATGTGTTTAGAAAAAAGTGTGTAATGCATATGAAAATTGTATACAGAAATTTACAATTTGAAATTATTTTGGCCATGTTTTTCGAAAATGTTAATCCAAGCATTTTAAAAAGCATGTTCAACAAGTGTTCTAAAAATGCCACACATGTATTTGAAAAATGTTAAATATGTATGTAAAGAATGTTCACCATGTATTCAATAAATATTAAACTTTTATTTGAAAAATAAAAAATGTGTATATAAAAATGTTGACATATATTAGAAATGTTTTTAAATTGTCTTTCGATAAAATTTTAAATGTGTATAAAAAATATTGACCATCTATTCAAAGAATGATAAACTTGTCTTTGAAAAAAGATAATTATGTAGAGAAAAATGTTGACCATATATTAAAAAATTTATCTTGTAAACGAAAAATGTTAATCTAGCATTTAAATGTTTTTTGAAATGTGGAGCCCCCGTTATGCTAGGAGAGTCCCTATTTCGTGCCCCCGTTCCATGACCCATGCACGGGTGAGGCACCCCGCTATTTTTATTTTTTCATTTTACTCTTTATTTTCTATTTTCTGTTTTTGTTTTATTACTATATAAATACATTTGGGACTGGTTATAAATTTTCTCTCTTATATTTTTTTAGATTTAACTTGCGCGGAAGGTTGCATGGTTCTCTCTCTGATTCTTTTTTAGATTTCCTTCTGGTGTTGTTTTTAAAATTTATTTTGAAGTTTGATTTTCGTACGGCATGTTTGCATTTCTTAACCAGTTTTGTCTTGCTTTTTTTCTATTTATTTTTCTTCATCAGTTTTCATAGATCTTTCTTCGTTTTTTTAAATTTGCTGCGTTTCCTCACATGTTTTCTTTGGATTTTTTCATTTTTTCATTTTTTCATTGTGTTTCTTCATTTTCTACGTTTCACTGCTTTTTTTTCAACACATGACTACTTTTGGAATACACAGTGGACTTTATTATTGTACAAGTGGAATATCTTTTTATACACTCTGAAAATTTTCCAATAAATATTTGAACATTTTTCGAACAGAGATTGAAGTTTTTTTAATGGAAATAATTGTTTTCGCAATTTACGTGACCATTTGTTTTACTCTGTCTATGTAGTTTTTTAAAACGTCACGAACATGTTTTCCAAAGCGTGACTATTTCTTTCAAATGTCAATTATTTTTTGAATTGCATGAAACATTTATCACAATATGAGCACATTTTTTTATATCCTATAACCCTTTTCTAATATCTCACGGACATACTTTTGAAACATGTGAACATGTTTGTGAAATACCGCCAACACTATTTCTGAATTGTATGAAACACTTCTTTTGAATTATGAGAACATTTTTTTGAACTGTGTGAACAATTGTTAAATGTCACAAATATTTACTTAAATTCTATCAATATTCTAAAAGTCATACAAACTTTTTTCTAACAAATCACATACATTTTCTTAAATTCGCAACAATTCTTTTCTTATTATTGAAATATAATATTTTCCATTCTAGAAATGTACATAAAAATAATATAAGTAATATAAGAAAGGAAAAATGGGAAAAGCTCGCGTTTCCTACTCGCATTGGGGACATAGGGTGCCGCTTGAGATGACTGCACGCTCGGGCCCATAGGGTGCCGTTTGGAGAGTGTTCCAAAGGCTCTGTGACCCACAGTCAGATGCAACACCGGAAGCAGAAAGCCCAGAAGTAGAATGGTGGACCCAAAGTGGGTATAGGTCCAGCCCAACCGCGTCACTATATCTAGCCATTGAGTGTCACCAAGCGCGGGAGCTTTTTGTTTTTGCCTTTTACTTTATAAATCAAAGATCACATGGTGTGGAATACAAATGGGATCATGGGGTTGCCCTGCCCATACATGACGCCCATGATCAACTGAATGTCCAAACTTGGTTAACATATCCACATCCATATTAGACGCTCTTCCTCCAAAAGAGAAATTACAATTAAAACACGTAGCTCTTTGGTTGATCTCCCAGATGATTAGTCCATACCCTCAATGGGACTGGTTGGCAATGTCATTGATCACTTGCTTTGAGTCACAGGCTATGACGAAGTTATTCAGTAGAAAGTTCTTCGCGGGCGCTAAACCTTGACGATAATCTGGTTGGCTCATTAGCACACACATCAAGGTAAAAGAGAAAATAAAAGTGAAGTGACGAGGATTCAAACCGTGGTCTTCTATTTGATATGAGATGCTACTTGCCACTGCGCTTGGCTTGGGTTGGAGATATATGTGAAGGGCGGGTGTCGTGGTTTCATCATGGTAGATGTCCGAGGACTTATGTTCGAGGCCATCGCTAAGGTGATGGACTCAAAGGGGTTGGTTGGGATGAAGGACATGAGTTTACCCAGGTTAGGCCCCTCGAGAGGAGGTAAAAGCCTATGTCCTGCTTGTGTTGTATTGACTGCAGTATCGATTACAAGGGAGCGGATTCGCTTGACCTAGTTCTCAATTGATTGATTTCTGTCTAAGTCGCCCCGGGTCTTTGCCTTTATATAGGAGGCCAAGACCACGGGTTACAAGTCTCATACCGACTCTTACAACGTATCTGACTCTATCTCTATGTCACCTTGCCTTCCCGGGCAAGCCAACTCGGGCGGTTTAACCGTCCGGGTCTTCATGCCTTCTTTGTCTGGGCCTCGCCTAAGCCCATCTTGGTAAAACCGCCATACGTCTAGGCTTACCTCTCCAGGCCCATCTGCCTTGGTCTGGCTTATGATCCGCCAGGTTTAACCCAGCCCCACCTGGGCGGGTCTCACCACGAGGTTATATCCCCAACATTAGGCCCTTGGTTGATTTGAGTTTGCTCATGTCAATCGTCCATTTTACTTGGCGGCGAGTCTCACCCTTCATCACCTGAAAGTAAGAAATGTAACCCGCCGTAACGTCATATTGGATGTGCCAAAAAGATTCCCTAACGACCATAATGGATCTTTCATCATTAAACCGATGGCCCAAAAATCAAGGCATCCGTCTTGGTTGGTCAGTTTTGGTCGCCTAGATTCCCGCGCCCGTTTCCTCCTTGAAGCCTCTTAAATAGGACCGCGAACAGTCCTTCTCATTTCCTCCGCCACCTGCACCTCTTCTTCTTTCTCTAGACGCCGTCGCCCCCGAGGTCTCTCGCTCCAGTGAATCTCTTGCGCCGTCATCACCCGAGGCCGCTGCATCGACCTGAACGGACCAGAGCATCATTTGCGCCCTCGCATCTCCTCCGGTACGTCCTTCTTCGTCCCCTAGATCTGTAGTTTAGGGTAGTAAATCCATGGAGTTCCTCAGTCCATTTAGAACGCGAGTTCCTCATAATGCTCAACGACATAATACTCCATGAAACTTGTAATGAATCTCTCCCTGACGTGGTAAACCATAGGAGATCATCAATAACTCAAGTCAGATCGGTAGTTGCTTCCTTTTACTGTCCGCGAATATCACCAGTTCCTCCGTTCATCGTTAGTTTTGGAATAAATATGTTTTTTCCTCTGTCCATTTATCTGTTACTACAACGATAACATGTGAATCCTGTTTTCCTCACTTAGCAGTATTTTGCGCCATTGCCCTGCAACGTAACTCGCCATTAAACTTTTGTCTTTCGGCTTGAACTGCACGGGCGGATCAGCCTCGTAGAGCTTTAGATTTCATCAACCGCCCTTAGTTGTCTGTCAGCTTCTAACTCACCGCGCGCTGTTACTTTCCATAGCTTTTAAGACGCCATTATGCCTCGTGCGTCCAATTCCTGTAACTGGGTCGGCTCTGCCGTTACTGAAGAGTTTCTGAAGGATTTCGTAGACGCGGGGACCTTGCTGGCCAAAACGTCATTCATTGGCGGGTTCCAGACAATGAGAAGAAACCCATCCCCCAAGAGGGCGAAGTGGTTGTATTCGCAGACCACGTCGTACGCGGTTTCAGCCCGCCTGGCTCAAAATTCTTCCGGCACGTCCTTCACTTCTTCAAGCTGCACCCTCAAGACATTGCACCCAATTCCGTCTCAAACATGTGCAACTTCCAAATTCTCTGTGAAGTTTACTCACAAGAAGAGCCGTCGGTTGATCTCTTCTGTGAGTTCTTCTATGCCAACCGCCAGACAGAAGTAGTAGCCGGCCAAAGCTTGGAACTCGGCGGTATCTCCATTCAAAGAAGATGGGACATGGCCTTTCCGGGTGTTCGTATGCCAAGTCATCCTAAGGATTGGAAAAAAAACCTAGTTTTACTGCAAAGATACCTCTCCAGAAGGAGAGCACCCATTACCGGGTTATCGCCCTTCCTAACTCAAGACCACAATCGAACTCCCTGACCAGATTTCAGGTTCTAAACGGGCGAAATATGCTCTGGCTTATGCCAAAATCAAAGCCCTCATGGCCAATGGTCTGACAGGGATTAATATGACCCGTTGCTGGGTCTCTTGGCTAGTCATGCCTCTAAGCCGGAGAAGCCGCCTCATGTGTGAATATACGGGTGACGCCAACAATCCCCTCTGTTTTAATCCTACCACTTTGTCATAAGACAACATCGTTCCTGTCATCAAAAGCCTTATTCATGAATCTCAAGATTCTTGCCGCCCCATTGGATTACCACCCTTCTGTGCCGCAAACCCTACTCCGGATGTAAGGGCGACTCTCAATCTCCCGACTTCCGCGTTTAGCTATCCATGTATGTTTTATAATCTTTAACCACTTTCGACTTCTTTTACTTCCAGGATAACTCCATCTTTTGGAAAAATAAATATGTTCCTCCTCCGAAGAAGTTGAAGGAAAAGGCTGTCGGCCGAAAGTAGAAACCTGCACCTCAAGAGTAGCCTGAAGCTGATGACTCAGAGGTAAAACTTGACTCTATTGGCTGTCTCTTCATATACCTTACTAATAATAATAACTTCACATGACGAGACGGAGACAAGCCATGCCAACGCCCCCGAGGTAACATATGTCTCATCTGACTTAGAACATCTTGCACCACAGAAGATACAGAGGGTCGTCCAAAAAGTCCCATTTTCTCATCCTCTTGTGTACTTAGACCCCAACTTTCTTTTGAAAAAGCAATAGCAAGTCTCCTAGTGCCAGACCCGAAGCACCGGCTCTGAAGATCTTATGGCCGGGTTGTCTCACTCGCCGGTTCAATGGAAACGGTCGGCTGAGGTATTTGTCTCACTTGGCTTAATTTTGTCAACCTTGCCTTACAACTTTATTCTGTTAATGCTTTAACTTCTCTCAGGAATCACCCCCTTCTTCACGCGACTCTACGGCAACCAAGCTGCCGCCTCTGAAGATCAATCCAGAGTACGTGCTTTCATATTTGCATCCTATCCTTTGTCATCCTTTGGACTTTATTTAACAACTTTCTATGCCTTCCAGGGCTCAGGCCAAGCGAAGCAAAACTGTTAGATCTACCTCGGCCCCCACTGCCCAAGAGCCGGAGGCTGCCAAGCCGGACTCTCCGGTTGCACATACTGATCCCTCTGTTGCCTCAAAGGATGCGCCCGAAGACGCTCGTCGTTTTGCCGAGCCGGCGGCCCATGAGACGGCCATTGAGAGCCCTCCGAGGACCAATTCTAAGCCATCGAGCCCTTTAACACCCGTTGACAACTTGGATGTCAACGGCTGTTAAAGGGCTCGATGGCTTAGAATTCCTGAACCTCAACGGCTGTCAACTTGGATGGCACCGGCTTTTGAACTCCTGAACCTCATGTGTTGACAAAGCACACTGAGAAAACTGAAGCCTCTGACAAGCTGGACCTTGAGCTCCCCGTGTTGGAGAAGTTAAATGCTGATGAACTACATGCCGGTTATCTGAACCGCCTCACCACGAGCCGGAACATGGAACTCAGGCTTGTCAACTTGATGAAGAAAAAATACGAGGTTCTCTTTCCTTTCCTTATATCCTTATGTAGCCCCCAAGAGCCGGTTTAGTATTTGTTAATGGTAAATTGGGTCTTCCAAACCATGCCTTAAGTAGACCCACTTAACCTGTAGCCCCCATGTATCATCTTACTATGCAAATATTGAGATGGTACTCAGTTTTAAGTATTTGATCAACTGTAGCCCCCAAGTTCGGGTCAGTATAGAGATAATGGGCTGAACTTCCCTGTGGAAAGAGCCAAATGTAGCCCCCAAGTGCCGGCTTATCTTTGACAAATATGAGCAAGAACTTCATGGTAATTTGAACAAAGATCCAATTGTATCCCCCAAGTGCCACTCATCTTGATGAAGATGAGCCGGACTTACTTTGCGGATTGTAGTTTGTAGTCTTGGAGAGCAAATAGACATTATCCCCCAAGTGTCAAGTATATTGCTTGCAATCTGCTTGAGACTTGCATTATATTTGTTAATTTAACCATCTGACGACATGCTATCCTGGCGACTTACCCTTCTTGTACCTTCTGTTTGTCACAGGAAGCTTTAAATAATGCCGAGTCTGAACTGACCTACTTGAAGAGCAATCTGGCCTCCCAGCAGGCCGCCAGGAATGCAGCAGAAGAGAAGTGCCAGCTTGCGGCCGAAGAGCTTGTAAAGCTAAAGATGATTTCGCCGCCTTCAAGAAAGCTGTTGAGACGGAGAGAACTGCCCTGGCTCAACATGCAGATAATGCTGACCAGCGGCTCATGGAGGTATCCAATGAACTGCACTCCCTGAAGCACCATATTGCAAAGATGTCTGCTGCTATCTTTGGTAAGTACTAAAGACTTGGTCAATATACCTTGTGTGAAGACTTATAGAGGCGGCTTATAAAAAAACTCCGTCTTATACAGGTCCAAGGAGCCGTCAACTCGCTGCTGACAGCCTGTTGTCTCTGAAAGCCGTCTACTCTCTCTCAGAAAAGTTGTACTGCGGAACACTTTGCACCATCAAAGCGATGCTTACCAAAGAGAGTATCCCTCAGTCCATGAAGGGAGTCTAGAAATGTTGTCCACCCTGCCCAAGAAAGTCCAGGAGCTCAAGAAATCATCCGCCAGAAAGGGAGCCATTGCAGCCGTCAGCCAGGCTTTAGCCTTCGCCCCAGAGCTAACTCCTGAAGCAATGATGGACATGTTTCCATCAAAGAAGGACAACGACTCAGAGTTCATAGAAGCCTACTACGCCCGTTGCATGAAGGCCTCCAGATTCCTTTCATCGGTATTAGCAGAAGAAGTGAACCTATCAATGTATCAGACGGCTTATAATGCCGAGAACAAGCGAGTGCGCGGCCCAACCTTCGAGGCCATGGAATTAATTCCTGCACGCCGTAAGCATTTATTTGCTCCTGATCTTGAACCGTCTCCCCTCCTTGAAGAGGCAACCTTTGAAGCTTTAACAAACTGCAACTGGGACATGGATAATCTCCAGACCAAGGAGGTCGAAGACTCGGCACAGGGTGACCCGCCGTCCAGCTGAGCCCTTTGATAATGCAATGGATAATCCGGCTCTCGTAACCCGCTGAACTTTGGGACGTGTAAACACTTTAAGTCATTGCTTTTGAGCTCTGTGGAGAGCATTGTAATAGGCTTTTAGTAAAAACTTTGTCTTGCCTGAACTGTGCCATCGTGCACATTGGAAATCGCACTGCCTTAACATATTGTATCCGCCTTGTGCTTCAATTCATACCAGATGTCGTGGCGACTCTTCTTGAGATAACCAACCTGTGGAAACAAAATATGTTCCATACTGTTTAGTAGGGCGGCTTAGAACCGCACAACCCGGAGATGTTATATCTTTCCGGATTTGATTTTTGAATTGTTTTGAACTCACTTGCCGGTTCTTCTGGGTGGACTCGTTAATTAAAACACCTAATCAGTGCAGGGTCTCTATCGAGATTGGCCGTCAATTTCTTAGAATGACTTAGGGTCTCTAAGCGAGATTAACTGATAGGAAGTGTAGCGTCCCAAAGAGAGGCATGAGTACCTTGGTATCTCAAAAACTGCCTCTCACGTGACATAAATCGGTCGTTTTAACCTTAAACAGTTTAGGGTCTTCAAAAGATTGACTATCTAAGAGTACGAACGGGCCATGATACATCTCTGTCGTATCTATAATTTTTGATTGTTTCATGCAAATATTCTACAACTTTCATATACTTTTGGCAACTTTTTATACTATTTTTGGGACTAACATATTGATCCAGTGCCTAATGCCAGTTCCTGTTTGTTGCATGTTTTTTGTTTTGCAGAATATCCATACCAAATGAAGTCCAAACGCAATAAAAAACCTACGGGGATTTTGTTTGGAATATTTATGATTTTTTGGAAGAAGAATCAACGCGAAACGATGCCCGAGGGGATCACGAGCCCAGGAGGCGCGCCCTACCCCCCCAGGCGCGCCTGGCAGGCTCGTGACGAACCCTTAAGGCGGTTGGGGACATCATCGTGTGACGGCGATCTACACCAACACCTCTGTCATCTTCACCAACACCTCCATCACCTTCCCCCGTCTATATTCAGCGGTCCACTCTCCCGCAACCCGCTGTACCCTCTACTTGAACATGGTGCTTTATGCTTCATATTATTATCCAATGATGTGTTGCCATCCTATGATGTCCGAGTAGATTTTCATTGTCCTATCGGTGATTGATGAATTTCTATGATTGGTTTAAATTGCTTGTGGTTATGTTGCTGTCCTTTGGTGCCCATCATATGAGCGCGCATGTGGATCACACCATAGGGTTAGTTGTATGTTGATAGGACTATGTATTGGAGGGTGATGTCTACTACGCAACCTTCTCATTGTAGACGTTGTTGGTCCTCCAAGTGCAGAGGTTTGTAGGGCAGTAGAAATTTTCCCTCAAGTGGGTGACCTAAGATTTATCAATCCGTGGGAGGCGTAAGATGAAGATGGTCTCTCTCAAGCAACCCTGCAACCGAATAACAAAGAGTCTCTTGTGTCCCCAACACACCCAATACAATGGTAAGTTGTATAGGTGCACTAGTTCAGCGAAGAGATGGTGATACAAGTGCAATATGGATGGTAGATATAGGTTTTTGTAATCTGAAAATATAAAAACAGCAAGGTAACTAATAGTAAAAGTGAGCACGAACGGTATTGCAATGCGTGGAAACAAGGCCTAGGGTTCATACTTTCACTAGTGGAAGTTCTCTCAACAATGATAACATAATTGGATCATATAACTAGCCCTCAACGTGCAACAAAGAGTCACTCCAAAGTAACTAATAGCGGAGAACAAACTAAGAGATTATTGTCGGGTACGAAGCCACCACAAAGTTATTCTATTCAAGAGTCCGTAGTAAAATAACACGAAGCTATTCTTTCCGTTCAATCTATCCTAGAGTTCGCACTAGAATAACACCTTAAGACACATATCAACCAAAACCCTAATGTCACCTAGATACTCCATTGTCACCTCAAGTATCCGTGGGCATGATTATACAATATGCATCACACAATCTCAGAATCATCTATTCAACCAACACATAGAACTTCAAAGAGTGCCCCAAAGTTTCTACCGAAGAGTCAAAACATGTGCCAACCCCTATGCATAGGTTCCCGAGGTCACGAAACCCGAAAGTTGATAACCAAAACATACATCAAGTACTCACATGAATATCCCATTGTCACCATAGATAGACATGTGCAAGACATACAACAAGTGTTCTTAAAGACTCAATCCGATAAGATAACTTCAAAGGGGAAACTCAATTCATTACAAGAAGGGAGAGGGGGAAGAACATCATAAGATCCAACTATAGTAGCAAAGCCCGCGGTGCATAGAGATCAATACATCTCAAGAACACGAGAGAGAGAGAGATAAAACACATAGCTACTGGTACATACCCTCAGCCCCGAGGGTGAACTACTCCCTCCTCGTCATGGAGATCGCCGGGATGATGAAGATGGCCACCGGAGATGGATTCCCCCTCCAGCAGGGTGCTGGAACAGGCTCCCGATTGGTTTTTGGTGGCTACAGAGGCTTGCGATGGCGAAACTCCTGATCTAGGTTTCTTTTGGGGGGTTTATGTATTTATAGGAATTTATGGCGGTGGAATTACGTTAGTTGGGCCAACGAGGAGGTCACGAGCCCGCTAGACCCTCCCGGGGGGTAGGGCACGCCTTGCGGGCTCGTGACTCCCTCATGGCTCTTCTGGCCTTCTTCCAAAGCTTCGGGGGTCTCTTTTGGTCCAAAAAAAATCATCGCGAAAGTTTTATTCCGTTTGGACTCCGTTTAATATTCCTATCTGAAAAAGGTCAAAAACAAGGAAAAAACAAAAACTGGCACTGGCATCTAGGTCAATAAGTTAGTCCCAAAAATAATATAAAATAGCATATAAATGCATATAAAACATCCAAAGTTGATAACATAATAGCATGGAATAATCAAAAATTATAGATACGCTGGAGACATATCAGAGGGCAATGGTGACAGAAGCTTCAACCTATCATAGAAATTGATGCATACGGGTTTGAAGGGGGACCAATATATCTTATTGCTATGGTTGGGTTTTACCTTAATGAACGTTAGTAGTTGCGGATGCTTGCTAATAGTTCCAATCATAAGTGCATAGAATTCCGCAACTTGCTATCGGTCTAGTAACATAGTCAATTGCTTAGGGACAATTCCGCAACTCCTACCACCACTTTTCCACACTCGTTAAACTAACGTAATTGTTTTTTTATCTAAACAGCCACTAGTTTTTATTTACGTGTTCTTTATTATCTTGCAAACCTATCCTATCACACCTACAAAGTACTTCTAGTTTCATACTTGTTCTAGGTAAAGCGAACGTAAAGTGTGCGTAGAGTTGTATCGGTGGTCGATAGTACTTGAGGGAATATTTGTCCTACCTTTATCTCCTCGTTGGGTTCGACACTCTTACTTATCGAGAAAGGCTACAATTGATCCCCTATACTTGTGGGTTGTCAAGACCTTTTTCTGGCGCCATTGCCGGGGAGCAACTAGCGTGGGGTGAATATTCTCGTGTGTGCTTGTTTGCTTTATCACTAAGTAGATTTATTTGCTGTTCTAAGTTTTTCTCTATCTCTAGTTATGGATATGGAACACGAAATACAAAAAAAATCGGTGTACTTGCTACTCATGGAGATGGGGAACCTCCTAAAACCCTGATGCTCGTTATGTGGAAAATATTATGCACTTCTTTAATAATCCTGAGGAAACCCCATTCAATTATATAATGGGAGACACATTGGATCAACGTGAATACTTTAGGGACTATCGCTTGACTAAAAAAGGGAAACTATTATGGGATCAAACTCATATGTTGAAATGGTATGCTTGGGATCTATGCTTGAGATATGATATTACTTGTTGCTCTAGGATGAAGGCTAAACACCTTCCCTTTTCTTGTAAACTTAATGCTAATGAAACCTTGGCTTCTTATGCTAATGGTATATATAATTACTATGATGTGGAACAAATAGAAGAGTTTGTTGCTTTTATGGGTGCTTATGAAATTGAAGCTCTGTTTAAAAGGTGTGATGAGAATGATGATGCTTTTTAACGATCTGAAAATTTGGTTATGCTTCATTATTGTTATACTAATTATGAATATAATGCCCATATTGATCGATTTATGGAGAAATTCTCCTCTGCCCTAGAAGAGACTAATATTTTGCAGGAAACTATGGAAGAAGAAAATGCTAAAACTGTGAGCTCATTAGATTAAAAAAATGACGAGGGGAGCGAAGAACAAACGGAGGAAGAGCGGACTAGCTACCCGTGCCCACATTCTAATGAGAGTAACTCTTCAACTCATACATTGTTTAATTTCCCTTCGTGCTTACCGAAGGATGAACGCTATGTTTATTGCTATGATCCCTTGGATTCGTTTGAAATATCCTTTTCTTACGAACTTGATGCTTGCTATGCTTGTGGCCATGATGCCAATATGAATGATGCTTTTGGAGATGAACTTGCTATAGTTCCTTATGTTAAACATGAACTTGTTGCTATTGCACCCACATATGAGTCCTATTATCTTTTTGAATTCTCCCAACTACACTATATCGGAGAAGTTTGCTCTTATTAGGGATTACATTGATGGGTTGCCTTCTACTATTACACATGATGATTTTGATGAATATAATATGCATGTGCTTGATGCTCCTACTTGCAATTATTATGAGAGAGGAACTACATCTCCACCTCTCTATGTTTCCAATATGATAAAATTGCAAGAAACTGCTTATGCTATGTATTGGCCTTTACTTGATGTGCATGAATTGTTCTTTTATGACATGCCAATGCATAGGAAGAGAGTTAGACTTTGTCATTGCATGATATATGTTACCTTGTGCTCACTACTAAATCACAAATCATTGTTAATTAAAATTGGCTTAGATATACCTTGGGATCCGGGTGGATGTTGGGGAACGCGACAGAAAACAAAGATTTCCGGTATAGCGAGCACGCCCAGGACCACTATGGAGACTGCATACAAGGTTTGATCTGATCTGTACCGACTCGAAGCGCAACGGAAGAAGAGTCGGTGGAGATCGTTGGTGCAGATCCCCGCAGCTAGGATTTTACAACCTCCCAACCGCGAGGTTGTACTCCCTCGTCGGACAGCCCTTCGGGAGGCGGTCGGACAGTCCCCCGGACGATGTCGCGGACAGCCCTTCGGGAGGACCCTCGAAACTCGAACGAAGACTCGGAAAGCCCTACGGGAGGACACACGAACAGCCCCTCGGGAAAAAGATCGAAACTACGACCTCTCTATGGGGTTGCACACATACGGTGTCATCTATCTGGCAGGGCTTCGCCGTCCAGAACTAGTTCCTGCCGGAACCCAGACAACCTTTCGGCTCTACGAAAGACTCTTTTCGTGGGAGGGAGAGAGAGAGAGCTTGCAAAGCAAAGCATGTGTATGAGAGCACAAGTATGAAGAGATGGCAGCCTACATCTCCTCTATTTATAGGAAAACCAAGGGGGAGGATGGGACTTGGAATTACCAAAATGCCCATGAGGTGAGCACACCACAAGGGCATAAAGGGAAAGCCTCCAAATAGTGTTGCCTGCATCACCATGCCTGCATCACTATGCCTGCATCACCATGCCTGCATCATCCCTAATAGTATTTCCACTATTCACAAATAGTGTTTCCACTATTTGCAATAGTGTTTCCAATAAAGTAATCCAAAAAGCACTTTCACTATTCACAAATAGTGTTTCCACTATTCATGCCGACATTTTTTAGCATCCGTTCAAACTGAAAATATTTATGTGGGCTTAGAACAATTCTAGTACCCCACTAAAATAATTTTTAATGCGATCCGGAACAATTCCGGAATAGTGATTTTCATCTGCGAAAAGCATCTGAAGTGGTTCCGGCAGCTCCGGAACATTTCCGGTTTTCATCCCGGAAAATTCCAGAAAGTTTCCAGAACGATTCTGGCACCCTTCAAGAATTATCACGCATGTGCCGAAACCAATTTGACTTTTTGGTATCCCCTGAAATAACTTTTCAGTTTCACCGAAACTGTTCCGGTGACCTGTCTGCGGAACTTTTCCGCTGTCCGAAACTTTTCCCGTGTCCGAAACTTTTCGGTGATTTTCTCTCAGACTCCCTGTCTAGTATTCAACTGATAGATGACCCTTAAGCATGTGACCCTATAGGTTCGGTGAAGCATAGACATGACCCGGAACCCCTTCCGATCAATGATCAACATCGGAGTCGTGGACACCCATATTGACCCCTATACCCACACGAATGAATATTCGAGTGAACCTCTAGTTGCCGTGAGCTATTCCTGTTGCTTCGCGATATGTTTACAATTACCCGAGGTGAGACATGTAGGCATCCTCATGGATCAACAACTTGTCCACTATGCCAGTTACCTCGTTGCCGGTATTGTTCTCTTTTCTCGTTCCCGTGTTCCGGCATCCCCGTGATCAGATCACAAAGTGTCTGGCCAGACGATGATGGATACCGTAACACCGAGAGGGCCCAGAGATATCTCTCCATCGTCGGAGGAGCAAATCCCAATCTTGAGCTATCAATTTACTTGACATACTTTTCCATGAACCCGTAAGCTGCCGTAAGAGCCACCCATTTACGGATGACGTTTAACAAACCCCAAAGTTCATGAAGCAAGCATGAAGAAACTCGATACTCTCGTGGTCTAAGGAATTATGCAAACGTTAACCATCTCTGTGTTATTAACCATTAACTTGTGACGAATGTATCTCATAGCATAAGATCAATTCGGATCGATTCAACACGAGTGTTCTACCAACATCGCATCCTCAAAATTGCCGGCATAGCCATGCCCACGATTAGGAAAACAGGACCATCATGCAACACTTGAGCCAGTCTTAGAGGAAAGACTAGGAATACAATTCACCGTTTATTATACCACACGTGCACATGAGTTTCCCTCCAAGCCTCGTTTAATTTGTAGACTCAAGAATCATTGCAGTTATAGCATGGAACATAAACATTCATTACAAACTTTGGAGATACAAAATAACTGTTATTACTGCCTCTAGGGCATATCTCCTACAGACTCCCACTTGCACTAGAGTCATAATCCAGTTACATGGCTTCCCTAACACCAATGGCTATCCGGTGTTGCTCATGCTTTGCTCGTGGTAGAGGCTTTTTCATCGGGTCTCACACATTCAGATCAGTGTGAACTTTGCGTACTTTCACTAAACCTTCTTCAACATGATGTCGAATGAGTTTATATTTGCGTTGAATATGCATTGTCTTATGGTGCGAACATGGCTCCCTTGCCTGAGCCACGACGCCACTATTATCACAATAGATCTCCACCGGGTCCAGAGCACTTGGAACCACACCAAGGTCTACAAGAAATTGCTTGATACCGACAGCTTGCTTGGAGGCTTCAGAAGCAGCAACATATTCCGCCTCCGTCGTAGAATCCGCCACAGTCTTTTGTTTGGAACTTTTCCAATCAACTGCGCCGCCATTCAATATGAAAACATAGCCAGATTGAGATTTGAAGTCATCTGGGTTAGTCATGAAGCCTGCATCAATGTAACAACTTACAATGAGCTCTTCATCACCTCCGTACACAAGGAGTAAATCCTTGGTCCTTCTGAGGTACTTAAGAATACCCTTGACTGCGGCCCAGTGTTCCAATCCTGGATCACCTTGGTACCGGCTGCTAACACTTAGCGCATAGGAAACATCCGGTCTTGTACATAGCATGGCATACATAATAGAACCAACTGCCGAAGCATATGGAATATCATTCATTTGTACTCGCTCATCGAGGGTCCAAGGACTCTGATTCTTGCAAAGCACTGTGCCAGGTGACATGGGGAGTAGGCCTTTCTTGGAGTTCTCCATGTTGAACCTTTTCAACACCTTGTCAATGTACGTGCTTTGGCTAAGCGCTATTAGGCATCTTGATCTATCTCTATAGATCTTGATGCCCAATACATATGCCGCTTCACCTAAGTCTTTCATTGAAAAACTCCTTTTCAATGAGTCTTTTATTTTGCTAAGAAAATTCACATCATTTCCAATCAACAATATGTCATCCACATACAAGATTAGAAATGCTTTTGCGCTCCCACTAAACTTCTTGTAAACACAAGATTCTTCATCGTTCCTGATGAAGCCAAACTCTTTGACCACTTCATCAAAACGAATGTTCTAGCTCCTTGATGCTTGCTTCAGACCATAAATGGCTTTCTGAAGCTTACATACCTTTCTAGTATTCTTAGGATCGACAAATCCTTCTGGTTGTATCATGTATACATCCTGTTCAAGGTTTCCATTTTGGAAAGCTGTTTTGACATCCATTTGCCAAATTTCATAATCGAAATAGGCAGCAATTGCTAGTAATATCCGAACAGACCTAAGCATAGCTACGGGCGAGAAAGTCTCGTCGTAGTCCACTCCTGGAACTTGCGTGAACCCTTTCGCGACAAGTCTAGCTTTGTGGATAGTAATGTTACCATCCGCGTCTGTCTTTCTTTTGAAAATCCATTTACAACCAATGGGTTTTACGCCATCTGGAAGTTCTTCCAAGTGCCAAACTTGGTTTTCGTACATGGATTCCATTTCGGATCTCATGGCCTTGTGCCATTCCCTTGAGCTAGACCCCGCCATTGCTTCCTTGTAGTGCGCAGGTTCATCGTCTTCAAGAATGAAGATTTCGTTATGAAACCACTCAGGTGGCTGGATAGCCCTACCTGATCTGCACGGTTCAGTAACAACATTGTCTGAAGTTTCCGCATCACATGCGACAACTTCTGGCTCGGTTGTAGGGATAATTTGCGGAATTACTTCCGGTTCCTTAGACATATCAACGGTTACCAAAGATTCACTAATCTCATTAAGTCGTACTGTCCTCCCACTCAATTCTTTAGCGAGAAATTCTTTCTCGAGAAAGTGTGCAACCTTTGCGACAAACATTTTGCCTTCGGACTGGTGGTAGAAGGAATATCCAATGGTGTTATTTGGATAGCCTACAAAGTAACATTTGTCTAATCTAGGTTCTAGTTTGGTTGGCTATAAACGTTTTACGTATGCCTCACATCCCCAAACCTTGAGATGCGACACACTAGGTATCTTCCCACACCACATCTCATGTGGTGTCGTCTCAACAGACTTAGACGGCGCTCTGTTTAATGTATAAGCGGCAGTGAGTAGTGCGTGACCCCAAAAAGATATCGGTAGATCTGTAAGAGACATCATCGACCTTACCATGTCTAACAGGGTTCGGTTACGTCATTCCGACACTCCATTTCGCTGTGGAGTTCCAGGAGGCGTAAGCTGTGAAACGATTCCATGGTCACTCAGATGTTGGCCAAACTCATGACTAAGATATTCGCCTCCGCGATCAGACCGCAGAAACTTAATCTTTTTGTCACGATGATTTTCTACCTCATTCTGAAAATCTTTGAACTTTTCAAAGGTTTCCGACTTATGCTTCATCAAGTAGATATAGCCATACCGACTTAAATCATCAGTAAAAGTCACGAAGTAAAAATACCCACCCCGTGCGGCCGTGTTCATTGGACCACATACATCACTATGTATTATTTCCAATAATTCACCCGCCCATTCAGGATGACCCGTGAACGGTGTCTTGGTCATTTTTCCCATCAAGCAAGCTTCACATGTGTCAAATGATTCAAAATCAAGGGACGATAAAACTCCATCTTTATGGAGTCTTTGCATGCGTTTCTTTCCGATGTGGCCAAGCCGAGAGTGCCACAAGTAAGTGGTGGTGGCATCAGCCTTCTTAAGGCATTTAGCATTCACGTTAAAGACATCATTTCCACAATCAAGATTTAGTATGAAAAGGCCCCCAAAAATGGGTGCAAATCCATAAAACATATCCTTACAATAAAGTGAACAACCATTGTTCTCAGACTTGTAGGAGTACCCATCGTGTACTAAACATGATCCAGAGATAATGTTTCTACACAATAACGGAACAAAATAACAGTTACTAAGTTCCAAAATAAATCCTGAAGGGAGACGTAGAGGCATAATGCCGACGGCTTGAGCGGCGATCCCAGCACCGTTCCCGACACGCATCACGACTTCATTCTTTGCTAGCTTGCGCACCTTCTGAAGCCCCTGTATCGAGTTGCAAATGTGAGCAACCGATCCGGTATCAAATACCCAAGACTTAGAATTTTCGCTAGCAAGCAAAACATCAATGACATTAACTTGTATAACAATTATACCTTTTCCGGTTTTCCCGGACTTCTTATCTTCCAGATACTTCTTGCAGTTTGTCTTCCAATGTCCTGTGCCCTTGTAGTAGAAGCACTCAGTTTCATTCTTGGCTGCGCCCTTAGATTTGCGTTGGAAGCCGGTCTTACCGGTGCCCTTGCCCTTCTTTGGCTTGCCTTTCTTTTTGAAACTGGCAGTTTTATTCATAAGCAACACTTGCTTGCGATTTTTCTGCAGTCCTCCTTCAACAGTTTTCAGCATGGCAAGCACCTCATTTGCTGTTTTGTCCATCACATTCATGTTGTAGTTCATGATAAAACCGCCATAAGATGGGGGGAGTGAACCTAGCAACAAGTCCATAACATGCTCTTCTGGAAGTGGGAATTCTAGGATTTTAAGCCTTTTAGCGTAGCCAATCATATTGACTACGTGCTCGCCAACTGAACTGCCCTCAGCCATCTTGGTCTCCGCCATCATTTTCATGATGTCAAAACGTTCAGACCGTGCATTAAACTTGTAAAGAGCATCCAGATCCTTGATCATATCAAAGAAGTTATGGAATTCAAAACGTTTTTGAAGCTCTGAACTCATGCAAGATAGCATGAGGCACTACACTAAGTTGTAATCATCATCCTTAGTGGCCCAGACATTTTGTATGTCTGCCGCGGCTGTTGCCGCCGGTTTAGGGGGAAGAGGTCCGTCAAGCACATACACTTTCTTAGCACCCCGGAGGACAATCCTCAGGGTACGGACCCAGTCCGCATAGTTGTTTCCATTCGCAGCTAACTTCTCTTTCTCTAACATAGGGCCTAAGTTGAATGCGGTGTTGCGAGCCATTTGATCTACAACGGAAAACACAAGTTCATTTAGACTTTGTTCATAATGATTTTTGGCACTAGTGAATAAATAATTGATTGTGAGTGATGCAAGACCCAACTTTCAATTCAGCTTCAAGGATGTAACCATCTCAAGTGACGAGAATTTCAATTGGTAGGCCAACTTGCCAATCACATCTCTATGTGACTCTTGTTCATCTTTCGATGTATGTGTTCCGAGCTCATGACTTTCATGCCTGAACGTCAAGACAACCAAGTGATCTCGCTGCGAGGTCTCAACTCACCCGCCTCACACTTCTCTAATCGTTCGTACCCATGTAACCATGTGATACCCCGAAGAGATAGGTGCCGTGACGGTGCTACACTTGGGAGAACACTAACTACTTGATATTCTAAGTGAGAGATCACCCTAATAAAAAGCGACTACCGCGCAATTAAGAAGGGTGCATCAAGAGGGACAAACATCTCAGGCAATTCATAATAGCATGATATGGTATAGCCCCTTGTGACGGAGAAGTCAAGTATTTCTTCGTCTTCGGCATTCGTGTCGGTGTTCACCTTTGCGAAGATTGCCACCACCTTGTCGATGCACCAGATAATATTTCTATCTCTATAGCGAATAAAATAAGTGCATTACATAAGGTTGACACGCAAGTCATTAAAGTGCAATCATATGGCTCCAGCCATCATGCCGAATCATGACATGCAGGTCATGTTAATTACATCATATAGCCATCTCATACAGAATCAAAATTGAATATGAGCTTTGCTATACCACATCACATGCAAACCATCCTGCAAAACCAAGTTAGACGCCTCTAATCGGTTTATACAAAATTTTATTTTACGTGGCTTCTAAGGTTTTGACTCAAACCGCAGCTACCAACGTTTATCATCAAGTATGATAATTCAAGTTGCTAGATTAACTTTCCAGGGTGTATGAAACATGAGATGATAAAATCTCGAGCCCCATACTAAACTTCGTCATACGCGTGACCCCCGTGCAGATCATATCTGCATTGTCCTTTCGTCTGCGAAACATCCATCTTTCTTTTGACTATGGTGGAACCCAAAGAACTGTTAGCACTTCGTTGATCTGTCAATCAGCATACTCAGGAGCAGCATGAAAGGATCGCGGATTGTCAAAACTTTGTAAGATTCCACCATTCCGTCAAGATATGGACTACGCAAATTCACAGGAAGCAACAGGAACATCGGGTAACATATTTCATCTGCCACCCGCACAAATAATTTTCAGCAATAGATCTCATCTACTACAAAATTATACTATGCAATACCCATACATCTCATGTATTCTAGATCATAACATGCATCTACTCATAGCCTGGCTCTTGATGCCACTGTTGGGGAACGCGACAGAAAACAAAAATTTCCGGTATAGCGAGCACTCCCAGGACCACTATGGAGACTGCATACAAGGTTTGATCTGATCCGTACCGACTCGAAGCGCAGCGGAAGAAGAGTCGGTGGAGATCGTTGGTGCAGATCCCCGCAGCTAGGATTTTACAACCTCCCAACCGCGAGGATGTACTCCCTCGTCGGATAGCCCTTCGCGAGGCGGTCGAACAGTCCCCCGGACGATGTCGCGGACAGCCCTTCGGGAGGACCCTCGAAACTCGAACGAAGACTCGGACAGCCCTACGGGAGGACACACAAACAGCCCCTCGGGCAAAAGATCGAAACTACGATCTCTCAACGGGGTTTCACACATACGGTGTCATCTATCCGGCAGGGCTTCGCCGTCCAGAACTAGTTCCTGCCGGAACCCAGACAGCCTTTCGGCTCTACGAAAGACTCTTTTCGTGGGAGGGAGAGAGAGAGCTTGCAAAGCAAAGCATGTGTATGAGAGCACAAGTATGAAGAGATGGCAGCCTACATCTCCTCTATTTATAGGAAAACCAAGGGGGAGGATGGGACTTGGAATTACCAAAATGCCCATGAGGTGAGCACACCACAAGGGCATAAAGGGAAAGCCTCCAAATAGTGTTGCCTGCATCACCATGCTTGCATCACTATGCCTGCATCACCATGCCTGCATCATCCCTAATAGTATTTCCACTATTCACAAATAGTGTTTCCACTATTTGCAATAGTGTTTCCAATAAAGTAATCCAAAAAGCACTTTCACTATTCACAAAATAGTGTTTCCACTATTCATGACGACATTTTTCAGCGTCCGTTCAAACTGAAAATATTTATGTGGGCTTAGAACAATTCTAGTACCCCACTAAAATAATTTTTAATGCGATCCAGAACAATTCCAGAATAGTGATTTTCATCTGCGAAAAGCATCTGAAGTGGTTCCGGCAGCTCCGGAACATTTCCGGTTTTCATCCCGGAAAATTCCAGAAAGTTTCCAGAACGATTCTGGCACCCTTCAAGAATTATCAGGCATGTGCCGAAACCAATTTGACTTTTTGGTATCCCCTGAAACAACTTTTCAGTTTCACCAAAACTGTTCCGGTGACATGTCTGCGGAACTTTTCCGCTATCCGAAACTTTTCCGGTGTCCGAAACTTTTCTGTGATTTTCTCTCAGACTCCCTATCTAGTATTCAACAGATAGATGACCCTTAAGCGTGTGACCCTATAGGTTCGGTGAAGCATAGACATGACCCGGAACCCCTTCCGATCAATGAACAACATCGGAGCCGTGGACACCCATATTGACCCCTATACCCACACGAATGAATATTCGAGTGAACCTCTAGTTGCCGTGAGCTATTCCTGTTGCTTCGCGATATGTTTACAATTACCCTAGGTGAGACATGTAGGCATCCTCATGGATCAACAACTTGTCCACTATGCCAGTTACCTCGTTGCCAGTATTGTTCTCTTTTCTCGTTCCCGTGTTCCGGCATCCTCGTGATCAAATCGCAAAGTGTCTGGCCAGACTATGATGGATACCGTAACACCGAGAGGGCCCAGAGATATCTCTCCATCGTCGGAGGAGCAAATCCCAATCTTGAGCTATCAAGTTACTTGGCATACTTTTCCATGAACCCATAAGCCGGCATAATAGCCACCCATTTACGGATGACGTTTAACAAACCCCAAAGTTCATGAAGCAAGCATGAAGAAACTCTATACTCTCATGGTCTAAGGAATTATGCAAACATTAACCATCTCTATGTTATTAACCATTAACTTGTCACGAATGTATCTCATAGCATAACATCAATTCGGATCGATTCAACACGAGTGTTCTACCAACATTGCGTCCTCAAAATTGCCGGCATAGCCATGCCCATGATCAGGAAAACAGGACCATCATGCAACACTTGAGCCAGTCTTAGAGGCAAGACTAGGAATACAATTCACCGTTTATTATACCACACGTGCACATGAGTTTCCCTCCAAGCCTCGTTTAATTTGTAGACTCAAGAATCATTGCAGTTATAGCATGGAACGTAAACATTCATTACAAACTTTGGAGATACAAAATAACTGTTATTACTGCCTCTAGGGCCTATCTCCTACTGTGGATCCATTACTTGAGCACTTTATGCCTAGCTTAATGGCTTTAAAGAAAGCGCTGCCTGGGAGACAACCTGGAAGTTTTAGAGAGTCATTTATTTCTGTTGAGTGCTTTTATATAGTTTAAAAACAAAAAATATAGAGGGGAACTTAAATTTTTTTCAAAAAGAGAAGCGATTGAAATGTGATGCATTGCGGAAGTGAGGGTCGACCTTGAACACTTGTGTTCATGCTCATGGAAACAATGTAGAATTTTTAACGGAAGTTTCTCGCAAAAATAATTATCCCCTTGTAAAATTCCATTGTATTATAAAAATAATGTGCCAAGTAAAGCCTTTATGCTTAGTTTGGGTGATAGTTGTTTGATCATGCTGAAAAAGACAGAAACTTTGCACTCACGAAATCATTTCTTATTTCTATACAGAGAGCGCTATTGAGTTGATTCTTTTTGCTGATGATTGATATACAAATGGACTTAATTATTATAATTTGTTTAGAATTTTTGGATAATCATAAGTATGGTATATGTTCAGATTACTACAGACTGTTCTGTTTTTGTCAGATTCTGTTTTCTATGCATTGTTCTCTTATTTTGATGAATCTATGGGTAGTATCGGGGGGTATGAACCATGGTGAAGTTGGATTACAGTATATATAATGATAATATGAATTTGGAATGATTTCACAACAGTACTTAAAGTGGTGATTTACTTTATTATACTAATGGATCTCACGAAGGTTTTGTTGAGTTTTGTGTGATTGAAGTTTTCAAGTTTTGGGTGAGACCACGATGGATGAAGGAATAAGGTGAGGCAAGAGCCTAAGCTTGGGGATGCCCGAGGCACCCCAAGGTAATATTCAAGTAAGACTCAAGCATCTAAGCTTGGGGATTCCCCGGATGGCATCACCTCTTTCGTCTACAATCTATCGGTAATTTTACTCGGAGCTATATTTTTATTCGTCACATGATATGTGCAAATGGTTGGAGCATATTTTGTGTTTATTTTTCCTTTTTTATTTTATGCACCATGCTGGTATGAGATAGTCCTTGGTTGATTTATAGAATGCTGTTTGCACTTCACTTATATCTTTTGAGTATGGCTTTATAGAATGCTTCATGTGCTTCACTTATATCATTTGAAGTTTGGATTGCCTGTTTCCCTACACATAGAAAACCGCCATTTGTAGAATGCTCTTTTGCCTCACTTATATTTGTTAGAGCGGGGCATATCTTTTGTAGAAAGAATTAAACTCTCATGCTTCAATTCTACCTATTTAGAGAGTTAACAGGAGTTGCTCATTCACATGGTTAGTCATAAAATCCTACATAAAACTTGTAGATTACTGAATATGATATGTTTGATTTCTTGCAATAGTTTTGCGACATGAAGATGTGATATTAGAGTCATGATAGTGAGTAATTGTGTATTCATAGAAATACTTGTGTTAAGGTTTGTGATTCCTGTAGCATGCACGTATGGTTAACCGTTATGTGACGAAGTCGGAGCATGATTTATTTATTGATTGTCATCCTTTGTGTGGAGGTGGGGATCGCGCGATGGTTAACACCAACCAACCCTTCCCCTAGGAGCATGCAATAAGTATGTGAGTTCTTTATGACTAATGTGGAGTCCATGGATTATACGCACTCTCACCCTTCCACCATTGCTAGCCTCTCTAGTACCGCACAACTTTCGCCGGTGCATTACACCCACAATATACCCTTCCTCAAAACAGCCCCCATACGTACCTATTATGGCATTTCCATAGCCATTCCGAGATATATTGCCATGCAACTTCCATCATTCCGTTTATTATGACACGCAACATCATTGTCATATTGCTTTGCATTATCGTAAGATAGCTAGCATGATGTTTTCATGGCTTGTCCGTATTTTGATGTCATTGCTATGCTAGATCCTTGCACATCCCGGTACACCGCCGAAGGCATTCATATAGAGTCATATTTTGTTCTAAATATCGAGTTGTAAGTAAATAAAAGTGTGATGATCATCATTATTAGAGCATTGTCCCATGCGAGGAAGTAATAAAAGAGGCCAAAGAAGCCCACCAAAAAAAGAGAAAAAAATAACAGAAAAAATAAAAAATGAGAGAAAAGAGAGAAGGGACAATTCTACTATCCTTTACCACACTTGTGCTTCAAAGTAGCACCATGATCTCCATGATAGAGAGTCTCCTATATTCTCACTGTCATATACTAGTGGGAATTTTTCATTATATAACTTGTCTTGTATATTCCAATGATGGGCCTCCTTAAATTTCCCTAGGTCTTCGTGAGAAAGAAATTTGAATGCACATCCACTTAGTTTCTTTTTGAGATTTCATACACTTATAGCTCTAGTGCATCCGTTGCATGGAAATCCCTACTCACTCAAATCGATATCTATTGATGGGCATCTCCATAGCCCATTGATACGCCTAGTTGATGTGAGACTATCTCCTCCTTTTTGTCTTCTCCACAACCACCATATTCTCTTCCATGTATAGTGCTATGTCCATGGCTCACACTCATGTATTGCATGAAAGTTGAAAAAGTTTGAGAATACTAAAGTATGAAATAATTGCTTGGCTAAAACCAGGGTTGTGCATGATTTAATACGTTGTGTGATGAAGATGGAGCATAGCCAGACCATATGATTTTGTAGGGATAACTTTCTTCGGCCATGTTATTTTGAGAAGACATGATTGCTTTATTAGTATGCTTGAAATATTATTGTCTTTTTGTCAAATGATAGACTATTGCTTTGAATCACTATGTGTTAATATTCATGCCATGATTAGATTATATGATCAAGATTATGCTAGGTAGCATTCCACATCAAAAATTATCTTTTTTACCATTTACCTACTCGAGGACGAGCAGGAATTAAGCTTGGGGATGCTGATACGTCTCCGTTGTATCTATAATTTTTGATTGTTTCATGCCAATATTCTACAACTTTCATATACTTTTGGCAACTTTTTATACTAGTTTTGGGACTAACATATTGATCCAGTGCCTAGTGCCAGTTCCTGTTTGTTGCATGTTTTTTGTTTCGCAGAATATCCATACCAAACGAAGTCCAAACGCAATAAAAAACCTACGGGGATTTTTTTTGGAATATTTATGATTTTTGGGAAGTAGAATCAACGCGAAACGATGCCCGAGGGGGTCATGAGCCCAGGAGGCGCGCCCTACCCCCCAGGCGCACCTGGCAGCCTCGTGACCAACCCTTAAGGTGGTTGGGGCCCTTCTTTCTCACCAAGAAAGATATTTTTATAAGCAAAATACCCACAAAATTTCAGCCCGATCCGAGTTACGGATCTCCGGGAATTTAAGAAACGGCAAAAGGCCAGAATCTGGGAGCGCAGAAATAGAAGGACACAGAGAGAGAGATCCAATCTCGGAGGGGCTCTCGCCCCTCCGTCTCCATGGAGACCATGGAACAGAGGGGAAACCCTTCTCCCATCTAGGGAGGAGGTCAAGGAATAATAAGAAGAAGGGGGGCTCTCTCCCCCTCTCTCCCAGCGACGCCGGAACGCCGCCCGGGACATCATCGTGTGACGGCGATCTACACCAACACCTCTGTCATCTTCACCAACACCTCCATCACCTTCCCCCGTCTATATTCAGCGGTCCACTCTCCCGCAGCCCGCTATACCCTCTACTTGAACATGGTGCTTTATGCTTCATATTATTATCCAATGATGTGTTGCCATCCTATGATGTCTGAGTACATTTTCATTGTCCTATCGGTGATTGATGAATTGCTATGATTGGTTTAAATTGCTTGTGGTTATCTTGCTGTCCTTTGGTGCCCATCATATGAGCGGGCGCGTGGATCACACCATAGGGTTACTTGTATGTTGATAGGACTATGTATTGGAGGGCAAGGGTGACAGAAGCTTCACCCTAGCATAGAAATTGATGCATACGGGATTGAAGGGGGATCAATATATCTTATTGCTATGGTTGGGTTTTACCTTAATGAACGTTAGTAGTTGCGGATGCTTGCTAATAGTTCCAATCATAAGTGCATAGAATTCCAAGTAAGGGATGACATGCTAGAAGTGGCCTCTCCCACATAAAACTTGCTATCGGTCTAGTAACATAGTCAAGTGCTTAGGGACAATTCCGCAACTCCTACCACCACTTTTCCACACTCGTTAAACTAACGTAATTGTTTCTTTATCTAAAAAACCCCTAGTTTTTATTGACGTGTTCTTTATTATCTTGCAAACCTATCCTATCACACCTACAAAGTACTTCTAGTTTCATACTTGTTCTAGGTAAAGCGAACGTAAAGTGTGCGTAGAGTTGTATCGGTGGTCGATAGAACTTGAGGGAATATTTGTCCTACCTTTAGATCCTCGTTGGGATCCACACTCTTACTTATCGACAAAGGCTACAATTGATCCCCTATACTTGTGGGTTATCAGACCACATAGCGGAGAGTTGGCAGTAGATGAGAGAGTTTATCCTCGCTTTTCGTAAGCCAGCCCTCACGTGACAAGAACCGCTGGTTTAACCTTAACCAGTATAGGGTCTCTAACAAGATTGGCCGTCAATTTCATTGAACCGGATCAGGATCTCTAAGCGAGATTAACTGGTAAGAGTTCGGCGGGTCACCTGGTGGAGTGGCAAGTTGCAAATGGGCAGGTCTAACTCTGGCAGCTTAAGAGCCGATCAAGAGGGTATGTAAGCTAAACCCGGTGGGTTGGAAGCCCCCAAATGACATTTGTTGACAAAATCAATAATTTGGCTTGAGAGCCGATCAATAGGGTGTTATAAGCTAAATCCGGTGGGTTGGAAGCCCCATAGACGACCTTTTTGCATAACTGAGATATATGAAACGACAGAGGCCCCGACTCGTAGGGATGGAAACATTATTCATATATATATGATATGTACAATGATGGTGTACAATATCAAGTCTCAACGACTTAGGTATAATAAGGCTGCATATGAGCTATGTTCCACGGCCGACGGGTCTCCTGCCTAGAAGTGCTTGAGTCGTCTCGGACGTCAATGAGGTAATATGACCCGTTGTTGAGATTTCTGCTGACCACGAAAAGCCCTTCCCATGGAGGGGACAACTTATGTGCATTTGTTTGATCTTGAATCAACCCCAACACTATGTCGCCTTCTTGAAACATCCAGGTCCTAACTCTGCGGCTATGGTAGCGACACAGGTCTTGCTGATACATCGCTGATCGAGCCGCCGCCAGATCACGTTCTTCCTCCAAGGCATCCAACGCATCTTGACATGTCGTTTCATTATCCTCCTTAACATAAGTCGCCACCCGTGGCGAGTCATGACGGATATTGCTTGGTAACACGGCTTCTGCGCCATAAACCATGAAGAAAGTTGTATAACCTATTGATCTATTGGGAGTGGTTTTGATGCTCCATAAGACGGACGGCAACTCCTCTACCCAACAACCCGGCATGCACTACAAAGGAGCCATAAGCCGGGGTTTGATACCTCTTAAGATTTTCTGGTTAGCCCGTTCTGCCTGACCATTTCACCATGGATGAGCCATCGCAAAAACGTCAAGTCGGATGTGCTCACTTTCACAAAACGCCCGCATTGCCCCCTTGGATAAGTTTGTACCATTATTTGTGATGATACTATGAGGATAACCGAAGTGGTAGATAAACTTATTAATAAATTGAACCGCCGTAGCCGCGTCACACTTGTTGACCGGCTCAGCTTCTACCCAGTTGGTGAATTTGTCCACCGCCACCAAAAGGTGGGTCTTCTTGTCCTTTGATCTCTTGAAAGGCCTCACCATATCAAGCCTCCAGAATGCAAACGGCCAAGTAATTGGAATCATGCGCAACTCTTGAGCCGGGACGTGAGCACGCCGCCCAAACTTCTGACATCCATCACACTTGCGAAGCAAGTCCTCTGCATCCTTATGAGCCCTCAGCCAGAAGAAACCATGTCGAAAAGCCTTGGCCACCAGAGATTTTGAGCCGGCATGATGACCACAATCGCCAGCATGAATTTCATTAAAGATTTTCTTGCCCTCTTCAGGTGAAACACAACGTTTCAAGACGCCAGTGACACTGCACTTATGTAACTCACCATTGATTATGGTCATAGACTTAGATCGCCTGCTGATCTATCTAGCCAGATTTTCATCATCAGGTAACTTGCCGCGAGTCAAGTGCTCCAAGTAAGGCACGGTCTAGTCAGGAATAGCATGTAGAGCCGCCACCAGCCATCCCTCCGGCTCAGGTACGGCCTGGTCTCAGAAGGTAACTTAACCGACGGGTGATGTAATACATCTAAGAAAATGTTAGGCGGTATCGACTTATGCTGAGAACCCAGCCTTGACAGGGCGTCAGATGCCTCGTTCCTGCGACGATCAATATGATCCACCTGATGACCCTTGAAATGACCAGCGATGACATCCACCGCCTGACAATAAGCCGCCATCCACGGGTCCTTGGAATCCCAAGTGCCTGAAACTTGCTGGGCCACCAGGACTGAGTCGCCGAGACACCTAACCCGGCTCAAGTTCATCTCCTTAGCCACCCGAAGGCCATGAAGCAAAGCTTCGTACTCAGCTGCATTATTAGTACAAGGAAACATCAACCTTAACACGTAAGAGAACTTGTCACCTTTGGGGGATGTTAAAACAACCCTTGCCCTGATCCTTCCAGCTGCCTGGATCCATCAAAGTGGATTGTCCAATATGTGTTATTTGGCTTTTCCTCGGGCGCCTGACACTCCGTCCAGTTGTTTATGAAATCCACCAAGCCTTGAGACTTGACCGCCGTGAAAGGCACATATTTCAGATTAAGAGGTCCAAGCTCCAATGCCCACTTAGCAATCTTGCTGGTGGCCTCTTTGTTTTGAATTATATCTCCCAACGGGGCAGAGCTAACCACTGTGATCTGGTGCCCCAGGAAGTAATGCTTCAGTTTACGATTGTCCATGAACACCCCATATACTAGCTTCTGCCAATATGGATACCTCTACTTGGACTCTGTCAGGACTTCACTGATGTAATAAACCGGCCTTTGAACCGGATAATCTTTCCTTGCCTACTTACGCTCAACAACGATCGCGACGCTGACTACCCTGTTATTAGCCACCACGTATAAGAGCAAAGGTTCCTTCTCAGCCGGAGCTACTAAAACTGGCGGCACTATGAGCTGCCTCTTGAGGGCCTCAAATGCTTCACCCGCTGCCGCACACCAGACAAAGTTGTTTGTCTTCTTCTTGATCTGGTACAAAGGGATGGCCTTCTCACCAAGGCGGATTATAAACCGGCTTAACGCAGCGATCCGTCCTGCCAGGCGCCGAACATCATTGATGCATGCCGGCTCAGATAGGGAAGTGATAGCCTTGATCTTATTTGGATTATACTCAATGCCACGCTCAAAGACTAGGAATCCCAAGAGCTTTCCTATGGGAACACCGAACACACACTTAGCCGGGTTAAGCATCATCTTGTAGACTCATAAAAGGTCTCCTTCAGGTCATCAAGCAAAGTCTCCTTCTTCCTGGATTAAATGACAATGTCATCCACGTATGCATCAACGTTGCGTCCAATTTGGCTGTGAAGACAGTTCTGCACACAATGCTAGTAAGTCGCCTGGGCACTCTTGAGCCCAAAAGGCATAGACAAACAGCAGAAGGCACCAAAAGGCATGATGAAGTTGTCTTATCTTGGTCCTTGACTGCCATCTTGATCTGATGATAGCCAGAATAAGCATCCAGGAAACATAAACTCTCACAACCCACCGTTGCATCGATGATCTGGTCGATACGGGGGAGAGCAAACGGGTCAGCCGGATAGGCTTCATTAAGATCCGTGTAATCCACACACATATGCCACGTGCCGTTCTTCTTAAGCACTAGTACAAGGTTAGAAAACCACTCTAGGTGAAACACTTCAACGATGAAACCCGCCGCCAGGAGCCGAGCCACCTCTTCCCCAATGGCCTTGCGCGTCTCTTCATTGAACCGCCATAGAAACTGTTTGACCGGCTGAAACTTAGGATCCACATTAAGGTGGTGCTCAGCGAACTCTCTCGATACGCCCAGCATGTCAGAAGGCTTCCATGCAAAGATGTCCCGATTATCTCGGATGAATTCGACGAGTGCGCTTTCCTATTTGGGATCCATATTGGCCCCAATAGTAAACTGTTGCGATGAGTCACCGGGAGTAAAATCCACTAGCTTGGTGTCATTCGCTGAGAACTTGAGGGGCGGCTCAAATTCCTTGGTGGGTTTTTTGAACGGAGTCATGTCCTCCGGGTCAACATTTTCCTTATAGAACTTGAGCTCTGCTTCCACGCAATTTGACTCTGCATAAGCTGCATCTCCTTCCTCACACTCAATAGCCGTCTATCGATGACCATGCACCATAATCGTTCCTTTTAGACCCAGCATCTTGAGCTGCAAGTACACATAACAAGGCCCAGCCGTGAACTTGGCATAAGCCGGATGTCCAAACAGAGCATGATACGGACTTTTGATCTTGACCACCTCAAAACACAAGGTCTCTACCCTGTAATTGTATTCATCACCGAAGGAGACTTCCAAAGAAATCCTCCCCACTGGATAAGCTGACTTGCCAGGCACCACACCATGAAAGACTGTTGAGGAAGGCTTAAGATCCTTATCAAGCAACTTCATCCGGCGGAAAGTGTCATAGTATAAAATATTGATACTGCTGTCACCATCCATAAGCACCTTGGTAAACACGTATCCTCCAACTTGGGGGGCAACTACCAACGCCTGTCGTCCCGGGTCGTCAACACGCGGCGGGTGATCCTCTCTGCTCCAGGTTATGTCATACTCTTACCACTTCAAGTATTGCGGGTGAGCCGGTGTGACAGCATTGACCGCCCGCTTGCGCAACTACTGGTCTCGCCTGTTAAGGCTAGTTGTAAAAACATGGTACTGACCCGAGCTAAGTTGCTTCGGATTACTCTGATACCCAGACTGGTTATTTTGCTGCTGATTATTGCCATTGGTTTGCTGATGATGCCCTCCTTGGCTGCCGTGCCCCTGGTAGCCGGAACCTGAACCGCCAGACCCCAAGCCGGCACCTGACCCACCTGGCCCTGAACCGCCTGGCGGGCCTCCGCCATTGTTGTTATGTTGCCGCACACTGTAATCCCGAAACTTGTGCATAATGTGGCAATTCCTTCATGAGTGATTTGCCACCTTATTGGGCCAACTGTGCTCTAGACAAGATTTATTGATCATATCCTCCAAATTAAAAGGAGTTTTACACTTATTAAGGGGTTGTCTGAAGTTCCCATTGCTTTTAGCATGATTGTTTCCGGTGTTGGCGTTGGCCACCAATTCTGACCCGCCGTTCGGATTCTTCCTCTTGCCTTGATTGCCATTGCTTGCTGGACCCTTGCCATTGTTACTCTTCTTGCCCTGACTAGGCTTCTCTTTATCAGAGCCCGGATCCTTCGTATTGTCAGAGTCAGCGTACTTCGTGAGAGCCGCCATGAGCTCCCCATGTCCCGACATGAGCGCTTGAGCCGGACAAGCTTTTGCTTCAGAGGCGTAAAGTGGCAATTCTTCTCCAGAATCAAAACTGCTTGAGCCGCCGCAATCTGTTCAGACGAGTGGATGATGGTTGAGACCCGTCGGACCCAATGATGAGCCGACTTATTTTCCTGCTACACGCAATGATCCAAATCCACAATCATCATGGGCTGCTTGCATGTTCCCTGGAAATTTTTGATGAACTTCGCCTTTAACTCAGCCCAAAAACTAATGGTGTTAGGTGGCAAGACCTTCAACCACGTGCGAGCCATCCCTTGCAGCATCATGATAAAATACTTGGCACACACTGCGTCGTTGATGTTCAACATCTCCATCGCCAGCTCATAGCTCTCAATCCACGCCTCCGGAGGCAGGTCAGCAGTATTGTTGGGCATATAACCCCGTGATATGACCTGCCCTTAAGGATCCGGGTCATATTGATGGCTCGTGAGCCGGCCCAACGATGATCCGTAAAGCCTACGACCCAGGAATATAGGCAGCTCAGGGTGTGGGCTGCAACGTAGCCTAGACGGAGAAGACCTGGGCGTGTAAGCCGCTCGGGGACAGCTTGGACAAGAAGTTAGAGGGAGAATCGGATAGACAATGAGACTCGGTTAACAATTGTAAAGACCCGTGGCCCTGACCTCCTATACAAAGGCAGACCCGAGGCAACTTAGAGATGAGGTTATCGAGAACTAGGTCAAGCTTTAGCTCCCTTGTAATCGATACAACAAGCAATACAAGAACAAGTAGGACATAGGCTATTACCTCGACTTGAGGGGCGTAACCTAGGTAAACTCATGTCCTTCGTCCCAATCAACCCCTTTGAGTCCATCACGTTAGCGATGGCCTCGAATCCAAGTCCGTTCACCCGGATATCTGCCGTGATAAACCTACGATAGTTGGCGCCCACCGTGGGGCTTGTGCTTGGTGGTGTTGAGTTCTCAAAGGGCTCTCTCCCAGGGCTCGAGGGATACGTGGTCAGAAGGATGAGCAAGAGTCGCCGCGGCCGGTTCTACATCGACGATGCCGGCTGATACGCCTCGAACATATCTATAATTTTTGATCGTTCCATGCTATTATATTATCAATTTTGGATGTTTTCTATGCATGAATATGTTGGTTTATATGATTTTTGCGACTAACTTATTAATCCAGTGCCCAGTGCCAGTTCCTGTTTTTTCCGTGTTTTTGACCTTTTTCAGATAGGAATATCAAACGGAGTCCAAATGGAATAAAACTTTCACCGTGATTTTCTATGGAAAATATGAAAAATACCCGAAGTAAAAAAATACCGGAGAGGCGGCCCGAGGAAGTCACGAGCATGGGAGGCGCGGCCCCCCGGCCACGGCTAGGGAGCTCGTGACCTCCTCGTGCCACCTCTTGACTTGTTCCTGACTCCAAATGACCTTATAAATACGGAAACCCTCGAAACTAAACCTAGATCGCAAGTTCTGCTGCCGCAAACCTCCAGAGCCACCAAAAACCAATCGCGAGACCATTCCGGCATCCTGCCGGAGGGGAATTCGTCACCGGTGGCCATCTTCATCAACACCATTGCCTCTCCGATGATGCGTGAGTAGTTAACCTCAGACCTACGGGTCCATAGGTAGTAGCTAGATGGCTTCTTCTCCCTCTCTGATCTTCAATACAAAGTTCTCCATGATCTTCATGGTGATCAATCCGATGTAATCTTCTTGTGCGGTGTGTTTGTTGAGATCCGATGAATTGTGGATTTATGATCAGATTATCTATGAATATTATTTGAGTCTATTCTGAATTCTTATATGCATGATTTCATATCCTTGTAATTCTGTTCGAGTTATGGGTTTCGTTTGGCCAACTTGATCTAATGTTCTTGCAATAGGAGAAGTGCTTGGTTTTGGGTTCATACCGAGCGGTGTCCTCACCTAGTGACAGAAGGGGTAGCAAGGCACGCATCATGTTGTTGCCATCAAGTGTAAAAAGATGGGGTTTATATCATATTGCATGAATCTATCCCTCCACTATTGGGGAACGTATTTCCAACATCTACATCGTATCATCTTGCTTAAAGCATTACTCCGTTTACCATGAACTTAATACACTAGATGCATGCTGGATAGCGGTCGATGTGTGGAGTAATAGTAGTAGATGCAGACAATATTGGTCTACTTGTCTCAGACGTGATGCCTATATGTATGATCATTACCTTAAATATCGTCATGACTTTGCGCTATTCTATCAATTGCTCAACAGTAATTTGTTCACTCACCGTAACACTTGCTTTCATGAGAGAAGCCTCTAGTGAACACTATGGCCCCCGGGTCTATTTTACATATTTTATATTCAGATCTAAACACCAAAAACACTAAAAATACCTTTCTGCAATTTTACTTACTAATTTATATTCATCTACTATCACTATCAGATCTCACTTTGCGAACAATCGTGAAGAGATTGACAGCCTCTTTATCGCGTTGGGTGCAAGTTTGTTGGTGTTTGTGTAGGTTCCTTGTTGCCTCATCTTGTTACTCCTATTGGATTGATACCTTGGTTCTCAAACTGAGGGAAATACTTACCTCTACCTTGCTGCATCACCCTTTCCTCTTCAAGGGAAATAACCAATGCAAGACAAGAATTCTGCCATCAACTAGCCAAGTTTTGGTGACGTTGTGGAGAAGTAGCAGGAAGAATTTCTGGCGTCGTTGCCGGGGAGTATTCAAGTGAAGCACATCTACAAGTACCTATCACAAACCTATCTCTTGCATTTACATTATTTTCTATTTGCCTCTCGTTTTCTTCTTGCCCACTTCTAAAAAAAACTACAAAAATATTTTTCTTTCTTTATTTGCCTTTTCTGTTTGCTTGTGTTAGTCTACTTATCCTCATGGCTAGTCCTATTTCTATGATCGTTGCTCTCGAGAGCGAGGTCCTTAACTTTAAACAAAATGAGGGAGAAAACTTAAAAGATGCTTGGTAGAGAATTTGCAATGCTCAGAATAGATCTAATCGTAAGCAATCTACTACCGTTTTACTTCGCAATTTTTCTGTGGGTGTCTCCCCTTGGAATAGGTATGTTCTTGACACCATCGTAGGAGGAAATTTCTTGGGTAGCCATACCGTTGATTCTTATGGTGCTTTATTAAATTTGGTAGGCTCACCCCCACTCATGGTTAATGGAACTACTTTAACTTTGGAACATGTGATGCGTAGGTTTGATATTATTGAAAATAAAGTTGGTACGGTAGAACTCATTGAAAATTTGGATAAAAAGATCCATAATCAAATCACTCAATATGGATCCAAGGTGGGAATGACTTTGAAAAATTTAAAGGATAAGGAACCCATAGTTAACACAAAGCTAGATCATGATTCCGCTAGAATTGGCAAACTAGAGCATGTTATAACCAACTTGGGTTCCGCTTTTGCTGTCGTTATAATACTCCAAATTTTGCCCACAATAAGGCCACTAATCTTGTTTATGTTCCTAAAAATAATGGTGAACCACCTAGTAAGAAAGATGAAGATCTTAAAATTTTGAGTGTTCACCCTACTTATCTTTATATCTTAAGAGCACCTATCATTACTAAAGATGATAATACTTGATTCTATTGCCTTATGCCTAGCTAAGGGCGATAAACAATAGCGCTTCTTGGGAGGCAACCCAATGAATAGGTTTATTTTTTCTCTTTTACTTTCTGTTTTGTAGAGTTAACACCATCATGATTCTGTTATGATTTTTATTTTTATGTTTTAATTAGTGTTTGTGCCAAGTAGAACCTTTATGATTAGTTTTGGTGATAGTTGTTTAATCATGCTGGAAAAAGACAGAAACTTTGTGCTCATGAAATTATTTTTCGTTTCTAGCCAGAAAGAGATTTTGAGTTGATTATTTTTTATGATGATTGATATGCAAATTCCACTAATTTTAATAATTGTTTGAGAATTTTTGAGTTAACATAGGTATACGAAATATACAGATTGCTACAGACTGCTCTGTTTTTGACAGATTCTGTTTTTGTTGTGTTGATAGCTTATTTTGATGAAACTATGGGTAGTATCAGGGGGTATGAGCCATGGATAAGTGAGAATACAGTAATATAACATCAATATAAATGAAAATTAAAGTTTAGTACAGTACCTCAAAGTTGGTGGTTTGTTTTCTTATGCTAATGCTATCACGAGTTTCTGTTTAAGTTTTGTGTTGTGAAGTTTTCAAGTTTTGGGTGATGTTCTTATGGACAATGGAATAAAGAGTGGCAATATCCTAAGCTTGGGGATTCCCAAGGCATCCCAAGCCAAATTCAAGGACAGCAAAAATCCTAAGCTTGGGGATGCCCCGGGAAGGCATCCCCTCTTTCGTCTTCAATCCATCGGTAACGTTACTTGGAGCTATATTTTTATTCACCACGTGATATGTGTTTTTCTTGGAGCGTTGTGTATTATAAGAGTCTTTGCTTTCTGTTTTGTCACAATCATTCTTGCTGCACACCCTTCGAGAGAGACATGCATTCATCATGAATTTGTTAGAATACTCAATGAACTTCACTTATATCTTTTTGAGATTGGTAATTCAGCTCACATGTGCTTCACTTTTATCTTTTGAGCTAGATAATTTTGCTCTAGTGCTTCACTTAAATCGTTGTAGAGCACGGCGGTGTCATATTTTGTAGAAATACAAACTCTCGAATCTTCACTTATATCATTTTGAGAGTGATCTATCTAAGTAACTTGGTAATTGGCGTGTGTTATGAAATTAGTCCTAAATATGATTGGCATCCAAAGAGGATATAATAAAAACTTTCATATTCAGGTTCATTGATTAGTAAGATAAGTTTGATTCCTCGCAATTAGTTTTGAGATATGGATGTGGTAATATTAGATTTATGTTAGTAGGGTGTTGTGAATCTAAAAATACTTGTGTTGAAGTTAGTGATTCCCGGAACATGCATGTATGGTGAACCGCTATGTTAGGAAGTCGGAGCATAATTGATTTATTGATTATCATCCTTTGTGTAGAGGTCGGGATCGCGCGATGGTTAACTCCTACCAACCCTTCCCCTAGGAGTATGCGTTTATCACTTTGTTTCGATTACTAATAAAACTTTTGCAATAAGTATGTGAGTTCTTGATGACTAATGTGAGTCCATGGTATAGATGCACTTTCACCTTCCACCATTGCTACCCTCTCTAGTGCCACGCAACTTTCTCCGGTGCATAAACTCACCATATGCCTTCCTCAAAACAGCCACCATACCTACCTACTATGGCATTTTCATAGCCATTCCGAGATATATTGTCATGCAACTTTCACCGTTCCATTTATTATGACACGCACCATCATTGTCATATTGCTTTGCATGATTTTAAGATATCTAGCATGATGTTTTAATGGCTTGTCCGTTTTTGATGTCATTGCTACGCTAGATCATTGCACATCCCGGTACACCGCCGGAGGCATTCATATATAGTCATATATTGTTCTAAGTATTGAGTTGTAAGTAAATAAAAGTGTGATGATCATAATTATTAGAGCATTGTCCCATGTGAGGAAATAAAAGAGGCCAAAGTTGCCCACCAAAAAAAGAGGCCAAAGAGCCCAAACAAAAAAATGAGAGAAAAATAGAGAAGGGACAATGCTACTATCGTTTACCTCACTTGTGCTTCAAATCGCACTATGTTCTTCATGACAGAGAGTCTCTTGTCTTGTCACTTTCATATGCTAGTGGAAATTTTCATTATATAACTTGGCTTGTATATTCCAATGATGGGCTTCCTCAAATTGCCTGAGGTCTTCGTGAGCAAGAAAGTTGGGTGCACACCCACTAGTTTTCATTTGTGAGCTTTTATACACTTATAGCTTTAGTGCATCCGTTACATGGAAATACCTACTCATTCACATTGATATCTATTGATGGGCATCTTCATATACTATTGATACGCCGAGTCAATGTGACCATCTCCTCCTTTTTACCTCACAACCTCTACCACACTCTATTCCACCTATAGTGCTATATCCATGGCTCATGCTCATGTATTGCGTGAGAGTTGAAAAAGTTTGAAAAAATAAGAGTGCAAAAACAATTACTTGATCAATACCGGCGTTGTTCATGATTTAAATTCGTTGTGTGGGGATGATGGAGCATAGCCAGACTATATGATTTTCTAGGGATTACTTTCTTTGGCTTTGTTACTTCGAAAGTTCATGATTACTTTGCTATTACGCTTGAAGTATTATTGTTTTCATGTCAATATTAAACTATTTTTTTGAGTCTTACGGATCTGAACATTCATGCACAATAAAGAGATTAAATGAAACAAATATGTTGGGTAGCATTCCACATCAAAAATTCGTTCTTTATCACTTCCCTACTCGAGGACGAGCAGGGGTTAAGCTTGGGGATGCTTGATACGTCTCCAACATATCTATAATTTTTGATCATTCCATGATATTATATTATCAACTTTGGATGTTTTCTATGCATGAATATGTTGTTTTATATGATTTTTCGGACTAACTTATTAATCCAGTGCCTAGTGCCAGTTCCTGTTTTTTCCATGTTTTTGACCTTTTTCAGATAGGAATATCAAACGGAGTCCAAATGGAATAAAAATTTTGCCGTGATTTTTTATGGAAAATATGAAAAATACCTGAAGAAAAAAATAGCGGAGAGGCGGCCCGAGGGAGTCACGAGCCTGGGAGGCGCGGGCCCCCCGGCCGCGGCTAGGGGGCTCATGACCTCCTCGTGCCACCTCTTGACTTGTTCCCGACTCCAGACGGCCTATAAATACGGAAACCCTCGAAAATAAATCTAGATCGCAAGTTCCGCCACCGTAGACCTCCAGAGCCACCAAAAACCAATCGCGAGACCGTTCCGACATCCTGCCGGAGGGGAATTCATCACCGATGGCCATCTTCATCAACACCATTGCCTCTCCGATGATGCGTGATTAGTTCACCTTAGACGTACGGGTCCATAGCTAGTAGCTAGATGGCTTCTTCTCCCTCTTTGATCTTCAATACAATGTTCTCCATGATCTTCATGGTGATCTATCCGATGTAATCTTCTTGTGCGGTGTGTTTGTTGAGATCCGATGAATTGTGGATTTATGAGCAGATTATCTATGAATATTATTTGAGTCTATTATGAATTCTTATATGCATGATTTCATATCCTTGTAATTCTCTTTGAGTTATGGGTTTCGTTTGGCCATCTTGATCTATAGTTCTTGCAATAGGAGAAGTGCTTGGTTTTGGGTTCATACCGTGCGGTGTCCTCACCTAGTGACAGAAGGGGTAGCAAGGCACGCATCGTGTTGTTGCCATCAAGGGTAAAAATATGGGGTTTATATATTGCATGAATCTATCCCTCTACATCATGTCATCTTGCTTAAAGCGTTACTCCGTTTACCATGAACTTAATACACTAGATGCATGCTAGATAGCGGTCGATGCGTGGAGTAATAGTAGTAGATGCAGACAATATCGGTCTACTTGTCTCGGACGTGATGCCTATACGTATGATCATTGCCTTAGATATCGTCATGACTTTGCACTATTCTATCAATTGCTCAACAGTAATTTTTTCACCCACCGTAACACTTGCTTTCATGAGAGAAGCCTCTAGTGAACACTATGGCCCCCCGGGTCTATTTTACATATTTTATATTCAGATCTAAACACCAAAAGCACTCAAAATACCTTGCTGCAATTTTACTTACTAATTTATATTCATCTACTATTTCTATTAGATCTCACTTTGCAAACAATTGTGAAGAGATTGACAACCTCTTTATCGCGTCGGGTGCAAGTTTGTTGGTGTTTGTTCAGGTTCCTTGTTGCCTCATCTTGTTACTCCTACTAGATTGATACCTTGGTTCTCAAACTGAGGGAAATACTTGCCGCTACCTTGCTGCATCACCCTTTCCTCTTCAAGGGAAATAACCAACGCAAGACAAGAATTCTTCCATCAACTAGCCAAGTTTTGGTGACGTTGTGGAGAAGTAGCACCGGCTAGGGGCTCGATGCTGAGTCCGTGGAGTATGAATTCCGGGTTCCATTCGGTGGGATCCATGTTTTCATCGAAAAGGCTGATGGATCTACACCCGGGCCGGAGGTCTGCACCAACATCGTCGAGCCGGCTTGGCGTCTCCAATCTGCAAGTAACGTGCGGCCTGCTCGCGCTAATCCGGGTCATAAGCATGTCCTCGTAGGTTTCACTCAAGGTACGGATCTGGAAGTCTCCGGGCCGCAGGAAACCCTTGTCTATTCAGAAGATGAATCTTCAAGTTGTGAAACAGAATCGGTATACCAGCTCCGCAACGGTGTCCTCGGGGGCTATAACGATGGCAACCTTGAGTCGGATAGCTTTGAGTCGGATGCTCTAAGGCCTTCGGTTCATGCGGCGGTGTTCATGGGGGGATCAGCTCCAGCCACAAGCAATGCAGCCGCGGGAGCCGCCACTTCGGGTGATAACCCACCGCCGCCGGCTGAAGTTCTTGTGGAGCTGATGGATGAACTTGCGGCTCTCATGGCCACCGAAGTCACACCAGATAATCAAGCAGCTCGGAATTTAGAGATTGCAAGGATCAAAGGCCAGATGGCAGAGGAATGACAAAGGATGTTAAGCTAAAGGTCCAGATGGAAGAAGAGGCAGAACGTATCAAGACAAATGCTTTCCGTTTAGGGCTAGAACAAATGTCAGCAGCGGCAGTACACCGGAGGAGGCATCAGTCCCATCTACCAGAGCGTTATAAATCAAGGAACCTCTTTAATACCCCTAGCACGGGGCGAGCCGCAGGCGCGCCCAAGAGCCGCCCAACGGAATGGCCGGCGACTCATCCGGCTCAACGAAACCAAGCTTCACCTGGGGGCTTTCCAACGCCGGCAGGTCATTATTCTAACCCAGCCGAGAATGTGGTGGCAGCAGCCACCCAGCTCGAGACGATCCCTATCCCGGATGAATCACCCTTTGTGGAGGATGTGCGGAACGCTATCGGATACTTGCGTACGGCCATGGCCCAGCAGGAGAGATACGCTCACAGCCGGAGCCACGTCCATTCAACCCCTCTCCCTAGCCGCAACTTTAGCCAGCCGGCGGTATGATCACTAGCAGGTTCCAGCAGCAACCATCACAGAGAGATTCCAACGGGTCACCGACCGGGGTTATATGCACAAGCATGTCCAAACCACGCGGGAAGCCAGCAAGAGGCGCCAGCTAGGCCGGCTTACCAAGAGCCCGGGCCTTCTGTTTTAGTAGGGGCCGGAGTAACCCCCAGGACAGTGGGTCTGCCGTGTCTATCGCCGGCTCTCCGGAGCGAGTGGTTGCCGAAAGACTTCAAGGGTCCCCGCAAGGTCCCAAATTACACCACTGATTTACCCCCAGAGGATTGGGTGGAAAGCTATGAACTGGCCATGGAGATGCTGGAGGTTAGTGAGGCGGTTTGTGCCAAGTATTTCGTCATGATGCTTGAAGGCCCGGCTCGTACATGGCTAAAGGGGTTACCACCCAATATCATCAATTCATGGGCGGAGCTCAGGGCTCGATTCATTAAGAATTTTCAAGGTACATGCAAGCAGCCTATGACCATCGTGGATCTTGATCACTTTGTCCAACAGGAGAGCGAGTCGGTTCATCATTGGGTACGGCGGGTCTCGATGATTATTCATTCATTAGAGCAGATCACGGCGGCTCAAGCGGTGTTGATCTTGGAGATGAACTACAATTTTATTCCCCTGAAGCAGAAGCTTGGCCGGCTCAAACGTACGTGTCAGGACATGGGAGAGCTCATGACGGCTCTTACGAAGTATGCCGACTCACACAGCACGAAGGATCCGAGTTCTTACGAGGAAAAGGTGTTGGAAATATGCCCTAGAGTAAATATATAAATTGTTTATTATTATATTTCCTTGTTCATAATAATCGTTTATTATCCATGCTATAATTGCATTGATTGGAAACACATTGCATGTGGGTAAATAGACAACACTGTGTCCTTAGTATGCCTCTAGTGAACTAGCTCGTTAATAAAAGATGGTCAGGGTTTCCTAGCCATTGACATGTGATGTCATTTGATAACGGGATCACATCATTAGGAGAATGATGTGATGGACAAGACCCAAACTACAAACGTAGCATATGATTGTGTAAGTTTATTGCTACTGTTTTCCACATGTCAAGTATATGTTCCTATGACCATGAGATCATGCAACTCACGGATATCGGAGGAGTGCCTTGTGTGTATAAAATGTCGCAACGTAACTGGGTGACTATAAAGGTGCTCTACAGGTATCTCCGATGGTGTCTGTTGAGTTGGCATAGATCGAGACTCGGATTTGTTACTCCATGTGACGGAGAGGTATCTCAGGGCCCACTCGATAATACAACATCACAATGAGCCTTGCAAGCAATGTGACTAATTGTTAGTTGCGGGATCTTGTATTACAGAACGAGTGAAAGAAATTTGCCGGTAACAAGGTTGAACTAGGTATGGAGATACAGACGATCGAATCTCGGGCAAGTGACATACCGAAGAACAAAGGGAATGTTATACGGGATTAACTGAATCCTTGACATAAAGGTTCGACCGATAAAGATCTTCGTAGAATATGTAGGAACCAATGTGGACGTCCAGGTCCCGCCATTGGTTACTGACCGTAGAGGTGTCTCGGTCATGTCTACATACTTCTCGAACCCGCAGGGTCTGCACACTTAAGGTTCGGTGACGTTTTGGTAGTATAGAGTTAAGTATGGTGGTGACCGAAGGTTGTTCAGAGTCCCGGATGAGATCGCGGATGTCACGAGGAGCTCCGGAATGGTCCGGAGGTAAAGATTCATATATAGGAAGTCCCAGTTTGGTCGCCGGAAAAGTTTCGGGCTCATTGGGAGTGTACCGGGAGTGCCGGTAGTGTACCGGGAGACCTCCGGGAGGGGTATTTCGACCCTAGAGGGACCATGGGCTGTGGGAGAGTATTAACCAGCCCTTAGTGGGCTGGTAAATCATCCAAAAAAGGCCCATGGCGCAGGAAGAGAAAAAGGCTAAGGAAAAAGGTGAAAATCAGCCAATAGGAGGCAATCCTACTCCAACTAGGATTGGAGGTGGAATAGGATTCCACCCTCCTATTCGGCCGAACCAAGAGGCCCTTGTCTGCCTCTCCTCTCCTCTCCTCCTATATATCCTGGTGGAATATCTAGGGTTTTGGCAACACTTGCAGCCACGTGCTACCCGTTCCACCGGTGCTCCTCTAGCTTAGTTTTCCGCAGTGCTTAGGCAAAGCCCTGCCGGAATTGCTCCACCACCACCATCATTGGAGCGCCGTCACGCTGCCGGTGAACTCTCTCTCCTCTCCACCTTCTCTTTCTGGAACAATACGGTGGAGATCGTCATCAAGGCGCACGTGTGCTGAACGCGGAGGTGCCGTCCGTTTGGTACTAGATCGGAAGGATCGTCATCAAGGTCACGGGACGTTCGTGATCGGATCGCGGGACGGATCGTGACGAGATCGCGGGACGGTTCGTGGTTGGTTCGCGGGACGGTTCGTGATTAGATCCCGGGATGCTCGGCAATTTGAATTGCGAAGAAGTTCGACTACGCCAACCGCGTTTCTTAAGGCTTCCCGCTTAAGGATCTACAAGGGTACGTAGATCCACTCTCCCTCTCGTAGATGCTCATCACCATGGATAGGTTTGCGTGTGCGTAGGAAATTTTTTGTTTCCCATGCGATGTTCCCCAACAGTGACATCATGAGCTAGGTTGATGGTTCGATGAGATCTCGAGTAGAACACAAAAGGTTTGTGGGCGTTGATGCTTAGATTGCTTCCTCCCTTGGTCGGATTTTGGTATAGCTGGATTGTGAGATGAAGCGGCCCAGACCAACCTTACTCGTACACTTACGAGAGACCGGTTCCCTCGACGCAACTTTTTGCTTAGATGGCTTGCGGGTGAAAGTTTCTCTCACTTTAGTTGGATCGGATCCAACAAAGGCGGTCCTTGAGAAGGTTGAAAAGCAATCTATGTATCACTGTTGTGGTTTACGCATAGGTGAGAATTGTTCTTGCTAGATACCCGTAGCAGCCACGTAAAACATGCAACAACAATTAGAGGACGTCTAACTTGTTTTTGCAGGGTATGTTGTGATATGATATGGTCAATTACATGATGTTATATATGTGATGTATGAGATGATCATGTGATGTATAGATTATCACGACTTGCATGTCTTTAATTATTGTATGACCTGCGTGTCAATCATTAAGCGCTATGTAATGCTTCACTTTATCGCTACGGTAGCAATAGTAGTAGAAGCATGTTGGGCGCGACAACCTCGATGGAGACACGTTGATGGAGATCAAGATGATGGAGATCATGGTGTCTTGCCGGTGACGATGGAGATCATGCTGGTGTTTTTATGATGGAGATCAAAAGCACAAGATCATGGCCATATCATGTCACTTATGATTTGCATGTGATGTTAATCCTTTTATGCACCTTGTTTTGCTTAGAACGGCAGTAGCATTATAAGGTGATTCCTCACTTAATTTCAAGATAAATTGTGTTCTCCCCGAGTGTGCACCGTTGCGAAAGTTCGTCGTGTCGAGACACCACGTGATGATCGTGTGTGATAGACTCTACGTTCACATACAACGGGTGCAAGCCAGATTTGCACGTGCAGAACACTCAGGTTAAACTTGATGATCCTAGCATGTACATACATGGTCTCGGAACAAAAGAGACCGAAAGGTCGAACATGAGTCGTATAGTAGATATGATCAACATAATGATGTTCACCATTGAAACCAACTTAACTCACGTGATGATCGGACTTGAGTTGGTGAATTTGGATCATGTGACACTCAGATGACCTGAGGGATGTCATTTTGAGTGGGAGCTTTAGTAATTTGATTAACTAAACTCATTATCTTGAACGATAGTCTGAGTAACCTTTGCATATTTATGTTGTACATCAATGGCTCGCGGAGTAGTACCCCTGAATTTTAATGCGTTCCTAGAGAAAGCTAAGTTGAAAGATGATGGAAGTAACTTTGTTGATTGGGCCCGTAATCTGAGGATTATCCTCATGGCTTCCCAGAAACAATATGTCCTTGATGCACCGCTTGGTGACCAACCAGAAGACATGACCTCCGAAGATGTTAAGAACGCTTGGGAGGCTCGTGCTGGAGACTATTCAATAGTTCAGTGTGCAATATTGTATGGCTCATATGAGATGTTCAAAGACGTTTGAGATGGCTTATATGAGATGTTAAGAACCGGTACTTCAAAGACGTTTTGAACGTCATGGAGCATATGAGATGTTCCAGGAGTTGAAGTTCATCTTTCAGAAGAATGCCCGGATCGAGAGGTATGAGACCTCCGATAAGTTCTATGCTTGCAAGATGGAGGAGAACGGGTCTATTAGTGAGCATATACTCAGAATGTCTGGATATTCAGACCGTCTAGATGAGTTGGGAATTGCCCTTCCGCAAGAGGTGATTATTGATAGAGTTCTTCAATCACTGCCACCTAGTTACAAGAGTTTTGTGATGAACTATAACATGCACGGGATGAACAAGTCATCATCCGAGCTGTTTGCGATGCTGAAAGTCGCTGAGTCTGAAATCCAGACAGAACATCAAGTGTTGATGGTCAATAAAACCACTAGTTTCAAGAAAAATGGCAAGGGAAAAGGCTAGAAGGGTAAAACCAAGAAGGATGGCAAAGCAGTTGCTACTCCTACAAAGAAGCCTAAGCATGGACCTAAGCCAGAAACTGAGTGCTTTCATTGCAAAGGAACTGGTCACTGGAAGCGAAACTGCCCCAAGTACTTGGCTGACAAGAAGGCGGCCAATGATAAACAAGGTATATATGACATGTTATTGATGTGTACCTTACTAGTTCTCGTAGTAGTGCCTGGGTATTTGATACAGGTTCGGTTGCTCACATTTGCAACTCAAAGCAGGAACTACGGAATAAACGAAGACTAGCAAAGGACGAAGTGAGGATGCGCGTGGGAAATGGTTCCAAGGTTGATGTGATCGCCGTCGGCATGCTCTCTCTTCGATTACCATCGGGATTAGTGATGAACCTGAATAATTGTTATTTAGTGCCTGCTTTAAGCATGAACATTATATTTGGATCTTGTTTATTGCGAGACGGTTACTCATTTAAATCAGAGCATAAAGGTTGTTCTATTTATATGCGTAATATCTTTTATGGTCATGCACCCAATGTTAGGGGTTTATTCATATTGAATCTTGATAGTGATGACACACATGTTCATAACATTGATGCCAAAAGATGTAGAGTTGATAATGATAGTACCACTTTCTTGTGGCACTGCCGTTTAGGTCATATTGGTGTAAACCGCATGAAGAAGCTCCATGTTGATGGACTTTTGGAGTCACTTGATTTTGAATCACTTGACACATGTGAACCATGCCTCATGGGCAAGATGACTAAAACACCGTTCTCTGGAACAATGGAACGGGCAAGTGACTTGTTGGAAATCATACATACTAATGTGTGCGGTCCAATGAATGTTGCAGCGTGCAGTGGGTATCGTTACTTTCTCACCTTCACTGATGACTTGAGTAGATATGGGTATATTTACTTGATGAAACACAAGTCTGAAACGTTTGAAAAGTTGAAGCAATTTCAGAGTGAAGTTGAGAATCATCGTAACAAAAAGATTAAATTTCCGCGATCTGATCGAGGAGGTGAATATCTGAGTTATGAGTTTGGCAGTCACTTAAGACAATGTGGAATTGTTTCACAGTTGACACCGCCCGGAACACCACAGCGTAATGGTGTGTCTGAACGTCGTAATCAAACCTTATTAGATATGGTGTGTTCTATGATGTCTCTTGCCGATTTGCCACTACCGTTTTGGGGTTATGCATTAGAGACAGCTGCATTCACTTTAAATAGGGCACCATGAAAATCTGTTGAGACGACGCCATATGAAATGTGGTTTGGAAAAAGGCCGAAGTTGTCGTTTCTTAAAGTTTGGGGATGTGATGCTTATGTCAAAAAGCTTCAGCCTGAAAAGCTGGAACCCAAAGCGGAGAAATGCGTCTTCATAGGATACCCGAAAGAGACAGTCGGGTATACCTTCTATCTCAGATCTGAACGCAAAGTGTTTGTCGCTAAGAACGGAACATTTCTTGAGAAAGAGTTTCTCTCGAAAGAATTGAGTGGGAGAAAAATAGAGCTTGATGAGGTTATTGAACCTTTACTTCAACCAGAGAGTAGCGCAGCACAGAAAGATGTTTCTGTGGAACCTACGGCGATAGAAGAGGAAGTTAATGATGATGATCATGAAGCTTCGGATCAAGATGCTATTGAATCTCGTACGTCAACAAGGACGCGTACTACTCCCGAGTGGTACGACAACCTTGTCTTGGAGGTCATGTTGTTAGACAACAATGAACCTACGAGCTATGGAGGAGTAGTGATGGGCCCGGATTCTGAGAAATGGTTAGAGGCCATGAAATCTGAGATGGGATCCATGTATGAAAACAAAGTGTGGACTTTGGAAGTACTACCTGAAGGGCGAAAGGTCATTCAGAACAAATGGATCTATAACAAGAAGACGGACGCGGACGGTAATGTCACCGGCTATAAAGCTCGACTTGTGGCAAAGGGTTTTTCACAAGTTCAAGGAGTTGACTACGATGAGACTTTCTCACCCATAGCGATGCTTAAGTCTGTCAGAATCATGTTGGCAATAGCTTCTTATTTCGACTATGAAATTTGGTAGATGGATGACAAAACAACGTTCCTCAATGGTTTCCTTGAGGAAGAGTTGTATATGATGCAACCCGAAGGTTTTGTTGATCCAGAGAATGCTGACAAAGTTTGCAAACTCCAGCGATCCATTTATGGACTAGTGCAAGCATCTCGGAGTTGGAATAAGCGCTTTGATGAGGTGATCAAAGCGTTTGGGTTTATACAAGTTTATGTAGAAGCTTGTATTTACAAGAAAGTGAGTGGGAGCTCTATAGCGTTTCTAGTGTTATACGTGGATGACATATTACTGATTGGAAACGATATAGAAATGCTGGAAAGCGTGAAGGAATATTTGACTAAGAGTTTTTCAATGAAGGACCTAGGAGAAGCTGCTTTCATATTAGGCATTAAGATCTATAGAGATAGATCGAGAAGCTTAATAGCACTTTCACAGAGCACATACCTTGATAAAGTTTTGAAGAAGTTCAAAATGGAGCAGTCCAAGAAAGGATTCTTGCCTGTGTTACAAGGTGTGAAGTTGAGTAAGACTCAATGCCCAGTGACTATAGAAGATAAGGAAAGGATGAGCATCATCCCCTATGCTTCAGCCATAGGCTCTATCATGTATGCAATGTTGTGCACAAGACCCGATGTCAACCTTGCCATAAGTATGGCCGGAAGGTTTCAAAGTGATCCTGGAGTGGAGCACTGGCAAGCGGTCAAGAATATCCTTAAGTACCTTAACAGGACTAAGGACATGTTTCTCGTTTATGGAGGTGATGAAGAACTCATCATAAAGGGTTACGTCGATGCAAGCTTTGACACTGATCCGGATGATTCTAAATCGCAAACGATACGTATTTATTCTTAACGGGGGAGTAGTAAGTTGGTGCAGTTCCAAGCAAAGTGTGGTAGCTGATTCTACGTGCGAAGCAGAGGACATCGCAGCCTCGGAGGTAGCGAAGGAAGGTGTCTGGACGAAGCAGTTCATGACAGATCTTGGAGTGGTGCCTAGTGCACTGAATCCAATAAACCTATTCTATGACAACACTGGTGCCATTGGTCTAGCCAAGGAACCAAGGTTTCACAAGAGGACCAGACACATAAAGCCACGCTTCAACTCCATCCGGTTCTAGATCGAGGAGAAGGACATAAATATTAGCAAAGTGCACACGGATCTAAATGTGGCAGACCCGTTGACTAAACCTCTTCCAAGGGCTAAACATGATCAACACCAGAACTGCATGGGTGTTCGATTCATTACCATGTAATCACATAGTGATGTGAACTAGATTATTGACTCTAGTGCAAGTGGGAGACTGTTGGAAATATGCCCTAGAGGCAATATATAAAGTGTTTATTATTATATTTCCTTGTTCATAATAATCGTTTATTATCCATGCTATAATTGCATTGATTGGAAACAAATTGCATGTGTGGGTAAATAGACAGCATTGTGTCCCTAGTATGCCTCTAGTGAACTAGCTCGTTAATCAAAGATTGTCAGGGTTTCCTAGCCATTGACATGTGATGTCCTTTGATAACGGGATCACATCATTAGGAGAATGATGTGATGGACAAGACCCAAACTACAAACGTAGCATATGATCGTGTCAGTTTATTGCTCCTGTTTTCCGCATGTCAAGTATATGTTCCTATGACCATGAGATCATGCAAATCACGGATATCGGAGGAGTGCCTTGTGTGCATCAAACATCGCAACGTAACTGGGTGACTATAAAGGTGCTCTACAGGTATCTCCGATGGTGTCTGTTGAGTTGGCATAGATCGAGGCTGGGATTTGTTACTCCGTGTGACGGAGAGGTATCTCAGGGCCCCCTCGATAATACAACATCACAATGAGCCTTGCAAGCAATGTGACTAATTGTTAGTTGCGGGATCTTGTATTACGGAACCAGTAAAAGAGACTTGCCGGTAACGAGGTTGAACTAGGTATGGAGATACCGAAGAACAAAGGGAACGTTATACGGGATTAACTAAATCCTTGGCATAGAGGTTAGACCGATAAAGATCTTCATAGAATATGTAGGAACCAATGTGGATGTACAGGTCCCGCCATTGGTTATTGACCGTAGAGGTGTCTCGGTCATGTCTACATAGTTCTCGAACCCGCAGGGTCTGCACACTTAAGGTTCGGTGACGTTTCGGTAGTATAGAGTTATGTATGGTGGTGACCGAAGGTTGTTTGGAGTCCCGGATGAGATCCGGTACGTCACGAGGAGCTCCGGAATGGTCCGGAGGTAAATATTCATATATAGGAAGTCCTAGTTTGGTCGCCGGAAAAGTTTCGGGCTCATCGGTAGTGTACCGGGAGTGCCGGTAGTGTACCGGGAGACCTCCGGGAGGGGTATTTCGACCCTGGAGGGACCATGGGCTGTGGGAGAGTATTAACCAGCCCTTAGTGGGCTGGTAAATCAGCCACAAAAGTCCCATGGCACAGGAAGAGAAAAAGGCTAAGGAAAAAGGTGAAAATCAGCCAATAGGAGGCAATCCTACTCCAACTAGGATTGGAGGTGGAATAGGATTCCACCCTCCTATTCGGCCGAACCAAGAGGCCCTTGGCTGCCTCTCCTCTCCTCTCCTCCTATATATACTGGTGGAATAGTTAGGGTTTTGGCAACAATTGCAGCCACGTGCTACCCGTTCCACCGGTGCTCCTCTAGATTAGTTTTCCACAGTGCTTAGGCGAAGCCCTGCCGGAATTGCTCCACCACCACCATCACCGGAGCGCCGTCATGCTGCCGGTGAACTCTCTCTCCTCTCCACCTTCTCTTGCTGGATCAAGACGGGGGAGATCGTCATCAAGCTGCATGTGTGCTAAACACGGAGGTGCCGTCCGTTCGGTACTAGATCGGAAGGACCGTGATCAAGGTCACGGGCCGTTCGTGATCGGATCGCGGGACGGATCGTGACGAGATCGCGAGACGGTTCGTGATTGGTTCGCGGGATGGTTCATGATTAGATCGTGGGACGCTTGGCGATTTGAATCGCGAATAAGTTTGACTACACCAACCGCGTTTCTTAACGCTTCCCGCTTAGCGATCTACAAGGGTACGTAGATCCACTCTCCCTCTCGTAGATGCTCATCACCATTGATAGGTTTGCATGTGTGTAGGAAATTTTTTGTTTCCCATGCGACGTTCCCCAACAAAAGGCTGGTCAAGGCAAGAAAGGCAATCAGGGCAAGAGCGCAGTAAATAATGGTAACCAAAGCAAACGTACGAATCCGAAGGACAGGTCAGAGCTGGTGGCTAACACAAATGCCCAGCGGAATCACCCCAAGGGCTACAGGAGGTTCGGACCGCCCTCAGGCAGGGATAATTTTACCTCGAACATCGAAGAGTTGCTCAAGCGACCTTGTTCGAATCACAGTGTGCCTGATAAACCGGCAAATCATACATGGGAGAATTGTTCTTTTATGCAGAAGTACAAGCGATACGTCACACAACCTAACAGTCGCGGCGGCGGCTCACCAGGCAGCTCAGGCCATGGCGGGCCAGGAGCCGGGTTTAGCTCCGGCGGGTCAGGATCCGGTCACTCAGGCCAGCATAATCAAGGGGGACAGAAGTCGCATCCTGATAATAATAGTCAACAACAGCAGCATCAGCGTCATCAATCTGGTTTTCAGAGTAATCCGAAGCAGCTCAGCTCCGGGCAGTACCACGTCTTCACGACTAGTCTCAATAGACGGGACCAGAAGTTGCGAAATCGGGCAGACAATGCGGTTACGCCGGCTCTTCCGCAGTATCTAAACTTGTCCGAATATGACATAACATGGAGCCGGGAAGATCACCCGTCACGGGTTGATGACCCGGGGAAGATGGCTTTGGTCGTGGCCCCCAGGTGGGTGGATATATGTTGAACAAGGTGCTCATGGACGGTGGCAGCAGCATAAACATCCTTTATTGCGACACCTTTCGGCGGATGAAGTTGCTTGACAAGGACTTAAAGCCTTCGTCCACTGTCTTTCATGGTGTGGTGCCGGGTAAGTCTGCGCATCCGGTGGGCAGGATTTCTTTGGAAGCGGCTTTTGGTGATGAATAGACCTATAGACTGGAGTATTTTTGGTTTGAGGTGGTTACAATCAAGAGCCCTTATCATGCCTTGTTTGGACGGCCGGCGTATGCAAGGTTCATGGCCCGGCCCTGCTATGTTTACTTACAGCTCAAGATGCCCGGGTTAAAAGGTACCATTACCGTTCATGGTAACGGAAATATGGCTATTGAGTGTGAGGAAGGGGACGCGGCTTATGCAGAGTCCAGTTGCGCTCAGGAGGAGCTTAAGTTCTATAAGGAGAATGTTGATCCGGAGGATATGACCCCCCCCCTAAAGAAGCCGACTACGGAGGTCGAGCCGCCCCTCAAATTTTCAGCAGATGATACCAAGGCAGTCGATTTCAATCCGGGCGACTCATTGATATGTCCATTTTGCATCATGCTTTTACATTGATATTTATCACATCTTAAGTTGTTATAACACATTATGGTACAATACTCATGCCTTTTCTGTCTTATTTTACAAGGTTTACACAAAGAGGGAGAATGCCGGCAGCTGGAATTCTGGGCTGGAAAAGGATCAAGTTTGAGATGGCTATTCTGCGCAACTCCAAAAGCCGTGAAAATAAATAAGGAATTATTTTGGAATATATAAAAAATACTGGGCCACAGAAGTACTAGAGAGGAGCCAGCAGGAGGCCACAAGCCTGCCAGGCACGGGCCACCCCCCTGGCCACGCCTGGGGGGCTCGTAGGCCCCCTGAAGCCCCTTTGGCCCCCATCTTCTACTATATGAAGGGTTTCGTCCGAGAAAAAATCATAACAGAGCTTTCAGGAGGAGACGCCGCAGCCACGAGGCGGAACTTGAGCAGAACCAATCTAGAGCTCCCGCAAGGCTGTTCTGCCGGGGAAACTTCTCTCCCGGAGAGGGAAATCGTCGCCATCATCATCACCAACACTCCTCTCATCGGAGGGGACTCATCTCCATCAACATCTCCACCAGCACCATCTCATCTCCAAACCCTAGTTCATCTCTTATACTCAATCTCCGTCTTGCAACTCTGATTGGTACTGGTAAGGTTGCTAGTAGTGTTAATTGCTTATTGTAGTTGATGCTAGTTGGTTTATTTGGTGGAAGATCATATCTTGAGATCCTTAATGATATTCAATTCCTCCCTGATCGTGAACTTAGCCATGATTTGTGAGTAGTTACTTTTGTTCCTGAGGACATGGGATATGTCTTGCTAATAGTAGTCATGTGAATTTGGTATTCGTTCGATATTTTGATGCGTTGTATGTTGTCTCTCCTCTAGTGGTGTTATGTGAACGTCGACTACACGACACTTCACCATTATTTGGGCCTAGAGGAAGGCATTGGGATGTAATAAGTAGATGATGGGTTGCTAGAGTCATAGAAGCTTAAACCCTAATTTATGCGTTGCATCATAAGGGGCTTATTTGGATCCACTAGTTTAATGCTATGGTTAGACTTTGTCTTAATTCTTCTTTCGTAGTTGCGGATGCTTGCGAGAGGGGTTAATCATAAGTGGGATGTTTGTCCAAGTAAGGTAAGTACCCAAGCACCGGTCCACCCACATATCAAACTATCAAAGTAGCGAACGCGATTCATATGAACATGATGAAAACTAGCTTGACAGTAATTCTCATGTGTCCTTGGGAGCGCTTTACTTTATATAAGAGTTCATTCAGGCTTGTCCCTTGATACAAAAGGGATTGGGACATATTTATGCCCCTTTGTTACTATTGTTACTTGCTACCCGTTACAAATTATCTTATCATACAACTATCTGTTACCGACTATTTCAGTGCTTGCAAGGAATACCTTACTGAAAACCGGTTATCATTTCCTTCTGCTCCTCGTTCGGTTCGACATTCTTACTTATCTGAAGGACTACGATAGATCCCCTATACTTGTGGTTTATCAAGACTCTTTTCTGGCGCCGTTGCCGGGGAGTGAAGCGCCTTTGGTAAGTGGAATTTGGTAAGGAAACATTTATATCGTGTGCTGAAATTTATTGTCACTTCTCACTATGGAAACTAATCCTTTGAAGAGCTTGTTCGGGGTATCTTCACCTCGACCGGAAGCACAAAGAGATGCTCCTCAACCTACTTCACCTACTGAAAATATATATTATGAATTCCTTCAGGTATGCTAGAGAAACTGTTGGCTAATCCTTTTTCAGGAGATGGAACATCACATCCAGACTTGCATCTAATCTATGTAGATGAAGTTTGTGGTTTATTTAAGCTTGTAGGTTTTCCCGAGGATGAGGTCAAGAAGAATGTCTTTCCATTATCTTTGAAGGATAAAGCATTGACATGGTATAGGCTATGTGATGATACTGGATCGTGGAACTACAAACGATTGAAATTGGAATTTCATCAAAAGTTTTATCCTATGCATTTGGTACATTGTCATCGGAATTATATCTATAACTTTGTGCCTCGTGATAGAGAAAGTATCGCTCAAGCTTGGGGGAGGCTTAAGTCAATGTTATATTCATGCCCCAACCTTGAGCTCCCCGGAGAGATTATTATTATGAACTTTTATGCTCGGCTTTCTCATGACAATCGTACCATGCTCGACACTTCTTGTACCGGTTCTTTCATGAAGAGAGATATTGACTTCAGATGGGATTTATTGGAAAGAATTAAACACAATTCTGAAGATTGGGAGTTTTATGAATGTAATGAGTCAGGTATGAATCTTAAGTTCGATTGCGTTAAATTCTTCGTAGAAACAAATACTTTTCGTGATTTTAGCGCTAAACATGGACTTGACTCTGAGATAGTATCTTCTTTATGTGAATAATTTTCTACTCATGTTAATCTCCCTAAGGAGAAGTGGTTTAAATATCATCCTCCTATAGAAGTTAATGTAGCTAAACCTGTTCCAGTTGAAGAGAAAGTAATTGCTTATAATGATTCTATTGTTCCTACTGATTACATTGAGACACCACCTTTTCCTGTTAGAATAAAGGATCATGCTAGAGATTCAACTGTGATACGTAAGGGTTACATTAGAACACCTACACCCCCTGAGCAAATTAAAGTTGAACCTAGTATTGCTATTATTAAAGATCTTTTGACCGACAATGTTGAAGGGCATGTTATTCAATTATGTGAAGCTTCTGCTAAAATTGCTAAACCTCATACTAGTGATAAGCATAAACCTGTTGTTGGCATGCTTGTTGTTTCCATTAAGATAGGAGATCATTGTTATCATGGTTTATGTGACGTGGGTGCTAGTGTTAGTGCAATACCTCAATCTCTATATAATGAAATTAAAGATGAAATTGCACCTGTCGAGATGGAATTTATTGATGTTACTATTAATCTTGCTAATAGAGATACTATATGCCCTGTGGGAATTGTTAGAGATGTTGAAGTCTTGTGTGGTAAAACTAAGTATCCTACTGATTTTCTCGTTCTTGCTACCACACAAGATAGCTTTTGTCCCATCATATTTGATAGACCTTTTCTCAATACTGTTAATCCTCAAATTAATTGTGAGAAACAAACTGTTACTGTTGGCTTTGGAGGTGTGTCGCATGAATTTAATTTTTCTAAGTTTAGTAGACAACCACATGAAAAAGAATTGTCTAGTAAGGGTGAAATTATTGCTCTTACTTCTATTGCCGTGCCTCCTACTGATCCATTAGAGCAATACTCTCTTGAACATGAAAATGATATGCATATGGATGAGAGGAATGAGATAGATAGAGTTATCTTTGAACAAAGTCCTATCCTTAAGAATAATTTGCCTGTTGAATTACTTGGAGATCCACCTCCACCAAAGGGTGATCCTGTGTTTGAGCTTAAACAATTACCTGATACTCTTAAATATCCTTATCTTGATGAAAAAAGGATATATCCTGTTATTATTAGTGCTAACCTTTCAGGGCATGAAGAAAAGAAATTATTGAAAACTGTAAGGAAGCACCGTGCTGCTATTGGATATACTCTTGATGATCTTAAAGGCATTAGTCCCACTCTATGCCAGCATAAAATTAAATCTGATCCTGATTCCAAACCAGTTGCTGATCCCCAACGAAGACTGAATCCTAAGATGAAAGACGTGGTAGGAAATAAATACTAAATCTCCTGGAAGCAGGTATTATTTACCCTATGGCTTATAGTGATTGGGTAAGCCCGGTGCATTGTGTTCCTAAGAAGGGAGGTATTACCGTTGTTCCTAATGATAAAGATGAATTCATCCCACAAAGAATTGTTACTGGCTATAGGATGGTAATTGATTTTAGGAAATTAAATAAAGCTACTAAGAAAGATCATTACCCTCTACCTTTAATTGATCAAATGCTAGAAAGATTGTCTAAACATACACACTTTTGCTTTCTAGATGGTTATTCTCGTTTCCCCCAAATACCTGTTTCACAATCTGATCAGGAGAAAACCACTTTTACTTGCCCTTTCGGTACCTTTGCTTATAGATGCATGCCTTTTGGTTTATGTAATGCACATGCTACCTTTCAAAGATGTATGATGGCTATATTCTCTGACTTTTGTGAAAAGATTGTTGAGGTTTTCATGGATGATTTCTCTGTTTACGGATCTTCTTTTGATGACTGCTTGAGCAACCTTGATCGAGTTTTGCAGAGATGTGAAGATACTAACCTTGTCTTGAATTGGGAAAAGTGCCACTTTATGGTTAATGAAGGCATTGTCTTGGGACATAAGATTTCTGAAAGAGGTATTGAAGTTGATAAGGCTAAATTTGATGCCATTGAGAAGATGCAATGCCCTACAAACGTTAAAGGTATAAGAAGTTTCCTTGGTCATGCTGGTTTCTATAGAAGTTTTATTAAAGACTTCTCTAAGATTTCTAGGCCTCTCACTAATCTCTTACAAAAAGATATTCCATTTGTTTTTTATGATGATTGTGAAGAAGCATTCGAAATACTCAAGAAGGCCTTGATAACTGCACCTTTTGTTCAACCACCTGATTGGAACCTACCTTTTTAAATTATGTGTGATGCTAGTGATTATGCTGTTGGTGTTGTCCTAGGACAAAGAGTTGATAAGAAATTAAATGTTATTCATTATGCTAGTAAAACTCTAGACAGTTCCCAAAGAAATTATGCTACTACTAAAAAATATTTTTTAGCTGTTGTGTTTGCATGTGATAAGTTCAGACCTTATATTGTTGATTCTAAAGTTACGATTCACACTGATCATGCTGCTACTAATTATCTCATGGAAAAGAGAGATGCTAAACCTAGACTTATTAGATGGGTTCTCTTGCTACAAGAATTTGATTTGCATATTGTTGATAGGAAGGGTGCTGAGAACCCCGTAGCGGATAATTTGTCTAGGTTAGAGAATGTTCTTGATGACCCACAACCTATCGATGATAGCTTTCCTCATGAAAAATTAAATGTTATCAATGCTTCACGTAGTACACCATGGTATGCTGATTATGCTAATTATATTGTCGCTAAATATATACCACCTAGTTTCACGTACCAACAAAAGAAAAAGTTCTTTTATGATTTGAGACATTACTTTTGGGATGATCCTCACCTGTATAAGGAAGGAGTAGATGGTGTTATTAGACGTTGTGTACCTGAGCATGAACAGGGATAGATCCTACAGAAGTGCCACTCCGAGGCTTGCGGAGGACACCATGCTGGAGATAGAACTACACACAAGGTATTGCAATCCGATTTTTATTGGCCTACTCTCTTTAAGGATGCTCGTAAGTTTGTCTTTTCTTGCAATGAATGTCAAAGAATAGGTAATATTAGTAAACTTCAGGAAATGCCTATGAATTATTCTCTTGTTATTGAACCATTTGATGTTTGGGGTTTTGACTATATGGGACCTTTTCCAAAGTCCAATGGGTATACTCATATTTTAGTTGTTGTTGATTACGTTACTAAGTGGGTAGAAGCTATTCCAACTAGTAGTGCTGATCATAACACCTCTATTAAGATGCTTAAAGAAGTTATTTCCCCTAGATTTGGAGTCCCTAGATATTTAATGACTGATGGTGGTTCACATTTTATTCATGGTGCTTTCCATAAAATGCTTGCTAAGTATGATGTCAACCATAGAATTGCATCTCCTTATCATCCTCGGTCTAGTGGTAAAGTAGAGTTAAGTAATAGAGAAATTAAACTAATTTTGCAAAAGACTATTAATAGGTCTAGAAATAATTGGTCTAAGAAACTTGATGATGCACCGTGGGCTTATAGAACTGCTTATAAGAATCCCATGGGCATGTCTCCTTATAAAATGGTTTACAGTAAAGCATGTAATTTACCTCTTGAGCTATAGCATAAGGCTTATTGGGAAATCAAAGAGCTCAACTTTGATTTAAAACTTGCTGGTGAGAAGATATTATCTGATATTAGCTCACTCGATGAACGGAGAACTCAGGCATATGAAAATGCCAAGTTGTGTAAAGAGAAAGTTAAGAGGTGGCATGATAAAAGGATACAAAAACGTGAGTTCAATGTAGGTGATTATGTATGGCTATACAATTCTTGTTTAAAAAATTTTGCAGGCAAACTTCTCTCTAAATGGGAAGGTCCTTACATTGTCGAGGAAGTTTATCGTTCCGGTGCCATCAAAATCAACAACCCAGAAGGCACTTTTCCAAGAGTTGTGAATGGGCAAAGAATTAAGCATTATATCTTAGGTACTCCGATAAATGTAGAAAGCAATATAATTAATACCATAACCCTGGAGGCATACATAAGGGATGTTTACCAGCCTATTTCAGACTCCGAAAACGAAGAGGTATGTGATACGGTAAGCAAACCAACTCCAAAACTATTCCAATAGCATTTTTTCGCCGTGTTGGAATATTTAGAAAAACACAAAAATTAAGGTAGTCCGGAAAGCGCACTAGGAGGCCACGAGCCTGCCAGGCGCGGGCCACCCCCTGGCCGCGCCTGGGGGGCTCGTTTGCTCCTCGTGTGCCTCCCGGACTCTGTTTTCTTGTGGTACACTCCTTATTGTCGGTAAAAATTCATTATATAACTTCCTAAAAGGTCTGACCCTCGTATCACCCAAATATCCTCTGTTTTCCTTTCGAGCTGTTGTGTAGACAGATTTACATCACTATGACGTCCACCAAGGTCTCGAAGGACAAGTTCTTTGAGAAGGTCATCAACCCCTACCTCGTGGAGGTGCTGCAACACCCTCAAACCATGGAGATGCATGAGGGGTTGCTGCACATCCGTGATGTTGAGGGGCCCAGGAAGACCGGTAGCATGAAGACGAGGCTCGAAGCAATGGAGCAGCAAGTCTTCAAGTGCCAAGGGATGGTGGAACGCGGAATCAACGCCAACCACATGATGATTATGGAGTTCGTCAACAAGCACAAGATCGACGCCAACGACATCAGGGAACACCTCCTCAAGCTCTATAATAGAATCGATCATCTCCAAGCCCAGATCTACGACATGCAAAACCAGAACTGTGAGTATGAGTATAGATTTAAAGCAATGCGGTTGGCTGCATATTTGAGGATTCCGGAGACTCGATCATCTTTCCATGATGGAGAACCTATGCCTTGGAAGACGGAGGATCAACCCCGGATTCCAACATCTACACCACTATCACCTCTGAAGGAAGGAAATTAAACACATGGGTATGGGCAGTCCCCTTGGCTTGCGCCAAGCTTGGGGGAGTTGCCCCGGTATCGTATCACCATCACATCTTTTGCCTATACCTTCATATTAGTTCGATTCTTTTGGTAATATCTTTATCAAGTAGAATAAAGTTTTAGTATGACTAGGCTTAAGTTTTGCTTTGTGTTACCCCCAATGTAATCGAGTTCATGAGTTATATAATAAAGAGTGTTTTAGTTAAGGGCTTTTCTTCTTGCCATGATCTAAAGAAAATAACAATAAGAGAACCAAAGCATGAAAGGTCATGTGACGATCTTATGGGAAGTGATGACTTCACATATAAAAAGAATGTTGACTGAAACTTGTTGTGGGTGGACAAACGTAGACCTTGGTCGTTGTTGCAATTAATAGGAAGTGATAATAAAGAGAGGTTCACATATAAATATATCATCTTTGACACCATCTATGATTGTGAACACTCATTAAACTATTACATGCTAAGAAGTAGATGTTGGACAAGGAAGACAACATAATGAATCATGTTTACCAAGTTCCGAACAATGTTATATGATTATGGATCCTTTAGCATGTGATGCTTGCTTCCACCTCATATTAGGCAAAACTTCTGCACTAAGTAGAGATACTACTTGTGCATCCATAAAACCCTCAACCCAGTTTTGCCATGAGAGTCCACCATACTTGCCTATGGATTGAATAATATCCTTCAAGTAAGTTTTCATCGGTGCAAGCAATAAAAATTGCTCCCTAAATATGTATGATCTATTAGTGTGTGGAAACTAATCTTTATACGAACCTGTGATGAGGAAGACATAAAAGCGACAGACTGCATAATAAAGTTCTTTATCATAGGAGGCCATATAAAGTGACGTTCCTTCACATTAAGAGATCACACATCCAAACCTTAAAAGCGCATGACAACCTCTGCTTCCCTCTGCGAAGGGCCTATCTTGTACCTTTACCTTTTATCTTTAATAGAGTCATGGTGATCTTCACCAATTCCTTATTTTGCCATCATCTTGGCGAGCGTCATGTGCTAGGGAAAGATCTATATTCATATATCATCTTGGAAGTAAGTAATCATGAATTATTATTGTTGACATTACCCTTGAGGTAAAGAGTTGGGAGGCGAAACTATAAGCCCCTATCTTTCTCTGTGTCCAACTAGAACTTTGATCTCGTGAGTACCGTGTGAGCTTTAGCAATTGTAGAAGACTAAAAGATGATTGAGTATGTGGATTTGCTTTACAAGCTCTTATTTGACTCTTTCCGTTGTTATGCTAAATTGTAATTGCTTCAATGACTAAATACTATTGGTTGTTAATTCTCAATAAGGTTCTTGATGCATGCTTTACATTGTGAATGAATTGTTACTTTAGCATAAGGGATTACATGACGATATTGCTATTCTAAATATGATCATGATGCCTGCATGTTCATATTTTATTTTATCGACACCTCTATCTCTAAACATGTGGGCATATTTATCGATCTCAGTTTCCGCTTGAGGACAAGCGAGGTCTAAGCTTGGGGGAGTTGATACGTCCATTTTGCATCATGCTTTTATATTGATATTTATCGCATCTTAAGATGTTATAGCACATTATGGTACAATACACATGCCTTTTCTCTCTTATTTTACAAAGTTCACATAAAGAGGGAGAATGCCGGCAGCTGGAATTCTGGGCTGGAAAAGGAGCAAGTTTGAGATGGCTATTCTACGCAACTCCAAAAGCCATGAAAATCAACGAGGAATTATTTTTTAATATATAAAAAATACTGGGTCAGAGAAGTACGGGAGAGGAGCCACCAGGAGGCCACGAGCCTGCCAGGCGCAGGCCACCCCCTGGCCGCGCCTGGGGGCTCGTGGAACCCCTGAAGCCCCTCTGCCCCCCATCTTCTCCTATATGAAGGGTTTTGTCCGAGAAAAAAACATAACAGAGCTTTCGGGAGGAGACACCGCCACCACGAGGCGGAACTTTAGCAGAACCAATCTAGAGCTCCGGCAAGGCTGTTCTGCCGAGGAAACTTCTCTCTCAGAGAGGTAAATCATCGCCATCGTCATCACCAACACTCCTCTCATTGGAGGGGACTCATCTCCATCAACATCTCCACCATCACCATCTCATCTCCAAACCCTAGTTCATCTCTTGTACTCAATCTCCGTCTCGCAACTCCGATTGGTACTTGTAAGGTTGCTAGTAGTGTTAATTGCTTATCGTAGTTGATGCTAGTTGGTTTATTTGGTGGATGATCATATGTTCAGATCCTTAACGATATTCAATACCTCTCTTATCATGAACATAACCATGCTTTGTGAGTAGTTACTTTTGTTCCTGAGGACATGGGATAAGTCTTGCTAATAGTAGTCATGTGAATTTGGTATTTGTTCGATATTTTAATGCGTTGTATGTTGTCTCTCCTCTAGTGGTGTTATGTGAACGTTGACTGCATGACACTTCAACATTATTTGGGCCTAGAGGAAGGCATTGGGATGTAATAAGTAGATGATGGGTTGCTAGAGTGACAGAAGCTTAAACCCTAGTTTTATGCGTTGCGTCGTAAGGGGCTGCTTTGGATCCACTAGTTTAATGCTATGGTTATACTTTGTCTTAATTCTTCTTTCGTAGTTGCGGATGCTTGCGAGAGGGGTTAATCATAAGTGGGATGTTTGTCCAAGTAAGGGCAGCACCAAAGCACCGGTCCACCCACATATCAAACTATCAAGGTAGCGAACGCGAATCATATGAACATGATGAAAACTAGCTTGACAGTATTTCCCATGTGTCCTCGGGAGCACTTTACTTTACATAAGAGTTCATTCAGGCTTGTCCCTTGCTACAAAAGGGATTAGGCCATATTGCTGCACCTTTGTTACTATTGTTACTTTATACCCGTTACAAATTATCTTATCATACAACTATCTGTTACCGACTATTTCAGTGCTTGCAGAGAATACCTTACTGAAAACCGCTTATCATTTCCTTCTGCTCCTCATTGGGTTTGACACTCTTACTTATAGAAAGGACTATGATAGATCCCCTATACTTGTGGGTCATCATTCATCTAAGAAATTCATCATCGAAGCTCACATGGATCCCAAATAGGAAAGCGCGCTCATCGAATTCATCCGTGAGAACCGGGACATCTTTGCATGGAAGCCTTCTGACATGCCGGGCATACTGAGAGAGTTCGCTGAGCACAACCTTAATGTGTATGAAAAGTTTAAACTGGTCAAACAGTTTCTGCGGCAGTTCAATGGGGAGAGACGCAAGGCTATTGGGGAGGAAGTTGCCCGGCTCCTTGCTGCAGGTTTTATTGTTGAAGTCTTTCACCCGGAATGGTTGGCTATCCTGGTGCTTGTGCTCAAAAAGAACGGCACATGGCGGATGTGTGTGGACTACACGATCCTTAACAAGGCTTGCCCGGCTGATCCTTTTGCCCTACCTCGTATTGATCAGATCATTGATGCTACCGCGGGATGTGAAAGTTTATGCTTCCTGGATTCTTACTCCGGTTATCATCAGATCAAGATGGCAGTGAAAGACCAGGAGAAGACGGCGTTCAATACCCCTTTGGGGCGTGATACGTCTCCAACGTGTCTATAATTTTTGATTGTTCCATGCTATTATGTATCAACTTTGTATGTTTTATATGCATTTATATGCTATTTTATATTATTTTTGGGACTAACCTATTGACCTAGAGCCCAGTGCCAGTTCCTGTTTTTTCCGTGTTTTTGACCTTTTTCACATAGAAATATCAAACGGAGTCCAAACGGAATAAAACTTTCGCTGTGATTTTTTTTGGAAGATATCAAAAATACCAGAAGAAAAATATACCGGAGAGGAGTCCCAAGGAAGCCACGAGTCTGGGAGGCACGACCACCCCCCTGGCCGTGCCTAGGAGGCTCGTGACTCCCTCGTGGCCCCTCCTGACTTATTCTCGATGCCATACGGTCTTATAAATACCAAAACCACTAGAACTAAAACTAGATCGAGAGTTCTGCCGCCACAAACCTCCAGAGCCACCAAAAACCAATCGGGATCCCGTTCCGACACCCTACCGGAGGGGTAATCCATCTTCGGTGGCCATCTTCATCATCTCAGCGATCTCGATGACGAGGAGGGGGTAGTTCACCCTCGGGGCTGAGGGTATGTACCAGTAGCTATGTGTTTGATCTCTCTCTCTCTCTCTCGTGTTATTGAGATGTCTTGATCTCGATGTACCGCGGGCTTTGCTACAATAGTTTGGTCTTATGATGTTCTTCCCCCTCTCTTTTCTTCTAATGAATTGAGTTTTCCCTTTGAAGTTATCTTATCGGATTGAGTCTTTAATAACACATGATGTATATCTTGCACATGTCTATCTGCGGTGACAATGGGATACTCTTGTGAGTACTTGATGTATGTTTTGGTGATCAACTAGCCTGTTTGTGACCTCGGGAACCTATGCATAGAGGTTGGCACGCGTTTTAACTCTCCGGTAGAAACTTTGGGACACTCTTTGAAGTTCTATGTGTTGGTTGAATAGATGATTTTGAGATTGTGTGATACATGTCGTATAATTATAGCCATGGATAATTGAGGTGACAATGGAGTATCTAGGTGACATTAGGGTTTTGGTAGATATGTGTCTTAAGGTGTTATTCTAGTACGAAATCTAGGATAGATTCAACAGAAATAATAGCTTCGAGTTATTTTACTGCGGACTCTTGAATAGATCGATCAGAAAGAATAACTTTGTGGAGGTTTCGTACCCGACAATAATCTCTTCGATTGTTCTCCGCTATTAGTTACTTTACAGTGAATCTTTGTTGCACGTTGAGGGCTAGTTATATGATCCAATTATGTTATCATTGTTGAGAGAACTTCCACTAGTGAAAGTATGAACCCTAGGCCTTGTTTCCAAGCATTGCAATACCGTTCATGCTCACCTTTACTATTAATTACCTTGCTGTTTTTATATTTTCAGATTACAAAAACCTATATCTACCATCAATATTGCACTTGTATCACCATCTCTTCGCCGAACTAGTGCACCTATACAACTTACCATTGTATTGGGTGTGTTGGGGACACAGGAGACTCTTTGTTATTTGGTTGCAGGGTTGCTTGAGAGAGACCATCTTCATCCTATGCCTCCTGCGGATTTATAAACCTTAGGTCACCCACTTGAGGGAAAATTGCTACTATCCTACAAACCTCTGCACTTGGAGGCCCAACAACGTCTACAAAGAGAAGGTTGCGTAGTAGACATCAGGGCGTTCTGTTATGTCTCTATGCCTTTTGGGCTCAAGAGTGCCCAGGCGACTTATCAACGATGTGTACAGAACTGCCTTCACAGTTAGATTGGCCATAATGTTCATGTTTATGTAGATGACTTATATGTCTCCAACGTATCTACTTTTCCAAACTCTTTTGCCCTTGTTTTGGACTCTAATTTGCATGATGTGAATGAAACTAACCCGGACTGACGTTGTTTTCAGCAGAACTGCCATGGTGGTTTTTTTGTGCAGAAATAAAAGTTCTCGGAATGACCAGAAAACTTACGAGGAATTTTTGTGGAATATATAAAAAATACCAGAAGAAGAATCAACCGGAGAGGGGCTGCTAGTGGGCCACGAGCCCAGGAGATGTGGCCCCCCCTAGGACACGCCTGGAAGGCTCGTGGGGCCCACGTGGCCCCTCCGACCTCATCTCCAGCTCCATATATTCTCTTTCGCCCAGAAAAAATTAGGAGAGAAGAAATCATCACGTTTTACGATACGGAGCCGCCGCCACCACCTATTCTTCCTCGAGAGGGCAGATCTGGAGTCTGTTTTGGGCTCTGGAGAGTGGAAATCGAAGCCATCGTCATCATCAACTATCCTCCATCGCCAATTTCATGATGCTCTTCATCGCTCGTGAGTAATCTTATCGTAGGCTTGCTGGACGATGATGAGTTGGATGAGATCTATCATGTAATCGAGTTAGTTTTGATGGGGTTTGATTCGTAGTATCCACTATGTTCTAAGATTGATGATGCTACTACTTTGCTATGCTTAATGCTTGTCACTAGGGCCCGAGTGCGATGATTTCAGATCTGAACATATTATGTTTTCATCAATATATGTGTGTTCTTGATCCTATCTTGCAAGTTGTAGTCACCCACTATGTGTTCTGACCCGGCAACCCCGGAGTGACAATAGCCGGAACCACTCCCGGAGATGACCATAGTATGAGGATTCCATGTATTCACCATGTGCTAATGCTTTGTTCCGGTACTCTATTAAAATGATACCTTAATATCTCTTAGTTTCCATTAGGACCCCGCTGCCACAGGAGGGTTCGACGAAAGATGTCATGCAAGTTCTTTTCCCTAAGCACGTATGACTATATACGGAATACATGACTACATTACATTGATGAACTGGAGGTAGTTACATATCACCCTATGTTATAACTATTACATGATGAAGGCCATCCGACATAATTATCCATCACCGATCCAATGCCTACGAGCTTTTCCTATACTGGTCCTTGCTTAGTTACTTTTCCGTTACTGCTGTCACACTTGCTACACAAATCACTACTGCTACTGGTACCGCTATTACTGTTACTACCATACTGCTTTGCTACTAAAACTTTGCTGCAAATACTAAATCTTTCAGGTGTGGTTGTAGTGACAACTCAACTACTAATACTCGAGAATATCTTTGGCTCCCCTTTTGTCAAATCAATAAATTTAGGTTGAATACTTTACCCTCAAAAACTGTTGCGATCCCCTATACTTGTGCGTTATGAAGACCTTTTTCTGGCGCCGTTGCCGGGGAGCATAGCTCTATTCTCTGAGTCACTTGGGATTTACCTCTATTGATCACTATAAAGAATTTGCGAGATCCAAAAACTAAAGTTCTGCCCTCAACTATGAGGACAGGTAAGGAACTGCCATCTAGCTCTGCACTTGATTCACCTTCTGTTATGAGTAAATTTGCGACACCGCTACCTGCTATTAATTGTGATATGTCGCCTGTGCTTGATGATGCTACTTCTGCTATACATGATAATTTTGATGATGCTTTCCTTGGAAATGATATGCCACTTGGTGAATTTCTTGATGCACAAATTGCTAGAGTTACTACTGAATCAAATGATACTTCTGAAACTGATGAAATTATTGAAATGGAACCTGCTGTTACACTTGTTAGACCTAGCCCTCCTAAATATGAATTGCCTAATATACCTAAGGGTTATGTTATGGAAGGAGAGGTAGCTGAAGACTTTCTTGCTTGTAAGGATAGCTATGATCTTGAGAATTTATTACACTAGTGGAACGAAAAATCTCTGAATGCTAGAATGAAATATGATCCTAAGTTTTCTACTTCACCTATCTTTGTTACTGATAAGGATTATGAGTTCTCAGTCGATCCTGAGTTAATCACTTTGGTTGAATCTGATCCTTTTCATGGTTATGAATCTGAAACTATTGTAGCACATCTTACTAAACTGAATGATATTGCCACCCTATTACTAATGAGGAAAAAATTCGCTATTACTATATCCTTAAGTTGTTTCCTTTCTCACTAAACGGTGATGCTAAAACTTGGTTTACTTCTCTTGCTCCTGGTTGTGTGCGTAGTCCCCAGGATATGATATACTACTTCTCTAAGAAATATTTTCCTGCCCATCAGAAACAAGCTGACTTGCAGGATATATATAATTTTGTGCAAATTGAAGAAGAGAGTCTCCCACAAGCTTGGGGGAGGCATGTCCAGTTACTAAATGCTTTGCCTGATCACCCTCTTAAGAAAAATGAAATACTTTATATCTTTTATAATGGACTAACCAATGTTTCTAGGGACCACCTAGATAGTTGTGCTGGCTGTGTTTTCAGGGAACGAACTGTGGAACAAGATGAAATTCTATTGAATAATATCTTTAGCAATGATAATGCTTGGACTATTCACGAACCACCTCCGAAGCCAACTCCAAAGAAAAGAGGTATTCTATTACGCAGTCCTAAAGATATGCAAGAAGCAAAGAAATCTATGCGAGAGAAATGTATTAAATATGAAGATGTTAAGAATCTACCACCTATTGAAGAGATACATGGTCTTGATAACCCAACAAAGGTTGAAGAGATACATGGTCTTGATAACCCGACACAGGTAGTAGAGGTAAATTCTCTTTGTAGATTCAATGAGAGTGATATTCCTTATTATAAACCAGCTAGCTTATGCGTAGATGAATTTGATGATTTGTTGCCAAACAACAAAGTTTTAATGATTATGTTAGCAGACAACTTGAACAAAATGCTCGTATGGTTAATCATATAAGTGCTTGTTTGGATAAAAATGTTAATGATCTTAAGCTTATTGGTAAACATGCTTCTATGGTCACTACTCAAGTAGAGCAAGTATTTAAGGCCCAAAATGACATACTTAATGAATTGAATTATAATTCTGTTAAAGTAGTTAGTAGAGGTGGGAGAATGACTCAGGAACCTTTGTATCCTGAGGGCCATCCTAAGAAAATTGAGAAAGATTCTCAAGGAATTAATACTGATGCACCTAGTCATCCTGGTAATAGGAAGAAAAAGAAAGATGATAGGAACTTGCATGCTAGTAAACCTGTTGCTGTTACATCTATGAATCCAAACGATATATCTATTTCTGATGCTGAGACACAATCTTGTGATGAACACGAACCTAGTGATAATGTTGATAATGATGTTCGTATTGATGCTCAACCTAGTAATTATAATGATGTGGAGATTGAACCTGCTATTGAACCTGATAACCCACAACCTAGGAACAAAAGATATGATAAGAGTGATTTTATTGCTAGGAAGCATGGTAAAGAAAGAGAACCATGGGTTCAGACACCCATGGCCTTTCCTCCCAAACCATCCAAGAAAAAGGACAATGAGGATTCTGAGCGCTTTGTTGAATGATTAGACCTATCTTTTTGCAAATGCGTTTGACTGGTATGCTTAAAATGTCTCCTTATGCTAAATACATGAAAGATATTGTGACTAATAAAAGGAAGATACCTGATGTTGAGATTTCCACCATGCTTGCTAATTATACTTTTAAGGGTGGGACTCCTAAGAAACTAGGTGATCCCGGAGTACCCACCATACCATGCTCCATTAAAGGAAATTATGTTAGAACTGCTTTATGTGATCTTGGAGCCGGTGTTTGTGTTATGCCTCTCTCCTTATATCGTAGACTTGAATTGGATAAATTGACACCTGCTGAAATTTCTTTGCAAATGGCCGATAAAGCAAGTGCTCTACCTATCGGCATTTGCGAGGATGTGCCTGTTGTGGTTGCGAACGTTACTATCTTAACGGACTTTGTTATTCTTGATATTCCTGAGGATGATGCCAAGGCAATCATCCTTGGAAGACCCCTTTTAAACACTGCAGGAGCTGTTATTGATTGCAACAAAGGCAATGTCACTTTCCATGTTGATTGTAATGAGCACACGGTGCACTTTCCGAAGAAACAATATCGGGTGCACTCCAACGTATCTACTTTGCCAAACTCTTTTGCCCTTGTTTTGGACTCTAATTTGCATGATTTGAATGAAACTAACCCGGACTGATGTTGTTTTCAGCAGAACTGCGATGGTGTTGTTTTTGTGCAGAAATAAAAGTTCTCGGAATGACCTGAAAACTTATGAGGAATTTTTATGGAATATATAAAAATACCGGCGAAAGAATCAACCGGAGGGGAGGTGTGCTACTTCTCCACAATGTCACCAAACCTTGGCTAGTTGATGGCAGAATTCTTGTCTTGCGTTGGTTATTTCCCTTGAAGAGGAAAGGGTGATGCAGCAAGGTAGCGGTAAGTATTTCCCTCAATTTGCGAACCAAGGTATCAATCTAGTAGGATTAACAATATGAGGCAACAAGGAACCTGCATCAACACCAACAAACTTGCACCTAACGCGATAAAGAGGTTGTCAATCTCTTCACGATTGTTTGCAAAGTGAGATCTGATTGTGATAGTTGATGAATATAAATTAGTAAGTAAAATTGCAGAAAGGTATTTTTAGTGTTTTTGGTGTTTAGATCTGAATATAAAATATGTAAAATAGACCCGGGGGCCATAGTGTTCACTAGAGGCTTTTCTCATGAAAGCAAGTGTTACGGTGGGTGAACAAATTATTGTTGAGCAATTGATAGAACAGTGCAAAGTCATGATGATATCTAAGGCAATGATCATACATATAGGAATCACATCCAAAACAAGTAGACCGATACTGTCTACATCTACTATATTACTCCACACATCGACCGTTGTCCAGCATGCATCTAGTGTATTAAGTTCATGATAAAAGGAGTAACGCTTTAAGCAAGATGACATGATGTAGAGGGATAGATTCATGCAATATGATATAAACCCCATCTTTTTACCCTTGATGACAACAACACGATGCATGCCTCGCTACCCCTTCTGTCACTAGGTGAGGACACCGCACGGTAGGAACCCAAAACCAAGCACTTCTCCTATTGCAAGAACTATAAATCAAGTTGGCCAAACGAAACCCATAACTCGAAGAGAATTACAAGGATATGAAATCATGCATATGAGAATTCAGCATAGACTCAACTAATATTCATAGATAATCTGATCATAAATCCACAATTCATAGGATCTCAACAAACACACCGCACAAGAAGATTACATCAGATAGATCACCATGAAGATCATGGAGAACTTTGTATTGAAGATCAAAGAGAGAGAATAAGCCATCTAGATACTAGCTATGGACCCATAGGTCTGAGGTGAACTACTCACGAATCATCGAAGAAGCAATGGTGTTGATGAAGATGGCCACCGGTGATGAATTCCCCTCCGACAGGATGCCGAAACGGTCTCCCGATTGGTTTTTGGTGTCTCTAGAGGTCTGTGGCGGCAGAACTTGCGATCTAGGTTTATTTTCGAGGGTTTCCATATTTGTAAGGCCGCCTGGAGTCGGGAACAAGTCAAGAGGTGGCACGAGGAGGTCACGAGCCCCCTAGCCGCGGCCAGGGGGGCACGCCTCCCAGGCTCGTGACTCCTTCGGGCCGCCTCTCCGGTATTTTTTCTTCAGGTATTTTTCATATTTTCCATAAAAAATCACGGCAAAAGTTTTATTCCATGTGGACTTCATTTGATATTCCTATCTGAAAAATGTCAAAAACACGGAAAAAACAGGAACTAGCACTGGGCACTGGATTAATAAGTTGGTCCCAAAAATCATATAAAACAACATATTCATGCATAGGAAACATCCGAAGTTTATAATATAATATCATGGAACGATAAAAAATTATAGATATGTTGGAGACGTATCAAGCATCCCCAAGCTTAACTCCTGCTCGTCCTCGAGTAGGGAAGTGATAAAGAACGAATTTTTGATGTGGAATGCTACCCAACATATTTGTTTCATGTAATCTCTTTATTGTGGCATGAATATTCAGATCCATAAGATTCAAAACAATAGTTTAATATTGACATGAAAACAATAATACTTCAAGCATAATAGCAAAGTAATCATGAACTTTCGAAGTAACAAAGCCAAAGAAAGTTATCCCTACAAAATCATATAGTCTGGCTATGCTCCATCACCCCCACACAAAAAATTTAAATCATGAACAACCACGTTATTGATCAAGTAATTGTTTTTGCACTCTTATTTTTTCAAACTTTTTCAACTCTCACGCAATACATGTGCGTGAGCCATGGATATAGCACTATAGGTGGAATATAGTGTAGTGGACGTTGTGAGGCAAAAAGGAGGAGATGGTCACATTGACTCAGCGTATCAATAGGCTATGAAGATGCCCATCAATAGATATCAGTGTGAATGAGTAGGGTTTGCCATGTAACGGATGCACTAGAGCTATAAGTGTATGAAAGCTCACAAATGAATACTAGTGGGTGTGCACCCAACTTGCTTGCTCACGAAGACCTAGGGCAATTTGAGGAAGCCCATCACTGGAATATACAAGCCAAGTTATATAATGAAAATTTTGTTGGAAATATGCCCTAGAGGCAATAATAAAATGGTTATTATTGTATTTCCTTGTTCATGATAATTGTCTATTGTTCATGCTATAATTGTGTTAACCGGAAACCATAATACATGTGTGAATACATAGACCACAACATGTCCCTAGTGAGCCTCTAGTTGACTAGCTCGTTGATCAATAGATGGTCACGGTTTCATGGCCATGGACATTGGATGTCATTGATAACGGGATCACATCATTAGGAGAATGATGTGATGGACAAGACCCAATTCTAAGCATAGCACAAGATCGTGTAGTTCGTTTGCTAAAGATTTTCAATGTCAAGTATCGTTTCCTTAGACCATGAGATTGTGCAACTCCCGGATACCGTAGGAATGCTTTGGGTGTGCCAAACGTCACAACGTAACTGGGTGGCTATAAAGGTGCACTACGGGTATCTCCGAAAGTATCTGTTGGGTTGGCATGAATCGAGACTGGGATTTGTCACTCCGTGTGACGGAGAGGTATCTCTGGGCCCACTCGGTAAGACATCATCATTATGAGCTCAATGTGACTAAGGAGTTAGTCACGGGATGATGTATTACGGAACGAGTAAAGAGACTTGCCGGTAACGAGATTGAACAAGGTATGGGGATACCGACGATCGAATCTCGGGCAAGTATCATACCGATAGACAAAGGGAATTGTATACGGGATTGATTGAATCCTTGACATCGTGGTTCATCCGATGAGATCATCGTGGAGTACGTGGGAGCCAACATGGGTATCCAGATCCCGCTGTTGGTTATTGACCGGAGAGGTGTCTCGGTCATGTCTACGTGTCTCCCGAACCCGTAGGGTCTACACACTTAAGGTTCGATGACGCTAGGGTTATAGGGAAAAGGTATACGTGATTACCGAAGGTTGTTCGGAGTCCCGGATGAGATCCCGGACGTCACGAGGAGCTACGGAATGGTCCGGAGGTAAAGATTGATATATAGGAAGTCCAGTTTTGGTCACCGGAAAGTTTTCGGGCTCATCGGTAGTGTACCGGGAGTGCCGGGAGGGTGCCGGATAACCCCCGGGAGGGGTGTGACGACCAAAGGACCACATGGGCTGTTAGATAAAGTGTGCCAGCCCTTATTGGGCTGGGCAAGACTTTTGCTAAAGGCCCATGCGGCTGGAGATAAGGAGATAAGGCAAAAAGGATTTAAAAGGAGGAGATCCACCTCCCTTGTGGGAGGTGGACTCTCCCTTTAATTCGGCCGGCCATCTCCTCTTTGGAGTAGAGGCCAAGCCAGCCCTCCACGTCCCTCCTCCTATATATACTTGAGGTTTTGGATGTTTTGAGACAAGATTTGATCTCTCTCTCTCACGGCGAAGCCCTACCTCTCTTCTTCCTCCTCCGCAGCGCTTAGGCGAAGCCCTGTCGGAATACCTTGCTACTCCACCACCACCACGCCGTCGTGCTGCTGTTGGAGCCCTTCCCCAACCTCTCCTTCCTCCTTGCTGGATCAAGGTGTTGGAGACGTCACCGGGCTGCACGTGTGTTGAACGCGGAGGTGCCGTCCGTTCGGCACTTGATCGGATCTACCGCGATCTGAATCGCTGCGAGTACGACTCCATCAACCGCGTTCTTGTAACGCTTCCGCTTAGCGATCTTCAAAGGTATGAAGATGCAATCTCTCCCCTCTCGTTGCTGGTTTCTCCATAGATAGATCTTGGTGAACGTAGGAAAATTTTGATTTACTACTACGTCTCCCAACAGTGGCATCATGAGCTAGGTCTATGCGTAGAATCTATGCACGAGTAGAACACAAAGCAGTTGTGGGCGTCGAGTTTGTTAATTTGCTTGCCGCTACTAGTCTTATCTTGATTCGGCAGTATTGTGGGATGAAGCGGCCCGGACCAACTTTACACGTACGCTTACGTGAGACCGGTTCCACCGCCTGACATGCACTAGATGCATAAGGTGGCTAGCGGGTGTCTGTCTCTCCTACCTTAGTCGGATCGGATTCGATGAAAAGGGTCCTTATGAAGGGTAAATAGCAATTGGCAAATCACGTTGTGGTGTTGACGTAGGTAAGAAACGTTCTTGCTAGTAACCTATAGCAGCCACGTAAAAACTTGCAACTACAAATTAGAGGACGTCTAACTTGTTTTTGCAGCATGTGCCTTGTGATGTGATATGGCCAAAGGATGTGATGTGATGCATTGTGATGTATGAATTGATCATGTTCTTGTAATAGGATTCACGACTTGCATGTCGATGATTATGACAACCGGCAGGAGCCATAGGAGTTGTCTTATTTATTGTATGACCTGCGTGTCAATCATAAACGCCATGTAATTACTTTACTTTATTGCTAAGCGTTAGCCATAGTAGTAGAAGTAATAGTTGGCGAGACAACTTCATGAAGACACAATGATGGAGATCATGATGATGGAGATCATGGTGTCGTGCCGGTGACAGTGATGATCATGGTGCCCCGAAGATGGAGATCATAGGAGCAAAATGATATTGGCCATATCATGTCACTATATTGATTGCATGTGATGTTTATCATGTTTACATCTTATTTGCATAGAACGACGGTAGTAAATAAGATGATCTCTCAATAAAATTTCAAGAAAGGTGTTCACCCTAACTGTGCACCGTTGCTAAGGATCGTCGTTCCGAAGCACCACGTGATGATCGGGTGTGATAGGTTCTAACGTTCGCATACAACGGGTGTAAGCCAGATTTACACATGCGAAACACTTAGGTTGACTTGACGAGCCTAGCATGTACAGACATGGCCTCGGAACACGGAAGACCGAAAGGTCGAACATGAGTCGTATAGAAGATACGATCAACATAGAGATGTTCACCATGGATGACTAGTCCGTCTCACGTGATGATCGGACACGGGCTAGTTGACATGGATCATGTATCACTTGGAAGACTAGAGAGATGTCTATCTAAGTGGGAGTTCATTAATAATTTGATTAAATGAACTTAATTATCATGAACTTAGTCTAAAAATGTCCTTGCAAATTATGTCGTAGATAGCTCGCGCTGTAGCTCCCCAGTTTTATTGATACAATCCTAGAGAAAAGTAAGTTGAAAGTTGATGGTAGCAATAATGCGGACTGGGTCCGTGATCTGAGGATTGTCCTCATTGCTGCACAGAAAGCTTATGTTTTTGATGTACCGCTAACTGCACCACTCCCTCAAGTGTTGTCTGTAGATGTTGTGAACATATGACAGGCACTTTTTGGTGACTACGTGATAGTTCAATGCGTCATGCATTACGGCTCAGAATTGAGGCTCCAAAACGTTTTGAACGTCACGGAACATATGAGATGTTCTAGGAGCTGAGATTGTGATCTCAGGCTCGTGCCTATGTTGAGAGGTATGAGACCTCCAACAAGATTCTTTGTCTGCAAGATAAAGGAGAATAACTCAATCGGTGAGCGTGTGCTCAGATTGTCTGGGTGCTACAATCACTTGAATCAAGTGGGAGTTAATCTTCCAGATGAGATAGTGATTAAAGCAGTTCTCCAAGTCACTGCCACCAAGCTACTAGAGCTTCGTGATGAACTATAACATGCCAGGGATGGATAAGATGATCCCTGAGTTGTTCGTGATGTTTGACACCACGAAGGTAGAAATCAATAAGGAGCATCAAGTGTTGATGGTTAAGTGAAAACCACTAGTTTCAAAAGGGGCAAGGGCAAGAAGGGAAAAACTTCAGGAATGGCAAGCCAGTTGTTGCTCTAGTGAAGAAACCCAAGGTTGAGCCCGAACCCGAGACTAAGTGCTTCTGTTATGAGGAGAATGTTCGCTGAAGCGGAAAAACCCTAGATGATTGGTAGATAAGAAGGCTGGTAATGTCAATAGAAGTATATTTGATATACGTGTTAGTGATGTGTACCTTGCTGGTACTCGTAGTAGCACCTGGGTATTGGATACCGGTTCGGTTGCTAAGTGTTAGCAACTCGAAATAAAAGCTACGGAGTAAATGGAGACTAGCTAGGTGAAAGGTGACGATGTGTGTTGGAAGTATTTCCAAGATTGATGTGATCACCATCGCACGCTCTCTCTACCTTCAGGATTTGTGATAAACCTAAATAAATGTTATTTGGTGTTTGCGTTGAGCATGAACGTGATTAGATCATGATTAGTGCGATACGGTTATTCATATAAGTTAGAGAATAATGGTTATTCTGTTTACATGGATAATGCCTTCAATGGTCATGCACCCACTCGGAATGGTTTATTGAATCATGATCGTAGTAGTACACATATTCATAACATTGGTACCAAAAGATATAAAGTTAATAATGATAGTACCACATACTTGTGGCACTACCGCTAAATGTCATATTGGTATAAATCGCATGAAGAAACTCCATGATGATGGATTTTTGACTCACTCGATTTCGAATCGGTTGAGACATGCGAGCCATGCCTCTTGGGCAAGATGACTGAGACCCCGTCATCCAATATGATGGAGCGGGCAAGTGGCTTATTGGAAATAATACATGTTGATGTATGTGGTCCAATGAGTGTTGAAACACACAGTGGATATCGTTGTTTTTCTTTACCTTCACTGATGATTTGAGTAAATATGGGGATATTTACTTAATGAAACACGAATCTGAAATGTTTGAAAGGTTCAAGGAGTTTCAGAGTGAAGTTAAAGATCATCGTGACAAGAAGATAAATGTCTATGATATGATCATGGAGGTGAATATCTAAGTTACGAGTTTGGTATGCAATTTTAGACAATGTGGAAATTGTTTCACAGCTCACGCCTCCTGGAACACCATAGTGTGATGGTGTGTTCGAACGTCGTAGTCGTGCTCTATTGGATATAGTGAGTACTATGATGTCTCTTATCGTTTTACCACTATCGTTATGGGGTTATGCATTAAAGACAAATCCATTCACTTTAACAGGGCACCATCTAAGTCTGTTGATATGACACCGTGAGAATTATGGTTTGACAGAAGCCTAAGCTGTCATTTCTTAATGTTTGGGGCTGCGACGCTTATGTGAAAATGGGTTTTTCACCTAGCGAGCTCGAACTCAAAGCAGACAAATGCATCTTCATAGAATACCCTAATGAGACATTGGGTATACCTTCTATCTCAGATCCAAGCGCAAAAGGTGTTTGTTGCTAAGAACGGGTCCTTTTTGAGAAAGAGTTTCTCTCGAAAGAATTGAGTGGGAGGAAGATAGAACTTGATAAGGTTGTTGAACTTTTGTTTCAACCAGAGAATAGCGCAACACAGAAAGATGTTTCTGTAGAGCCTACTTAGTTGAAAAGGAAGTTAATGATGATGATCATGAAGCTTCGGATCAAGTCACTATCGAACCTCGTAGGTCGACAAGGACGCGTACTGCTCCTGAGTAGTACGACAACCCTGTCTTGGAAATCATGTTGTTGGACAACGATGAACCTACGAACTATGGAGAAGAGATGGTGGGCCCGGATTCCAACAAATGGCTAGGAGCCATGAAATCCGAGAAAGGATCCATGTATGAAAACCAAGTATGGACTTTGGTAGACTTGCCTGTTGAATGGCGGGTCATTGAGTACAAATGGACCTTTGAGATAAACATAGACGCTAATGGTGAAATGTCACCGTTTATAAAGCTCGACTTGTCGCAAAGAAGTTTCCGCCAAGTTCAAGGAGTTGACTGCAATGAGATTGTCTCATCTGTAGCGATGCTAAAAGTCTATTAAAATTTTGTTAGCAGTTGCTGCATTTTTCGATTATGAAATCTGGCAGATGGATGACAAAACAAGGTTTCCGTAATGGTTTCTGTGAGGAAGAGTTGTATGTGATACAACCAGAAGGTTTTGTCAATCCTAAGGATGCTAATAATATGCAAACTCCAGCGATCCTTCTATGGACTGGAGCAAGCATCTCGGAGTTGGAATATATGCTTTGATGAGGTGATCAAAGTGTTTAAGTTTATACAAAGTTTATGAGAAACTTGTATTTGCAAGAAAGTGAGTGGGAGCACTATGGAATTTCTTATAAGAATATGTAGTTGACATATTATTGATCGGAAATGATGTAGAATTTCTGGAAGAGCATGAAGGGTTGTTTGAAAAGTTTTGTTTTTCAAAGGAAGACCCAGATAAAGCTACTATTTTATTGAGCATCAAGATCTATAGGGATAGATCTATTCGCTTGATAAGTTTTTTCGACGAAGACATACCTTGACAAGTTTTTGAAGGAGTTCAAAATAGATGGGTCAAAGAAGGAGTTCTTGACTGTATTGTAAGGTGTGAAATTGAGTAAAGACTCAATACCCGACCACGGCAGAAGATAAAGAAGAGATGAGTGTCATCTCCTATGCTTTAGCCATAGGCTCTATATAGTATGCCATGCTGTGTACCGCACCTGTGTGTGCCTTGCCATGAGTCTGTCAAGGGGTACAAGAGTAATCCAAGAGTGGATCACTAGACAGCAGTCAAAGTTAGCCTTAGTAACTTGAGAACTAAGGAAATATTTCTCGATTATGGAGGTGATAAAGAGTTCATCGTAAAGTGTTACGATGATGCAAGTTTTAAAACCAATCCGGATGACTCTTAGTAGAAATCCAGCTACGTATAGTGGAGCAGCCATTTGGAATAGCTCCAAGTGGAGCATGGGAGTAGTATCTACAAATATGACATGGAAAGTTTGTAAGGTACACACGGATCTGAATGTCGCAGACCCGTTGACTAAAACCTCTTTCACGAGCAGGACATGAACAAACCCCAGAACTTATTGGGTGTTAATCACATGATGATATGATCACATGGTGATGTAAGTGTTAATCACATGGTGATGTGAACTAGATTATTGACTCTAGTGCAAGTGGGAGACTGTTGGAAATATGCCCTAGAGGCAATAATAAAATGGTTATTATTGTATTTCCTTGTTCATGATAATTGTCTATTGTTCATGCTATAATTGTGTTAACCGGAAACCATAATACATGTGTGAATACATAGACCACAACATGTCCCTAGTGAGCCTCTAGTTGACTAGCTCGTTGATCAATAGATGGTCACGGTTTCATGGCCATGGACATTGGATGTCATTGATAACGGGATCACATCATTAGGAGAATGATGTGATGGACAAGACCCAATTCTAAGCATAGCACAAGATCGTGTAGTTCGTTTGCTAAAGCTTTTCAATGTCAAGTATCGTTTCCTTAGACCATGAGATTGTGCAACTCCCGGATACCGTAGGAATGCTTTGGGTGTGCCAACGTCACAACGTAACTGGGTGGCTATAAAGGTGCACTACGGGTATCTCCGAAAGTATCTGTTGGGTTGGCATGAATCGAGACTGGGATTTGTCACTCCGTGTGACGGAGAGGTATCTCTGGGCCCACTCGGTAAGACATCATCATTATGAGCTCAATGTGACTAAGGAGTTAGTCACGGGATGATGTATTACGGAACGAGTAAAGAGACTTGCCGGTAACGAGATTGAACAAGGTATGGGGATACCGACGATCGAATCTCGGGCAAGTATCATACCGATAGACAAAGGGAATTGTATACGGGATTGATTGAATCCTTGACATCGTGGTTCATCCGATGAGATCATCGTGGAGTACGTGGGAGCCAACATGGGTATCCAGATCCCGCTGTTGGTTATTGACCGGAGAGGTGTCTCGGTCATGTCTACGTGTCTCCCGAACCCGTAGGGTCTACACACTTAAGGTTCGATGACGCTAGGGTTATAGGGAAAAGGTATACGTGATTACCGAAGGTTGTTCGGAGTCCCGGATGAGATCCCGGACGTCACGAGGAGCTACGGAATGGTCCGGAGGTAAAGATTGATATATAGGAAGTCCAGTTTTGGTCACCGGAAAGTTTTCGGGCTCATCGGTAGTGTACCGGGAGTGCCGGGAGGGTGCCGGATAACCCCCGGGAGGGGTGTGACGACCAAAGGACCACATGGGCTGTTAGATAAAGTGTGCCAGCCCTTATTGGGCTGGGCAAGACTTTTGCTAAAGGCCCATGCGGCTGGAGATAAGGAGATAAGGCAAAAAGGATTTAAAAGGAGGAGATCCACCTCCCTTGTGGGAGGTGGACTCTCCCTTTAATTCGGCCGGCCATCTCCTCTTTGGAGTAGAGGCCAAGCCAGCCCTCCACGTCCCTCCTCCTATATATACTTGAGGTTTTGGATGTTTTGAGACAAGATTTGATCTCTCTCTCTCACGGCGAAGCCCTACCTCTCTTCTTCCTCCTCCGCAGCGCTTAGGCGAAGCCCTGTCGGAATACCTTGCTACTCCACCACCACCACGCCGTCGTGCTGCTGTTGGAGCCCTTCCCCAACCTCTCCTTCCTCCTTGATGGATCAAGGTGTTGGAGACGTCACCGGGCTGCACGTGTGTTGAATGCGGAGGTGCCGTCCGTTCGGCACTTGATCGGATCTACCGCGATCTGAATCGCTGCGAGTACGACTCCATCAACCGCGTTCTTGTAACGCTTCCGCTTAGCGATCTTCAAAGGTATGAAGATGCAATCTCTCCCCTCTCGTTGCTGGTTTCTCCATAGATAGATCTTGGTGAACGTAGGAAAATTTTGATTTACTACTACGTCTCCCAACAAATTTCAACTAGCATATGAAAGTGACAAAACAAGAGACTCTCTGTCTTGAAGAACATGGTGCTATTTTTTGTTTGGGCTCTTTGGACTCTTTTTATTTTTTATTTTTTTGGTGGGCATCTTTGGCCTATTTTATTTCCTCACATGGGACAATGCTCTAATAATGATGATCATCACACTTTTATTTACTTACAACTCAATACTTAGAACAATATATGACTCTATATGAATGCCTCCGGCGGTGTACCGGGATGTGCAATTATCTAGCATAGCAATGACATCAAAAAATGGACAAGCCATGAAAACATCATGCTAGCTATCTTATGATCATGCAAAGCAATATGAAAATGATGGTGCGTGTCATAATAAATGGAGTGGCGAAAGTTGCATGGCAATATATCTCGGAATGGCTATGAAAATGCCATAATAGGTAGGTATGGTGGCTGTTTTGAGGAAGGCAGATGGTGAGTTTGTGCACCGGTGAAAGTTGCGCAGCACTAGAGATGGTAGCAATGGTGGAAGGTGAAAGTGTATCTATACCATGGACTAACATTAGTCATGAAGAACTCACATACTTATTGCAAAAGTTTTATTAGTAATCGAAACAAAGTGCTAAACACATACTCCTAGGGGAAGGGTTGGTAGGAGTTAACCATCGCGTGATCCCGACCTCTACACAAAGGATGACAATCAATAAATCAATTATGCTCCGACTTCCTAACATAGCGGTTCACCATACGTGCATGTTACGGGAATCACTAACTTCAACACAAGTATTTTTAGATTCACAACACCCTACTAACATAACTCTAATATTACCACATCCATATCTCAAAACTAATTGCGAGGAACCAAACTTATCTTACTAATCAATGCACTTGAATGTGAAAGTTTTTATTATATCCTCTTTGGATGCCTATCATATTTAGGACTAATTTTATAACACACGCCGATTACCAAGTTACTTAGATAGATCACTCTCCAAATCATATAAGTGAAGATTCGAAAGTTTGTATTTCTACAAAATATGGCACTGCCGTGCTCTACAAAGATTTAAGTGAAGCACTAGAGCAAAATTATCTAGCTCAAAAGATATAAGTGAAGCACATGTGAGCTGAATTACCAATCTCAAAAAGATATAAGTGAAGCTCATTGAGTATTCTAACAAATTCACGATGAATGCATGTCTCTCTCAAAAGGTGTGCAGAAAGGATGATTGTAACAAAACACAAAGTAAAGACTCTTATAATACATGACGCTCCAAGCAAAACACATATCATGTGGAGAATAAAAATATAGCTCCAAATAACGTTACCGATGGATTGAAGACGAAAGAGGGGATGCCTTCCCGGGGCATCCCCAAGCTTAGGCTTTTTGGTGTCCTTGAATTTGGCTTGGGATGCCTTGGGCATCCCTAAGATTAGGCTCTTGCCACTCTTTATTCCATTGTCCATAAGAACATCACCCAAAACTTGAAAACTTCACAACACAAACCTTAAACAGAAACTCGTGATAACATTAGCATAAGAAAACAAACCACCAACTTTGAGGTATTGTAGTAAACCTAAATTTCCATTTAGATTGATGTTATATTACTGTATTCTCACTTCTCCATGGCTCTTAACCCCCGATACTACCCATAGTTTCATCGAAATAAGCAATCAACACAACAAAAACAAAATAGTGTGTAGCAATCTGTATATTTCGTATACTCTCTTAACTCAACAATTCTGAAACAGTTATGAAAATTAGGGTAATTTGAATATAAATCATAATAAAAAGAATCAACAAAAAATCTCTTTCTGGTTAGAAATGAAAAATAATTTCGTGGGCACAAAGTTTCTGTCTTTTTCAGCATGATTAAACAACTATCACCAAAACTAATCATAAAGGTTCTACTTGGCACAAACACTAATTAAAACATAAAAAAACACAATCGTAACAGAATCATGATGGTGTTAACTCAACAAAACAGAAAGTAAAAGAGCAAAAATAAACTTATACATTGGGTTGCCTCCCAACAAGCGCTATTGTTTAACGCCCTTAGCTAGGCATAAGGCAATAGAATCAAGTATTATCATCTTTAGTAATGATAGGTGCTCTTAAGATATCAAGATAAGTAGGGTGAACACTCAAAATTTTAAGATATTCATCTTTCTTACTAGGTGGTTCACCATTATTTTTAGGAACATAAACAAGCTTAGTGGCCTTATTGTGGGCAAAATTTGGAGTATTATAACGGCAGCAAAAGCGGAACCCAAGTTGGTTATAACATGCTCTAGTTTGCCAATTCTAGCGGAATCATGATCTAGTTTTTTGTTAACTATGGGTTCCTTATCCTTTAAATTTTTCATAGTCATTCCCACCTTGGATCCATATTGAGTGATTTGATTATGGATCTTTTTATCCAAATTTTCAATACGTTCTACCGTAGCAACTTTATTTTCAATAATTTCAAGCCTACGCATCACATGTTCGAAAGTTAAAGTAGTTCCATTAACCATGAGTGGGGGTGATCCTACCAAATTTAATAAAGCACCATAAGAATCAACGAATGGCTACCCAATAAATTTCGTCCTACGATGGTGTCAAGAACATACCTATTCCAAGGGGAGACACCCACATTAAAATTGCGAAGTAAAACGGTAGTAGATTGCTTACGATTAGATCTATTTTGAGCATTGCAAATTCTATACCAAGCATCTTTTAAGATTTCTCCCTCATTTTGTTTAAATTTAAGTACCACGCTCTCGGGAGCAACGATCATAGCAATGGGACTAGCCATGAGGATAAGTACACTAACACAAGCAAACAGAAAAGGCAAATAAAGAAAGACAAATATTTTTGTAGTTTTTGTTTTTTAGAAGTGGGGAAGAAGAAAACGAGAGGCAAATAGCAAATGATGTAAATTTAATAGATAGGTTTGTGATAGGTACTTGTAGATGTGCTTCACTTGAATACTCCCTGGCAACGGCGCCAGAAATTCTTCCTGCTACTTCTCCACAATGTCACCAAAACTTGGCTAGTTGATGGCAGAATTCTTGTCTTGTATTGGTTATTTCCATTGAAGAGGAAAGGGTGATGCAGCAAGGTAGCGTTAAGTATTTCCCTCAGTTTGAGAACCAAGGTATCAATCCAGTAGGAGTAACAAGATGAGGCAACAAGGAACCTGCACAAACACCAACAAACTTGCACCCAACGCGATAAAGAGGTTGTCAATCTCTTCACGATTGTTTGCAAAGTGAGATCTGATAGTGATAGTAGATGAATTTAAATTAGTAAGTAAAATTGCAGCAAGGTATTTTTAGTGGTTTTGGTGTTTAGATCTGAATATAAAATGTGTAAAATAGACCCGGGGGCCATAGTGTTCACTAGAGGCTTGTCTCATGAAAGAAAGTGTTACGGTGGGTGAACAAATTACTGTTGAGCAATTGATAGAACAGTGCAAAGTCATGACGATATCTAAGGCAATGATCATACATATAGGCATCACATCCGAGACAAGTAGACCGATACTGTCTGCATCTACTACTATTACTCCACACATCGACCGCTATCTAGCATGCATCTAGTGTATTAAGTTCATGATAAACGGAGTAACGCTTTAAGCAAGATGACATGATGTAGAGGGATAGATTCATGCAATATGATATAAACCCCATCTTTTTACCCTAGATGAAAACAACAAGATGCGTGCCTCGCTACCCCTTCTGTCACTAGGTGAGGACACCGCACGGTATGAACCCAAAACCAAGCACTTCTCCTATTGCAAGAACTATAAATCAAGTTGGCCAGACGAAACCCATAACTCGAAGAGAATTACAAGGATATGAAATCATGCATATAAGAATTCATAATAGACTCAAATAATATTCATAGATAATCTGATCATAAATCCACAATTCATCGGATCTCAACAAACACGCCGCACAAGAAGATTACATCGGATAGATCACCATGAAGATCATGGAGAACTTTGTATTGAAGATGAAAGAGAGATAAGAAGCCATCCAGCTACTAGCTATGGACCCGTAGGTCTGAGGTGAACAACTCACGCATCATCGGAGAGGGAATGCTGTTGATGAAGATGACCACCGGTGATGAATTCCCCTCCGGCAGGATGCCGGAACGGTCTCCCGATTGGTTTTGTGTGGCTCTGGAGGTCGGCGGCAGCGGAACTTGCGATCTAGGTTTATTGTCGAGGGTTTCCGTATTGATAAGGACGTCCGGAGTCGTGAACAAGTCAAGAGGTGGCACGAGGAGGTCACGAGCCCCCTAGCCGCGGCCAGGGGGCGCGCCTCCCAGGCTTGTGACTCCCTCGGGCCGCCTCTCCGGTATATTTTTCTTCATTTATTTTTCATATTTTCCATAAAAAATCATGGCGAAAGATTTATTCCATTTGGATTTCATTTGATATTCCTATCTGAAAAAGGTTAAAAACACGGAAAAAACAGGAACTAGCACTGGCCACTGGATTAATAAGTTAGTCCCAAAAATCATATAAAACAACATATTCATGCATAGAAAACATCCAAAGTTGATAATATAATAGCATGGAAGGATCAAAAATTATAGATCTGTTGGAGACGTATCAAGGTGCCAGTGGGCCATGAGCCCAGGAGCCGCGCCCCCCTAGGCCGCGCCTGGCAGGCTCGTGGGCCCCACGTGGCCCCTCTAACCACATCTCCAGCTCCATATATTTTCTTTCGTCCCAGAAAAAATCAAGGAGAAGAAATCATCGCATTTTACGATACAGAGCCGCCACCACCACTTGTTCTTCGTCGGGAGGGCAGATCTGGAGTCTGTTTTGGGCTCCGGAGTGTAGAAATCGAAGCCATCATCATCATCAACCATCCTCCATCGCCGATTTCATGATGCTCTTCATCGTTCGTGAGTAATTTCATCGTAGGCTTGCTGGACGGTGATGAAATGGATGAGATCTATCATGTAATCGAATTAGTTTTGATGGGGTTTGATCCCTAGTATCCACTATGTTCTAAGATTGATGTTGCTACTACTTTGCTATGCTTAATGCTTGTCACTAGGGCCCCAGTGCCATGATTTCAGATCTGAACCTATAATGTTTTCATCAATATACGTGTGTTCTTGATCCTATTTTGCAAGTTGTAGTCACCTACTATGTGTTATGACCCGGCAACCCCGGAGTGACAATAGCCGGAACCACTCCCGGAGATGACCATAGTATGAGGATTCCATGTATTCACCATGTGTTAATGCTTTTTTCCGGTACTCTATTAAAAGGAGACCTTAATATCCCTTAGCTTCCATTAGGACCCCGCTGCCACGGGAGGGATGGACAAAATATGTCATGCAAGTTCTTTTCCCTAAGCACGTATGACCATATACAGAATACATGCCTACATTACATTGACGAACTGGAGCTAGTTAAATATTACCCTATGTTATAACCGTTACATGATGAATATCATCCAGCATAATCATCTATCACCAATCCAATGCCTATGTGCTTTTCCTATACTGGTCCTTGCTTAGTTACTTTACCGCTACTGCTGTCACACTTGCTACACAAATCACCACTTCTACTGTTACCCCTATTACTGTTACTATCATACTACTTTGCTACTAAAACTTTGCTGCAGATACTAAATCTTTCAGGTGTCGTTGAATTGACAACTCAACTGCTAATACTCGAGGATATTCTTTGGCTCCCCTTGTGTCGAATCAACAAATTTGGGTTGAATACTCTACCCTCGAAAACTGTTGCGATCCCCTATGCTTGTGGGTTATCAAGACCTTTTTCTGGCGCCGTTGTCGTGGAGCATAGCTCTATTCTCTGAGTCACTTGGGATTTATATATATTGATCACTATGAAGAATTTGCGAGATCCAAAAACTAAAGTTCTGCCCTCAACTACGAGGACAGGTAAGGAACTGCCATCTAACTGTGCACTTGATTCACCTTCTGTTATGAGTAAATTTGCGACACCGCCACCTGCTATTAATTTTGATATGTCCCCTGTGCTTGATGATGCTACTTTTGCTATACATGATAATTATGATGATGCTTTTCTTTATAAGGATATGCCACTTGGTGAATTTCTTGATGCACAAATTGCTAGAGTTACTACTGAATCAAATGATACTTCTGAAACTGATGAAATTATTGAAATGGAACCTGCTGTTACACCTGTTAGACCCAGCCCTCCTAAATATGAATTGCCTAATATACCTAAGTGTTATGTTATGGAAGGAGAGGTAGTTGAAGACTTTCTTGCTTGTAAGGATATCTATGATCTTGAGAATTTATTACGCAAGTGGAAAGAAAAATATCTGAATGCTAGAATGAAATATGATCCTAAGTTTGCTACTTCACCTATCTTTGTTACTGATAAGGATTATGAGTTCTCGGTCGATCCTGAGTTAATCACTTTAGTTGAATCTGATCCTTTTCATGGTTATGAATCTGAAACTATTCTAGCACATCTTACTAAACTGAATGATAAAGCCACCTTGTTCACTAATGAGGAACAAATTCGCTATTACTATAGCCTTAAGTTGTTTCCTTTCTCACTAAAGGGTGATGCAAAAACTTGGTTTACCTCTCTTGCTCCTGGTTGTGTGCGTAGTCCCCAGGATACGATACACTACTTCTCTGAGAAATATTTTCCTGCCCATAAGAAACAAGACACCTTGAAGGATATATATAACTTTGTGAAAATTGAAGAAGAGAGTCTCCCACAAGCTTGGGGGAGGCTTGTCCAGTTACTAAATGCTTTGCCTGATCACCCTCTTAAGAAAAATGAAATACTTGATCTCTTTTATAATGGATTAACCAATGGTTCTAGGGACCACCTAGATAGTTGTGTTGGTTGTGTTTTCAGGGAATGAATCTAGAACAAGTTGAAATTATATTGAATAATATCTTGAGCAATGATAATGCTTGGAATATTCCCGAACCACCTCCGAAGCCAACTCCAAAGAAAAGAGGTATTCTATTCCTCAGTCCTAAAGATATGCAAGAAGCAAAGAAATCTATGCGAGAGAAAGGTATTAAATCTAAAGATGTTAAGAATCTACCACCTATTGAAGAGATACATGGTCTTGATAACCCATCAAAGGTAGAAGAGATACATGGCCTTGATAACCCGACACAGGTAGTAGAGGTAAATTCTCTTCGTAGATTCAATGAGAGTGATATTCCTTATGATAAACCTGCTAGCTTATGCTTAGATGAATTTAATAATTTTGTTGCCAAACAACAAAGTTTTAATGATGATGTTAGCAGACAACTTGAACAAAATGCTCGTATGGTTAATCGTATAAGTGCTTGTGTGGATAAAAATGTTAATGATCTTAAACTTATTGGTAAACATGCTTCTATGGTCACTACTCAAGTAGAGCAAGTACTTAAGGCTCAAAATGACTTGCTTAATGAATTGAATGATAATTCTGTTAATGTTGTTACTAGAGGTGGTAGAATGACTCAGGAACCTTTCTATCCTGAGGGCCATCCTAAGAGAATTGAGCAAGATTCTTAAGGAATTAATACTGATGCACCTAGTCATCCTGGTAATAGCAAGAAAAAGAAAGATGATAGGAACTTGCACGCTAGTAAACCTGTTGCTGTTACACCTGAGAACCCAAATGATATATCGATTTCTGATGCTGAAACACAATCTGGTGATGAACATGAGCCTAGTGATAATGTTGACAATGATGTTCATATTGATGCTCAACCTAGTAATGATAATGATACGGAGATTGAACCTGCTACTGAACCTGATAACCCACAACTTAGGAACAAAAGATATGATAAGAGTGATTTTATTGCTGGGAAGCAAGGTAAAGAAAGAGAACCTTGGGTTCAGAAACCCATGCCCTTTCCTCCTAAGCCATCCAAGAAAAAGGATGATGAGGATTTTGAGCACTTTGTTGTAATGATTAGACCTATCTTTTTGCAAATGTGTTTGACTGATATGCTTACAATGTCTCCTTATGCTAAATACATGAAAGATATTGTGACTAATAAAATAAAGATACCTGATGTTGATATTTCCACCATGCTTGCTAATTACACTTGTAAGGGTGGGATTCCTAAGAAACTAGGTGATCCTAGAGTACCCACTATACCTTGCTCCATTAAAGGAAATTATGTTACAACTGCTTTATGTGATCTTGGAGCCGGTGTTAGTGTTATGCCTCTCTCTTTATATCGTAGACTTGAATTGGATAAGTTAACACCTACTGAAATTTCTTTGCAAATGGCCGATAAATCAATTGCTTTACCTATTGGCATTTGCGAGGATGTGCCTGTTGTGGTTGCGAACGTTACTATCTTAACGGACTTTGTTATTCTTGATATTCACAAGGATGATGTGATGGGTAACGTTGCATGGAAAACAAAAAAATTCCTACGTACACGCAGATCTATCCATGGTGATGAGCATCTAAGAGAGGGAGAGTGGATCTACGTACCCTTGTAGATCGCTAAGCGGGAAGCGTTAAGTAAAGCGGTTAGTGTAGTCGAATGTCTTTGCGATCCAAATCACCGTGCGTCCCATGATCCAATGATGATCCGTCCCGCGATCGAATCACGATCCGTCCCGCGAACTTGATCACAATCCATCCCGCGAACTTGATCATGATCCTTCCGATCCTGCGCCGAACGGACAGCACCTCCGCGTTTAGCACACGTACAGCTTGATGACGATCTCTGCCGTCTTGATCCAGCAAGAGAGAGCGGAGAGGTAGAAGAGTTCGCCGGCAGCATGATGGCGCTCCGGCGATGGTGGTGGAACAATTCCGGCAGGGCTTCGCATAAGCACTGCAGAAATCCGATCTAGAGCAGAAACTATGCACTAGAGATTAGGGTTTGCACGTGGCTGAAAAAACTAGTGCAAAACCCTAGAAATCCACTAGTATATATATAGGAGGAGAGGAGGAGAGGAGTCAACTTGGCCTCCAAGCCCTCTAGGCTTTGGCCGAGCTAGGAGAAGAGGAGTCCACCTCCTCCACTCCTAGTAGGATTAGGATTCATCCTTTTTTTTTCTCTTTTTGCCTTTTCCACCTTTTTCCTTTTGGGTTTTCTTCTCCAGCCACATGGGCCTTGTGTGGGACTTTCCACCAGCCCACTAAGGGCTGATATTCACTTTCTCACAAACCATGAAGCCTCTTGGGTCGAAATACCCCTCCCGGAGGTCTCCCGGTACACTACCGGCACTCCCGGTACACTACCGATAAGCCCGAAACTTTTCCGGCGACCAAAACAGGATTTCCTATATATGAATCTTTACCTCCGGATCATTCCGTAGATCCTCGTGACGTCCAGGATCTCATCCGGGACTCCGAACAAACTTCGGTCACCACTATTCATAACTCTATACTACCGAAATGTCACCAAACCGTAAGTGTGCAGACCCTGCGGGTTCGAGAACTATGTAGACATGACCGAGACACCTCTACGGTCAATAACCAATGGCGAGACCTGGATGTCCACATTAGTTCCTACAAATTCTATGAAGATATTTTATCGGTCGAACCTCTATGTCAGGGATTCAGTTAATCCCGTATGATGTTCCCTTTGTTCTTCGGTATGTTACTTGCCCGAAGTTCGATCGTCGGTATCTCCATACCTAGTTCAATCTCATTACCGGCAAGTCTCTTTACTCGTTCCGTAATACAAGATCCCGCAACTAACAATTAGTTACATTGCTTGCAAGGCTCATTGTGATGTTGTATTACCGAGTGGGCCCTGAGATACCTCTCCGTCACACGGAGTAACAAATCCCAGTCTCGATCCATGCCAACTCAACAGACACCATCGGAGATACCTGTAGAGCACCTTTATAGTCACCCAGTTACGTTGCAACGTTTGGTAAACACAAGGCACTCCTCCGAAATCCATGAGTTGCATGATCTCATGGTCATAGGAACATATACTTGACATGCAGAAAACAGTAGCAATAAACTGACACGATCATATGCTACGTTTGTAGTTTGGGTCTTGTCCATCACATCATTCTCCTAATGACGTGATCCCATTTATCAAATGACATCACATGTCAATGGCTAGGAAACCTTGACCATCTTTGATTAACGAGCTAGTTCACTAGAGGCATACTAGGGACACAGTGTTGTCTATTTACCCACACATGCAATGTGTTTCCATTCAATACAATTATAGCATGGACAAATAAACGATTATCATGAACAAGTAAATATAATAATAAACACTTTATTTATTGCCTCTAGGGCATATTTCCAACATGATGCCATGGCAATCATCCTTGGAAGACCCTTTTTAAACACTGCAGGAGCTGTTATTGATTGCAACAAAGGCAATGTCACTTTCCATGTTGATGGTAATGAGCACATGGTGCACTCTCCAAAGAAACAATAATGGGTTCATTACATAAATTATATTGAAAGATCTTCATCAATTATTATTCGAAGCTTTGAATTTCCTGTACCTACTGTCAAGATGAGATATGATATACTTATTGCTAGGGATATGCATATTCCCATTGAGGTAACCTAGTGATTTTTCGAAAAATTTCCGGCTTCATGTGATTCGGAAAAAGTTTGTCAAGGAGACTTGATCAACCTCATTGATGGATTTCTTTTGATGACCATGAGATGGATGAATCTAGAAGTCACAATCTTCTGTTCCCAACTTTTTCTTTCAGTTACTCAGTAGAAAAATAATAAAAATAGCATTATTTTCCTTTTTTCTGCATTATCCATCCAATAAAAACTGACCTAAAAATAAAAGTTCTTCAAATGCCCTGAAATTCAAGTATGATTTTTTCTGGAATATTTTAGAATTTTTGAGATAAATAACTACCGAGTGGGATGCACCAGTGGGTCACGAGCCCAGGAGGCGCGACCACCCCCCTGGCCGCGCCTGGCAGGCTCGTGGGGCCCATGTGGCCCCCTCCCCTTATTCCAGTCCCCATCTCCTTCTTCTTCCTCTAGAAAAAATCATTCCATAGCTCAAACCCGTGTTCTTGCTAATTTTGTTGCGTTTTTTGATCTCCTTGTGCAAAGCCCCATTCACCAAACTGTTTTAGGGAATTGTTCCTTGGTATGTGACTCCTCCATTGGTCCAATTAGTTTTTGTTCTAGTGCTTTATTCATTGCATATTATTGCTGCCTTTGTGACCCTGTTCTTGAGCTTTGCATGTTAATTTTATTTGGTCCTAACTAGTTTTGATGCAAGATATGGCCTCTAGGTACTTGTAGGAGTAGTTGCTATGAGTTTTGTTAAGTTTTGTTCACTTTTATTTTGAGTTACTAAAAATGTCAGAATTATTTCAGAAAAAGGAAAATGTTGAGGAAGAGCTATCATGGTGGTTCCTCAAGCAGGAGGGGTCCCCGTCCCACGATTCGGGAGCCCAATTTTTATCAGCCGAGAGACGCATCGGCGCAACCATGTGAATGACCTTCCGATGAATTCATGATTGATGCAGGCTTCAAGGACGAGTTTGATACATTTATTCGTAACGCCGGTCTCGAAGAATTCATCTCCGATAAATGTGAACAGTATACTTCCCTCACTGCCTCCTTTGTCCGTAGATTCAAATTTTCAGCTGGCTGTGACACATCCATATTGTTTGATCTTTATGATAAATCGTATACCATGGATTTAGAGGATTTTAATAGAATATGCAAGATACCTGATTGGGGTAGTACCAAAGACCCTCCTAAGTCATCGGTTAGAGATTTTATTTCTGGTATAACTGTTGGAGAGACTAGAGACATTACGCAGGCTTCCATGGGGAGAATTCATTTTCCTGCCTTACATTATTTTGCTCTCTTCATAGGTAGATGCATTAATGGTAAGCGTGATCATAGCCACCTCTGCGCTCCTGACCTCAGTATACTTAAGAGTGCAGTAACAGGCGATAGAAGTTTTAACATGGGAGCTATAATTGCTAGGAGACTAAATAACAATGCTAATGAAGGAGATTTCTTTGGTGGGATCTATGCCACTCGCCTAGCTAATTATCTTAGAATACCCATCAGACTGAAGATACCCCGCTTCACAGTGCCTTCCTTGATCATGCTGCTATCATACGCTTTCAGTTCCTTAAGAGGAGCAATGAGTCCCTCCTATACCGGCTAATATTTGATCGACAACGTGTTTTCCATATTACTCTTCCTGCCCCTGCCTTTTTCGATTTTTAGGGAAAACGAAGATATTACATAACTAGAAGAGAGGCAGAGGAGTATGAGAGAGAAGTGAAGCCTGCTCACCTTCGTGAGGCAGCTATTCAGGCGGTAGCTACCGCGTCCCAGTACAAACCCCATTATGATTTTTGATATTACCCGGACCAGCCTTGGGAGTAGACCAACTTAGGACAAAAGCCTAAGCTTGGTGGAGTACGTGTCTCTCACCGACTTTATATTCATGTTCACACATTCACTTTGATAGTCGGCGTTCACACTTTTCCATTATATCATCCATGCTAGTTTATTTTCTTTTCTCGCATTCTTCTTGTGTGTTTGGTTAACTTGAGAAAATCTAAAAAAAAATAAAAATGAGAAAAACAAAAAAAAATAGTTATAACTTTATATTCTTGCATGCTTAGTGGTCATTGAAAAGAAAACCCAAAAAGATTTTCCCGTTCCTCTTTTGCTTGTTGGGAGCTTTCCCGTGTAAATAGTTTTCTTTTTCTTTGGGTCGAGGTAGAAGACCATCATTAAAATGGCTCTCATATGCATTATTGTTTACCCGTCAAAGAGCCATATTACCTTGTCTTCTCCTCTGAGTTTGCTTGCAGATTCGAGCTTAGTCCAATGCACGAACACTCTTATTATTATTCACATCATTCGGTCGTGCAAGTGAAAGGCAATAATGACGATATATGATGAAGTGACTGAGCCTGGAAAAGCTGGTATGAACTCGACCTATTTTGTTTTTGTAAATATGACTAGCTCATCATTCCTAACTCAACATTGTTATGAGAGAAACATGTTTGCAATGACAACTTAGAGATCATAGTTTCTTATGCCATGCTTAATTAGCTAGGAGCTTATAATCGTTTGTCTTGGATGCCAACATGAATTTTAAAATGATTGTGATGTAGTATGATAGGATGGTATCCTCCTTTGAATGATTCAAGTGGCTTGACTTGGCACATGTTCACGCATGTAGTTGAAACAAAATCAACATAGCCTCCACGATATTCATGTTCATGGTGATTTATATCCTACTCATGCGTGCACTCAATGTTGGTTAATCTCAATGCATGTTAATGACTGTTGTCGCTCTCTAGTTGGTCGCTTCCCTACCTTTTGCTAGCCTTCACTTGTACTAAGCGGTAATACTGCTTGTGCATCCACTTCCTAAACCCAAAGTTGTTCCTTATGAGTCCACCATACCTACCTACAAGCGATATCTACCTGTCGTTCCAAGTAAATTTGCATGTGCCATTCTCTAAACCTTCAAATAATAATTTGTTTTATATGCCCGAACCACTCACGTTGTGACAAGAGCGGTCAGTATCTTCCATGCTAGGTGTGTTATCCTCGATATGTGTTTATTCACTATCACTCACGAAAAAGGGGCCGGTAATCGGAATGCCCAGTTCCATGCTCAAATCAAATAAAAATATAATTGCAAACAAAACTCCCCCCGGATTGTTCTTGGTATGGACGGCACCCGAGGATTCGGCTAGTCGCGGAGTGTGATTGATCGGTGGTGGGGGAGTCAAAACTTTACTATTCTGTTTGGGAACCGCCTATAATACGTGTAGCATGGAAGATGGTGAAAACTCGTTGTCATCGCGTTGACAATGAAAGCATAGCATGCCACCCCAAAAATTATCTATCTCTGTTTTAAAAAGCTTGAGCTCTGGCACCTCTACGAATCAATGCTTCCCTCTATGAAGGGCCTATCTATTTACTTTTCTGTTGAGTCATCCTCTTCTTATTAAAAGCACTAGCTAGAGAGCACCTCCGTCATTTGTATGCTTTGCTATTAATTGATATTGAGTACGATTATGACTGTATCTTCTTTGCCATGAATTACAACTTCTAGCCAGCCCTTGGTCTTTGAAGGTGCTCTGCATTTATGTTTTGCGATCTCAGAAAGGGCTAGCGAGATACCATCTATTCATATTGTATCATGTTTGTTTTAATTGATGTGTTGACGTTTGAAACTTATTATTATTGCTCGCTAGTTAATTATGCCATTGATATGAGTATACCGTGAGACTTTAATGTCATTGCTTGTGTGGTTAGCTTATGATCTTGCTAAAAATCTGAATATGAGTTAGACATAATTACAACAACAAGATCAAATAGAGTTTGTTAAAGTTTTTCTTTTGTCTCTTTCAGTTTATCTACTGAATTGGTTGAGGACAAGCAAGGCTTTAACCTTGGGGGAGTTGATACGTCTCCAACGTATCTACTTTTCCAAAATCTTTTGCCCTTGTTTTGGACTCTAATTTGCATGATTTGAATGAAACTAACCCGGACTGACGCTGTTTTTAGCAGAACTGCCATAGTGTTGTTTTTGTGCAGAAATAAAAGTTCTCAGAATGACCTGAAAACTTACATGGAATTTTTGTGGAATATATAAAAAATACTGGAGAAAGAATCAAGCGGAGGGGAGGTGCCTGTGGGCCACGAGCCGCGGGCCCCCTAGGCCGCGCCTGGCAGGCTTGTGGGGCCCACGTGGCCCCTCCGACCTCATCTCCACCTCCATATATTCTCTTTCGTCCCAGAAAAAATCAAGGAGAAGAAATCATCACGTTTTACGATACGGAGCCATCGCCACCACCTATTCTTCCTCGGGAGGGCAGATCTCGAGTCTGTTTTGGGCTCTGAAGAGTGGAAATCGAAGACGTCGTCATCATCAACCATCCTCCATCACCAATTTCATGATGCTCTTCATCGTTCGTGAGTAATCTCATCGTAGGCTTGCTGGACGGTGATGAGTTGGATGAGATCTATCATGTAATCGAGTTAGCTTTGATGGGGTTTGATCCCTAGTATCCACTATGTTCTAAGATTGATGTTGCTACTACTTTGCTATGCTTAATGCTTGTCACTAGGGCCTGAGTGCCATGATTTCAGATCTGAATCTATCATGTTTTCATCAATATATGTGTGTACTTGATCCTATTTTGCAAGTTGTAGTCACCTACTATGTGTTATGACCCGGCAACCCCGGAGTGACAATAGCCGGAACCACTCCCGAAGATGACCATAGTACGAGGATTCCATGTATTCACCATGTGTTAATGCTTTGTTCCGGTACTCTATGAAAAGGAGACCTTAATATCCCTTAGTTTCCATTAGGACCCCGCTGCCACGGGAGGGATGGAAGAAAGATGTCACGCAAGTTCTTTTCCCTAAGCACGTATGACTATATATGGAATACATGCCTACATTACATTGACGAACTGGAGCTAGTTAAATATTACCCTATGTTATAACCGTTACATGAGGAATATCATCCGGCATAATCATCCATCACCGATCCAATGCCTACGAGCTTTTCCTATACTTGTCCTTTCTTAGTTACTTTACCGCTACTGCTGTCACACTTGCTACACAAATCACCACTACTACTGTTACCCCTATTACTGTTACTATCATAGTACTTTGCTACTAAAACTTTGCTGCAGATACTAAATCTTTTAGGTGTGGTTTAATTGACAACTCAACTTCTAATACTCGAGGATATTCTTTGGCTCCCCTTGTGTCGAATCAATAAATTTGGGTTGAATACTTTACCCTCGAAAACAGGTGCGATCCCCTATACTTGTGGGTTATCACCGGCTTGCATTAATGACGTTCAGCGCTTGGCAAGGCGGATTGCGGCGTTGAGCCGGTTCATAAGCCGTCTTGGGGAGAAGGCTATTCCTCTATATCAGATGATGAAAAAGACAGACAAGTTTGTCTGGAGAAAAGCGGTGGGTGAAGCACTTGAGGCGCTTAAGAAATAGCTCACTGAGCCACCAGTGTTAGCCGCTCCGGCTGATAAAGAACCGTTGCTCCTTTATGTGACAGCTAACAATTGGCCAGACAACGTTGCAATTGTGGTCGAGTGCAAGGAGGCCTAGAAGGAGTATCCTGTGCAAAGGCCGGTTTATTATATTAGTGAGGTCCTGACAGAGTCTAAGCAAAGGTATCCGCATTGGCAGAAGCTAGTATACGGGGTCTTTATGGCCAACCGCAAGTTAAAGCACTACTTTCTAGGACACCAGATAACTGTGGTCAGTTCTGCTCCGTTGGGGGACATTATCCAGAACAGAGAAGCCACGGGAAGGATTGCTAAGTGGGCACTAGAGCTGGGACCTCTTAATTTAAAGTATGTTCCTCGCACGGCAATCAAATTCCAAGCTTTGGTGGATTTCATAAATGATTGGACAGAGTGTCAGGATCCCGAAGAAAAACCGGATAACACATACTGGACTATACACTTTGATGGATCCAAGCAATTAGAGGGGTCCGGAGCGGGGGTTGTTCTATCATCCCCCAAGGATAACAAGTTTTGTTATGTACTCCGGCTGATGTTCCCCTGTACTAACAATGCGGCTGAGTACGAGGCTTTGCTTCATGGTCTTAGATTAGCCAAGGAGATGAATTTGAGCCGGGTCAGGTGTTTGGGCGACTCAGATCTAGTGGCCCAGCAAGTTTCTAGTACTTGGGACTCCAAAGACCCGTGGATGGCGGCTTATAGACAGGCGGTTGATATTATTGCAGGCCACTTCAAAGGGTATCAGGTAGATCACATGATCGTCGCAAGAATGAGGCGGTTGATGCTTTATCACGGCTAGGTTCACAACGTAAGCCGGTGCCGCCTAATGTCTTTCTGGACGTCGTACACCATCCGACTGTCAAGATACCTTCAGAGGAAGATTTGGCTGTTCCTGACCTGGAGGCAGAGTTGGTGGTGGCTCTACATGCTATCCCAGATTGGACTATTCCTTATTTGGCCTATTTAACCTGGGGCGAGTTACCAGAAGAAAAAGACCTGGCTAGGAAGATCACCCGCCGTTGTAAATCCATGACAATAATTAACGGTGAGTTACATAAATGCAGTATAACAGGGGTTTTTCGTTGTGTTTCGCCAGAGGAGGGCCGGCAGATCTTGAGTGAAATCCATGCTGGTGATTGTGGACACCATGCCGGCTCGAAATCTTTGGTGGCCAAGGCTTTCCGGCATGGGTTCTTCTGGTTGACGGCTCACAAAGATGCAGAGGACTTAGTCCGTAAGTGCGACGGCTGCCAGAATTTGGCCGGCGAGCTCATGTTCCCGCTCAAGAATTGAGGATGATACCAATCACTTGGCCGTTTGCGGTCTGGGGGCTGGACATGGTAGGACCTTTCAAGAGAACCAAGGATAAGAAAACACACCTCCTGGTAGAGGTTGACAAATTTACCAAGTGGGTAGAGGCAGAGCCAGTCAGCAAATGTGATGCAGCTACAGCAGTTCTGTTTGTTAAGAAGCTGATTCACCGTTTTGGTTACCCACACAGCATCATTACTGATAATGGTACAAATCTATCCAAGGGGGCCATGTAGAAATTCTGTGACAAAGAGCATATCCGGCTTGATATTTCAGCCATGGCACATCCACAGTCCAACGGTCAGGTAGAGCGTGCTAATCAAGAAATTTTAAGAGGGATCAAGCCGCGGCTTATGGTTCCTTTATAACGAACGCCCAGGTGTTGGGTCGAAGAATTATCCTCCGTCTTATGGAGCATCAGAACCACCCCTAACAGATCCACAGGTTTCACGCCCTTCTTTATGGTGTACGGCGCCAAGGCCGTCTTACCCAGTGACATCCGGCATGACTCGCCAAGGGTGGCGGCTTACGTTGAGACGGACAACAAGACAGCACGCCAAGATGCATTGGATGCTTTGGAAGAGGCACGAGAGTTAGTAGCGGCTCGATCGGCAATTAATCAACAAGACCTGCACCGCTATTACAGCCGCAGGGTCAAGACCCGAACATTCCAGGAGGGCAACTTGGTGCTCCGGCTGATTCAAGACCAGAAAAATATGCATAAGTTGTCACCTCCATGGGAAGGACCCTTTGTGGTCAGTAGAAATCTCAACAAGGGGTCATATTACCTAATCGATATCCGAGAAGACTCAAATACGGCGAGTCAGGAGACCCATCGGCCATGGAACATCGTGCATCTCCGGCTTATTTCACCTAAAGGTGTAAATACCTACCATTGTACGCTATCATTGTACATATCACAGTTATATGAATAAAACAAGGAAGCCTCTGCTGTTTCACACATCCTCGTATGGAAAAAGATTAAACAATATTTCGGTTGATGCGTCAACCGAGGTCGGCGAACGGCAGTAGATGCCTATTACCCAGGCGTTATGCCACAAAAACCGGCTCAGGAAAATGAGTCGTGGCGAGGGCGGCTCCTTACCTTCGTGTACAGCTTCTAATGCCTATCCGCCGGCGCTTTGCGCCGTATTGCTGAACGGTGGTAGACACCTATTAAGCCAATAGTTTGCCACAAAAAAACGACTAAGGTAAATTAGTCGTGGCGAGGGCGGCTTCTTACCTCCGGGTACAACTTCTAATGCCTATCCGCATGCGGGTCACGCCGTATTGCTGAGGGGGGCTTCTTGCCGACGGGTATCATTTCTAACACCCTATCAGCCGGCTTTATGCCATCTCCGGCTAACCTGTTTAGCCGCGGTTATGAGAGGTTTTTACCGACGGGTAGCTACCATCTCATGACCCGCGAACGGCGGCTTCTTACCTCCGGATACAGCTTCTAATGCCTATTAGCCGGCTTAAGGCCATGTAAAAACAGCTAAGGTAAATTAGCTGCGGTGAATGACGGCTTCTTACCTTCGGGTATAGCTTCTAACGCCTATTATATGTTCGTATAAAAATCCGGCTAAGGAAAATTAGCCATGGCGAGGGCGGCTTCTTACCTTCGAGTACAGCTTCTAACGCTTATCCGCCAGCGTTTACGCCATATCAGTACCTCCGAGTGTATCTTTTGAATGCCTTATCGCCAGGCTTTACACCATCTCCGGCTGACCAAGTTAGCCGTAATTACCAACAAGGGAATCACCACCTCCGGGTGTAGTTACATAATCTTGGCTACATGTGTCTTCTATGATGACAAGGCAAGTCTAAATGATTCAAAGCATACAAAGACAAATGGCAGCCAAAAGCCGGATCATCTTATAAAACCATCATGACAAGTTTCAAACAAGTTTTCATCTAGCTATTACACTCCCAGGGGAGATCAAAATTTTGGACAAATTTTTCAATCGTCACACAATGAGTCAAGCTGATACAAGTTCTTACACAGAAGTTAATTAGCTGTCGGGTCATCCTGCGCCGGCTCTTCTATGGCCCTGGTCTGGAGGTTATCCAAATCCCAATTGTAGTTCGTTAGAGCCACAAAAGAGCCTTCGAAATAAGGAGACGGGTCAAGATCTGGCGCAAAGAGGTCCTTACTCCGAGCAGGCGTCAAATCTTTGCACTCGTACAGAGGACCGCGAACTCTCTTCTGCTCCAGGTCATAACCTGCTTGATAAGTTGACAGATCAACCTCCTCCGCCCAGACAGAAGCTAACACCCAGGACTCCTCAATGCACCGGCTGTAGTCAGCATCACTAAACTCCGAGCCGTCATCTTTTCTTGAAGGGAAGCCCTCCATCATCTCGGCGGCTGTTAGACCTGGAGCAAAGGCCAAAGCCCGGTTGATGCCCGCAATGGCCCCTTGGCGGGCGGCTGACTTCTTGAGCTCGGCGATCTGCTTCGGACTGGTGGAGAAGAGCTCTAGGACACCCTTGAGAGTCACCGGAATTTTATCCTTATATTGCAAGGCCTTGATAGTGCAGACTGCACCATAGTACAACTGCTCAGTTAAGGTATAGATGGCCTTCAACGACAGCAGGCTATCAGAAGCCAACTGCTGGCTCCTAGGACCTATATAAACCGGACAATTAAGATGAGTCACCAGTCTAAGTAAAGATGTAGCCATTTGAAACACAAAGTTGTTAGAAGCTTACCAAAGAGGGCGGCTGACATCTTACTTATGTGGCATTTCAAGCCTTCGAGTTCATCCGCCACAGCTATCAGCTGCTGGTCGGCGTCATCCGCCCGTTGGGTCAAAGCAGTCTTCTCAGCTTCAGCTGACTCCTTAAGAACATCAAAATCGGCCTTGATTGTGGCCAGCTCCTCAGAGATAAGCCGACACTTCTCATTGGCGACGCCGCGGGCCTCTTGTTGAGCCGCCAGGTTGGTCTTCAGGTCCATCAACTGCGACCCAGCTTCATTTAAAGCTTCCTGTGACACATCAAAATACAGAATAAGTCGTCGGAATGGAAATCGTATCAAATGATGAACGTTAAAAGAAAAGGTATACAAGTCTCAAGCAGATTGCAAGCAATATGTTTGACACTTGGGGGCTAATGTATATTTGATCTTTGAGAAATCAATATAGTTCCGGCTCATCTTCATCAAATTTAATCCGGAACTTTGGGGCTACAGTATGGCTATTAAAATTACTTATAATAAAAGTTCCGATTCAATGTTATAAAAATTGAGTCGGCCCTTGGGGGCTACGGATTGACTGTTCAAATTATCTACAATGAAGGTCCACCTCAACTTTTTCAAGTTGAGCCGGCCCTTGGGGAGTATGGATTTGCATTTTCTACAAAAGGATCAGAAAAGACCCGGTTCAACTCTTAAGATAGCATTGAACTGGCCCTTGGGGGCTAAGAAGAGTAGTACCTCATATTTTGCCTTCATCAAGTTTACCAGCCGAAGCTCCAAATCCCGACTGGTGGAAAGCCGGTTCGTATAACCGGCGTGAAGTTCTTCAGCCGTCATCTTCTCAAAAGAAGAGTCAAAATCCAGCTTCTTGGAGGCCTCGGCCGGCTCTTTGTGCTTGGTCAGCACGTGAGCCGGGGGAGACTGAGGAGCAGAACCGGTGATCACAACATCCGGAGTTGTAATGGCCTTGGCAGGACTTGGCGGTTTGGAAGGACCCCTTGGAGGGCTCTCCGGGGTAATATCTTCAGCAGCCGGTTCAGTAGATGCGATCAGCGGATCTACATTCGGTTGTGGATCCTCCGGTTGTTCACGCTCCGGCTGTTGAGCAGTAGGCCGGGGGAGGGCTTATTGATCTTCCCACACTTGGCTTGAGCACTGAAAGATAGAAAGATTAGAATTCAAAGGATATTACTACCATGCAAAGAACTGGATGTTATAGTGGAAAAAAATTATAGCGGGTTGATCTTGGGAGGCGGCAGAGCGGACGCTGAAGAGTCGCCGGAAGAGGGCGAATCCTGAGATGAAGTTCAAGAAGGTGAGACAGCACCAAGGTTATAAAGATAAATGAATCAAACAGGAACACATACCTCTGTGGGGCGTTTCTTCGAAGCCGGCGAGTTCGGCAAGCCGGACATAAGCTCAGTGGAGCCGACGCTACGGGTCTGGTGAAGTTCAGCCTATTGTTGCTTTTTGAAAAGAAAGTCGGGAGCCAGGTAAGCGAGAGGATGAGAAAGAGGAACTTTTCTGGTAACCCGCCATGGCTTTCGGGGGACAAAATACTCTGAGTCAGAAGAAACATAGTTTACCTCAGGGGCATTAGCGCGGTTGGTCGCCACATCATCCTGTGACTGAAACAAGCATTTGTTAAACAAGAAGGCAAGAATATCAAGCAAACAATTAAAATTTTACCTCTAAGCCGGACGACTGTTGCGGGTCAAACCAGTCCTCTTGCGGGGCATCTTTCTTTGTCTTCTTGGTTGGGGCCTTCTTCTTGAGCTTCTTCGGAGGAGGGACATACTCCTCCTTCAAGAAATCAGAGTCGGCCTGCGAAAATAACCCGGAGAAGAGTAATAGATCAGCAAGGTACAAAAAAAGTCCAAGTGACGGATGGGAAGAAATTAACTTACATCTTGAGCCAGATTGGTGACGCTAAAAGGCGTTGGGCTAATGGTGTTGCATGAACCAGAGGCTTCATGGACAAGGCTCCGGATCACAGTGGTGATGTCATCCTCTCACAGGGTTGATTGGCTGAAGCATAAGGAGCTGTCATACTTGCCTTCATATGCACACATAAGCCGGCTTCTATGGCTTAAGGGCATGATCCACCAAGAAATCCAGCAGTACATCAAATCCAATCCAGTTAAGCCATTGGCCATGAGTGCCTTGATCTTGGCATGAGCCGGCTCATATCTGGCACGTTCCGAGGCTGAGAGCCGACCAGGAAGTTCTGAATCTGTCCTGAGCCGGGAGGGACGATAACCTGGCAGTGGGTGCTCATCCTCAGGAGAGGTATCCTTGCAGTAGAACCAAGTCTTGTTCCAATCCTTCGGATGACTCAACATCTGTGCAGCCGGAAAGATGATGTCTCTGCGTCGTTGAATAGAAATACCGCCCAATTCCAGACTCGGACCGCCTTTCATTTCGGTTTGGCGATTGGCGTAGAAGAACTCTCGAAACAAACCCACAAACGGCTTGACTTGTAAATAGACTTCGCAGAGCACTTGGAAATTGCATATATTTGAAACGGAGTTGGGGGCCAAGTCTTGAGGGTGAAGCTTATAAAGGTGAAGAACATCAGGGAAGAATTTTGATCCGGGTGGCACGAATCCTCGTTCGATATGGTCAGAGAAAACTACTACCTCTCCTTTTCGGGGAGAGGGCCGTGTTTCGTCACCCGAAACCCGCCAATGAAGGACCTCCTTTGAAGGAAGAGTACCCACGTCAACGAAGTCCGTTAAGTACTCCTCCGTGATGCAAGACCCAGCCCAGTTGCATGAGTTGGAGGCGCGAGACATACTGGCGGCTTAAAGATTGTGCAAAATTAAATACGCGGCGAGTTAAGAGCAAGTAGATATCTGTGACGGCTTACAATTTTAAGGGTTCTCCAAATATTATGCCATAGTCCGGTTGATGAGAGCCGGAGAGACCTGGCGGTCCAACAAGGAAAGGAGGAGCGGAAATCGGCTAAGTCCTGAAAACAGGTTTCGCAACCTACCGCTACAATTACGGATCTACAAAAGCAGGAAAAAAGGTTCTTATTTTCGACCTAGCAAAGAACAAGCGAAGAAGCTGAAAGAAAACAGAGCCGCAACGATCCGCGCATTGTGCACGGACGTCCCGTACGCGGCGGCACGACAAGGATGCACGTTAAAGGCATCAACGGTGATGGGAGTACACCGACGATGGTGCGGACGGAGCCCAAGCGGCGGTGGCGGAGCTTCCGCAAACCCTACTATGGTGGCGATGGATCTAAGGAGGAGATGGACTTACTGATGATGGTTTGGTGGACGCAGAAGAAGCTCTGGACCGGCACAGGTTGATGCAGCGGCCTGATTGATGACGATGCGAAGACGGTGCCGGAGTAGGGTTCGCTGGAGCAGAGGTGATGAAAGGAAGAAGTCGAAGAGTGAGCGGGAGAAGGAAAGGCTTCCACCCGCAACAGGTCTTATTTAAAGGGAAAACGAGACAGGCACGAAATTCTAAGCGACAAAAACCATTTGACCGAGGCAGACGCCTCGATTCGCGGGCTGACCATTTAATAAAAGATTCGGTGGTGCGTCAGCGGATCGCGCTGGCCGGGACCGCGTGATGTCATGCCGAGTCATCACCGAGCGACTCACCGAAGAGCATAAGAAAGGGATGAAGTGAGCAAGCTCAATTCAGCCTGGGGCCTAATGTTGGGGATATTACCCCGTGATATGACCCGCCCTTAAGGCTCTGGGTCATATTGATGGCTCGTGAGCCGGCCCAAGGATGAGCCGTAAAGCCTACTGCCCAGGAAGATAGGCGGCTCAGGGTGTGGGCCGCAAGGTAGCCCGAACGGAGAAGACCCGGGCGTGTAAGCCGCTCGGGGACAGCTTGGACAAGAAGTTAGAGGGAGACTCGGATAGACAATGAGACTCGGTTAACAATTGTAAAGACCCGTGGCCCTGACCTCCTATATAAAGGCAGACCCGGGGCGACTTAGAGATGAGGTTATCGAGAACTAGGTCAAGCTTTAGCTCCCTTGTAATCGATACAACAAGCAATACAAGAACAAGCATGACGTAGGCTATCACCTCGACTTGAGGGGCCGGACCTGGGTAAACTCGTGTCCTTCATCCCAATCAACCCCTTCGAGTCCATCACGTTAGCGATGGCCTCGAATCCAAGTCCGTTCACCCGGACATCTGTCGTGATAAACCCACGACAAGTATAGTTTGGGACCTTGCGAGGGACCTTGAATCCTTTGGCAAACGTTCGTTCCGTAAAGCCGGCGCGAAGCACGGCCCTCCCACGGCCCTGGTGGTTACTCCTGCTCCTACCGAGATGGAAGGTGCCGGTTCTTGATGAGCCGCCGCCGCCTCGCACTATCCCCTTGCCAGGTCCACCAGAGCCTGAGCATACAGAACAGCCTGATCGTCTCGCGGCAGGTTTCGTTGTCGGTCACTGCTAGAAACCTCTGGTGACTCATAACACCGGCTCAAGATGCGGCTGGGGATGGGGGTTGAGTGCACACGACTCCGGCTATAGGTGTACTTCTCCTCCTGGGCCATCGTCGTTTGCAGTTATCCAATAGCGTTCCTCACCTCTTCTGCGAAGGGCGCCTCGTCCGGGATAGAAATCGTACCGAGCTGAGTTGCCACTCCCACCATGTTCTCTGCCGGGTTTGAATAGTGACCCGCTGGCATTGGGAAAGCCATTGGTGAGGGCTGGTTCCGTCGGGGCGGGTTAGGGCACTGCTGTCGAGCCGCTGGCTGACTCTCTGATGCTTCTGCGGTCCGTCCTGCTCCCGGCGTGTTAAAAAGATTCCTGGCCTCGAACTGTTCTGTCAAGCCAGACTGATGTCTCATCTGCTGAACCGCCGCCGCGGATTGCTGCTCTAGCTCAAGGCGGAAAGCGTTCGCTTAAGGTGTTCTGCCTCTGCATCCATCTGGGCCTTCAGCACGCTGATCGCTTGCTGGACTTCGGTCATCTGGTCCTTTATCCTTTAATCTCTGTGTTCCGGGCGGCTTGATTCTCTAGCGTGACCTCAATTGCCATCAGGGTTGTGAGCTCATTCATCAGATCCAGGAGAACTTGAGCCGACGGAGGGTCAGCCCCCGACCCGGCTGCCCCAGCGGCTGTACTACTCGTGCCTCGTGCTGAACCCGTCATGAAGACGGACGCATGCATCGGCGGCCCATAGTCCTCTGACTCATGACACTCCAACTCGGGGTAAAGCTAGTTGTAGCCCCCGAGCCTGCCATTGTGAAGCGGGTAGATTAATTCCGTCCCTCGGCTCGAAGATTCATCCTCCGAATAAACGAGAGTTTCCTATGACATGGACCCCTCTAGATCCGTGCCTTGAGTAAAACCGACGAAGACATGCTTCCTGCCTGGGTTAACACGAGAAGGTTGCATGCGTCGAGCAGGTTGTGTGCGCCGAGCCGGCTTGACGATGTTGGTGCAGACGTCCATCCCGGGTGTAGATCCGCCAACCTTGCCGATGAAAGCATGGATCCCACCGATGGGGACTCGGAAGCCATATTTGACAGAGTCGGCCTCGGGGCCCCAGAAGGCGTCGTCGTTGTAGAGCCGGCTGTGACGACTCTTGTTCATCCTGCCAACAACGTATCCCTCGATCCTGGAAGAGAGCCCTTTGAGAACTCAACACCACCGAGTGCAAGCCCCATGGTGGGCGCCAACTGTCGTGGTTTTATCACGGCAGATGTCCAAGGACTTATGTTCGAGGCCATCGCTAAGGTGATGGACTCAAAGGGGTTGGTTGGGACGAAGGACACGAGTTTACTCAGGTTTGACCCCTCGAGAGGAGGTAAAAGTCTTCGTCCTGCTTGTGTTGTATTGACTAGAGTATCGATTACAAGGGAGCGGATTTGCTTGACCTAGTTCTCGATTGATTAGTTTCTGTCTAAGTCGCCCCGAGTCTCTGCCTTTATATAGGAGGCCAACACCACGGGTTACAAGTCTCATACCGACTCTTACAACGTACCCGACTCTATCTCTATGTCACCTTGCCTTCTCGGGCAAGCCGTCTCGGACGGATTAACCGCCCGAGTCTTCATGCCTTCTTTGTCTGGGCCTCGCCTAAGCCCATCTTGGTAAACCGCCATATGCCTAGGCTTACCTCTCCAGGTCCATCTGCCTTGGTCTGGCTTATGAGCCGCCAGGTTTAACCCAGCCCCACCTGGGCGGGTCTCACCACGGGGTTATATCCCCAACATTTGGCCCGAGGATGATTTGAGTTTGCTCATGTCAATCGTCTATTTTACTTGGCGGCGAGTCTCACACTTCATCACCTGAAACTAAGAAATGTAACCCGACGTGACGTCACATTGGCTATGCCAAAAATATTCCCTCATGACCACAACGAATCTTTCATCATCAAACCAATGGCCCAAAAATCGAGACATCCATCTCGGTCGGTCAGTTTCGGTCGCCTAGATTCCCACGCCCGTTTCCTCTTTCCAACCTCTTAAATAGGACCGCGAATAGTTCTTCTCATTTCCTCCGCCACCTGGACCTCTTCTTCTTCCTCTCGACGCCGTCGCTCGAGGTTTTTTGTTTTATTTTTTCATTTTTTGTTTGGTTTTGTTATTTCTTCTTATTCTTCTTTTTTCTTAAATTTCACTCGATTTCCACCCTACATTTTTTGCATGTGTCAAAAACATTTTTTAAATACACATTTTGCATTTATGCAATGCAAATTTAACATTCTTGGCATACAAGGTTATCATTTTTTCTATACACGAATTTTAACATTTTTAAATTCATGATTAACATTTTTTAAATACAAGATTAATTCTTTTAACAAATGATCAACATTTTTTATGTACACATTTAATATTTTTCAAATGCTTGCCTGACATTTCTCAAATTGTTATTCAACATTTTGTCAAATGCTTGATTAACATTTTTATATACACGGTCAACACGTTCAGCATTTTTCTATAAACATCAAAAACCCTCAAATGCTTGGTTAGCATTTGTTAAATTTTGAAATGCTTGATTAACCTTTTTAGATGACTAGCTCAATATTTTTTTCGAATGTTTGATTAATTTTTTTGCATACATGATGAAAAATCTTCATTTTTCTTAATACATGGTCAACATTTTTTCTATAAACTTTTAAAATTTTCAAAATACTTAATTATTTTTCAAATACATCCCCAAGTTTGATCAACGATAATTCTAATCACTTTTTCTAGCATCCTCATATATCACATACAATAGTTTATTTCTCATAAAACTACTAATGATCAAGTAGCATGCTAATCACCTTTTAAAGTATATGTCGTAAACATTTTTAAAAGCTTAACAAACTATAATTTCAGTCATTAAAAATTGCAATTCAACATATTCTTAGAAATTGTCTTTGTAAAACAATTCGGTTTAGCTAATTCCACAACTCAACTACCATATAGCCTTCCATGATTGCTGACACTCAAAACATATTTTTACAAAAAAAAACATAGTTTCAGCCAGACCAAGAGGAATATGGGGGTTTGATATTTCAACTCCCAACCTAATTATCTCAGAGATAATGTCAACACTAATAACTCATGATCACCTACATCCAACTGGATATATATACCCGGATCTTTGACCATGATGCTTTCCAAGTAAAGAATAATTGAGGTCGGAAAAAGAATACATAATGTTGACTCTTGCAAAAATTAAAATTAAAATAAAGACTAAACATTACAAGATAGGCCCTTCACATTGTGAAGCAGAAGTTTTCATGCCCTTTTGATTTTAGAATGTGCAAACTCTTAATTTCAAGAACGTAGCTTGGGCCTTGCTTGACCACTTGGCAAACTCTCTTTTTTGAGGCGATGGTGGTTGGATCTAGTGGTGCATGGTTGCCCCTCACTTGGGCCTTGCATGACTATTGGCTTGCTCCAACCTAGGCCCAATAGAAATCTGTCTACTTTAGTGCCAAATCACTAATGAAGAGTACGCCTTTCAAAGATCACTCCCACCTCCCAGATTATGACAAGAGGCACACTGCATTTGTGTCACTTGACGCAACCTGCGTTCTTCTTTTTTTCGTAGATCCGTATTTTTAAACACGTGACGGTGGCTGAGAATGCGCAAAGTGGCGGCGTTTGGGGAATGACCGTTGGGAAGCTCCCGAAGGAGCGTTCGCCAAGTAGTTGCTCTCATTTTAGTGCTAAGTTATTGTTTCCACCACAGGCCAGCCCCGCTGCTTCTGAGATGCTTGGACCAGCTCAAAAATAAAAACGATTTCAGGTATATGGAGTTTCAACAAACGCCCGAGCTAATTCTCAAAAAGAAAAAAACAGAGTAGCTAATTTTGAAAAAATGCACCAGCTCATGCTTTTTTATTTTATTTGGACTTTACTCCCTGGACAACACCGAGCACATAAAAAGTTCATATTTAATGCGCAGACAAGCATTGCCACAACAAGTCTTGGGTCATAGCATCACCACAAGCTCTCTCCTATATGTACGTACTACCCCTTCTTGACCCGAGCACACCGGAAAGGATCATGATTTCTCATGCATACACACTTTCACACCTTTTTGGTACACTAAGCTGGAGTACATCTATACATGTGAACCTGGAGATGATGAACTGAAGATTGAGATATATAGTTTCAGTAAACAAATATGAGATATGAATAGGAGGCATAGGGAAATAAACAAATACAAGGTGGGTTCACTTCATAACCGGAAGAAGCCCTTGTCTTGCACCTGTGGTGCCTGGTTCGTGCATGACGGTGCTATATTGAATGGCCTGGGCGATTGTTATGTGGTTCTATGCAACAAATGTAGCAGGTAGTCGAGGCACAACTGTATAAAGATGCATTGTGCATGTGGCAGAGACATGTCTGTCTTGTACTGCTCTGAGATATTGCTCCCCTCTGCTCCGATTACTGATGGTTGATGCAGGCCTCTCGGTGGGCTTGTGCGCGTTTCGTGCATTAGTCACTCTTCTCTAATGTGCCTTTCCTGGCTGGTTGCTTGGACCTCTTCTTTTGGGCCTCGTTGGTCGGTACTAGAGGATATTCGATGGAGAGGCAAAGTCAGCACGTGGACAGGCGGTGGAGCTCTTCTCGTCGGCTTCCAGTTTCAATTGATGAGCCAGCCTAAAAAAAGTTTCAGTTGATCAGCGACCCTGCTGTTATTTCAGTTAAAAAGTGATGTTAGAGCATATTTATCTGCGATCCTACATTTAATAATCATATTAATTTTATTGTTTTCATTTCTATATGTACATCAATTTAATAATATTTTTGTTGCTATTTGTTTTACATTTACTGTTCATGGTGGGTCCAATGCATTTGGAGAAGCCACAATTTTTACGATTAAATGTTGAAACAGTACTACCATATAATCCCTACTGGGTTGTCCATGATGTGTTCAATTGGCACTTGGCAGTAATTCATTAGTACTCACTAGTTATTGCTGAGGAAACGAAAAACTCGGCAAAGGCCAGTTAAAACTCCGTAAAGACTTTTCTGTAATAGCTGCCGGCAAAGATTACTTGTCGTACACCGCAATGGCAAAGTGGACTTGCAGTGTTCCTTCTACGAGGGACTCGGCAATCATGTTGCCAAGGTCCACAAGTGACAACTCAACACAACAAATCTTCTTGAAAGCAAGTATAATAAGATGACGTGGACGGACTGTAAGACTAAAAATAATAAAATAATTTTCATTTACATCTAGCTATTGTATTTGTCGACTATAAGATTGACTATAGATGACATGACACAATTATAGCCAGCAGCTCACTATACTATTAACCATGCTCTGACGGACAGCGGACACGACCCATGCTACGTGGCACCGGCCTTTGCTGAGTTCCTCATACTACGTGGCATTAGACATGTAAGAACAGTCACCTGTCCATTGTCTCGAGGCCAGGAGTTTTCCTAAGAGCCACGGCTTGGAAAATTCACCTTAGTTCGTTGTATGTTATGCTGTTGCCGAGATTTGTCACTGTCAGCAAATGCATGCGTTGTTTGCCCAGTGCCTAGAACTTGACACATTTATACGGCACCACATACCTAGCTCGTGGCCCGTGCCTGCGATATACAGATGTCAGCGAGAAACTGGGCAAAGACTCAGCCGATTTACCAGCCTTTACTCTTTGGGTTTCAGTCAGAGGCCGAGTCGAAGGTCAACCTACCACCGTCTTGATTTCTGGGGCGACTTTGAAGGCTGCCTAGATGAAATTGTGGAGAAGAAGCAAGCTCACGAGCCTTATATACTTGCATATTTTTTTCTAGAATTTTTTTTGAAACCAAGTTTGAATTTTGATTTTTTTTTTTAAATAAAGGGCTCCATGAAGGCCGAGCTCCAAAAGGCCCTACTGAAAAGAAGACGCCTACATGCTTAGATAATATAGTTTTCACTTTCATATTTTACCAATGCAATGTAAGGCTGCTATTTTATTGTATAATGTAAGTAGGTGTGCCATTGTACAGTATGGGCACCTCTACAACAATATGTGCACACTCATGGTTGCGGTGGCCTCCACGCGCTATTCTTGCGGTTCGGGATCCATGCATGCAGTTGTGCCACGCGAGTCGCCATCATGCGACTGAAATGACTAGCGCAAATCACCCACTAACACGTGCGACACTATTCCCATCCGACTGGCCCATATATAAATCTGGTCCGACGCACAACTTTTTTTAACTATGTCTTCTCCAACCTTTCAATCTTCTCACAACCCCAATAACCATCCCACGCAACGACCACATATATAAGGGAGGTTGAGGCTTCTACAATGACGATCTTGGGGTGAACATTTATGAGCATTTCACGAAGGAGTTCACGTTGATGTCACACAATACCACCGACCTCACAGTGATGCACACGAATGCGGCGGAGTGGGTGCAATGCACCATTGCCACGTTCAAGCGGATCCTGAGCGAGGACACACGTGTGTACCGGGCTCGACCTTAGGTGAGTCCGGACGTGTCCCGACTATGATCCAAAGGTAATCATCGCCAAGCTATGCTTGGGCCAGCATGTCCTTATCTATCACGACTATGGGGTGACGAGACCTTGTGAAAATAAAGCAATACAACATCCTCAACAGCAGGAAGCAGCATGACTCACTTGTTTACCACGCCGCGGACTTCATCGACCGATCCAACGCCGTAATGAAAGATACATCGATAAGCATTGCAGGCGCAAAATCTGGGAGGAAAGATTGAGCCCATAACCCCTCACGTACGCGACCAAGGATGCGTATACTAGTTATGACATGTATATGCATATCGTTGACATGAGAATATATCCCCTTCCCCTTGACCCTCAGGTGTCGCGCTACAACAGCTGCAACACTGCAATTGTGCAAAGAGGTCGTAGATGATGATCGGTATTATGCATGCTTAGCTAGTCTCTACATTATATTACAAATAATTTGTTTAATTGAGAAACAATGAACCTTTGTTTCTTATTAGTTTACTATTTTCAAGTTTTAAATACTTCACACGATTAGTCTGAATGAGCCATCAGCTTTCAATCGCACACGATTGACCACAAAATTATGTCTCGCAGAATCACATTCATTTTTTTCAGCACAACCATGTGCTATGCAGAACAAACAATTCATTTTGCTAATACTAGTGCAATATTTCATTTCATCGTACACAGTTCTTCTTTGAGGAGAACCATGTGCAAATAATGGCACATATTTTTTCATTCCCTAAGTGCGCGATATGTTGGCCATCACACATATTTCATTTTCACACGGCTTTATTTTTGTCAGATGTGTGATGGCCTTCATCGCACATATGCTAGGGTGCACAATAGGTGTCTTAATAGCACTGATCAGCATTAGTTTAATATAATGTGGGTCCTTCATAGTTTAATGGGTTTTATAAAATAGTTTTAACAGACTGTCTTGTGAACACAGCCTCTGTTGTTTCCGCTACTATAGGCTAACGATTCGAGTTGTAAGTTTGTTGAGTCTAACTTCTTACGCTGAGACACACGTTATATAGGATCCCTGTATATTTGAAGTGTTTCCGAAATAAATAGTAACATCTACCAGGATGTTTATTGTTTGCATTATATATACCACTAGTAACATGTCAAGCTCTATTTGCATTTCACAAGTCATTTTCGTACATTTCTCTGCTCCACCAATTGTAAGGCAAAATAATGCAAGAAATACAAAAGAGACAAACCCTAGCTTAAGAATAGAAGACATCAGAATAAGACCGCCTAGCGTGAAAACAACAACTGCTAATGGACATTGTGTTTCTTCCGCTAGGCAGAGGTCTGTATGTGCTTGCAGCATGATTCATACATGTGTTGCATAGGCAACAGTGAGACATGTGTGCCTTTGTCGTACATCTGCCTGTACAACACGTACGAAGTCTGTGGGGAATTCTGCTCCTATTTTCACCTCTGTAACTTTGGTGAATTGAACTAAGAACTGCGAGATATGTATTTCCATTGTAGCTGGATAGTTCTGAGAAGTGAGAAAAGAAGAATGAGAGAGAGAGAGAGAGTCTGAATGGGAGATGCTGTGCTTCGCTGCGAGCACCTGGTTGTCGAATGCCGCGTCAACCTATCGCCGGACATTCAGCTAATCGTCACCGGCATCAACGGTCAGCTTATCACGCTAGAGGCCATCGCTGCCCAACGTTTCCAAACACGACACATGGGAAGTTGAAGTAGTTAACGTTGACCCGGTCTACGGGAGATTCTTTAACGGCAGCAGTGCAGCACACAGCAGCCTTGCGCCCATTGACGTGCGAACTCATGAACGCACTCACGTCGGTACTCATGCTGATAGGCTCGTGGCCTCATGGGACACGCCCATCCCCTTCACATTCTTCTATTGTCGTTAACAGAGGCCCGACAACCATACAAGATTGCTGTCCGGCATGTAATTACTGACCGAGGTGTAATTGTTGACGTCGAAGGTTGGCTTGGTTAGCCCATTCTGTTGAAAGACGTTGCCAGTCACGTTCCTGTCTGAAAAATGATGTCTCCCTTATTGCGAAGCCTACAATAGTCATTGTTTTGAGTGGCATATATTTTTGAACTTATGCGGAAAAATTGTCCACGTGTCGTGGTTTTTTTTTCTAATATATGATGAACATGATTTCGATGTGTGAACATTTTTCTAAGCGTGATCACCATTTACTGAATGGTATGACACTTTTTAACATTGCCTAATAAAAAATTAACTTTCCTGGCTATTTTTGAATTGGTGATGGTCATTTTTAAAAAATGAATAAATATCTTTCTTTGAAATATATGGATGTAAATACATTTGTTTGTCAGATGTATCTTCACCATATGATAGAATAGGACACATTGGTTGTAAATACACCCGGTTGCAGGATTTTTTTCCATTTGTGAAAATACCAATGTTTTAAATAACGGGCTATGTAAAATAGCGGCGGGCCTCCAAATCAGGTATAGCGGAGCTATAGCAAGCTATAGCGGCTTATTTGTATATGATACCATTTAGTGGCAAACTAGTGAAAAGGCTATAGCAAAGCTATAGCGAGACTATAGCCGGCTATTTAAAACTATGGTAAATACACCCAGTTGCGTCTAACTGTTTTATTGTTGTAACATGTGTGGTTTCATCCTCGCACATATGCCGGGGTGTGCGATAGGTGTGTCTTAATAGCAGCGCCGCGGGTTCTGAGATTTTAGGGCCCAGGGCGAGAGTAGAGCTCAGGGGCCCTTAGAGCGTGCCCTCGGGACTGATTTCCTAGCCGTATTTCCTGCTTCCTATTTGACCCCAAAGGTCAATCCTGCGTCCAACATCCAATGAATTTTCTTTACTTACTAGGAGGCTGAATTGGAAGTAATATCACGTCTAGTGGATCTTTTAGAGAAAAATAAATTAACCATAACTAGTCATCAAACCCTTGCGTCTGTCTGCACGGGCTAGCATGTTTTTCCTATCCAACGTGATGTGTACTTTGATTGATATTCATTTTCCTATCGTGTATGAGCAGTTCACCAAGGAGTTCACGGTGATGTCACACAATGCCACTAACCTCACAGTGATGCACACTAACGTGCCGAAGTGGGTGCAATGCACCTTGGCCACGTTCAAGCGGATGCTGAGCGAGGACACACGTGTATATGGGGCTCGACCTCAGGTAAGTCCGGACGTGTCCCGATTATGATCAAAAGGTAATCGTCGCCAAGCTATGCTTGGGTCAGCATGTCCTCATCTATCACAACTACAGGGTCACGAGAACTTGTGAAAATAAAGCAATACAACATCCTCAGCAGCAGGAAGCAGCATGACTCACTAGTTTACCTCGCCGCTGACTTCATCGACCGATCCAGCGCCGGCATGACAGATGCATCGACAAGCATCGCCGGCGCAAGATAGATTTGGGAGGAAAGATTGAGTCCACAACACCTCACGTACGCCACCAAGGATGCGTATACTAGTTACGACATGTACATGCATATCATTGACATGAGAATGTGTCCCCTTCCCCTTGACCCTGAGGTGTCGCGCTACAACAGCTGCAACAGACTGTTGCCAGGTCGATAGCCCCCCTCCTCTCGCGATCGTGTCGCCCTCCCCCCCCCCCCCCCCCCCCCCGCGGGCGATCGGCCGTGCGACCTCCCTCCTCCCTCCAGGCCCTCCCTCCCTCCCTCCTTCCTGCCTCCGTCGCCGGCGCCCGTGGCCGGTTTGGCCCCAGGGCTGCTGGTGGCGGCGGCCTCCCTGCCCTTCCTCTCCCGGTTGCTCTCCGACGGGGGCGGAGCTGCACTTAGGCGGCAGCGGTCTGGTGTGGTGGTGGGATTCCATGGTGCGACGCAGGCGAGCGGATGGGCGGCGGCATAATCTGGCGACGCCCACTAGGCCTAGATCTGGGCCTAGGCGGACCGGCGGCGGGGATGGTCTCCGATGTGGCTTCCGGGAGGCGCGGGAGACGCGATGAGCGGCTGGGTGCTGGCGGCGCCGACGCCGGCCTGCTGCAACGTGGCCGGCGGGGCTTAACGGGCCCGCTCTGGCCTGGCTGGGCCAGGGGTGGCCCGGCATGGCCCGCTGCCGTGTCCGGTCGGCGACCGCGACAGTCCCGGAGCCACAGGCCTCCCGCACGACAGCGGTGGATGTTGTTCCCTCCCGCTCGGCTTCGGGGATGCTGCTCCCATCGTGGTGCGCTTCTCTCCGGTCCTCTTGGCCTCGTGGTGGTGTTCGTAGTGAGGCGACGTGGGTGAAGGCGCTACTGCGTTGGCGCATGGTGGTGGGCGGCGGTTTTGCGGGTCGGCTCCGTCCGGTTGGGCGGCTCGGTTTGGAGGGGTATCCATCCCCCACCTCCCTCCGCGTGCCGGGGGAAACCCTAGGACTCATCCGGGCAGCAACGTCGTCGGCATCACATTCCTTCTTGGAGGTTCTCCTTCGTACGCGATGGTTTGGAGCCTCGGATTGTGGTGGTTTGTTTCCAGTGGGCGCCGCGGTGGTGGGTCTTCTACGCTTTGCCGAACTGTCGTGGTTGGCATTTGTTTTTTCTTCTTTTTTTCTTTGGCTTGTTGTGCTGCTCGCCTCAGCCATCTATCTACTCATTGTTGTTTGCTTTGGAATACAAAGCCGGGGTAACCCTTTTTCGGATAACAGCTGCAACAATGGCAAGCGTGCAAAGAGGTCGTAGATGATGATCGGTATAATGCAAGCTTAGCTAGTCTCTATGTTATATTATAAATATTTTGTTTAATTCAGAACCAACGAACCTTTGTTTCTTTTTAGTTTAATGTTTTCATGTTCTAAATATTTCACACGATTAGTCTGAAATGAGCCATCAGTTTTCAGTCGCACACAATCGACCAAAAAAATTATGTGTCAGATTTCACAGAATCAAATTCAATTTTTTCAGCACAACCGTGTGCTATACATCACACACAATTCATTTTGCCAATACGTGTGCAATATTTCATTTCATCGTAGATAGTTCTTCTCGAACTATGTGCACATAATGGCACATAGTTTTTCATTCTCAAAGTGCGCGATGTGTTGGCCATGACACATATTTCAACTTTAGGCACGCAGCTTTATTTTTGTAAGATGTGTGATGGCCTTCATCGCACATATGCTACTAGTTTAATGTAATGTGGGTCCTTAGTAATTTAATGGGCTTTATAAAATACTTTTAAGAGACTATGTTTTGAACACATCGTCTGTTGTTGCCACCACTCTAGTCTAACCATTCGAGCTTTTAGCGTGTTCAGTCTAACTGTCTACACTGTCAGTGTGGGAGACAGAGACTATATAGGATGCTTGTGTATTTGAAGTGTTTCCGAAATAAATATTCACATCTACCAAGATGTGTCTTGTTTACAATATATATGCCACTAGTAACATGTCAAGCTCCATTCACTTGTCACAAGTCATTTTCATACGTTTTCTGTTACACCAACTGTTAGGCAAAATAATGCAGGAAAAAAAAAGAGAAACCCTAGCTTAAGAATAGAAGACATCGGGATAAAACTGCCTAGTGTGAAAACAACACCGGGTAATGGACACTGTGTTTCTTCCGCTAGCCAAAGGTCTGTATCTGCCTACAGCAGGATTCATACCCGTGTAGCATGAACAACAGTGAGACGTCTGCACATTTGCTGGAGAAGCGCATCTACAACATGTATGACATCTGTCATGGACTCTGCTCCTATTTTCACCACTCGTAACCTCGGTGAGTTCAACTAAGAGGTACAAGTTGTGTAATTCCATCGTGTGATTTTCGCTCTCTTGTAACGGATAGTCTCGAAAAGTGAGAAACGAAGAGTGGGAGAGAGACACAGTCTGACCGATGTAGAAAACCTAGCTTAAGCGTATGCCGTGATGCAAGGACGCGTACATGTTAAATAGGCAACTGCCGTGAGTTACAAGGTTTAGCTGAAGCCATCGAGAGATACAGTAGAGATACGCGGGAGGTTAGGAGAGATATCTACACCAGATCTAATCCTAGCTATCCTAACAGAATACAACAGAAGATACATTGTTTAACACTCTTCCTCAATAACAACTATCTAAGTTGAGATTGTGTCGAAATGCCTCCAACTGCTTCAGAGTAAGCGGTTTAATAAAGCCATCTGCAACTTGATCACCGGTTGGTATAAATCTGATATTTAATAACTTATCTACCACCCGTTCACGAACAAAGTGATAGTCAATCTCAATGTGCTTTGTCCTAGCATGAAAAATAGGATTAGCAGACAAATATGTGGCACCAAGATTGTCATACCAAAGCGATGCCGCTCTCGGATGTCGTACCCTTAGTTCAGTCAACAAGTTCTGGACCCAGATAATCTTAGCGGTAGCATTGGCAAGAGACTTATATTCAGCTTTTGTGCTTGACCTGGATACAGTAGGCTGCTTACGAGCACTCCAGGAAACTAGGTTACATTCTAGGAAAACTGCAAAGCCTCCTTTTGATCTCCTATCATCAGGACACCCTACCCAATCTGCATCTGAAAAGGCACTTACAAGCATTGAATCTGACTTGCTAATCTTGAATCCATGACTACTTCTTCCCTATAGGTACCTAAGTATCCTTTTTACTGCTGTCCAATGAACACTCGTAGGAGCATGTAGGAACTGACACACCTTATTTACTGAATAAGAAATATCTGGTCGAGTTAACGTTAAGTACTGTAATGCTCCTACAACACTCCTATATTTGGTGGAGTCCTCTGTTCCAAGTACATCTCCACCATGGAGGGACAATTTCTCATTGGTAGATAAAGGTGTGGAGGAAGGCTTACATCCCTTCATACCTATTTGCTGGAGTATTTCTTGCACATACTTTCCTTGGGATAGCACAATCCCACTAGGTATCTTTGTCACCTCAATTCCAAGGAAAAAATGAAGACTGCCAAGATCCTTAAGTGCAAAGTCCTTGCTTAAGTCCTTAAGGAGTGCCTCAACTGCTTGAGAAGATGAGCTTGTGACAACTATATCATCAACATAAATGAGCATAAAAATAGTTATCCCATGCTTGTGATAAAAGAAGAGTGATGTATCACCCTTGGATGGAACAAACCCTAGAGATTGTAACTTGGAAGATAAGCGAGAATACCAAGCTCTAGGTGTCTGTTTCAACCCATATAATGCTTGATCAAGCTTGCACACATGACGTGGTGAGTGTGAATTTTCATACCCGGGAGGCTGTCTCATAAATACTTCCTCTTCCAGAACACCGTGTAAGAAAGCATTCTTCACATCTAGCTGTCGCATGCACCAACCAAGAGACACTACAACTGAAAGAATCAACCAAATGGTGGCAGCCTTAACAACAGGACTGAAGGTGTCCTAATAGTCCAATCCAGAGCGCTGCTTAAAGCCCTTAGCAACCAGACGTGCCTTGTACCTGTCAACAATGCCATCAGACTTCCTTTTAATTTTATAAACCCACTTACAGTCAATGATGTTTTTGCCCTGCGCTAGAGGAACAAGATGCCACGTCTTGTTCTTGATGAGAGCAGAGTATTCTTCATCCATTGCCGCTTTCCACTGAGGATCACCAAGAGCTTCACCAAGACTGGGCGCATCACCTGTAGCATAAAACGAACCCCAACGAATACAGCCGTCGGTATATACCTTTCGTTTAACACCACCACCTTGTGAGCGTGTATGCGCCCGAGCAGGTGGAGGCAAAACTTGGCGTGACATATGTTGTTGGAACCGATTTGATGATGAGGAGACTGCAGAACCAGAATCAGGCGAATAGTTACTGATGAACTCCTGAAGCATCTCATGTGGAGACGAAGAGTCGTCGTCGGAGTCAGCGTTGGCTTCTTCTCCCTGGCCAGAGGCTCCAACTGGAGAGGACAAGCGACTGGTGGGCGAAGCAGCCTCTCCTGGGCCACCCTCCACCAAGGGTCCCGATGTGGAGACCGGCCGATCGCGCGGCGTGGGAGGCGACCCGCCTGGCTGGTGAGAGGCCCCATCCAAGTGGGCCCGCGCCTCGGGTCCGGAGGCGGAGACCGCCCGACCGCATGCAGCCACGGTCAGCCCGCCGGATGGCGCACCCGTGATTTGCCTGGCCAGCGAATCAGAGCGCTCGAGCGGGAATCCCGCTGGAGATGCGCCTGCAGCACCTGACGCGGTTGGCGTGCCGGATCCTGACGTGATCCTGGCCCGATCTGCTGCGGAGGGGGAGGCCGGATTTTCTGTGGATTCTGCGGTATCTACTGCTGACATAAAATCATGCATGTTGTCACCAATATCTGCATTGTTATCCTGCACACTATCAGCTGGAGATTGATCAAGGTTAGTATTATGAGACATTGACATGCGGTCATCCGCAGTATCTACTCCCCTAGAGAAGAATTGTGGCGATGGAAGGAGGTGAGATGGAAGTAGAACAGGTTCTCGACGCAGTTGGGCACCGGCATTGGGGTGAAGTTGAGCAAAAGGAAAAACTTGTTCATCAAACACAACATCACGCGATATGTAGATATGGCCGGATGTAACGTCAAGACATTTGTAACCTTTGTGCATGTTGCTATACCCCAAGAAAACACATTGTTTAGATCGAAACTCAAGCTTGTGTTTGTTGAAAGGGCGCAGGTTTGGCCAAACTGCACAACCAGAGATACGAAGGAAAGTGTAGTTAGGCTTGACACCAAAAAGAAGTTCAAGTGGTGTTTGGTTGTTGATCACCCTACTTGGGACATGATTAATAAGATACACAACAATGAGGAAAGCCTCATCCCAAAATTTCAAAGGCATGAAAGCATGAGCTAAAAGTGACAAACCAACTTCGACAATATGCCTATGTTTACGTTTGGCGGAACCATTCTGTTGATGAGCATGCGGGCAGGAGACATGATAGGTGATGCCAATACGTTCAAAAAACGAATTGAGTTTTTCATATTCACCACCCCAATCAGTTTGCATGGCAAGGATCTTACGATCAAATAAGCGTTCAACATGTTGTTCAAAAAGGTGGAATTTTCCAAATACACCAGATTTATTTTTGAGTAAATAGATCCAACTAAACTTGCCGAAATCATGAATAAAACTGACATAATATTTTTGTCTGCCTACAAAAACGGGTCCAAGACCCCACACATCGGAAAAACGAGCTCTAAAGGAGCTTTTGATGCACTAGTTGAGCGAGAATAAGGAAGTTGATGGCTTTTAGCCATTTGCCATGAATCACAAACTAACGGGTGATCCTTTTTATTGGAAACTGGAAGACAAAAATCGCGAAGAATTTTCCGAACTACCGGTAAGGGAGGATGACCTAAGTGCTTATGCCATCTTGAAGTAGATGGTTTGACCACACCGAGTGCTTGGTGTTGAGGAACGTCATGGCAGCCAGAGACCGGAAAGAGACGGTCCTTACTCTTGCTTTGAAGAATGGTTCTTTGAAGAATGGTTCTTCGAGTTGCCCGATCCTTAACAAAAACAATTTAAGGGTAAACTTCCAGAAAGGTGTGATTATTTTTGATAAGTTGATAGGCAGAGAGTAAGCTCTTGTCAGCGTCAGGAGCATGAAGAATATTTTTTAGATCTAGGGAACCATGGGGGTAGACAAAACGAAGTGACCAACATGAGCAATGTTCATACCTTGACCACTCGCGGTGTGGATTTGTTCCGTGCCGGTGTAGCGGTCACGAACAACAAGCTTCTCTAGATCACCAGTCACGTGATATGTTGCGCCGGTGTCGAGATACCAGTTGGTATCAACGCCATAGGACTGGGCAGCATTGGCGGATCGGTTTCCACCTCCACCTCCACCGCCCGCAGGGTTGCGGACGTTGTTGTTGTAGCTGCAGTCATAGCGCTTCCTGCAGCGCCACGCACCATGCCCACTCTCCTTGCAGATTTGACAGTTCTCGCTGTTGCGGTCACCACGGTCACCGCGATCACCACGCCCGCCGCTGGAGCCACCACCACCACCACCACCTGAGTTGTCGGAGAAGCGGGCTCCCGTGGTGTTGTTGGTGTAGCCACGAGAGCCGGTGTTCCCGCCTCCATTGCCGTTCCCAGACTGGCCGTAGGAGCCACGACCGCCGCCCTTGGCAGCCAAGTTGGCGGTGTAGGCAATCGCTTGGGCGTTGATTCGTGCCTCCGCCGCGAGGAGCAAGGAGAAGAGCTCCCCAAGACCGATAGGCTAGTGCATCAGGCCCTGAAGGATGTGCGACACAACATTGTCCTCATCCAGGGGCTTGCCGGCGGCTGCGAGTTCGTCGGCGAGGCCCTTCATCTTGGTGAAGTATGCAGCAGCAGAAAGGTCACCTTTCCTGGTGGTGTCGATCTGCGAGCGGAGCTGGATGATGCGCGCCCGTGACTGTGACGAGAACGTCTGGAGCAGCTCCTTCCACGCCGCGGCAGCGGTCTCGCAGTTGTTAGCCTGCATGAGAACGTCACGAGACAGAGACGTAAGAAGGAAGGTGAGCAGCTGCTAGTCTTGCATCACCCAGGCAGCATGGGCAGGGTTTGGAGTGGAGACGATCTCCTTCTCCTTCTTGCCGGCAACCTCCCTTTCCAGGAGGAGTTTGGCGGCGGGTTCCTTGACAGTCCCGTCAAGATACCCTAGCATGCCGGCGGCGCGGACGTGCGGCAGCACTTGTGCCCGCCACACAAGGAAGTTTTCCCTCGTCAGCTTTTCAGTGATTGTGTGCCCGAGAGAAGCGATGGAGGGAACAGCCATGGCTACGGCGGATGAGGACATTGGCAGCTAGATGCGATGGAAGAGCCAGGCTCTGTATACCATGTAGAAAACCTAGCTTAAGCGTATGCCGTCATGCAGGGACGCGTACATGTTAAATAGGCAACTGCCGTGAGTTACAAGGTTGAGCCCAAGCCATCGAGAGATAATGGAGAGATACGCGGGAGGTTACGAGAGATATCTACACCACATCTAATCCTAGCTATCCTAATAGAATACAACAGAAGATACACTGTTTAACAACCGAGAGATGGTGTGCTCCGCTGCGAGAACCTCATTGTCGAATGCCTCGTCAGGTCATTACGGGACGTTCAGCTAATTGTCACCGGCATCCACCGCCAGCTGCCCAGCATTTCCAAAGTCGACGCATGGGTAGTTGAAGTAGTTACCGTTGATCCGGCCTCCATGAGGTTAGTGAGCGCCACCACGTACGGCCGCAGGCAGCAGCCGTGCGCCCATTCACCATCCGACGCATGAGCGCACTCACGTCGGTGCGCATGCGGACATGATGATGGCCTCGTGTGACCCCTCCATCCCCCGAACATTCTTGTATCTATACTTCTATACTTATACTAATTACGTGCTCCCTAAAAATTCTCATGTTAATCAAAAAATTAGTCGTTAATCTGGTGGTACGAAATTTTTACGGTGTAGATTAACTCATATAAATTCCCACATTAATTAGAAAAATAGAGGCCTATATCTCTCGAAAAGCAGTTTCCAAAGGCCTTATCCGGTAGATGCCACAAGATCGTGGTAGAAAAAACCTCCTCACGTAGATGGCAAATTTATTTGATCCTAATTTTATTCCATCTACCTCCCTATTTTATCTCTCTCTATCTCTCTTCTCAGAAGTACTAGAAAATATTCAAACGTCCCTTCTCCTCCCCAATCTCTCTCCACGTGAAAAACAGAACAAACCTCCAGCGTCACTCCTCCAGATGGAACATATACCATCCCTCTCCCTCCCCCATTGGAAAGAAAATCCACGATTCTATCGTCCCTTCCTTTCAATTCTTGCTCTCCCACCACATGGAAATTATCCCACCGTCCTAAAATCTTGGACATCTCCAATTTCCGAGCAAGATGCTACCCACCAGGCTACCCTTCAGATCGTCGGTTGTTCTTGGTGAACAGATCAATCCATCTAGCCAAAGTTGGTGGCAGCGGCCATGTAGATACTGCAGATGGTGGCATACTGCAAGGTCCAGCCATCGGAGCAGCTTGCCCAATTTGTTGCCCACCAAAACTGATGGAAGATCTACAATCTTGGACAATCTCCAATTTCCGAGCGAGATGCTACCCACCAGGCCAACCTTCAGATCGTCGGTTGTTCTTGGTGAGTAGATCAATCCATCAAGCCAGAGTTCGTGGCGGTGTCCATGTAGATACTGCAGATGGTGCCATACTGCAGGGTCCAGCCATCGGAGCAGCTTGCCCAATTTGTTGCCCACGGAAACTGATGGAAGATCGATCCCTATATCTGAAGTTCAAGTGTGCGATCATGTTAAAGTTACAAAGGACGTGCAAACTCAAGGCCCAGCCCGATCCACACACGGACACACCCTTGCCTCTGCACGGTTTGTTTCCTCTGATTATTGCTTCATATGTTAAATTGCTGAGTTGTATCTACATATGTCTGATTCCTCGTCACCTATTAAAACGATTATGTACCCCATCTTAACCATATCATAGTTCAGTTATGTGCATCTCAAGAATCATTGATCTCTCCAGTTTTGTCCATCTTAAAAAAATCAAACACATCAAGGTTGAAAACAACTAATATATTATGTGGTTTACTTAATTTTTCTTTAGAACAAACATCACAGCTATCTTATTTTTTATGTCAGAAACACCACCAATGTTTTCTTGAGTTTTTCTCCTTCACCGTTCTTACGACGAGAGACAGCCGCATCGGATCGCAAAGCCATGCTGCTCTATGTCAAGGTCGCTAGATCATACAGATAGCTAACTGGTTTGATTTTTCTGAGTCAATAGAATATCTTTGACCAATGAATTCAAATAGGTTTATTTTATGACTGCTAGATGATTCTAAAATGCTGGATATGGATGCGCCTGACACGTAAATTGACAAACAAGTGATGTCACCAGCGATGACATTTCCGGGGACGAGGATTATGCAGAAGCACACGCATTTTGTAAGGGGAGACAAAATAAACTACACAAAGTGCATGCAGCCAACGTCATTAGCTGTGGCCTTCACTAAATCATCATGGGTTGCCAAATCTGATACTGCAATTAGCACCAGCGTCGATGAAGATAATTATTATGTATTAATTAGATGATTGCAGGACCATGAAACCGATGGTGAGGCCGCAGTAAGCCGGGATGGAAACCAGATGATACGTCTCAGATGCATATATACAGGTTCATGCAGGTTCACATGTATGATGTCACTTCAAGGAACTAATGATTCTAATAATATTTCTCTTTCCGAAGTTTTTGATTCTCTTTGAGATGAAGGCCGTCGGCATAGGCCTGATTCCCGTCGGGATAGACCTATGCCGACGGTAGAAAGGCTGTCGGCATAGATGATATGCCGACGGCATAGCCATCGGCATAGTTCGGCGCCAACGGCGTCCGACGGTACCGCCGTCAAAAATAGGATGAAGCTATGCCGACGGTGCCAGCGTCTGTCATATGAACGTATACTGATTATTGTTTGTTTTCTTTTTATATTATTTGCAAGAGTGCCAACAACAGCCAGCAGGATGATCTATGGTTCTTGAAATTAATGCATAGAAATAAACACTTCTCATTTGAATCACGTTATCCTTCAGATCCATGGGCAGCTCTAGCCGGCAGCGGTAAAGTCGTCTCCTTCATACGCTAGGGTCTGCATGCCGTTGCGGTCGCAAGGTCTTGCATTACATGGATGGTGCACCTGAGCTTTGGAGTGCAAGTAGCTGATGTACAATATGCTTAGCTAGGAAAAACTTTACAGCACATACAAAGAGGATGTGATACCTGCAATGCTACACTAATAATAAAAGCATGATTGCAAATACAATGATTATTATAACAACATATTTTGGGTCATATATATATATACTATATAGAGTTTTCAACAAATATTCCAAAAGTATGCATGTATTCAGGACACTTGAACACTTAGTGTGTGTTTGTAAGTACAAATAATATTGACATATTAAATAATCTTTCATGTAGGTTAAAATTGCACCTATCCGGTGACACATATATACATACATAGAACAACTTATTGGCATCAGTTATTGTGAAGGAACGAGACATGGTCGTTGACATTGTTGAGGCTACTCACCGACCTGATCATCGTCACCATATATATGAAAAAGTATAATATATCTATATATTTGGTACATAGTCGACAAAAGGCTCAGCTTCATCATGTTGACCGTAATAAAAATAAACTGTAGTTGGTACATCTTAATATCTAGCCCCGTAGAAGTTAATAAGGGTATAGAATATAGGACCTCGCTAGCGATATAACAAGTAAACATATTCTATAGTATATGGCTTATAAAGAGCAATTGTTCCGGTCATAAAGTTTAGATGATGTTCTTTGATTTTTTTTTTGAGGGAAAGATTTTCTTTGATCAAAGCATGCACTTAGAAAAGTCTCAGTATTTGTATCGAAGTCCCTTAATCAGATCAACAAAGAACAATAGTTGTTTCTTGGAACAAGAAAAATAATGCAGGCAATATCATAATTCCATTGTACTTTACCAACGGGAAGTTCATCTTGGAGCTACAATACCGTGTAATTTATTAATCATTATCTGTATGACGTGCACCTCCATAAATTAGCTATCTTAGTAATATTGTTTTTTTAGCTGGTATGCTTCCAAGCTAGCAAAAGATAAAGTCATTGTAGAAATAGGCAAACAATGACGGGTTATAAGTGTACAACAACAAAATAACAACAATGAGACCAAAATCATAAAAGTGTTTATAAGTATTTTATAGACTAGCCCGTGCAAATGCACGGGTTAACGACTAGTTGTAGATAATCAGAGTGCCGACCACCATAAAGCATTCGTCTATTGATATCTTTTCCTGGCCCATTTTTAAATGTGTGATGAACATTTTTAAAAATTAAGTTAATATCTTTTTTGAAATATATGGATGTAAATACACCCGCTTACGAGATGTATATTCACCACATGATAATATATGACACATTGGTGTAAATACACCCTGTTGCAGACCGTGTGTGTGTACGTATAATATAATATTTTGAGGTATAAATAGCAACAAGAAAGGAGCCAAAAAGAGGAATTAACAGAAAAAATGGGTACGCTATCTCTCAATTCCCTAGTCAGTCACTACCAGAATCAGGGTCGTTGTCGATGGCCTAAACTATGCTGACGCCCCCCGTCGGCATACGTCACACTACGTCGACCATCACGCCTCACGATCGGCGTACAAAAAACCGTCGGCGTATATGAACCTATGCCGACGGCCACCGTCGACGTACAAAGGCCGTCGGCGTAGATTCACCTATGCCTACGGTGGCCGTCGGCGTAGACACCCCATCGGCGTATCGGTAGGCCCGGCCGCTCGATGATTAACGCACATTTGATGCCATCAAAGATATGTCGACGGCCCTGATGGACACCGTCGGCATAGATTCGATGGGCCACGTCATCGATCCGCGGCAGGTGCTACATCATCGATCTGAGGAGGTGCGGATCCGGAGGCGTAGGTACGCCAACGGTTATGCCGTCGGCATACCTTTTAGGCTACGCTGATGGTGTAACCGTCGACGTATGTGCAATTTTATTCTTTATTACATCTACGCCGACGGTGTAATCGTCGGCATATATGCATTGTTTTAAAAAAAATCCCTTGTATTAAAATTTATTTTAATTAGGAAGTCTATAGTCCATGTCCATATTATATATAGTCTACACACTGTTTTTTCAACGCATCGTCTATTTAGCAGTGTGTATAGGCGCTAAAAAATCATGTTATATATAGTCTACACATAGTCTTGACGGACGACGTTGCCGCTTGCACCTGAAGAGGGGAAACGTTGGCGTCGGGTCAACACGAAGGGAATCTTATTCTAAGATGTTGCTATGGGTGACTTATCACATCCAGGTGAAAATACCCCTCGGTCAAACCCCGTCTGGTGAAAGTCAAAGAGGTAGATCCGTTTGGTCAACAGTGCGAGGGTTCGATGGAACGGGGTACTTGGGGGGTTGCCAGTGGCACCAGGTCTTGCGCTGGGCCCTCTTACACATATGGAAGTGTGGTGTCAAGTGCAATCACCCCGCATGTGTCTCCGGAGTGTGTCCCTCCTCAGGGATGTCGTTGCCGCCGTCACACGGAGTGTGGAAACCAGGTGAAAATGTCCCTCGGTCAAACCCCGTCCGGTGAAAGTCAAAGGGGTAGATCCGTCCGGTCAACAATGTCAGGGTTAGACGGGACAAGGGACCTAGAGGGGGGGTGATACGTCTCCAACATATCTATAATTTTTGATTGTTCCATGCTATTATATTATCAACTTTGGATGTTTTATATGCATGAATATGCTATTTTATATTAATTTTGGGACTAACTTATTAACTCAGTGCCGAGTGCCAGTTTCTGTTTTTTTCGTGTTTTTGACCTTTTTCATATAGGAATATCAAATGGAGTCCAAATGGAATAAAACTTTCGCCATGATTTTTTCGAGAAAATATCAAAAATACCTGAAGGAAAAAATACCGGAGAGGCGGCCCGAGGGAGCCACGAGCCTGCCAGGCGCGGCCCCACCCCTAGGTCGCGGCTAGGGGACTCGTGACCTCCTCGTGGCCCCTCTTGACTTGTTTCCGCCGACATACGGTCTTATAAATACCCAAACTTCCAGAACTAAATCTAGATCGCAAGTTCCGCCGCCGCAAGCCTCCGTAGCCACCAAAAACCAGTCGGGAGACCGATCCGGCATCCTGCCGGAGGGGAATTCATCTCCGGTGGCCATCTTCATCAACACCATTGCCTCTCCGATGATGCGTGAATAGTTCACATCAGACCTACGGGTCCATAGCTAGTAGCTAGATGGCTTCTTCTATCTCTCTGATCTTCAATACAAAGTTCTCCATGATCTTCATGGTAATCTATCCAATGTAATCTTCTTTTGTGGTGTGTTTGTTGAGATCTGATGAATTGTGAATTTATGATCATATTATCTATGAATATTATTTGAGTCAATTCTGAATTCTTATATGCATGATTTCATATCCTTGTAAGTCTCTTCGAGTTATGGGTTTCATTTGGCCAACTTGATCTATTGTTCTTGCAATGGGAGAAGTGCTTGGTTTTGGTTTCATACCGTGTGGTGTCCACACCTAGTGACAGAAGGGGTAGCGAGGCACGCATCGTGTTAGTGCCATCAAGGATAAAAATATGGGGTTTATATCATATTACATGAATATATCCCTCTACATCATGTCATCTTGCTTAAAGCGTTACTCCGTTTCTTATGAACATAATACACTAGATGCATGCTGGATAGCGGTCGATGTGTGGAGTAATAGTAGTAGATGCAGAAAGTATCGGTCTACTTGTGTGGGACGTGATGCCTATATGTATGATCATTGCCTTAGATATCGTCATGACTTTGCGCGATTCTATCAATTGCTCAACAGTAAATTGTTCACCCACCGTAATACTCGCTATCATGAGAGAAGCCTCTAGTGAACACTATGGCCCCCGGGTCTATTTTACATATTATATATTCATATTTCAATACAAAAACACCAAAAATACATTGTTGCAATTTTATTTACTTATTTACATTCACCTATTATCACTATCAGATCTCACCTTGCAAGTAGTCGTGAAGGGATTGACAACCCCTTTATCGCGTTGGGTGCAAGTTTGTTTGTGTTTGTGCAGGTTTCTATCTTGATACTCCTACTGGATTGATACCTTGTTTCTCAAACTGAGGGAAATACTTATCTCTACTTTGATGCATCATCCTTTCCTCTTCAAGGGAAAAACCAACGCAAGCTCGAGAAGTAGCAGGAAGAATTTCTGGCACCGTTGCCGGGGAGTATTCAAGTGAAGCATATCTACCAAGTACCTATCACAAACTCAGCTGTTGCTTTTACATTATTTGCCATTTGCCTCTCGTTATCCTCTTCCCCACTTCTAAAACGATTTTTCGAAAATACCTATGTTTGCTTGTGTTGCCATGTGCCTTCTATTTGCTTGCATCTTCGCTTGCTAAAAATCTATTAATATGGATCCTCATCCACTTGCTAATCTTTTCAAAAGACCATATTATGGTGAAAAATTTGCTAGTGAGTTGAGTGCACTTGACTATCTCTATGGAGTTTTGTTCGAAAATCATGAATCTGAAATTTTTGATGAAGTGTTGAAAGAAGAAAATTTTAAAGTGGTTCATGATATCTGCTTGAATGAAAAACATGATTTCCATGTTGTTAGTATGAATTCTCTGAATATCTATGATGCTAATGATATGCAAAACCACAAGCTTGGGGATGCTATGCTTGACGAAGATGATATTTTTTGTTCCCCAAGTTTTGGTGATGACCCTCATGCTATAATTGATCATGAAAAGAATGCTTTTTGTGATAGTTATATTGTAAGATTACTTCATGATGTTACTGAAAATTACTATGAGAGAGGAACATATGCTTTTACATATTGCAATAATATCAATATTCCTCTCTATGTGTTCAACGTTTTGAAGTTATGTTTGTTTTGCCTTCGTATGCTAGTTAATTCTTGTTCTCATAAATTTTTTGCTCACAAAATCCCTATGCATAGGAAGTGGGTTAGACTTAAACGTGTTTTTTGTCATTCATGATGCTCTTTTGCATATCTCAACTACTACTTTTTATGTGAGTATCATTGAAACCGTTAAGCCTAGCTAGGGGCGTTAAACGATAGCGCTTGTTGGGAGGCAACCCAATGAATAGATTTATTTTTGCTTTTTACTTTCTGTTTTGTTGAGTCCACACCATCATGATTCTGTTACGATTGTGTTTTTTATGTTTTAATTAGTATTTGTGCCAAGTAGAACCTTTATGATTAGTTTTGGTGATAGTTGTTTGATCATGCTGGAAAAAGACAGAAACTTTGTGCTCACAAAATTATTTTTCATTCCTATACAGAAAGAGCTTTTGAGTTGATTATTTTTGCTGCTGATTGATATTCAAATTTGCCTAATTTTCATTATTTTTCATAATTTTTGAGTTAGCAGAGGTACACGAAATATACATATTGCTACAAACTGTTCTGTTTTTGACAGATTCTGGTTTTTGTTGTGTTGATTGCTTATTTTGATGAAACTATGGTTAGTATCGGGGGGTACGACCCATGGAAAAATGAGAATACAGTAATATAACATAAATCTAAATGGAAATTAAAGTTTACTACAGTACACAAAAAATTTGTGGTTTATTTACTTATGCTAATGCTATCACGAGTTTCTATTTAAGTTTTGTGTTGTGAAGTTTTCAAATTTTGGGTGATGTTCTTATGGACAATGGAATAAAGAGTGGAAAGAATCTAAGATTGGGGATTCCCAAGGCATCCCAAGACAAATTCAAGGACACCAAAAAGCCTAATCTTGGGAATACCCCGGGAAGGCATCCTCTCTTTCGTCTTCAATCCATCGGTAACATTACTTGGAGCTATATTTTTATTCACCACATGATATGTGTTTTGCTTGGAGCGTCGTGTATTATAGGAGTCTTTGCTTTTTTTTTGTCACAATCATCCTTGCTGCATACCTTTTGAGAGAGACATGCACTCATCGTGAATTTGTTAGAATACTCAATGAGCTTCACTTATATCTTTTGAGTTAGGCAATTAAGCTCACATGTGCTTCACTTATATCTTTTGAGCTTGGTAATTTTGCTCCCATGTGCTTCACTTATATCTTTTGAGCTAGATAATTTTTCTCTAGTGTTTCACTTAAATCTTTGTAGAGCATGGCGGTGTCATATTTTATAGAAATAAAAACTCTTGATCTTCACTTATATCATTTTGAGAGTGCTCTCCCTAAGTAACTTGGTAATTGGCGCATGTTATGAAATTAGTCCTAAATATGATAGGCATCCAAAGAGGATATAATAAAAAAATTCATATTAAAGTGCATTGATTAGTAAGAGAAGTTTGATTCTTCGTAATTTGTTTTGAGATATGGATATGATAATATTAAAGTTATGCTAGTAGGGTGTTGTGAATCTAGAAATACTTGTGTTGAGGTTAGTGATTCCCGTAGCATGCATGTATGGTGAACCGCTATGTTAGCAAGTCGGAGCATAATTGATTTATTGATTGTCATCCTTTGTGTGGTGGTCGGGATCGCGTGATGGTTAACTCCTACCAACCCTTCCCCTAGGAGTATGCGTTTAGCACTTTGTTTCGATTACTAATAAAACTTTTGCAATAAGTATATGAGTTCTTCATGACTAATGTGAGTCCATGGTATAGATGCACGTTCACCTTTCCACCGTTGTTACCCTCTCTAGTGCCGCGCAACTTTTGCCGGTGCACAAACCCATCATATATCTTCCTCAAAACAGCCACCATACCTACCTATTATGGCATTTTCACAGCCATTCCGAGATATGTTGCCATGCAACTTCCACCGTTCCGTCTCATGACATGTGCCATCACTTTCATTCATATAGAGTCATTATTGTTCTAAGTATCAAGTTGTAAGTAAATAAAAGTGTGTTGATCATCATTATTAGAGCATTGTCCCATGTGAGGAAATAAAAGAGGCCAAAGATTCCCACCAAAAAAAGAGAGGCCAAAGAGCCCAAATGAGAGAAAAAGAGAGAAGGGACAATGCTACTATATTTTTTCACACTTGTGCTTCAAAATAGCACCATGATCTTCATGATAGAGAGTCTCTTGTTTTGTCACTTTCATACGCTAGTGGAAATTTTCATTATGTAACTTGGCTTGTATATTCCAATGATGGGCTTCCTCAAATTGCCCTAGGTCTTCGTGAGCAAGCAAGTTGGGTGTGCACCCACAAGTTTTCATTTGTGAGCTTTCATACACTTATAGCTCTAGTGCATCCATTTCATGCCAATCCCTACTCATTCACATTGATATCTATTGTTGGACATCTCCATAGCCCATTGATATGCCGAGTCGATGTGACCATCTCCTCCTTTTTGCCTCACAACCTCCACAAGACTCTATTCCACCTATAGTGCTATATCCATGGCTCACCCTCATGTATTGCGTGAGAGTTGAAAAAGTTTGAAAAAATAAAAGTGCAAAAAAAATTACTTGGCCAATAATGAGGTTGTGCATAATTTAAATTCGTTGTGTGGGGATGATGGAGCATAGCCAGACTATATGATTTTGTAGGGATAACTTTGTTTGGCCTTGTTATTTCAAAAGTTCATGATTACTTTGCTATTATACTTGAAGTATTATTGTTTTCATGTCAATATGAAACTATTGTTTTCAATCTTATGGATCTGAACATTCATGCCACAATAAAGAAGTTACATAGAACAAATATGTTAGGTAGCATTCCACATCAAAAATTCGTTCTTTATCACTTCCCTACTCGAGGACGAGCAGGAGTTAAGCTTGGGGATGCTTGATACGTCTGTAACATATCTATAATTTTTGATTTTTCCATGCTATTATATTCTCAACTTTGGATGTTTTATATGCATGAATATGCTATTTTATAATAATATTGGGACTAACTTATTAACTCAGTGCCCAGTGCCAATTTGTATTTTTTCCGTGTTTTGACCTTTTCAGATAGGAATATCAAACGGAGTCCAAATGGAATAAAACTTTCGCCGTGATTTTTTTCGGAAAATATCAAAAATATCTGAAGGAAAAAATACCAGAGAGGCGACCCTAGGTAGCCACGAGCCTACCAGCAACGGCCCCACCCCTAGGCCGCGGCTAGGAGGCTCGTGACCTCCTCGTGGCCCTCTTGACTAGTTTCCACCGCCATACGGTCTTATAAATACCCAAACTTCCAGAACTAAACCTAGATCGCAAGTTCTGCTGTTGCAAGCCTCTGTAGCCACCAAAAACCAATCGGGAGACCGTTCCGGCATCCTGTCGGAGGGGAATTCATCTTCGGTGGCCATCTTCATCAACACCATTGCCTCTCTGATGATGCGTGAGTAGTTCGCATCATACCTATGGGTCCTTAGCTAGTATCTAGATGGCTTCTTCTCTCTCCTTGATCTTCAATACAAAGTTCTTCATGATCTTCATGGTGATCTATCCGATGTAATCTTCTTTTGCGGTGTGTTTGTTGAGATCCGATCAATTGTGGATTTATGATCACATTATCTATGAATATTATTTGAGTCAATTCTGAATTCTTATATGCATGATTTCATATCCTTGTAAGTCTCTTCGAGTTATGGGTTTCGTTTGGCCAACTTGATCTATAGTTCTTGCAATGGGAGAAGTGCTTGGTTTTGGGTTCATACCGTGCGGTGTTCTCACCTAGTGACAGAAGGGGTAGCGAGGCACGCATCGTGTTGTTGCCATCAAGGGTTAAAAGATGGGGTTTATATCATATTGCACGAATCTATCCCTCTACATCATGTCATCTTGCTTAAAGCGTTACTCCGTTTCTTATGAACTTAATACACTAGATGCATGCTGGATAGCGGTCGATGTGTGGAGTAATAGTAGTAGATGCAGAAAGTATCGGTCTACTTGTCTCCGACGTGATGCCTATATGTATGATCATTGCCTTAGATATTGTCATGACTTTGCGCGATTCTATCAATAGCTCAACAGTAATTTGTTCACCCGCCATAATACTCGCTATCATGAGAGAAGCCTCTAGTGAACACTATGGCCCCCGGGTCTATTTTACATATTATGTATTCAGATTTAAATACAAAAACACCAAAAATACCTTGCTGCAATTTTATTTAATTATTTACATTCACCTATTATCACTATCAGATCTCACCTTGCAAGTAATCGTGAAGGGATTGACAACCCCTTTATCGCGTTGGGTGCAAGTTTGTTTGTGTTTGTGCAGGTTTCTTGGTGCCTCATCTTGATACTCCTACAGGATTGATACCTTGGTTCTCAAACTGAGGGAAATACTTATCTCTACTTTGCTGCATCACCCTTTCCTCTTCAAGGGAAAAACCAACGCAAGCTCGAGAAGTAGCAGGGGGCTATGCGGCTAGGTCTTGCCTTGGGCCCTCTTACATTGGGAAAATGTGGCATCAGGTCGACACCGAGGGAATCTTGCGCTGGGTTGGGTCCGGACCTTGTGCAAAGATGTTGCTATGGGCTGACCTATCACAGCCAGGTGGAAATGTCCCTCGATCAAACCCCGTCCGGTGAAAGTCAAAGGGGTAGATCCGTTCGATCAACAGTGTGAGGGTTAGACGGGATGGGAGACCTGGGGGTGGCAATGCCGCCAGGTTTTGCCGTGGGCCCTCTTACATTGGGAAAATGTGGCATCGGGTCGATACCGACGGAATCTTGCGGTGGGTTGGGCCCGGACCTTGATCCGAAGTAAACCTATGGGTTGGCCTATCACAGCCAGGTGGAAATGACCCTCGGTCAAAACCCGTACGGTGAAAGTCAATGGGTAGATCCGTCCGGTCAGTAGTGTCTAGGTTAGACGGGATGGGGGACTTGGAGGGGGGCTATGCCACCAGGTCTTGCCCTGGGCCCTCTTACGTTCGGAAACTATGGCATCGGGTCAATACCGAGGGAATCTTGTATTGGGTTGGGCCTAGACCTTGTGCTATAAGATGTTGCTATGGGCTGGCCTATCAGAGCCAAGTGAAAATGTCCCTTTGTCAAACCCCGTCCGGTGATAATCAAAGGGGTAGATCCATCCGGTCAACAGTGTTAGGGTTAGACGGGACGGGAGACCTGGAGGGGGGTTATACCGCCAGGTCTTGCCTTGGGCCCTCTTACATCGGGAAAATGTGGCATCGGGTCGACACCGAGGGAATCTTGCGCTGGATTGGGCACGAACCTTGTGCTAAGATGTTGCTATGGTGTGGCCTATCACAGCCAGGTGGGAAAATATCCCTCGGTCAAACCCCTTCCGGTGAAAGTCAAAGGGGTAGATCCGTCTGGTCAACAGTATCAGGGTTAGACGGGACGGGGGATCTTGAGGGGGGCTATGCTGTCAGGTCTTACCCTGGGCCTTCTTACATTGGGAAAATGTGGCATCGGGTCGACACTGAGGGAATCTTGCGCTGGGTTGGGCATGGACCTTGTGCTAAGATGTTGCTATGGGCTGGCCTATCACAGCCAAGTGGAAATGCTCCTCGGTGAAACCCCCTCTAGTGAGGTACCCTCTATGGAGGAGGAGGAGGAGTTTCGCGAGGAGGTTAAGCAGGAGGAGGAGGAGTTTGGGGAGGGGGAGGAGGTTGGTGGTGGCAGGGAGGAGGAGGAGGTTGGTGGTGGCAGGGAGGGCGAGGGGGTTGGCAACAACAAGGGATGGCTGCGTGCTCGAGCAAGACCCCCCCCCCCCGAACTTGATACGAAGGAGCGTAATTGGATCATTACGCCAAATGGGAAAGAGTAAGTGCCTATTAATCATATTTTAATTCTTTTGCTTGTAAACATGCTCATATTTTCTATCTTTTGTAGGGGCTGGGAGGTTCCTCCAAAAGCCCGTGTTCCGAACGGTGTCATCACTATCTTGTTGAAGGAATATTGGTCGGGGTTGTTCGTTCCAGGCCCAGTCAAGGACCCAGAGCACCGGGTTTTGGCTATGACCTGGAACCACTAAAAATTGTCTACCCATGCGGACTATCCTACACATGCTAAGGCCGTGGAAACAAATTTTTGGGTAAGTTCTCATCAGAAGCATGAGTCTTGAGTTTCGTCCATAGTTTTCCATCGAATGGTTTGGCTCATGGCTTCTTCCATTCTTTTTTTCATGAATAACTGTAGAAATACTATCGAGCTCTTGAGGAGAACAAGTCCATTGCCCAGAAAGTTGTTTCAGAGAGCTGCAAAGAAGCAGGCCCGCCAGATCTAGTACGAGGTGCGCTGCGTGGCAATCTCGCAATATTATTACAACTATCATGACATGAAGATGCCCAAGGATTTCGCACGGGAGGAGAATCTTACCTTGACTAAGGAGCAATACATGTTGGTAAGTATAACAGACTTTTCATTCCGATGTTTGTGTTAAATTCATTGTTGCGTGTCAACATGCCACTATGCCTTCATTATGTAGGCGTGTTCTGGTTGGTGTTATGGAAAAAAGAAATCGTGGGAGGCATTGGTTGATACATGGCTCGGTGATGATGAAAAGTGGGCTGCTAAAAGCATCCAAAATCGGGCTAATCGAGGAAATGACGGAACACATAGTCGGGGAAACCGGAATCATTGGGGCCACAAGAAAGTTCAGGTATATCTATGTACATGAAACATTTTTCTTCCTCTATGTATGACTAACCTCTGTTTGGTGCTGCTTGGTGGTGAAGGAGGAGAAACTGAAGCGGCCGCTCTCAGACATGGAGGCGTGGGAGCTAGCCCATGTGTGGACTAAGCCCAAGGAAGGCAAGGGCAAGTACTACGGCAACTCTGGCCAGCATCTTGAGACCTACAAGAAGGTGTATAATCTGTACAATCCTGACACACATGACCCCGTAAAAGAGGCTACGGACGACAGGGCGGTGGTCGACATAGGGCCAAAGAGTCATGGTCGACAGTGAGTTCTGGATGCTGTGGTCACTCCTTCTATCTCGTACACACAGCTCCGAGTTACCAACCCGAGCCTGAGCCTACAGCCGAGGACGACAAGTGCACACTAAATGTCCCTCGTAGCCCAGCAACACTCTGTAAGAATTTTCCCTCTTATCAACCTTTTTCTCATTTTAATTTCCAAACCAAGATGTTCTTATGAGTTTCATCATGTTATATTGAAGGCCCACATGGAGTACCAACGTCAGGAGACCATGGCGTGGAATGCGAGACTTGCAGCAGTCTCGAACCACGCCAGTCGCATGTTGTAGGTTAGTTTAGCCCCTTTCATTTGACTTTCACATTTGCATTCTCATTTCTTCTAACCTTCGTGTGTGCTTGGGCAACTAACATGCAGCTCGTTTTTTGAGTCCATGGCGGACGGAACGGTTCCTGTAATGGAACCACCACCAGCACCTGGTGGAGAACAACCAATTCTGCTTACGTTTGAAGACATTGTGGCACAACACTATCTGACTCCGGTTAGTACATCCCCAAACTATTCAACTACTTATCATGCATTCAACACTATCATATATCTCTTTAACATCTCTTTTCAAACATGCAGGGAACTGATCGATCCTCCGTTGGTGGTGGTGCCAATTATGGCATCACTCCTGAGTCATGGAGCCCGGTCGTCCAGTCCATCGAGGAGGTGGCGGTCACGGTCTTTCCGGTAGCTCTGCTGGTAGTAGTGATGACCTTGGCTTTGGCGGTCTTGGCGGTACCGAACTTGGTGGTGGACCTCCTGATGCTTAAGCCTCTTGGTGGTGGTGGTCATGGCTTATCTTTCATGCATTCATATTGCGTTGTTCAGACTTATGTTGTGTTGTTTCGACGTTTGTTTTATTGATTTCACGTATGTTGTGATGGTAATACTTATATTGTGGTGATAATGATGTGGATCTGTGCTATATATATGATGTGTACTATTTGTGATATATTTGTAATGTATATTATCGAGAAATAAAACAAAAACAAAAAAACAACACCTATGACCGTCGGCGTAGCCCTTCCTTCCGATGCACCAGAATCTACCACGTGGCAGGGCTAAGCCGATGGTTACACTGTCGGCATAGCTCTCGACCTATGTCGACGGTGTAACCGTCGGCATAGACCTGCCTTCGGGTGTCCCAGAGTGGCAGGTCTACGTACGCCGACGGTTACACCGTCGGCATAACACTATGCCGACGGTGTAACCGTCGCGTAGACCTGCCTTCGGGTGCGCTAGAGTCTGCCACGTAGCAAGGCTACGCCGACGGTTACATTGTCGGCATAGACCCTGCCACATGGCAGCTTCCTGTTGGTGGACGAACTCCGTCGTCGCTTTTAGCCGCCGTCACGTGAGATAGGATGCCGACAGCCCATCTACGCTGACGGTTGTACGACCGGAGATCGGCATAGGGGATCTATGCCGATGGTTTTCCTACGCCGACGAAAATGCCCGGGTACGCCGACATTCGTGATCCCGACGGAGCTACGCCGATAGGGGATCATCGGCGTAGGGGTACACCGACGGTATTTTGCCCTATGCTAACGGGCCAGGCCGTCGGCGTAGGAACCGATTGCGGTAGTGATTAGAGCAACTAAACGCGACGCTATTGTTCATCTTGCTGTGATGGGATACAAACGTGCCCGTTGCTGGCCGGAGTGACGGCGCTTGACCTTATCATTCCAAGGTACCACCGCATTAACAATGTTTGGATTTTTTTTCTGTGTGCAATACCTTTTAGCAGATGGAAAATTTAACTAGCATGGCTTTATGTGAACAAGATATCAATACTTCTTTCGAACGGATAACTATTGGAACGACAAAATCGAAAGAGCTCTGAAGTGGATAATGTGGGCGCCGATTGCAGTGCTTGGGGAGGACTGCTGCTGCAGGCTATAAAACGTAGACAATACAAAGACGGATGTGGGTCCCACCACATGAATCTCTCCCGTTTTAGTTTTATCTCTCCTAGAGTGTACATGTGATTAACACGAGATAACTTTTCTCAGTGACCACACAAACGTGTTGTTATCTTCCCATTTATAGCACCACCTTTCACTAGATTTCTCTCCTTTAGTTCATGACTTATTTTAGTTACTTTCTCTCATGTGCCAACTCTTTGATAAAATACAAAGCAACGAAGTAACAATGACTAATTTTGAGAATAGGAGGCATAAGGAATCAGACACTTGGAATCAGGTGTGTATACTGTACGATATGGAGTGTTGATCTGATGTTAAAACACTTCCTCTTGAAAATGCACTCAAACTCATTTTGTCCAATCTAGCCATGAACAATATCTATAAACATAAACTGAAGTGTGGAGTATATGGTTGAGTACAGAATTTCAATGTTGTACTAGCTGATAGGTGTGTCTAGCTAGTATCACGTAGCTAGTTTGCTGCCGTCAGGCCTAAAGACTCGTCCAAATGCCATTGTTCGCCTCCAGGGCCGATACAACCCGACCTTGGATGCCCCCTTCCCTTATATTGGCCCTTTATCTATATTGTATCTAAAACTCTCTCGCATATACATGTTTTGGAACATTGGTCGCCATGTCTTCTAATATGCGTACCATTAATATATATGAATATCGGCCAATGTATCCATCTTGGAAAGCCTTTGAAAGATCCAATAATTTATTCCTATATTTTTTCTATTCTTACAATGAAAACCTATTATGCAACAAGATGCACAATATTATTCTGCAACCGTACTTGAACTGCACGATGTACAAGTTTGAAAATCTACAAGGATCACTTCTCATGTAGAACATTTCTGTAAATTACTCCGGTTTTAAGAACATATTTGAAAAAGAGTTTGCACTATAAAAATGAGAATCAATTTAGACCTTATTTTTATACAGTTTATTGGGATGACGCAACTGACATGGGCCTCAAAAAGTTTCTTCAAATTCTATCCAATTTAATGTCAATTTTTTTAAAATTCTAAATAGTTTAAATGGAATTTAAAAAGTGGCCAAAATTCGGACGAGTCTACATTTTTTGACTTATTTTGAAATGGTTCATCGGAGTTGAAGCAACACAGTTGCTCTCCATCTGAATGAAGATTGATCCCTATTTGGCAATTAGCTCAATTATAACCACATGTGTGACATATTGGGATGGCTATGGTTTAATGAAAGTATGTGCACCTAGGTTTGGAAACTAGATCTTCCGTTCTGCCTAATAGGTCAAGTCAAGCTTGTCGCCGTCAGGTGCTAAGAATAATATACTGATGCAATCGGCACATGCTACACATGTTGGTTCCTACAGAGGCCACAAGTCATGCCTGTTGTTTGTGGATTGAAGGAGGTGTGCTAATGATAGGAGGCGAGGTAGTATGGGACATCTAAGTCGTCTGGTATCTCCTCAATGATATTGGGCTGTGATGGAAGGTGGTGCGATCAATGGCGGTGACAAGGGGGTGGGCGAGCAGGGGCCTGACCACTCCTATCGATCGACCAGACACTAAGTGGGACATGTTGATTTGAGATTTGATTTCAGAGGTAAACAAGTACTTGCCCCCTCCCCCCCCCCCCCCCCCTATATCTTAATGTAATTTTTGAAAGCAAGAAGTAGGCCCAGGCAAAAGCCCGTTATTGAGTCGTTTTGAAGTCCTTGGGAAAGCTAGTTTGACTCTGATGGAAACACACGATAGCTGATAAGGCTACGTCAGCATGCACCTGCATCATGTTCTAGTTGAAGGCGGTTGAATGAAGCTTGACTTTGGTGATAAAAATCCAAAATCCAACCTATGGTTGGACTCCATACCAATGGCACACATGCAACACTTCTTTCTTGAAGACTTTGCCTAGAAGTTTTGTACTTTTCGTTTCTTCTTATCTTTTACCATAGAGTTAGTTGTTGCTTGGTGGAGCTACTATCATGAGTTACATGACCTTGGTTTTTTTTTCCTGGTCAATTTTTCGGCTGCTGGTCTTTGTTTTATATGTAATATGTGGTTGTGTGCGTCAATTAATGCGGTCGGGAGTTATACTCATTTTCATAAAAATGAGTCCTAATAGTATAGTTGTCATGACACTATAAGGTTTACCTCCGACCTATCAGCCGTCCGTCCTCTCTTGATTAATTTTTCTCATCCTGTTCTATATCCTCTCTATGTTTTTTGTAAACCATCTGTGACAAGGGTCTAGAAAAGTCATTTCTATGACAGCGATTCTTGATTGTATGTGTAATTATATGACTGCAAGGATATATAATACTACACTATCCAACAAAATTGGTGAATTGCATCATCTTAGGTTGCATAGCCCTCATGGATTGTTGAGTCTATCTTTGTGCTCGAAAAAGGGGCGAGCTAGAGTTGGGTGGATCGTTATTTCTATAACAAAGCTAGAATTGGCCACATAAAGTCAGTGCAGAATAGTACTTATTCACCAACCATCTTACAATATATTGATAATTCCCACACCTATATAAGTTGCTCAATCTCCAACGAAGTAGAGGCATGCTCAACGAGCAACCATTTGTTGGTGCAAGCTTCTTCACCAGGAATAAAAAAGGCCAAAAGGTTGAAAGCAAGGAAGCTAGCTTGAGGGGATACATGGTAGAACAAAAAGTGTATGAAATGTAACTAGGAATAGGAGACATTGGGAAAGAGATGAATATTTCCCTGCAGACATACAATTCTGGCCATCAATCAAGCGGCCGTAAATCGAAACGTCAACTGGTCTTTATCACTCTCCGGGACGCAAAGTTGTATCCTAGGCTGAGCTACAGGGCACATTCTACCTGGATGATCATTTTACCTCGTGATTTGTGCAGCTAGAAGAGATGTTACAAGGGAGGATTGTTATCTCACGAGTCACTGGTGGACAAGAGCATATTTCAGTGCCACAAGTTGGCAGGCTAGGGTGACACGACACAGAAGTAGCACAAGTTGGCAGTGGAGAGAAAATCTTGTGTGGAGAGAAAATCCACATGCAATCTTGTCTGAGCTGAAACATTCCTATAGTTGCATGCTTTCTTGCTCGAGGTAAATACACTCGAGTCTTAGAACTTGCACGGGTGCAAATATGGTTACATTTCGCGTACACGGACGTATCCGCTGCAGGCAAGAGTGGACGGGCCGGCTGTAAGGCTCTGTAATCGTTCATGCATGGTAAATTTTGGAAAAGCCCTCAGCTTGTTTTTATTTTTGTAGCCAACCCTCAAATAAAATGTAAAGAAAGGGAGGGCAGGAGGCCTTAGAACCAATGACCTACCGTTTATACGCACGCGTGGACAACCAACAGACCAATAATAATTCATCTTTTTGCTTGGGGTAAGACAAAACCAATCTATCTAACCTATAAAAGGGGGAGCCGCCAGGTTGGAACGTGTGACCTCGTTGTCGCTTGTGCCTATGTTGTCCATCCAACTACGAGCATAGGTGATGTCCCAAAGGGATCAACATTCTATATGTTGTTACTTCTTTTCTTATTCTGGTGTATCATGTGTTTCCAAATCACCAACATTGAAAGCTTTTCTTCCAACCTCACAATGTTGGTACCTTCGTAGCTGATGTTGTTAGATGGCGGGTTGTGCTTTAGCCACATCCCGCTCGACATCTAGGGCCTCTATGTCGTCCCAGCGAGTCTTCTCCACCTATTGTTCCCCGTACAAATGTTCCCGAGGTGTGATGTTTATGAGGTCACTTGGTAGAATGGCTTCAGCGCAATACACCATAAAGAACATCGTGTAACCAGTCGCTCTGTCGGGGGTTGTACTCAAACTCCAAAACACGGAGTTAGGATCCTCAACCCATTGGTTATCGGCCATGTGAGATCAGACCAGTTGTTGCTTTATACCACTTAAGATCATTTGCAGCACACTACGTTTGTTGTGCTTGCTGGAATATTGAGGAACAATGTCTGCACATGCCATCTTGTTAGCGAAGTCGCCGCGGCAAAGCGTGAGTGCGTGCACTGCTTCGGTTGCTTGGCCAGCGGTGGTGGCGACAAATTGCCGAGTGGAGGAGGAGGAGGCGTTAGTTGGGAGAGCGACGGCAAGTGGAGCGAGGTTGGACTGGTCTGTGTTGTTGGTGGTGTATTTGCTGCCACTGTTGCAGAGCTGTGCCGTTGCCGTTGCCGTTGCCGACACCGGCATCAAAAGAAGGAGCAGGCCGACGAGCATCAGCATGTTAGCCAGCCACACTGTGTTCCTGTATGTGCTAATTTTACCTTTCTTGCTTCCACAGTTGAATATCATTGCGTGGCTTTCAACTATCAACACAACAGTCAATAATTTTCCGGGAAAAATTACAGTCAATAAATTTGAAACCATCAATCACTGTGTCACCTGTTTTGTAGATGAAAAACAAAATGGCAAGTCCCAACTTGCCGTCTATGAATTGGACAAGATCTACTGAAACCATTTTTTCTATAAAGAAATAACTGGTCGCCTGAATGAGAAATTTCAACAGACATATTCTGTTTATTGTGGAACTTTCTAGCACATTCCTCTATTTTGATGCGTATTTTGCTTTTAGTATATATAAAAAGATAGGTTTGGGTATGGATGTTTAATGTGATGACAAGCATTGATGTGGCATCACCACTTCCTCTCTCCTATATATATATACTACCCCATCTTGACATAAGCAACAAGAAAAGCCAAGCATGTCGCACGCATATATACATACTTTTACACACTCTTTCTTATAGTAAGTTACAGTACATTTGAGCGTAAGAGGCGATGGGATCAAAATTGGCATGGTGTCGTAAATACATATGACTAGGAGGCATAGGGAATGTAACAAATATCTAGGTGGTTCCTTGAACGCTCAGAAACAGGGAATGGGCTGTTGTTGTTCTAGCTAATTCATCCGTGAACTTGAAATATTGAACGAGCTATGCGGCAAGTGTATGTTGCAATCCATGCACGATTGCATGAAGATTCATGTTGCGTCTGGAATGGTGGTATCATCGGAGTTGTCTTGTGTTGGTCACCCGCTGCCCTTTCTGTTCTTCTTCCTCCCTGCTGCTCTGGAAACAGCTTTGCCTTTTATCAATTACTGTGAATTTCCGAAGTTGAGAGGAACACTGAATCGAGCTATAAACAAGTGATAATAAGAGCCTACTTCCCACGCTGCATTGACCGGGCTACCTCATCAAGCCCAAGTTCGTTACGATTTACTAGAACTCGGTAGCCATGGAAGTGCAAGTAACTGAGATCATCATTGCGATTTATTATGTAGCCATGGAAACGCAAGTAGCTGTGTATTTTTATATTGTATATGTGTAGAACGAAAAATCTACTAGGATGCAATTTTTTCAAGGATCACTGAAAATAATTTTGTCGTCATTTTTTCTTCTCCGTAACTGAAAAGATAATCACTCATGAAAAGTGTAATAAGGAAATAAAATTGTATCTTTATTTATGGGGTATAATCTTTATTTGTATCCCTTGAAAACGCATATGGTCGGTCAAAATCTTTGGCAAAGACAAGTGTGATTCCCAACAACCACTAATACTTCGAATTTCATAAATTAGAGAAAGAATGTTTAAGTCGCGTGCAATTATAACATGGTCCGTCTTATCTCACGTGATAAGTAACAATGTAAAATAGACCCGATCCATTGATCTCATTAATTTGTGGCCTGATTAACTCTTACCTTCTTACCTCACATATAAACAGTGGTGGTAGGAAGGATCATATTAAAATTTTCCTTAGGTCGCTGACAAGCATTGATGTGCCAGGTCTTAGGTCATAGCATCACTACTACCTCTGTCCTATATATTCTAGTATACTACCCCGTCTTCTCACGGGCACATAGGAAAAGCTTAGCATGTCGCATGCATACATACTTTTTCGTACTCATTCATGTAGTAAGTTGCAGTATTTGAGCATAAGAGGGGGTGAAATCAAAATTGTGATGATATCTTCAACACATATATGACTAGGAGGCATCGGGGAAGTAACAAATACGCAGAGTGTTACATGAACGCCCAACAAGAGTGGTTGACAAGCTTCCGTTCTAATTGCTTCATCCATTAACTTGCCACATTGAACGACCTGTGCCATAAGCATAGGTACGCCTGAAAGTTTGTCAGCACCCCTGTGACATGAGACGCCGCCGTGGAGCACCAAGGCGACGAAGAGAGGGCGGCTAATGAGGTGGGACCCGCAGTCAGACGCGGCACTAGAAGCAGAAGATCTAGTAGCAGAAAGACAGGCACAGAGTGGGCATAAGGCCAGCCCGGCCGCATCACTGTATCTAAGCCGTCTAGTACTCTGTCACTGACAGAGGCATCGGGTGATTAGGAATTTTAATGCGGGTGCTGCGGCCATCGTCTCTACTTTCTGCTCTTTTTCCACCCCTCCCCACTACTCTTTTGTCTTGTACTCCTATCAGTTACTGTGAAATTAGGAGGTTGAGAGGAACACTGAATAGAGTTTTAAAAAAGTGATAATCTTTATGACCAATTTCATGCTGGATCTGCCGTAATACCCCATTACGACAAATTTCACTGCACAGCAACATAAGCATGCTATGGCCATAGAAGCGCATGCAGCGGAGATTCCAGAGAAGATGGCGAGACCCGACGAAAACATGCGGCAGATCTGCAGGCGCTCAAGGGCTCCATCAACACCTGGAAGTCGGGCGTGGAGAAATCGTTCGCCATGTCCGGACCGGGGTGCTGAACATGCAGCGATAGGTGGATGGCAACCTGAAGGCACCCCTACATGTTCAGCATGGCCAGACCCACGAGCAAGGAAGGGTGGCGACCGTTTAGACGTCGACCTCCGAGCACCGGGCTGTCATGCCACCACGAGGATCAGCTTCCATGGTAATCTAGCCCAGGGGTCCTAGCGACGCCTCCCTTGGCCCTGACCAACGGTTGGCAATTGCCCTGGTCATTGCACTCGTCACTGTTTGGTGAATGTAAATATTCTTTCGGCACTAGTTATTCATCAAGGTGTCCACTGAATTTTGGGGGTTGTGTCTCATTTACCGCTCACACCCAGTCCTCATTGTTCGATGGAACTAATCCAAACACTGGCACATGGGCTGCACCAGCCATTTCAAGATGTATGAAGTGCACCATATGAATTGTGTTTGTCTCGCTTCCATGCACTTCAATGTCAATGTAGCGCTCTGGCTCAGGTCTGCACACTCTCGCCTTTATCATATGTCGTGGACAGAGTTTTCTGCACTTCTGGGCACAAGTTTCGCCATGATCAGGACTACGGATTCATCCGCCAGTTTTATAATATTAAACAACTGTGTTCTATCATTCAATATGTTAATCAGTTTGAAAAAGTCATGAACAAACTCCTTGCTTATGATAAAGATGTGGATCTGATTTATTTCACCACGTTAATTTTTCTGGAGTGCGAGTTGTTGTTATAGTTTTTTTTTTCTTTTTTATCGTCCCCTCGACATGGGAACAGCTGTTGCTATCGCTTTTTTATGGATGTGCATTTTTTCACAGCTGTTGCTGTCGTCCCCGCATCGCGTTATTTTTTATGGATGTGCATTTTTTATCGTGATAGAGAGAGCAGAGAGAACGTGAGTGAGTCGTGGGTGCTAACAATAATCACCGTCTCACATTCAGCCATGAATGGACTCAAACAGAATTAAAGAACTTGACCTTGCAACAATTCAAATGGTTGCAGAAAAATAAAACCACACACAACACACCCATGACTACTCTGCCTAGAACGACAACATGATATTGCCACGAATATAAAAAGCTTGGAAACTCAACATGCATGATTCCTTCGACATGAAGAGCACATCATATCACATACACGACATGTACATTCAGTGTCCCAGCTTAAAAAAGGCTTTCCTATTCAAAGGTCAAAATAAATTAAGTCAGTAACCTGCAATAAACATGATCCCAGGTCCCGACACGAACTCAATCCGTAGCATACTAGCAGTACACATGCCCACCACCATATAGTGTTGAGGCTGCGCATGTATACAGTCTCCACTGCTCCGTGCTCACGAAAGTAACATAAGTGACTATCTAAAGCTTGATAAACTATTTTCTTCTCATATCAAGTATATGCCACGCATGAAAAATAACTATGACGAGGTCATGGGGTATGAATACATATGCCACTGGTCGAGTGTCTCCCTTCAAACTTCACGAATCCTTGAGTTTTACCACATAACGAATATTTGAAAGACGGAAAAACAAGAGTAGTACATATTGACAATGGGAGACACCGGGAAGGCTGGAACTAGGAGTAGAAATGAGCTGGGCCGATACAGCTAGAGACATGGCTTGGTTCAGCTTGTGAAATTACGGGCTGAACAAGGTTCGAGCTCGAGCCGAGGTGCCTTAGTATTTTTTCGTCGGAGGTTCCTAGCCTTGGACTCCGCTATGGTCGGCAAACGCTGCATGACCTTCCGGATGAGCGCTCCTGCTAGTCGACGGGGATGGAGCTTGCACACTCGTAGGAACAGCCGGGCTGCGTTGCGTCCTTGACCTACTGCCGCTCGCGTCTGGCGGCCTTGCCCTTCGACTCCGGCATGCACTTCAGGATGGGAGCCGCATGTACAGACGGTGCTGGCACTGGAGGGGAAGGGGAGGGGGCCGCCCAAGTCCGGATCTTCAGCGTTGCAGACCAGGGCAGACGAGTGTGGGCCACATTGCGGCGGCAGGGCTCGGAGAAGTTTGTGGAGCTCGATCTCCCGCTGCTATCCAGCTGCAAGTGCAGGATGGCGATGCGGAGCGCAAAGTCCTTGTTGTCTTGTGCGTCGCTGCCATAGCTCGAATCCTCCTTCTTCAAGGTGTCGTGCCAATCCATAGGATCGGTCTTGCTGCCAGTGTCGTGGCCGGACTTAGCCATGGCGGAGCAGACAGAAAAATTGGGAGAGAAATGGGTAGGAGATGGAGGGTAGCCGAGAGTGCGTGACGACTAATGCGAAATGTGGTTTTACTAGGGTTTCTTGTCCGGTTGTGGTATTTTGGGACGGTGATGGAGGCGACATGGTCCATAGAGGGCCGCTCCGACATGGCGGCTGTGTCCTGGCGCATCCAGGCCTCGCCATATAGGCTTCATATGAGGGTTGTTAGACATCCCTGGCATTTGGGCTAGGTGTGGGAAGCCCGGTTGGGTATGGTTTGGATGTCTTGGCAGTGATAAGGCAGCCCACCTAGGCATTTGGGGCGGGTGTGATGGCCATGTTTTGGGTGCTCTAAGTTTGTGCCGGTATAACACGACTTTGTGATGTCATCAGAACTTAAAAGCAAGTTCGACATTTAAACTATAGGAAAGAAGAAACTAAATCCTGACATGAGTTGTGATCAAACCATGGTCTTATGCTACTATTCGTGATAGCAGTCTTCTCTTTATTTCTTTGTGGCAAGGTGTATAAATAACTTATAGTGGGCTCCCATGAATTTTTCAATTGAGAGTACACTAGTAGAAAACGGGGGCTTTCATCACAGCTCGATCTACACATTAGTCCCGGTTGCATTATGAGCAGAGACTAATGTGAGCATTAGTCCCGGTTCGAGCGACAAGGGTGCCGGTCGGGCATTAGTCCCGGTTCAGATGGGACCTTTAGTCAAGTGGCCGATACCCTTTAGTCCCGGTTCGTGTCTCCAACTGGGACTAAATGTGAAGCCTTTAGTCCCGGTTGGAGACACGAACCGGGATTAAAGGGGTTGGGGCTTTAGTCCCAGTTGGTGTCTCCAACCGGGACTAAACCGCTTGGTGATAGAAACCGGTACTAAAGGGTTTTGTATTTTTTTTGTTTTTTCTATTTGTTTTCTATTTTTAGTTTCTGTTTTAAATTGCTTATATCTTTTAGGATATTTGATGTTTTTGAGTGATTCTTTTTGCATTAGATTCAAAATTTTCTCTAGTTTGTGTTTGTAAAATTAGTTTTCAATTTCGAATGATTTAAATTTGATTTTGTTCAAATTTTCTTCAAACCCTAAATTGTGAATAACTTGAGTTTAAAAATAGTTTTAAATTTAACTCTTTTTGCTCATAGGCACATGTTAGATGGTGCATGTTGAACGGGTGCATGTTGAACCCATAAAAAGTCTGCAGTTGAAATAAGTTTAAAAAAATGAAATGCCTTTGTAACAGATGTTTTTTTGTCCAAAACTCTGATACTTCGAAAGGGATTGTCCAGTTTGTACACGAAGTGCATCTAGTTTTTACCATAACCCTCTCAACTTTTTAGCACATGCTATGTGGGTGAAATAATGATATCATGCCAAGTTTTAAACTTTTCGGAGTTCATTTGTAGTGCTTTTCAATTTCAGAGTCATTTAGCTTTAAAAAATAATAAATGCATCAAAAATAATGAATGAAATGGGAAATGGTTGAAAATTGATGACATGGCTTTGAATGGTGCATGTTGAATGCACAAAAGACTGAAGTTTAAATAAGTTTAAAAAAATGAAATGTCTTTGTAACAAATGAGTTTTCGTCCAGAATTCTGATACTTCGAAAGGGATTGTCCCGTTTGTACACGAAGTGCATCTAGTTTTTACCGTAACCCTCTCAACTTTTTAGCACATGTCAAGTTTCAACCTTTTCAGAGTTTATTTGTAGTGCTTTCAATTTCAGGGTCATTTAGCTGGAAAAATAATAATAAATGCATGAAAAATAAGGAATGAAGTGGGAAAATGGTTGAAAATTGATGATGTGGCTTTGGATGGTGCATCTTGAACGCACAAAAAGTCTGGAGTTGAAATAAAATTAAAGAAAGTATTATGAAAAAGTAAAACGGCTATAACTATTGCATACGATGTCGAAAAAAAGTGTTATGGATTTTTTTTAAATAAATGCTGTCATATTTGGATTCCTCACATTTTTCTGATAATCATGGATATATTATTTGTCGAACTTCGATTTACAGATTTAAAGATATTAATTATGCCATGTTAAATGAATACATTGCAAAAAATGAATAAACTAATATTATTACTTAATCTAATTTCATTTTAATTCAGTATTATCATTACTTATTTTATTTTGAACTCTTTATTATTTTAGTTGAAAAAATTAAATCATGTTATATCAAGACCTAAGGGTTAATAGGATTGATAGCTTACTATTGTCAAGAAAACAACAAGTATAGACTTGGAAACTAGGGTTGATAGAACTCGAAAGTTAGACGATTTGGAATGAGCGATGATTAGAGATTAAATTGTCAAATAAATCCAGAGCAGTGAGGAGGGATGATTAGAGATTAAATTGTCAAATAATTCAAAGATTTGGAAATCAGAAAAATAAAAAATAAAAATTTTGAAAAAATAAAATAAAAAAATATTAAAAAAATACCTTTAGTACCGGTTCGTAACATCAACCGGGACTAAAGGTCCCGCTCTAGAAAGCTGCCACGTGGAGCCCCTTGAGTTCCGGTTCGTAACCCAACCGGGACTAAAAGTGGAGGCCTTTAGTCTCGACCCTTTTTCTACTAGTGGACAAAAGGCCCTTGCGAACGGGGACAAAAGGTCCGTTGTCTACTAGTGGTATGTTAACAACAAAATCCATGAGATCACTAGGTAAGGTCTTTCATGCACATGCTCACTTAAAATAGCCTGTTGTGTAAATACTTATTCTTATGTTTTTTTTCAAGAATCACTTAATCTTAAGTGTGGAGTGGGATTAAGACATTTCTCTCATGTGTAGAATTATAGAAAAAACAATGCAATAGAGTAGTAGGAGACATCGAGTCTATGAATCAACAGACAGTTAGCATGCACACATTCAACACGAATACAGACACCCAAAAAATCACATAGGCATATAGCAAAATTTTATAAGAATGAAACTATGCCATGGTGGAGTACAACGAAAAAACTTCTAAGCGATGAAAACAATAATCAAACATGCTATAAAATCTTTCAACTCAAGCTCTACATGATTGCGCCCACACATGTGCAAGGACACATACACATCTCAAGCAAAACAAGATGGGTTCTCCAACAACAATATTTTTTAGAAGAAAATTACGGCACGGAGTTAAACCATAGGTGTAGTATCAAACAAAAATGGATGATTCTACTGTATTTATGCTTTATTCCCCGTAGAAACGGGGCGTTGGAAAACACAAATTTTGATGACTTATTAATGAAGAGAAAAAGTAAGAGCATGTAATTGAAGACATTACAACCCCTGTCGTGGAAAATTGCCCATTGATTGGTCAGCAACCCGTTCTAGTACATCATGATCCAAAACCACCAAAATACTGTTGACCACAAAATGTCCTCCTTCCCGGCATTGGGAGCAATACAATTTGTCCTTCTTTTTTGGACAATTACCAATGTGATCCGCCTCGGATGAGTCCCTAGATGTGCACTAAACAACATCCTGCGTGATGACGCCTTCCATATGCACCATCACGAACGAGCAACCACCGCCACGGCAGCGGGCGCTGCCTGAGTAACCACCGGCTGCACCACTGCTACTGGTGGAGACTACACCGGTGGAGCAATAGCCTTCAACTGGGCCAACACCACCTCTGTGTTAGGCACGGCCTATGGACTATTAAGACTAAGGGGTCGCTGATGGGGAACGTCGCATGGGAAACAAAAAATTTCCTACGCATACGCAAGATCTATCCATGGTGATGAGCATCGACGAGAGGGAGAGTGGATCTACATACCCTTGTAGATCGCTAAGCGGGAAGCGTTAAGAAACGCGGTTGGTGTAGTCGAACATCTTCGCGATCCAAATCGCCGAGCGTCCCGCGATCACATCACGATCCGTCCCGCGATCCAATCACGATCCGTCTCGCGAACTCATCACGATCCGTCTCGCGAACTCATCACGATCCGTCCCGTGAACACATTACGAACGGTCTCGCGACTCATCACGATCCGTCCCGCGATCTCATCACGATCCGTCCCGCGATCTCATCACGATCCGTCCCGTGAACACATCACGAACGGTCTCGCGATCTTGTTCACGGTCCTTCCGATCTAGCGCCGAACGGATGACACCTCCGCGTTCAGCACACGTGCAGCTTGATGACGATCTCCACCATCTTGATCCACCAAGAGGAAGTGGAGAGGGAGAAGAGTTCATCGGCAGCATGATGGCGCTCCGGTGATGGTGGTGGAGTTCTGGCAGGGCTTCGCCTAAGCACTGCGGAAATCCGATGTAGAGGAGCACCGGTGGAACAGGTAGCACGTGGCCGTAAAATCTGTGCAAAACCCTTCTATTCCACCAGTATATATAGGAGGAGAGGAGGAGGAGGGCTGGCGCAGGGCTGAGCCCCTCTTGGAGTCGGCCGAAGCCAAGGGGGAGGAGTCCTACTCCTCCTCCACTCCTAGTAGGAGTAGGACTCTCCCTTTTTGCCTTTTTGCCACTCTTTTTCCTTTGGGTCTCTTCCCTCAGCCGCATGGGCCTGTTGTGGCTATTCCACCAGCCCACTAAGGGCTGGTTAATACTCTCCCACAGCCCATGAAGCCTCTTGGGTCAAAATACCCCTCCCGGAGGTCTCCCGGTACACTACCGGCACTCCCGGTACATTACCGATGAGTCCGAAACTTTTCCGGCGACCAAACTGGGACTTCCTATATATGAATCTTTACCTCCGGACCATTCCAGAGCTCCTTGTGACGTCCGGGATCTCATCCGGGACTCCGAACAAACTTTGGTCACCATCATACATAACTCTATACTACCGAAACGTCACCAAACCTTAAGTGTGCAGACCCTGCGGGTTCGAGAACTATGTAGACATGACCGAGACACCTTTACGGTCAATAACCAATGGCAGGACCTGGATGTCCACATTGGTTCCTACATACTCTACGAAGATCTTTATCGGTCGAACCTCTATGTCAAGGATTCAGTTAATCCCGTATAATGTTCCCTTTGTTCTTTGGTATGTTACTTGCCTGAGATTCGATCTTTGGTATCACCATACCTAGTTCAACCTCATTACCGGCAAGTCTCTTTACTCATTCCGTAATACAAGATCCCGTGGCTAACACTTAGTCACATTGCTTGCAAGGCTTTGTTGTGATGTTGTATTACCGAGTGGGCCCTGAGATACCTCTCCGTCACACGGAGTAACAAATCCCAATCTTGATCCATGCCAACCCAACAGACACCCTCGGAGATACCTGTAGAGCACCTTTATAGTCACCCAGTTACGTTGCGACGTTTGATACACACAAGGCACTCCTCCGATGTCTCTGAGTTGCATGATCTCATGGTCATAGGAACATATACTGGACATGCAGAAAACAGTAGCAATAAACTGACACGATCATATGCTACGTTTGTAGTTTGGGTCTTGTCCATCACATCATTCTCCTAATGATGTGATTCCGTTATCAAATGACATCACATGCCAATGGATAGGAAACCTTGACCATCTTTGATCAACGAGCTAGTTCATTAGAGGCATACTAAGGACAGAGTGTTGTCTATTTACCCACACATGTAATGTGTTTCCATTCAATACAATTATAGCATGGATAATAAACGATTATCATGAACAAGGAAATATGATAATAACTAATTTATTATTGCCTCTAGGGCATATTTACAACAGTCTCCCACTTGCACTAGAGTCAATAATCTAGTTCACATCACTATGTGATTCGCATTGGTATGAATCTAACACTCAATTAGTTCTGGGGCTCAATCATGCTTTGCATGTGAGAGAGGTTTTATAGTCAACAGGTCTGCAAAATTCAGATACGTGTGTACTTTGCAAATCCCTATCTCAAACTGTAAACACTGCTACCACGCTCCACTTGGTACTATTCCAAATGGCCACTCCACTATATGTATCCAGATTGCTATTATGAGTCATCCGGATTGGTGTTAAAGCTTCCATCGACATAACTCTTTACGATGAACTCTTTATCACCTCCATAATCGAGAAATATCTCCTTAGTCCTCTGATTACTAAGGATAATTTTGACCGCTGTCCAGTGATCCTACTCCTGGACCACTTCTTGTACCCCTTGACAGACTCATGACAAGGCACACACAGGTGCGGTACACAGCATGGCATAATTTAGAGCCTATGGCTAAGGCATAGGGGACGACGTTCGTCCTTTCTCTTTCTTCTGTCGTTGTCGAGCTTTGAGTCTCACTCAACTTCACACCTTGCAAATCAGGCGAGAACTCTTTCTCTGACTGATCCATTTTGAACTCTTTCAAAATCTTGTCAAGGTATGTACTCATTGAAAGTCTCATCAAGCATATTGATCTATCTTTATAGATTTTGATGCTCAACAATTAGATAGCTTTATCCAGGTTTTCCTTTGAAAAACTCTTCTCAAACAACCTTTTATGCTTTCCAGAAATTCTACATCATTTCCGATCAACAATATGTCAACCACATATGCTTACCAGAAACTCTATAGTGCTCCCACTCACTTTATTGTAAATACAAGTTTCTCATAAACTTTGCATAGACTCAAAAACTTTGATCACCTCATCAAAGTGTATATTCCAACTCCGAGATGCTTGCTTCATTTCATAGAAGAAACACTGAAACTCGCACACCTTTTAGCATCCTTAGGACTGACAAAACCTTCTGGTTGTATCTCATACAACCTTTCCTTAAGGAAGGAAACGATGTTTTGGCATCCATCTGCCAGATTTCATAATTGAAAAATGCAGCAACTGCTAACATAATTCCAACAGACTTTAGCATCGCTACGAATGAGAAAGTCTCATCGCAGTCAACTCTTTGAACTTGTCGTAAACTACTTTGCAACAAGTCGAGTTGTACAAATGGTAACATTTATCATCAGCGTTTGTATTCATTTTAAAGATCCATTTGTACTTAACGACCTGCCGTCCAATCGAGCAAGTCCACCAAAGTCTATACTTGGTTTTCATACATGGATCCTTTCTCGGATTTCATGGCTTCTAACCATTTGTTGGTTTCCGGGCCCATCATCGCTTCTCCATAGTTTGTAGGTTCATCGTTGTCCAACAACATGACCTCCAAGACAGGGTTTGTCGTACCGCTCAGGAGCAGTATACATCCTTGTCGCCCTACGAGGTTTGATAGTAACTTGATCCGAAGCTTCATGATCATCATCATTAACTTCCTCTTCAACTAACGTAGGCTTCACAGAAACAACTTCCTGCGCTGCGCTACTCTCTGGTTGAAGTAAAGGTTCAATAACCTCATCAAGCTCTAATTTCCTCGTAGGTCGATAGTAACTTGATCTGAAGCTTTCATGATCATCATCATTAACTTCCTCTTCAACTGACGTAGGCTTCACAGAAACATCTTTTTGTGCTGCGCTACTTTCTGGTTGAAGTAGAGGTTCAATAACCTCATCAAGTTCTATCCTCCTCCCACTCAATTCTTTCAAGAGAAACCCTTTCTCGAGAAAGGACCCAGTTTTAGCAACAAACATTTTATGCTTGGATCTGAGATAGAAGGTTCACCCAACTATTCTTAGGGTATTCTATGAAGATGCATTTGTCCGCTTTGGGTTCGATCTCATTAGGCGAAAACATTTTCCACACAAGTGTCGCAACCCCAAACGTTAAGAAATGACAGCTTAGGTTTCTATCAAACCATAGTTCACACGGTGTCGTCTCAACGGATTTAGATGGTGCCCTATTTAAAGTGAATGTTGTTGTCTCTAATGCATAACCCCAAAATTATAATAACAAAACAATAATAGACATCATAGCACGCACCATATCCAATAAAGCATGACTATGACGTTCGGACACACCATCACACTATGGTGTTCCAGGTGGCGTGAGTTGTGAAACAACTTTCACATGGTCTAAAGTTGTATGCCAAACTCGTAACTTAGATATTCACCTCCATGATCATATCGCAAACATATTTATCTTCTTATCACGATGATCTTAAACTTCACTCTGAATTTGCTTAAACCTTTCAAACGATTCAGACTTGTGTTTCATTAAGTAAATATACACTATATCTACTCAAATTATCAATGAATGTAAGAAAATAACGATATCCACCGCACGCTACAAGACTCATTTGTTTGCATACATCAACATGTATCATTTCCAATAAATCACTTGCCCGCTTCATCAAAACAGAAAACGGGGTCCTTAGTCATCTTGACCAAGAGGCATGGTTCGCATGTCTCAACCGATTCGAAATCGAATGAGTCCAAAGATCCATCAGCATGGAGTTTCTTCATGCGTTTTATGCCAATATGACATTTAGCGGCAGTGCCACAAGTATGTGGTACTATTATTATTAACTTTGTATCTTTTTGGCATCAATGTGAACATGTGTATTACTACGATCAAGATTTCAACAAACCATTCTCACTGGGTGCATGACCATTGAAGGTATTATTCAGTTAACAGAATAACCATTATTCTCTAACTTAAATGAATAACCGTATTGCAATAAACATGATCTAATCATGTTCAAGCTCAATGCAAAACACCAAATAACATTTATTTAAGTTTGTCACTAATCCTGAAGGTAGAAAGAGCGTGCGATGTTGATCTCATCAACCTTGGAAACATTTCCAACACACATCGTCACCTCACCCTTAGCTTAGTGCTCCGTTTATTCTATAGCTTTTGTTTCGAGTTACTAACATTTAGCAACCGAACCGGTATCCAATACCCAGGTGCTACTTGGAGTACTAGCAAGGTACACATAAATAACACATATATCAAATATACCTCTGTCAACGTTGCCAGCCTTCTTATCTACCAAGTATTTAGGGTTGTTCCGCTTCAGCGACTGCTCTCCTCATAATCGAAGCACTTAGTCTCGGGTTTGGGTTCAAGTTTGGGTTGCTTCACTGGAGTAGCAACTGACTTGCTATCCATGAAGTTTTCCCTCCTTACTCATGCCCTTCTCGAAACTAGTGGTTTGACTAACCCTCAACACTTGATGCTCCTTCTTGATTTCTACCTTCGCGGTATCAAACATCGCGAACAGCTCAAGGATCATTATTTCTATCCCTGGCATTTTATAGTTCATCACCAAGTTCTAGTAGCTTAGTGAAAGTGACTTGGAGAACTATATCAATCACTATCTTATCTGGAAGATCAACTCCCACTCGATTCAAGCGATTGTAGCACCCAGACAATCTGAGCACATGCTCAACGATTGAGCTATTCTCGTTCATCTTGCAGGCAAAGAATCTTGTTGGAGATCTCATATCTCGCAACACGGGCACGAGCCTGAGATCCTAATTTTAGCTCTTAGAACATCTCATATGTTCCGTGACGTTCAAAACGTTTCGAAGCCTCAATTCTAAGTTGTAATGCATGATGCACTAAACTATCAAGTAGTCATCAACACGTACCTGTCAGATGTTCACAACATCTACAGATGACGCTAGAGGGGTTGGCGCACCGAGCGGTGCATTAAGGACATAAGCCTTCTGTGCAGCAATGAGGACAATCCTCAGATCACGGAGCTAGTCCGCAATATTGCTACCATCATATTTCAACTCTATTTCTCTAGGAGCATATAAAAATTTAAGGGAGCTACAGCGCGAGCAAGTAATCTACAACATAATTTGCAAAGACACTACTGACTATGTTCATGACAATGAGTTCAATTAATCATATTACTTAAGAACTCCCACTCAAATTGACATCCCTCCGGTCATCCGAGTAATACATGATCCAAATTCACCAACTCAAGTCCGATCATCACGTGAGTTGAGGTGGTTACAATGGTGAACATCATCATGTTGATCATATCTACTATATGACTCATGTTCGATCTTTCGGTCTCTTGTGTTCCGAGGCCATGTCTGTACATGCTAGGCTCGTCAAGTTTAACCCGAGTATTCCGCATGTGCAACACTGGCTTGCACCCGTTGTATGTGAATGTAGAGTCTATCACACCCGATCATCACGTGGTGTCTCAACACGACGAACTTTCGCAACGGTGCACACTCGGGGAGAACACAATTCATCTTTAAATTTAAGTGAGGGATCACCTTATAATGATACCGTCGTCCTAAGCAAAATAAGGTACATAAAAGGATTAACATCACATGCAAATCATAAGTGACATGATATGACCATGACTTGTGCTTTTGATCTCCATCTTGGAAGCATCGGCATGATCTCCATCGTCACCGGCACGACACCATGATCTCCATCATCTTGATCTCCATCAACGTGTCTCCATCGAGGTTGTCACGCCCTGCATGCTTCTACTACTATTGCTACCGTTTAGTGATAAAGTAAAGCATTACATAGCGCTTAATGATTGACACGCAGGTCATACAATAATTAAAGACAACCCTATGGCTCCTGCCGGTTGCCTTACTCATCGACATGCAAGTCGTGAAATTCTATACATCACATGATCATCTCATACATCACATATATCACATCATGTAATTGGCCATATCACATCACAACATACCCTGCAAAAACAAGTTAGACGTCCTCTAATTGTTGTTGCATGTTTTATGTGGCTGCTACGGGTTTCTAGCAAGAACGATTCTCACCTACGCATAAACCACAATGGTGATACATAATTTGCTTTTCAACCTTCTCAAGGACCACCTTTGTCGAATCCGATCCAACTGAAGTGAGAGAAACTGCCACCCGCAAGCCATCTAGGCAACAAGTTGCGTCGAGGGAACCGGTCTCTCGTAAGCGTACGAGTAATGTTGGTCCAGGCCGCTTCATCTCACAATACCACTGAACCAAAATCCGACCAAGGAAGGAAGCAATCTAAGCATCAACGCCCACAAACCTTTTATGTTCTACTCGAGATCTCATCTACACATAGACCTAGCTCATGATGCCACTGATGGGTAACGTCGCATGAGAAACAAAAACTTTCCTACACACACGCAAGATCTATCCATGGTGATGAGCATCTACGAGAGGGAGAGTGAATCTATATATCCTTGTAGGTCGCTAAGCGGGAAGCGTTAAGAAATGCGGTTGGTGTAGTTGAACATCTTTGCGATCCAAATCGCCGAGCGTCTCGCGATCACATCACGATCCGTCCCGCGATCCAATCACGATCCGTCTCACGAACTCATCACGATCCATCCCGCGATCTCATCACGATCCATCCCGTGAACACATCACGAATGGTCTCGCGATCTTGTTCACGGTCCTTCCGATCTAGCGCCGAACGTACGGCACCTCCGCGTTAAGCACACGTGCAGCTTGATGACGATCTCCACCATCTTGATCCAGCAAGAGGAAGTGGAGAGGGAGAAGAGTTCATCGGCAGCGTGACGGTGCTCCGGTGATGGTGGTGGAGCAATTCCGGCAGGGCTTCGTCTAAGCACTACGGAAATCCGATCTAGAGGAGCACCGGTGGAACGGGTAGCACATGGTTGTAAAATCTGTGCAAAACCCTTCTATTCCACCAGTATATAGGAGGAGAGGAGGAGGAGGGCTGGCGCAGGGCTGAGCCCCTCTTGGAGTCGGCCGAAGCCATGGGGAAGGAGTCCTACTCCTCCTTCACTCCTAGTAGGAGTAGGACTCTCCCTTTTTGCCTTTTTTCCACTCTTTTTCCTTTGGGTCCCTTCCCTCAGCCGCATGGGCCTGTTGTGGCTATTCCACCAGCCCACTAAGGGCTGGTTAATACCCTCCCACAGCCCATGAAGCCTCTTGGGTCGAAATACCCCTCCCGGAGGTCTCCCGGTACACTACCGGCACTCCCTGTACACTACCGATGAGCCCGAAACTTTTCCGGCGACCAAACTGGGACTTTCTATATATGAATCATTACCTCCGGACCATTCTAGAGCTCCTCGTGACGTCCGGGATCTCATCCGGGCTCCGAACAAACTTCGGTCACCACCATACATAACTCTATACTACTGAAACGTCACCAAACTTTAAGTGTGCAGACCCTGCAGGTTCGAGAACTATGTAGACATGACCGAGACACCTTTACGGTTAATAACCAATGGCAGGACCTGGATGTCCACATTGGTTCCTACATACTCTATGAAGATCTTTATCGGTCGAACCTCTATGTCAAGGATTCAGTTAATCCCGTATAATGTTCCCTTTGTTCTTTGGTATGTTACTTGCCCGAGATTCGATCGTCGGTATCTCCATACCTAGTTTAACCTCGTTACCGGCAAGTCTCTTTACTCGTTCCGTAATACAAGATCTCGTGGCTAACACTTAGTCACATTGCTTGCAAGGCTTTGTTGTGATGTTGTATTACCGAGTGGGCCCTGAGATACCTCTCCGTCACACGGAGTAACAAATCCCAGTCTTGATCCATGCCAACCCAACAGACACCCTCGGAGATACCTATAGAGCACCTTTATAGTCACCCAGTTACGTTGTGACGTTTGATATACACAAGGCGCTCCTCCGATGTCTGTTAGTTGCATGATCTCATGGTCATAGGAACATATACTTGACATGCAGAAAACAGTAGCAATAAACTGAGACGATCATATGCTATGTTTATAGTTTGGGTCTCGTTCATCACATCATTAGAATGATGTGATCCCATTATCAAATGACATCTCATGTCAATGGCTATGAAACCTTGACCAACTTTGATCAACGAGCTAGTTCACTAGAGGCATACTAGGGACAGAGTGTTGTCTATTTACCCACACATGTAATGTGTTTCCATTCAATACAATTATAGCATGGATAATAAACGATTATCCTGAACAAGGAAATATGATAATAACTAATTTATTATTGCCTCTAGGGCATATTTCCAACAGTCGCAACTTTGTGCCCATCCCATCCAACCCTGACAGTTTTCTTGGTCGATTGCATCTGCCATGTTCTCCTATTTACATGATCTCGCTGGAAAATGCAATCGACTTTCAGACACCTATTGGCCTAATGAAAAGAGGCTTGTGCTAGATCAATATGACAAGACGTATATTGTATTACATCGCCCGTCCAACTGCGTGTCCATTGATCACCATGACGTATGTAAATAATGTAGATTGTATCACAATGGACAAAAGACAATAGGTTGTGCCACGCTGTGCACAATTGGTGGATTAGAGCCTCCGCCATTTTATGGTTTACTATTCTTGCATCTGCATTTGGGTTGTTCATACAAAGTATGTTATTGAACTCCACCATTTTCACTATATGTGGTGTTTTCTTATCTAGGCAATAGAGGCGAAGGATTTCAATATTTCTTTAGATACAAGCATGAGCTAAAAAGGAAAAAACTAAATGAGTTGGCTGGGGAATTTGAAACGGTTAATATAACTCACCACCAAGCTTAAAAATTCTCACCAACCAGACCATGGACAGCAAAAAATAATAATAATAGCATTATACATGTCTGTGTATATATACATGGCCATCGTCAAGGTGCATTCTCCATGTCTCACTAGAGTCAGCACTGAGGTTGAGCCTAACTTCACCTGCTGTTAGCAACGACGGTGAGAGGATTAAGAAAGTAATGAGTGGCTCACTTGACAATGGGAGGAATCGAGAATGAAACACTTCGAGCCAGCCAGAGATGCTGCAATCATATTTTAGTTGCTCTTGCACACCACCATTCTCTACTCTCCATAAGCTCGATCATTTCTTGTGCACACAGCCACAAAAAAACACGCCTGTATAAAATACCATACCTCCCAGTACGTTGAACCATGAAATTCGTGGTGTGTTTCTTAGCAGTTGTTTGGTTCTAGGACTACGAATGTCACGTCTTGCCATACTTGCCTAAGATTATTATTTTTTAAATAAAAGCCACAAATTGACAAGTCTAAGGAAATTTTGCTACACATTCTAAATGTATGTCATGTGGGGTCCTAGTGTGACAAAAAGTATATTACCTATGGTACGCATTGAACCAAACCCCACCTAACTTGGCTAAGTTGTCTAATCTTAAGTGACAACCTATGACAACCATAATCACAAACCAAACGGCCCCTTTGTGTTGTGTCTTGTTCCGAAGTTTGACTAAAAGATATGTGGCAGTCCATCCTATCCATCTGATTTCTTCTCAGCTGAATAATCTCGAGAAGCAAATAGTGGCACCAGAATGTTGTTAGAATAAGCTCTCCGTCAGGCCATTAGGGTCGTTTTCTGTTTTACTATTGTGCACGCATGCACTGATGTGATGTTTACATGCAGCATGCCCGTAGCTGGGACGTGCCCTCCGCACGATCCTGTATTTCCCTTCCTGTTGGTTTTCTTTAAATCCGGTCAGCGTGGCACGTCTATGTGAAGGAGAACATGGGATGGGGCGATCAATCCGGATCATGACGGGCCGGCAGGGGTTGTTAGCTAGATTTTCGGTTGTACCAGGAATAAGGAAAAATGAATGAAACAGAAAATGCTGCGCTGTTAGTTGCGGCACAAACAAAATTGCCACTCTCTCATTCGCTTCTCAGCTCAAAGCTTCCTTTGATCGGCTAATCGGCAACGATAATTGGTACCAGAGCCTGGTGTTTGATCCATCCTCCAGCGGTGTTTGATCCGTGGTGCACATGTCGGCCGACGAGTCGGTGAAGAAGAAGAAGGCGGAGGCTGCGGCGGCGCAATAACTGTTGTCCGGGGAGCCCGTGGCGCGCCTCACGGCTGGCGGCAGCGGTGGTCAAGAGGGTGGTGCGCGAGAGCGAGACCTCTACATCACCTATGGTCCTCACACGCACCAACTACATGGAGTTTGCGCTCCTGCTGCAGGTCAAGCTACAAGTCGCGGGTGTTTGATCTGCGGTGTCTGATGGCAGTAGGGACGAGCGCGATGACAGGCACGCTGCATATCAGACTCATTGGGGTGCCGCCAGAATGCTCCGTGAACTGATGGCCAAGCACACGGCGAATATTGCGTGGGCGACCATCAAGACGCTCGCATGGGGGCTGAGCGTGGGCGACCATCCACCATTAACTATGTCTTCTCCAAGCTTAGAATCTTTCCGCAATCATCCCCATGTAAAGAAAAAATATATAAAGAATATAGAGGCTTCGACAATGACGACCCTGGAGTGAACGCGTACAAGAAATTCATCAAGGATTTCACCTCGAGGTCACACAATGCCACCTTCCTCACAGTGCAGCACAACAACGAGCTAGAGTGGGTGGAGTCCACCATGGACACGTTTATTGGATGATGAGGGAGGACACATACATGGTAGGATGGCTCGACCTTGGCCGGGTAAGTCGGGGCATGCCCTGCGTATGATCAAAAGGTCGTCGTCTCCCAATTAAGCCTGGGCCATCATGTCCTCGTCTACCACAACAGCACGGTCATGATACCTTGTGTAAATTTTGATAGGTCCATTAGTAGATCTAATTATGAATTCGCTATGGTAGACACTGCGCAACTGCTCCATAATTCGGCCAGCTCATGCATGAATATCATCCACATCCTGAAGCAATAGAACATCCTCTGCAACAGAAGCAACATGACACACTGGTTCACCAAACTGCCACCATCGGCATGAATGACACCCATCCAACGTCGGCATGAATGACGACATCGACAAGCATCACTAGCACAAGATCTAAGAGGAAAGATTGAGTCCAAGACATGTACGTGGCCATGCTTCCCTAGACTAGTTACGGCATGTACATGTATACGAGATGTATATGTAGATCGTTGACATGAAAATTTGTCTCCTTTTACTTGACCTTGTGGTGTCGTACCGCAGCAGCCACAACCTGGCAAGTGTGCAGAGAGTCAGAGATGATGATTCCTTTTATATATGCGTCCTTAGCTTGTGTCTATATTCTATTATAAATCTTCTGTTTAATTCAGAACCAATGAACCTTTCTTACTTTTTAGTTTACTGTTTTTAAATTTTAAATATTTCATGGGGCAATGGCATGAGGAGGCTTGCATGCAGCCGGGAAAACTTGTGATTATTGAAAATCATGTGAACGTTAATCCCACGATCTCAGATGATTAGTCAAAATAAAGCATCTGTTCTAAATCACACACGATTTACCAAAAAATATGTGTGGGATGGTTCACACAATCACATACAGTTTTTTTCCAGCAGAACCGTGTGCTATGCAGAACACACAATGCATTTTGCCAATACGTGTGCAATATTTCAGTTCATCACACACGGTTCCTTGAGAAGAATTATGTGCAAATAATGGCACACAGTTTTTCATTCCCAATCATGCGTGAAGTGTTGGCCATCACACATATTTCATTTTTAGGCATACGGCTTTACTTTTGTAAGACTAGATGACCCGGTTGCGCCGGTGGCGCAAGAAGCCAGTGAGAAGTGATGTTAGTAGTGAGCAAGTAGGAGATGTAGCTGGAAATATAATGCAATGTGGATTGTATTACATATAGTAGAATGACTTAGATCGGTTTACAAACAGACATATATAGGCAAGGTGACAGCTTATTTAGGCATCTTCTTAGACTGATTGTGCTTATTTAGGCATTTTCTTAGTCTGATTGTGATTATTTAGGCACCCATTTGAATCAGAAATTATGTGAAGGCATCAAAAACTTCAATGGAAATTGTGAAGATAACTTATGGAAAGTAATCTGTTCTTAATTCCTATTGGAAATGAAAGAAAGCTAAAAGAAACTACCAAGTCCTAATTAGCTTGCATCTAAATGATACATTGTAGTAGATATGCAATAGTGCAAAAATGAAAAAACAGCTACCTAAGATGGGGATGAAACTAACAGAAGCAAAATTTAACACAGTGCATTTGCATAGGAAACAATGTGAAAGGTTGACAATAGCTAGACCAAGAAGCATATCTCCATGTTTAAAAATGAAGCACAGCGCTCATCAACTAAGGGTAAAGAAGCAAAGGGTGAACGCAACAAAAAGAATGGTCCATCTGCACTAACCAGCTTGTTATGGGTTTGCAACCTATCGAGCAAGAACCTACACCTTTTGCGGTTTCGTGCACTAACATCAGGAAGAAGAAGCGGGAAGAAGCCATCCCCTAGATGCAGGCAAATCAAAACCATTTTTAACGTAGGGAAGACAAGATCCTAAAAGAAACACGGAATCGTAAGGAAAAGGCAACGTGCACTTTCTTTTTCGGATGTCCAAAGGAAAGGGCCTCACTAACAACGGGCTTATAGCTCCTGTGCGACATCTTTCCTGGGAATTGGATGGAGTGAGACGTTGTTCGACAGAATGGCTTGGGAGCGACACTTTTGAGCGAGTAAATAGCCCCTGTGTGACATGGCCCTTATGCTGAACTGATACCCTCATTAGCTGTTATGGGTTGGACCCACAACTTATCCACGTAAGCGCGGGACCCACCACTTGTCCAGTAAGCGCGGGACCCACCTTGTCGTGGCTAGAAGAGATTCCACCTGTGCCCTTTCCGTTCGCCGCCGCCCATTGCTTTTCCCCTTTCCCCATTCTTCCTCTTCTCCAGCGACCTAGTGCAGATGTCCACCTCCTCCGCCACGCAATCAAATTGGCGTCAGTATGGTCCAGTGCTGCTCACAAGGTGCCCTGACTGCCCAAGCCCAGAGCCTCTCAAACGGTTGGTCACTAAGACGGATGACAATGGCAATCTTGGGCAGGAATTTGTGAAATGCTTGAGCAAACCAATGGCGGGAAGGGATGGCAAGGTTAGATCTTAGTTCTAAGCCCGTTCTTTCGCTGTTGTTTGCTCTGATTTCTTCATATTTTGTTTTTCTCCTCGAATTTGATATTTAGGGTTCATGTTGTGGTTTTCAGATCCTGAAGAAATGCACACATTTCGAGTGGATTGATGAATATGTTCAGAGGATTCAGTCTGAGGGCTACATTGATTCTAGCGTGGCCACAACCTGGGAGCTCAATTTGGACGGGGTGCCGCAGATGGAGAATTGGGGGAGCTCGGACAGAGGGGCGGGCAGAGTCGTGCCGAAGGCGAGGTATGCGCGCAATGCTGAACCGCACTTGGAGTCTGAACTGACCGAGGAACTGAAAAAGATCAAGAAAAATCAAAGGGAGATGATCGATTTGCAGAAGCAAGCAAATATCATGGCAGTGTTTTTTTATTGCTGTGTCATTGCTCTGTTTATGTTTTACTTGCTATTCATCCGTCATTAGAGGGGGCATTTAGGTTTGTCAGGGTAGAGGATGTGATCTGTGCGCCATGACAAGTTCATATATCTTAAATGAAGCAGCAATTTGAAACACAAATTATTCGGTGTTCATGCTCTGTTTCCTCTGTTTTTGTTCTTCAGTTAAGAGAGTACACACCCAAATTCGGTTTCTAGTAAAAAACAAAACTGGGCTGCCGAGTGCGAGACCAAAGTTCAGTTTCAGTAGGAAAAACATTATTCATGGGCGGGCGAATAGATGTTGAGCCATGACGCTGAAGTTGAGGAATAACCAGGCCCAAAGAGTGAAGTTTCGCGAAAAAAATAAATCTGGACTGCATAATAGATGTTGGGCCGACAAACCAGACCCAAAGAGAAAACAAACCCACCTCCCTAGACTTGACTTGTTTTAATTTCAAAAAAATGGTTTTACTTGTTTTACATGTCTTAGGTCCTAAATAGTTTGAAACAAGAAAAATGCTTCGATTAAACCTCAAAATAAAATGTTGCTTCGGCAAATAAACCTCTAACTTCGGCAAATAAAATGTTACTTGTTTTTACTTTGACCTTTTTCTTGCACTAAATTTTGTGATGGATCATTTTTTTGATGCACTAAACTTCATGCACTAAATTCAATGTATGTATCCACCTTAAAAAATGATTCAATTAATTTTTTGAATCAATTTTAAGGAGAATAGAGAGATCAATTCGTGCATGGCATGTATGTGTTGTAATTTTTTTTTCTTTACATATGTGTTGCTATTGTTTTATGATTGTTTTTATGCATGTCTACGGTTCCATGAACTAAATGAGTTGCATGCTTGCATGAAGTAAATTAGTTGCATGTCCATGGTGGGTTTGCATGTCCATGGTGGGTTTGCATGGGGCTCCTAGTTGCATGTCTATGGTTTGGGTCATGATCCATGATTTGGCCAATATTGTGTAGCAACCCGGGCCCGTAGCAACCCATAGCAATACACAAATAATAGCAAGAACAACCCATAGCAATCTACAAATAATAGCACGAAACAACAATATATATAGTAGCATTACAACTTAAAATACTAATACAACTTAATAATAGTAGCTTAACGATTACAACTTAAAAATACTAATACGATAGATAGGGGCATATATAGCTAGCTAGATAGATCAGGGGCACCAAACGCGGGTTCTTCTCCTTCTCCTCCTCCGGGTGAATGCCACCTCGCTCCTCTGGGTGCCCTTCAGTACTCCTCCTTGTTGTCGATGAGGTACGGGAGCGTGTGCATAACGCCGTTGTTGGGGAAGATGCCGTTGAAGTCGGTGAAGATGTTATGGGTGGTGAAAGCTATAAACTCACACCCACACCAAAACACTCGCCCGAGGAGGAGGAAGGCGTCGAAGGGGTTGGTGAATGTAGCGAGGAGCGCAACCACAACGCCATTGTGATTGACCTCCTCAACATGGAACATCTTTGGAGAGCCAGGGGGAGGTGGCGAAAGCCGGCCGCAAGGAAGAACTCCGTTAACTCCCTTGCGCCCCTTCACCTTGAGATCGCCCACACCCTAAGGGTTTTCTCTACGTAGACTCCAGCCGGGTAGAGCCTTTCCGGCACGATTGGGGGGAAGTGGTAGGTGGGGCCATTGAACTGCATGGTGGCTCTATCGGGTTTGAGAAGAAGGAAGGAGGGCAGATGGGAGAGGATCAGGTAGGGTATTGTTGAGGAGGGAGAGGAAGACGATAGGTGTGGCTTAAATGGCCCTAGTGCGAAGTGGTTTTTGATTTCTTTAAGTGGTTTCACCGGGTGGAAGTAATGAGCGGGCGGCGTTTGGTGGCGCCCCATCGAAGTGTGTACACGAGCGTGGGAAACCAAGGCTGCCATGAAACACTGGATCAATAGCCAGGTTGCGACGCGTCTGGGCCATCGGTCGTGGGTTAAGGGGTCAAGCCTGCCCGTTCTTCTATCCCGTGCATCAATTGCCATGCTGCGACGTCCGGCACGCGTCTGTGCCGTTGGGGTCAAGGGGACACGCCTGCCCCGTTTTCGCTGCGTGTGCCGCCCGTGCATGCATGCATGGCAACTGGCTAGAGGGGGCAGACGAGGTAGAGGAGGCAACGTTTGGTCCAAAGGTTTAACTGGTGGGCTTCTTTTACCAGAGCCCAACGGCTAGCCCACTCGCCACAGCGTATAAAACAAACGGCTAGCCCGTTGTCGAATGCAGCCAATCACAGAGCATCACGTGGATCAGTGACGTGGCCCTGGCACCTGATCCAGATAGTTCACTAACAGAGATCTAGCGGCTCGGAAGGATGCGGGGTTTTGAGAGGGTTTTGAGAGGGTTTTGAGAGGATTTTGAGAGGGTTTTGGAGTCTAGGGTTGAGCATAACTAATTCAAAAAATCAAAAAAATATGAAACTTGCACCCATCATCATATTATGTGAGTGAGTTGCTGGGAAAAATAAGAAACTTGGTCTATGGGTATTTTCATGAAAAACCCTTCACAAAACATAGCTATCATGAACGAGGTTGCATGGGATTCAAGCTAGGGTTGAGCATAACTAATTCCAAAAAAATCAAAAAAACATGAAACTTGCACCCATCATCATATTGTGTGAGTGAGTTACTGGAAAAAATAAGAAACTTGGTCTATGGGTATTTTCATGAAAAAATCTTCACAAAACATAGCTATCATGAACTAGGTTGCATGTGATTCAAGCTAGGGTTTAGGGCTAAGCTTGTCATAGTTTATCCAAATGATCTCATATTGGGCGTGGACCCTATATTTGCACATTAGTTGTCAAGTTTTGATTTTTGGCCCATTTGCTTAGGAATGGGGTGTTTAGCCTAGCTTTGGAGCTCATTTGGAGCACATTTGTCATGACTAGTTTTTCACATCAACAATAAGTGCTCGGATTGATCTCTTAACATGCATATGACTAATATTAAAGCATTGTAACATCAATATCACATACTAAACAAATTTGAATTTGAATTTTGGGTCAAATTTGAAATTCGGCCAGAATTTAAATAGCATTACACAAATACCAGCTTACACAAATTGAGGCAAGTTGTTATTCTACAACAAACATCACCATACACAAATTGAGACAAATGAAGTTTTCACTTCTTCTTAGCACTTGATTTCTTCTTATTCTTACCAGTTTTTGATCGTACGACACCTAGTTCACTCAAACTCTTCATTTTCATAACTGGACTAGCTAGGACAGATGGAGTTGGCACCACAACATCTACATGAGGCTCAGTTTGCACAACAACAAATCCAGTAGCTTCAATTGGTTTTACAACTTGCAATATAGGCTCAGTTTGCATCACATCTACCGCAACAGTTTCAGTTTGCAGAACATCTTTAGTTTCAGTTTCAGTTTGCAGACCAACTTCAGTTTGCACCAAATTCTGCACCACATCATCATCCAAATGTTGGTCATGATGCATCACAAGATCAAATACTGCCTCATTTTGCACCATAACATCGTCCAAATCTTGATCATTTTGCATCACAACATTATCCAACTCTTACTCATTTTGCATCACAACATCATCCAACTTTTGCTCATTTTGCACCGCATCATCATCCAACTCTGGTTCATCACCAAAACTTCTCTTCTTTCTACAGCCATTGATTCTTGCCTTTTTGATTGCCCAACAATCTTCAACAACAAGGGGTTGACCTCCACGCTTCCTCTTGGAAAACAAAGCTTGTAGCTAGTAATTAAACACAACACCCAAATTAAAAAAAACACAAACGTAAACATACTTTGGCCTTTCAGGAGTGTAACGGCATTTCGGAGATCCTTTTCGGTGCCGAAGTTCCTGGCACAGCTTGCATCTATTTTTGTTACCTTTTTGGGACCTTTTTGGCTTTGCATCCTTCTTCCCCTTTCCCTTTTTACTACTCCCACATTTCTCAAACCATGCCTTGAATCTACTCTCTTTAGGCCTGTCAGCTTTTTTTTTGTTAGGGAAGGACACATGGAAAATTCAATTTCCACTTCAGGCCACTGAAACTGATCTGTAAGTGCTGGAATTGGAGTTGCATATGCAGCCTTGAATCTTGCCACTGAGTAATATTCACGCAAATATGGGTGCATGTTTATCTTGGGTTGGGAGGCCAAGAAAAGTATGGCATGGTCACATGGTTTCTCCGTGTGGTATACTTCACCTTAATGGGGTATGTCTTTTCCAAGTCCACTTTAAGTTTCTTTGCTGTAGTGTTTGGTTTCTTGACTAAAATTAGAGTGATCTTTTCTGCAATCCAAAGTTGTGATGTCATGGTTGATACTCTGTGTGAACTTGTAATACAAGTATGTGCATTTGGGATTTGATTAACCCTGATGGTACTTCCATCAGGTTGAATTCTAGCAGATATGTACCACTTGTAAGGCCTGACGCTTCCATCAAAACCTCTGCACCCTGAATAAAATTTCTTTCTGTCAGTCCACATAGTCTTGGCATCAAACTCATGTTTGACTGCATAAGTCTTGAAACACATCCTAAACTCCTGCATACTTGGGAACAACTTGCCTACTTAAATAACAGGATTTTCTTTGTCATACACACTTACAAGCTCATCATCATGTGCATCATCTGCATCATCTGCAGCATCTTTCATCAGATGTCCATCCACATCTTCACAAGCATCTCTGTTAGCATCATTAGGCAAACTAGATTCATCCCTCTCTTCCTCATCTTGATCATCTGCTGGATCTACTGGAATGCCAAAAAAATTAGCCATCTCAGTGTCAGCCATTGGTGCAATGACCAAATCAGTAGTGTCTTTTAATTGTACTGAATTCCAATCAACACAAACAACCCTTTCAGCACCATCACAACCCTCTTCTACATCTTCATCAAGCCCCCCCCCCCCCCCTTACTGTCACTTCACCCGTAAACATGGGCATTATCTGTCTTTGTGAAGCCCAATCATCATCTACCATCTGTGAAGCCAACTTTGAGGGCACATATCCAACCTTAGAATCTGATTTCAGATCAACGAGCTCTGCATGAAAGGTAGTTTGTTTGCTTGCCCAGCCGTCTTGCCGATCGATTTCATCAACCATCTCTTCACCATTCTCAATTCTCACATACTCACCCTTCAAAATATCAAACCGTAACAATGCTACCTCCTGCTCTGGACCCCAATAAATGCTCTCCCCAATTTTCTCACGGCCCTCTTTTCCATGCTCTGCATTTCCTGAGGATCAATCTCTGCACATTCAACCTCCCATTTCACAATTGTATCTCTCTCTATGTCTCGCACACTACCATCACCTAGCTTCGCCTTAGAAGAAAAGAATTCGACAGTGAATTCGAATGTCCTACCCCTGTTTGTCAATGGCGGGCAGTTTGAGCTAGCGGAAGCAGACGACGCACAATTCGCATGGGCGCCCAATTAGCATAGGTTGGAAAGGATGCACATACCTACGGGCACTCGACGTTGTTGTCTCTGGCGGCTCCATCGCAGTCAGCCCCCCTCCCCCCTCCCCCGTACCCAAATCTGGATCAAATCGACCAAAAACAGAGGAAACAGAGGGGGCTCGATGCGGTCAGATCTAACTCGACAAGGAGGGGAACAGGACAAGGGTTCAGGATTTACTCACCACAGCCGCCGCCGCCGTTGCCGAGAACGACAGCTCCGCCGCTGCTGTCACCGAGAACGAAGAGGAGAGAGGAGGGAGCAACGGGCCACAACTCACTTGATGCACTGCCAAGTGGGGCCGTAACTAGATGCTCTGTCAAGTGGGACCCATATGTCTTAAACATAATCTCACTTCCGTTGACGACCAGTTTAATCGTCCGAGTGGGCCTTGGCTATTTGGGCTTCTGAATCGTTGCACTACAGCTATTTTCGTCAACGACGTCGCACTCCTTCCAATTTACTGGAAATGTGTCGCAAGGAGCTATAAGCCCCACTAACAACACGGGTATAGAAACTCTGGGAGAGGTTGTAGGCCTCTGAGGCCTAACCGGCAACACATGCTCAGGAAAGCTACGAGGGGCAGCTCGCCGTCGAGGACTAACTCCCAACACAGGCACATGAACCCTGGGGGCGCAGCACGACGCAGCGGCATATTACTATTGTGCAGACCACGAATTAATAGACACACGACCCCACAGAGTAATAAGCGGACCAGACATAGATGAGGAAAAATAACCAATGAAAATTAGACGGCTCGGAAGCTCAACCTGGGGGAGCTCGGGGTAGCTGAGGTGCCCAGCCAGATTATTTGCATTGGGCATTCAGATTCTTATTTTGTGTTTCCTAGATATTTTTGTTGTGCGTATAAACATACACGCACGCACACACTGACTTGAGATTTCAGTGGCGGGGGTAAATTAATGCGCTTGTTCCAAATTGGAAACAGGGAGAAGAAGTGAATTTTTTATTAGTGTATATACACATAGTTGCATGTATATCTAATCGAATAGTTGGCTGAACAATTTCTCTAAGGTACATCTATGAAATTACATTACAGTAACCTACCCTAAAATTTATAATTTTTGTGACATTGCTCTTTATCAGTGCATTGTTGGCGTGCTTATCTAAATAAATTGGCAGTGCATATGATCATGGGTATGCAAATTCTTGAGAGCTAAAACTGAACCATAATTCGAGGTTACGGACACAACAGTTCCGTTTACTCGCCCAATAGCCATTATGTTCAGCTTCAGGTTGTTTTACATAGCTAGCTGCAGATAATGCAAATGCTTCACCTTAGGAAACAGCTTGTATATCTATGAACTAAAATATACCCAAGTTCCAATTCATGCTACTAAACCTGCATAGCCTGACTAATCTGCCTGCACGCGAGTCCGTGCATATAATTGCAAAAGAACAGGAGGAAAGGCATGGAACAAAGTAAAGAAGGACACATTTTTTCATAGGTTAATAGAGCATGCACCAACAAGCAATCAAGTAAAGTAACGAAAACACATCTAACCGTGCCAAAGAACCACGCGGACGTCAGGAAACCTGACCAACAAGGGAAAGAAGCAAGGAAGAACGTGTGAGCTCAGAGGCATTTTATCAAATAGGAGAGGAGAAAGAAAGACATTACCTCCCCAAGCAGGAAGCCGAGCGGCAAACAAAGAGCTGTATGACCCTGCAGCAAGAAGGCGAAGAGAAGTGATAACAAGGAAATGGTTTTTAGTGCAGGAGGAAAGAGGAAAGAAAACCGGCGCACACATGTATAAGATACAACGACGGCGACATTGGGACGGAGAAGAACTTATACCTCAACCGTACACGAAAGGCGAAGGAAGTAGAGCCATGACGAAGATCGAACGGAAGATCGATGCGCGCTGGAGGGAGACGGGTTGAAGAGCTGCAGGCCGACCGAGCGAGCGAGAGGCAGGATGTGGGAGTGGGAGTGAAATGAGGGTGAAGAAGGAAGGACTGACCACTTCGTCCTGGTAAGATAAGCGGCAAGGAGTACTATTTAGACATAGAGCAAGCGACCAGCCCACCATACCAACACAAGACATGAGGGTAAAACAAATCTCTCCACGAGAAGCGCCCTGTCGAACCGTACGGCGTCACAAGAGCAACAGTCCTAGCCGATGTAAAAACCAAAACAATCCATACATACACTCACAGGCCGACAAGCGTACGTGAAACACCGCACGCAGGGCGAATGCGCAGCGACGCAGAAGAAGTGGGCACACACATGAAATAGACGAACGGCTGTCACCAGCGACGGACCCTCCCCTTTACCCAACGGGAGCTCCATGCGCATCGCTTTACCCACCGTACAAAATAACAAACCACATCCTTTACACACACCCAAGGCACTGCCAGACGGGCCTGCTCTGTAGCAGGGGCCACCAACACAGCTCAGTAGCCAAAGCTTGAGTAGAAATAGGTAGCAATGTCACATTTTGCCACACAATATTGTTACAGTTGCATAAGGTGCCCCAGCCTGCTCCAGCCCACGCGGCGCCGCACGCAATCATGGTCCAATCGCCACCCACGACGCCCGCCCAATCGTCCGACGTGAAGACGCTCACTCGCAGACATAGCGCGACGCCCCAGTTGAAGGCTTGAAGCCCACGACGCCCCAATCAGCGATGCGGACTCGAGCGCCTGCCGGTCACTGCAGTTCAGCCCCACCCCGCGCAGGTCCAATAGTCATACACAGAAATAACAAGCATGCGGGTGAGGGAAATTTGAACGGCCAGCAGTCAAAGCCATGAAATACCTTAATCAAACGGCCAGAAATCACAGCGGCGATCCAAGGGCCTTTCTATGGCCGGGTTGGCTAGACTCTTTTACTGGTTAGATGTGTGATGCCTTCTTCGCACATATGCTAGGGTGTGAAATAAGTGCGTCTTAATAGCACCGACATGCACTAGTATAATGTAATGTGGATCCTTACTAGTTTAATGTTCTTTATAAAATTCTTTTAAGAGACCGTGTTTTCAACACAGCATCTGTTGTTGCGGCTATTGTCGTCTTACCATTCGAGCTGTAAGCGTGTTCAGTCTAAAATTCTACACTGTCGGTACGGGAGACACACACTATATAGGATGCTTGTATATTTGAAGTGTTTCCGAAATAAATATTAACATCTACCAAGCTTCATTCGCATAAATATTAACATCTATATAGGACATATGTGTATTGTTTACAATATATAAACCACTAGTAACATGTCAAGCTTCATTCGCATTTCACAAGTCATTTTCCTACCTTTCTGTGCTCCACCAATTGTTCGGCAAAATAATGCAAGGAAAAAAAAACTAGCTTAAGAATAGAAGACATCAGGATAAGACCCCTAGTGTGAAAACAACGCCTAGTAATGGACAATGTATTTCTTCCGCTACACAAGCGTCTGTATCTGCTTGCAGCAGGATTCATACCTGTATAGCATAGATAACAGTGAGACGACTGCGCATTCCCTGTATAGAGGCGTCTACAACACGTACGACATCTGTCAGGGAGTCTGCTCCTATTTTCAGCTCTCTGTACCTTCGGCGAGTTCAACTAAGAGGTGCAAGTTGTGTTTTTCCATCGTGTGATTTTCTCTCTCTTGTAACTGGATAGTCCTGAGGAGTGAGCCAAGAAGATAGGAGAGAGCCACAGTCTGACGCGGGAATGCCATGCTCCGCTGCGAGCATCTCGTCGTCCAATGCCATGTTAGACTACACGGGGCGCTCGATTAATCGTCACCGGCATCCACGGCTAGGTCATCACGGTAGAGGCCATCGCTGCCCAACATTTCCAAACTCGATTGGGCGCAACCATGTTTTTTTTAAAGGAGGTTATCCCCCGGCCTCTCCATACGGTCACTTTATTAAAAGGACCTCGTCTAACATAGTCTCGAAGTCAAAGTATTACAGTTGTTTATGAGTATCTAAAGAAATATAAAAAGAAGTGGCCACAACCGGCGACAAAAGTAGGTAGGAAACTACTCTCGTAACCTATTACATGACCGCCATCCAAACCGGTTGAATATACCCCGAGCAACCATCTCTCATCGGATAGACCCAGTAACCATACACTCCCTGGCATCCGTCGGAGTGAGTAGCGACCAAATACGGATTAACGTTGTGGCTCTGAAGATGACCTGCAAAAAATGTAAGTTTGTTTTTCTGTTAAATACCAGATCATTTCTGCAATTCCATATAGTCCAAAGTAAAGCACTTACGCCTACACGAATGTATTTCACGGTTTCTATTTCCACCCCATTTAGCCACGTCCCAAATAACGTGTGTATGCTATTAGGTGGAGCTATGTTAAAAGCTATATGAACCTTCGCCACAAAATTTATGCCATTGGGCAGTCCAGAAAAAGGTGTTTGATAGACTCATCATGATCACAAAAGCTACATCTTCGTGATCCAGTCCAGTTTTGCTTTGCCAGATTGTCCTTGGTGAGAATGACTTGTTTGTAGACAAACCACATAAACACTTTGATTTTTAAAGGCACTTTTACCTTCCAGATATTGACTGTTCTTGGGACATCTACCGAGTTTATCATATCCAAATACATAGACTTGACCGAGAACACTCCGTTTTTTGTTAGTGTCCAGTGTAACCGATCTGGCTGGATGGTAAGCTGAACATCCATCAGCCTTCTTACCAAATGTAACCAAGCATCCCACCGGTCACCAATTAGGTTTCTTCGGAACTGGACATTTAGAAGAATCGATTGTAATAGCGTTGCAACATAGGCCTGTCTATGTTGAACAATATTATATAGAGTCGGGTATTGGATAGCTAGCGGCGTCTCCCCTAGCCACGTATCCTCTCAGAATCTCATAGTCGTATCATTACCGACGATAAATTTTGACCTATGGAAGAACGCTGATTTGACCTTCATCAACCCTTTCCAGAAGGGTGAATCTGTTGGTCTGGCTATAACCTATGCTAATGTGTTGGTCTGTACGTACTTATTACGCAGAATCTGTGCCCATGTGGCATCGGTCTCATCAAATAACTTAAACAGTCATTTACTGAGTAAGCACTTATTCTTCATCTTTAAATTCTCAATCCCAAGGCCCCCTTGGTCTTTCGGCCGACAAATGATGTCCCATTTTGCGAGTCTGTACTTACGTGCTGACTCGTCACTTTGCCAGAAGAAACGCGACCGATAGAAGTCTAGTTTTTTCCGTACCCCTACTGGAACCTCAAAGAAAGACAAAAGAAACATTGGCATACTCGTGAGGACCGAGTTAATGAGAATCAAACGTCCTCCATATGACATCAGCTTGCCCTTCCAGCAGCTTAGTTTCTTTTCAAATCGGTCTTCAATACATTTCCATTCAGCATTAGAAAGCTTACGATGGTGAATCGGTATTCCCAGATATGAGAATGGCATCGAACCCAATTCACATCCAAAGAGTTGTCTGTAAGCATCTTGATCGTCTATGGCACGTCCAAAGCAGAAGAGATCACTTTTGTGGAAATTAATTTTGAGCCCCGACAGCTGCTCGAATAGGCATAGCAACAACTTCATATTCTTTGCTTTATCTAGGGCATGTTCCATAAAAATGATGGTATCATCCGCATACTGCAAAATAGATAACCCACCATCCACAAGATCTGGAACTAGACCACTCACTTGGCCATTCACTTTAGCTCTCCCTATTAAAATCGCCAACATGTCCACCACGATGTTGAACAAAATAGGAGACATCGGGTCCCCCTGTCGTAGACCCTTTTGTGTCTGGAAATAGTGACCTATATCATCATTCACCTTTATTCCGACACTGCCTTTTTAAGTAAAAGACTCGACCTGCTTTCTCCATGAATCATCGAATCCTTTCATTCTTAAGGCTTGCTGAAGGAATGGCCATTTGACCTTATCGTAAGCTTTCTCAAAATCCACCTTGAATATTACTCCATCCATTTTTTTGGTGTGAAGCTCATGAAGTGTTTCATGAAGGACCACCACCCCTTCTAGGTGTTTCGGTCCGGCATGAAGGCTGTTTGAGACGGTTGCACTACACTATGTGCAATCTGCGTCAGCCTATTTGTTCCTACATTGGTAAAAATCTTAAAGCTCACATTGAGAAGACATATTGGACGGAACTGCTCAATCCGCACTGCCTCTGTCTTCTTTGGAAGAAGAGTAATCGTTCCAAAGTTTAGGTTGAATAATTGTAGCTGCCAGGAAAACAAGTCATGAAACATTGGCAACAAATCACCCTTAATGATCTGCCAACATCTCTTGTAAAACTCACCTAGGAACCCGTCTGGCCCAGGTGCTTTACTATTCTTCATTTGTGAGATTGCCTCAAAAACCTATTTCTCGGTAAAAGGAGCGGTCAAGATCTCATTCTCGTCCGTTGCGAGTTGTGGAACATATTCTATCCTTGATTCATCTAAGGATACAAAACATTCTTCAGGTTTCCCAAACAACTGTTTGTAATAGTTCGTGATGTAAAGTTTTAGGTTCTCCTGACCCACTATTGTTCCTTCATCTTGTTCGAGCTGAAAGGTTTTTTTCTTCCGGTGTTTACCATTTGCAATCATATGGAAGAACTTTTTGTTGTTGTTCCCCGGACAACTTTTGGCACTTTGGCTCTCAGCGCCCATTTTAATTCTTCCTCACGCAACAAATCTTTAAGACGTAGTTTGGCTGCTACTTTAGTCTCAAGTTCTATTGTATCTAAGATAGAAGACTCAGCTTTGAGATCTAAATCATCAATGAGTTGAATAAGTCTTTCCTTTTCAATCTTATAGAGTCCACTCAAGTGTTTGGCCCATCCTCGAAGGAATTTCCTTAAGTGTCTAATCTTATTCTGCCATCTGTCCACATTGGAATGTCCCTCCGAATCTTTTGCCCACTCACGGGCAACCAGATCCATAAAACCCTCTCTCTCGAACCATGTTAGTTCGAAAGAAAAAGGAGTTTTATTCCCAACATGAGTAGACTCCCCTGAGTCGACTAGGAGAGGCGTATGATCTGAAATTCCACACTTGTGAGTACTCGGTCTAGCTTCTCAAAAGTTGGAGTTGGGAGTGTGTTGGCCCATGTGAATTTTTGACCTGAGAGCTCTATTTTCCTCAAGTCAAGGCTCTCCATAATGGCATTGAACATAAAAGACCATCGACCATCAAAATTATCGTTGTTCTTTTCATACCGCCTTCTGATAATGTTAAAATCACCCCCAACCAACATTGGAAGTGTCTCCTCTCCGCATATTCGGACAAGGTCTGTCAGAAAGTCTGACTTCAACTCTGGTTGTGCAGCGCCATACACTGCTACGAGTGCCACTGGAACCCATCAACCTTTGGCCTTACCCAAAATTTAACAGCAAATTCCCCAAGGAACACATTCCTAACCTCCAAAGTTTCGCATTTGACCCCAAGTAAGATCCCACCAGATCTTCCTCTTGGGGGTAGACAATGCCAATCAAAATCAACCCCTCCTGTGAGGGTGTTGAGAAACTGCGAGGTGAAATTATCTCTACCTGTTTCGGAGAGGGCTATGAAATCAAGTTTGTGCTGAATAGATGCATATGCCAGGAACCTATGTTTAGCCAAGTCTGTGAGACCTCTGCTATTCTAGAATATTCCTCTCATCTATCATCATAGATTTTTTTAGCAGTTCGAGTCCTCATGCTTCGGCGTACTGCCGACGCCGGATAGACCTTCCGGTTCCACTTTCGTTTAGGCTTCAGGTACTCATCAACTTGGTCCATGCAACCAGGCTCAGTGATGGCTCCACCCTCTGGTACCGTAAGTTCAGGTGAATGAATGCTATCATGATCCTGAGACTGTGTGGGAGACAATTCTAAGTCTTGACAAAAAATATTGAAAATCCTTAATTCCTGAATCTCTGAATCATTTAACGGTTTAACCGCAGCTATGTTTCTAATTACTTCCATAGCTCGTTCCGCCTCAATATCAAGCAAGTCGTTTACGGATTTTGCAATTTCTTTCCCATTACTCCCTAGTGAAACTCCTAGCTCATTGGCATTATGCATAATATCTACCTCAGAAAAATGCAAAATAGAGTTGGACGTATTAACTGACATACCTGTCGTAGCTTCGATGTCACGAAGCTTGGCTGCCTGCATGCCTCGCCCAAGCTGCAGGTCGTCAGCATCTGGCTGAGCTTGAAGTCGGTTGCTCATCCGTATACCTTGGGACCGATGATCCGTGATGCCTCCAAAGGACACGATCTCGTCCTGTGTAGGTTCGTTTAAGCGGGTAAAATTAGTCTCCGCCCGTGACAGTTGATCGTGCTGCAGACACTTCCGCGAACTAACTGTCGAGGAGAAAACACTTACCTCCGAGCCCGGCCCACGTACCTTCGGGGCATCTGTCCCCGGCACTACCTGTGTCCCTGGTCGGCTCGACCGCCCTGCCAGCATAGACCCCGGCTGCAGCGCACTCACCGACTCAACATGTGGAGGCGTCACCCTCTCCCCGGATGCTCCCAGCCGGTTCTTCCGGGCGACCTACTCAAGCTCCTTCGGTATGTCAACGGAACTGCGATGGGTGGTGGAAATTTGCAGAGTCAAACACTCTACGTCACCACTGGCAGGACATGTCATGTCGACCCCTTCATTTCCTGTCCCACAATGAGCATGGATACGTCATTCAGCTTTTGATGTAACATAGTATTACTAGGCTCGGAAGTACATACCTCATGACCGGCAGCTCCACTAGCCGATTTAACCATCCCTCTAGTTGGAGATGATCCCTCCAGTGAGCGTCCCTTGGACTCCGCCTGAGTAATCGGAACATATGCTTGCTACCCCAGTACACTCGCCGCAGCCTGCTCGATGCAGCTCACTGTAGCCGGCGCTGTCGGTAGGTCAAGATACCGACCGGCCTCCGCCATGATCGTCTTTCTTCCTTCATTGCCCAAAGACGAACGAGACCCCGCGCTAGTATCTGAAGAGCCTATCTTAAGTTTCCAAAGACGTGAAGGAGCCAACATTGCCCCAAAAGAACCAAACCTCAATGAGTTCAATGGCACCACATTGGTACCACCCTGGTCACTGCTAGTAGTCTCGGTTTGCCTCTCCGGACCTTTCGCAGCCTCCTTTGGTTTATCCTGATGACCCAAGTCCTTTCCTCCGGAGGGTCCACCCCCCTCAGTTGTGTCCACGTCCTTTGGGCCATCCTCTTGCTGTCCCACTGGGTATCCTCCAGCTCCACCTCGAGGTCGTAAGTGACACCCGCATACGTCCAACCCACCATATCTGGAACGAACTCAATATTTGCTATGCTGACAAGAAGGTGCGCAACCCCATTGGCACGTGTGAAGGGCATATCAACCTTCTCAGTCTTGCCTAGGAGTGAACCCAAGCTCCACATAACGAGAAAGTTATTGAGAGACTTTGGAGGTGCACCAGAGAACCGAACCCACACCTGAGTCAGGGGCGTACCCTGCGGCTTCTGTTGTTTCCATTCATCAAACTCCATGATGATACTAGTATTGGGTACCCTGCACACGCCGAACTTAAGAATACGGGCTTGATCCTCCCTGGATGGGAACTCCAGTCTGAACGTTTGCCCCTCCACTCGAACGACATGCCAGTAAAAGTTCCCTGGGGCCAGTTCTCTCATCATCTGCTCAATCTGAGGCTCAGTCATGACCCCGTTAGTAACCCTGGCCATGCCCGGGAAGGACGCATCATTGGTATGTTCAGTATGCTCGACCTCGGGAGATTCGAAGAACATCAACTCTGAGCAACATACCCCATAGATGGTTACCACTGACTTTGGTCCAAGTAGTAATGGACACTGTGCACACATATGTTTTGGCTTTAAGCAATATTCACAGAGTTCCATCTTGCATTCCGCCACAAAGTGACCCGGTTCGCCAGAATGAAAGCAAGTCAATTTCTCCTTCTTATGCGCCCATTTAGTTGGTTTCTCTCCATCCGATTTTTCAGAACCCCTTTCTGTGGAGTTATCACGAGGCTGCGTAGCTGGTTGCTTCGCGATCGGGACCTTAACAGCAGCAAGGGCCGCAACAGCCTCCATTGCCACCTTTGGAAGTGGCGGCTGCGTCACGTTGGTAATGGACGTCGTTACCGGCTGGGCCGTCTCGACATGAGGGGTCTCCGGAAGATGCCTCGGAGGTAGCGGTCGCCTACCGCCCCCTATTCCTCCACGATTATGCCTGTAAAAGTTCCAATGCTTCCGCTGATTCGGACCGACCGGCCCTTCAACGAACCCACCTAGGGTTTCCTAGAATTCTCTTGCAGCACCCCCATCCGTCTGCCAGCCAAATCCGTGTCCACCTTCGCTTGAAGATGACCCACGGTGTTGACCCTCGTCATAGACATCGATCCCGTCATCACCCCAATAGCCTCGAGGCAGTGGCCATCGTTCAGTCGCATCAAACCTGTCTCTTCCATTTCCCTGGTTTGCAGTAGTCGTTCGTCCAGGCGTAGTTGGCGCACCCCCTGAGTGCGGTACATGAGGTTTTCGGGGCGGCGGTGGTCCGTTGCCCCGGCCAGCCATCCCGGCGCTGCCGCAAGTCCCTTGACCTACCGCTGTAGCCGCCGACGGTTGTATACGTCCCACCCGACCACTAGCAATGCTTGGGAATCCTGGCCTTGCCCTGGATCGAACCCTAGTTATCTCAAGTCATCGATCGGGAAAAGACACCTCGGTTTGAACAGGCTGAATCGATTCTGGTATAGCCTCAGAAACAATAATAGGGATTTGGATCACTTCCTGGGCCATATACCCAGTTCCCGAAGTGTTCGGGCCTAGCTCCGCTGCTTTAGGCCCATTAAGCCCTAGCAGGGAGTTTAGACGAGCCCTCCTCGTATCAGCATATGTGCCTCGATCAACCATCGCCGTCGGCGAGCTCCCATCACCGGACGCTTCTTTTTCCGTCCTTGGTCCACCACTTTCCAAGAGCTGATAAAATCTAGTAATGTAAGAGCAGGTAGCTCCACCTTTGGAAGTGGCCCGATCCATGGCTTAATACCAGCGTGCGCCGTCCTTTGATCTGGTCGACGGGGAAGCGGGATCCCCTTGTCCTTGCCCATCCCAATTTGCATCAAAATGGAATCGCCAATGCGACCCGAAGGGGGCGAAGGCTCCGGAGACACCGTTTCACCACCAGCCGGTGGTTCATCATCGTCGGAGTCATCGGACTCATCCGGCATTAACGCCTAGAACCGGTTAGCTGTTATGCCCGGATAGGAACCATCATTCTTCTCCGCACAATCCACTATGTTTTCTATCGAAAGATCGATGACATCGATATTTTCATCCAATCTCGGTAATCCCTGCATCAAACGATCAATCCTAACAAAATACAAATCAATCTTTAAGGACCTACCTGCAACCAAGATCTCATCTTCTTCGAGATATCGCCCTGCCAGGATATCGTCTTCGTGATCCAGAATCATGGTCCATCTCGATGGTGCATGCGATTGTACCACCCCCTTGCACCAGCTCTCTGCAGATTCGTTTGCTGAAAAATGGACTTCCCATCTCTTGTGGCCATGATTCGGAACCGAAAATCGCTGGTCCTCGGCTCCTCGTCGTGGATGACGGCAATGGAACCCTCCTTCAGATCCGATCATGGTGGACACCTTCGCGAGCGAAGAATGAACCACCTTGGAAGGGTCCTCTGCCGCCGTGGATGAGGCCTCCGCAGGCGGCCGAGCTGTCGGCCCTATTCCCCCGCGGGCGCCGTCCACTCCCTCAAGGGTGGCTTCTTTAAAAATGAGGGAGAATTTCGTTTCCCCGGCCTCTGCCACAAAATGGGGGAGAATTTTACTTCCCCGGCCTCTGCACCAACTAAGGATGCATACAACCATTATGTATGAGTACCAGGATTTTTAACTTGGTTAATAATAACCAAGCCTGGTCCTCTATATAAATTGCATGAGTACCAGGAAAGCCTGGTCCTCAAGAATAAATAGGAACCTAAATTCGCTTCCGTGAGGATTTGAACTCAGGTATTGGGTTTGTGCATCCATTCCCCCAACCAGTTGAATTAGGCTCACTCCCCTTTAAAAATGGGGTAGAATTTCACTTTCCCGGCTTCTGCACCAACTAAGGATGTATACAGCCATTATGCATGAGTACCAGGAGTTTTAAATTGGTTAATAATAACCAAGCCTGGTCCTCTATATAAATTGCATGAGTACCAGGAAAGCCTGATCCTCAAGAATAAATAGGAACATAAATTCGCTTCCGTGAGGATTTGAACTCAGGTGTTGGGTTTGTGCATCCACTCTCCCAACCAGTTGAGCTAGGCTCACTCCCCTATGAAAAATGGGGAAGAATTTCACTTCCCGGCCTCTGCACCAACTAAGGATGCATACAACCATTATGTATGAGTACCCGGATTTTTAAGTTGGTTAATAACAACCAAGCCTGGTCCTCTATATAAATTGCATGAGTATCAGGAAAGCCCGGTCCTCAAAAATAAATAAGAATCTAAATTCGCTTTTATAAAGATTTAAACTCAGATGTTGGGTTTATGTATCCCCTCCCCCAACCAGTTGAGCTAGGCTCATTCGTCAAAGAGTACTCGACGTACACCCCAAAGGCAAAGTGAGACTTGCCGTGTTCCTTCTGTCGGAAACTCGGCAGACATGTTGCCAAGATCCACATGTGATGGCTCAGCACAACAAATCTTCTTGATGGGCAGCGGACAGGACGCATGCTACGTGCCACCGGCCTTTGCTGAGTTCCTCAGATTGAGACTCGATAAAACCGGACACATAGGAAGCAGCCACCTATCCATTGTCTCGGGGCCAGGAGTTTTCCTAAGGGCCATGCCTTGAGAAATTGAACTTAGAGCGTGGTTAATAGTATAGCTAATTACTGGCTATAACTCATTGTCATGTCATCTACAACTCATCTTATAACCAACATGTACAATAGTTGATTAGAAAAGTGTACTACATATTTATTATATGGCCCATCTTTCATTCTTACAAAGTGCATAGGAGCACGTGCTAGAGCTGGCTCTTGACTAAGAGACCGCTTACTTTCTCTTTTCTCTTCCCTTTCCTCCAACTAAGCAAAAATATATTAGTTTATTTCGTATAGTTCGCTGATTCAGTTCTATTGTACTTGCTCTTAGTTCCATGTATATCATGTCGTTGCCGAGAGCCGTCGCTGTCAGCAATGCATGCGCTGTTTACCCAGTGTCTGGAACTTGATACATTTATACACCAGCACACACCTAGCTCGTGCACCGTGCCTACAATACATAGATGTGCTGTGAGAAACTCGGCAAATACTCAGCCGATTTACCAGCCCTTATTCTTGGGATTTCAGTCAGAGGTCGAACGTCAATCTCCCACCGTCCTAAGACGACGGATTCGATGTTTTCTGGGACGACTTTGACGTCTGCTTGGATGAAATGGCGGAGAAGAAGCGGGCTCACGAGCTCATTTAGTTGGCTGACACCACCAGGCGTATCCCCCTGCATGCGGCGCAGGTAAGCGGGCTCAAGATATTACAGTTTCTAACTTTCATATTTTACCTACGAAATGTAAGTCTGATATTTTATCGTATAAAGTAAGTACGTGTGCCATTGTGCAATATGGGCACCTCTATGCATGCAGTTGCGCGTCTCACTAGCACAAATCGCCCACTAACGCACACCGCAATATTCCATCCGGCTGGCCATATATAAATATGGTCCGATGCACTACTTTTTTACATCATTAATTATGTCTTGTCTAACCTTTTGAATCTTCCCGCAACCCCAATAACCGCCCCACGAAACCACCACATATATAAAGGAGGTTGAGGCTTCTACAATGACGATCCTGAGCAGTTCACCAAGGTGTTCACGGTGAGGTCACATAATGCCACAAACTTCACAGTGATGCACACCAACGCGCCAGAGTGGGTGCAGTGCTCGACCTTAGGTAAGTCCGCATGTGTCCCGCCTATGATCAAAAGGTCATTGTCGCCGAGTTATGCCTGGGCCAACATGTCCTCGTCTACCACAACTATGGGGTGACAATACGTTGTGAACATTTTGCTAGGTTCATCAATAGACCTAATTATGATTTTCCTATGGTGCACACCACCAACAATGCATAGGTGCTTCGTAATTTGGCCATCTCAAGCCCGAATATCAAGAAATCAAAAGAAATACAACATCCTCAGCAGCGGCAAGCAGCATGACTCACTGGTTTACCTCGCTGCCGCCTTTATCGACCGATCCAATGTCGGCATGAAAGACGGCATCTACAAGCATCGCCGGTGCAAGATCTGGGAGGAAAGATTGAGTTCACAATACTTCACATATGCTACCAAGGATGCGTCCACTAGTGACGACATGTACATGCATACGGTTGACATGAGAACGTGTCTCCTTCTCCTTAACCCCTAAGTGTCGCGATGCAGCAGCTGCAACACTGTTAAGCGTGCAAAGAAGTTGTAGATGATGATCGGTTTTATGCATGCTTAGCTAGTCTCTATATTATATTATAAATATTTTGTTTAATTCAGAACCAATCAACCTGTATTACTTTTTAGTTTACTGTTATCATGTTTTAAATATTTTGTCTGGCAATTACGTAACGATGCCAATATGCGATGGGAAAAACTTTTGATTATCTTGAAATCCTGTGGCCATTATCGCACACGACTTCTTACGCGTAACTGCTTGCAAGGTCAGACATATCTCACACGATCTCACACGATTAGTCAGAACTAGTCGTCAACCCATGCACCTGCATGGGCTAGCACTATAAAAGATGCATAATAGTTACATTTTAAGTATGTTTCTTTCTAAAATGTTTTTCCTAATATTATGGTAAAATATGTTCAAATGTTTATTATCCAGACATACAAAGTTATCAACTACTTTCCATAGGACAAAATAAGTATATTCTTTCACTATGTTCCTTATTACCGACATAATATAGTGTAATTTGTTGGCTCACTAAGATATAATAGAGAATGAGTTCATCAAACTAAGTGACCATTGAATTAGATTGTACTACGGCAAAATGGAAGAAAAAATAACTATTATATTTAAGTATTCAAAATGAACCACCACTAGCCAACTTATCAATTTGACATTGATAGAAATAGATGAAAATTTGGAATCTAAAATACAATACTAAAAGTTAAATATTTGACTCACGCAAATATCCTCTGTTTTCATTTCGAGCTGTTTTCTGTCAGGATTCCGAAGGTCAAGCATCATGTCGTCTTCCGCCTCCAATCAAGTGCGCGATGATGCTTGGTTGATGCAGGTGGAGTCTCAAGGATCGGAAGGTTGTGAGATAAGCATGGAAGAAGATGTTGGGGATTCCTCTGAGGTGCACTCTCCGGCTTCAAGGCGGGGCACTTTGGCTGGCATCTCCATTATTCCAAATCCTCATTAGGCCCTGGCCACTATCAACAATCGCGGAGGCCAGCAAGCACGAGAAGGGCTCCCTCCAAGGAGGCCTCTACACAGGTAACATCGGAACAACTTTCACAATTTGATTCATAACTATGGAGTTGAAAATACAGTCCGTACGCACATACCCTCCAATTGGGATACATCCCGTCCAAGTGAAAGTAATGCAGGAGAAAGCTCATGGGGGCCAACCAACAAACACCTTCTAGAAGAAATCCGGAAGAATACCATCATGATTCAGTGCGTACTCAGTGAGTTACCGGATCTGAAGGCTAGCTTGAACAAGCCTACCGGTATTCCAACTCCACCACCATCACCTCCGAAGGAAGACAATTAAACACACGGGTATGGGCACTCCCCTTGGCTTGCGCCAAGCTTGGTGGAGTTGCCTCGGTATCGTATCACCATCACATCTTTTGCCTTTACCTTTATATTAGTTCGATCCTTTTGGTAATATCTTTTGTCGGGAGACGTAGTAGTAAATCAAAATTTTCCTACATGTCACCAAGATCTATCTATGGAGAAACCAGCAATGAGTGGGGAGAGATTGCATCTTCATACCTTTGAAGATCGCTAAGCGGAAGCGTTACAAGAACGCGGTTGATGGAGTCGTACTCGCAGCGATTCAGATCGCGATGGATTCCGATCTAAGCGTCGAACAACGGCGCCTCCGCGTTCAACACACGTGCAGCCTGGTGATGTCTCCTATGCCTTGATCCAGCAAGGAGGAAGGAGAGGTTAGGGAAGGGCTCCAACAGCAGCACGATGGCGTGGTGGTGGTGAAGTAGCAAGGTATTCTGGCAGGGCTTCGCCTAAGCGTTGCGAAGGAGGAAGAAGAGAGGTAGGGCTTTGCCGTGAGAGAGAGAGAGAGAGAGAGTTCAGAACTGTTCTCTGGACCATTCTGGAGCTCCTCGTGATGTTCCGGATCTCATCCGGGACTCTGAACAACTTTCGGTAATCACGTATACCATTTCCCTATAACCCTAGCGTCATCGAACCTTAAGTGTGTAGACCCTACGGGTTCGGGAGACATGTAGACATGACCGAGACACCTCTTCGGTCAATAACCAACAGCGGGATCTGGATACCCATGTTGGCTCCCACATGCTCCACGATGATCTCATCGGATGAACTACGATGTCGGGGATTCAATCAATCCTGTATACAATTCCCTTTGTCTATCGGTATGATACTTGCCCGAGATTCGATCGTCGGTATCTCTATACCTTGTTCAATCTCGTTACCGGCAAGTCTCTTTACTCGTTCTGTAATACATCATCCCATGACTAACTCCTTGGTCACATTGAGCTCATTATGATGATGTCTTACCGAGTGGGCCCAGAGATACCTCTCTAACACATGGAGTGACAAATCCCAGTCTCGATTCGTGCCAACCCAACAGACACTTTTGGAGATACCCGTAGTGCAACTTTATAGCCACCCAGTTATGTTGTGACGTTTGGCACACCCAAAGCATTCCTACGGTATCCGAGAGTTGCTCAATCTCATGGTCTAAGGAAATGATACTTGACATTGAAAAGCTTTAGCAAACGAACTACATGATCTAGTGTTATGCTTAGGATTGGGTCTTGTCCATCACATCATTCTGCTAATGATGTGATACCGTTATCAACGACATCCAATGTCCATGGTCATGAAACCGTGACCATCTATTGATCAACGATCTAGTCAACTAGAGGCTCACTAGGGACATGTTGAGGTCTATGTATTCACACATGTATTATGGTTTCCGGTTAACACAATTATAGCATGAACAATAGACAATTATCATGAACAAGGAAATACAATAATAACCATTTTATTATTGCCTCTAGGGAATATTTCCAACAGTCTCCCACTTGCACTAGAGTCAATAATCTAGTTACATTGTGATGAATCGTACACCCATAGCATTCTGGTGTTGATCATGTTTTGCTCATGAGAGAGGTTTAGTCAACGGATCTGCGACATTCAGATCTGTATGCACTTTACAAATATCTATATCTCCCTCCTGAATGTAATCACGGATGGAGTTGAAACGGCGCTTGATATGTCTTGTCTTCTTGTGAAACCTGGGCTCCTTCGCAAGGGCAATAGCTCCAGTGTTGTAACAGAATAGAGTCATCGGGCCCGACGCACTTGGAATTACTCCTAGGTCGGTGATGAACTCCTTCATCCAGACTCTTTCCTTTGCTACTTCCGAAGCAGCTATGCACTCCGCTTCACATGTAGATGCCGCCACGACGATTTGCTTGCTGCTGCACCAGCTGACTGCCCCTCCATTCAAAATATACACATATCCGGTTTGTGACTTGGAGTCGTTCGGATCTGTGTCGAAGCTAGCATCGACGTAACCCTTTACGACGAGCTCTTCGGCACCTCCATATACGAGAAACATGTCCTTTGTCCTTTTCAGGTACTTCAGGATGTTCTTGACTACTGTCCAGTGTTCCGCTCCGGGATCACTTTGGTACCTCCCTACCAAACTTATGGCAAGGTTCACATCAGGTCTGGTACACAGCATGGCATACATAATAGAGCCTATGGCTGAAGCATAGGGGATGACACTCATCTCTTCTCTACCCTTTGCCCTGGTCGGGCATTGATTCGTACTCAATCTCACACCTTGTAACACAGGCAAGAACCCCTTCTTGGACTGATCCATATTGAACTTCTTCAATATCTTTTCAAGGTATGTGCTTTGTGAAAGACCTATGAGGCGTCTCGATCTATCTCTATAGATCTTAATACCTAATATGTAAGCAGCTTCTTAAGGTCATTCATTGAAAAAACACTTATTCAAGTAGGCCTTTAAACTTTTCAAGAGTTCTATATCATTTCTCATTATCAGTATGTCATCCACATATAATACGAGAAATGCTACAAAGCTCCCACTCACTTTCTTGTAAATACAGGGTTCTCCATAAACCTGTACAAAGCCAAACGCTTTAATCACTTCATTAAAGCGATTGTTCCAACTCCGAGATGCTTGCACCAGCCCATAGATGGAGCGCTGGAGCTTGCATATCTTGTTAGCATCTTTAGGATCGACAAAACCTTCCGGCTGCATCATATACAGTTCTTCTTTGAGGAAGCCATTAAGGAATGCCGTTTTGACGTCCATTTGCCAGATCTGATAATCATAAAATGCGGCAATTGCTAACATGATTCGGACAGACTTCAGCATCGCTACGGGTGAGAAAGTCTCATCGTAGTCAACTCCTTGGAACTTGTTGATAACCCTTAGCGACAAGCCGAGCCTTATAGATGATCACATTACCATCCGCGTCAGTCTTCTTCTTAAAGATCGATTTATTTTCAATTGCTCACTTATCATCAGGCAAGTCCACCAAAGTCCATACTTTGTTCTCATACATGGATCCTATCTCGGATTTCATTGCTTCAAGCCATTTGTTGGAATCCGGGCCCGCCATCGCTTCTTCATAGTTCGAAGGTTCACCGTTGTCTAACAACATGATCTCTAGGACAGGGTTGGTGTACCACTCTGGTGCGGAACGTGTCCTAGTGGACCTTCGACGTTCAATAGTAACTTGATCTGAAGTTTCATGATCATCATCATTAACTTCCTCTCCAGCCGGTGTAGGCTCCACAGAAACAACTTCCTGTGCTGCGCTACTCTCCGGTTCGAGTGGAGGTATAATTACCTCATCAAGTTCTATTTTCCTCCCACTTACTTCTTTCGATAGAAACTCTTTCTCGAGAAAGGATCCATTCTTGGCAAGAAAGACTTTGCCCTCAGATCGTAGGTAGAAGGTATACCCAATAGTGTCTTTGGGATATCCTATGAAGACACACTTTTCCGCTTTGGTTCGAGCTTCTCAGGTTGAAGTTTCTTCACATAAGCATCGCATCCCCAAACTTTTAGAAACGATAGCTTAGGTTTCTTTCCAAACCATAATTCATACGGTGTCGTCTCAACGGATTTTGATGGTGTCCTATTTAAAGTGAATGCGGCAGTCTCTAATGCATATCCCCAAAATGATAGCGGTAAGTCGGTAAGAGACATCATAGATCGTACCATATCTAATAGAGTGCGATTACGACGTTCACACACACCATTTCGCTGAGGTGTGCCAGGCGGCGTGAGTTGTGAAACAATTCCACATTTCCTTAGGTGCGTGCCAAACTCGTGACTTAAATATTCTCCGCCACGATCAGATCGTAGGCACTTTATTTTCCTGTCACGTTGATTCTCTACCTCACTCTGAAATTCCTTGAAGCTTTCAAAAGTTTCAGACTTATGTTTCATTAAGTAGACATACCCATATCTACTCAAGTCATCAGTGAGGGTGAGAACATAACGGTAGCCACCATGAGCCTCGACACTCATTGGATCGCATACATCAGTATGTATTATTTCCAACAAGTCAGTTGCTCGCTCCATTGTTCCGGAGAACGGAGTCTTAGTCATCTTGCCCATGAGGCATGGTTCGCACGTGTCAAATGATTCGAAATCAAGAGACTCCAAAAGTCCATCAGTATGGAGCTTCTTCATACGTTTGACACCAATATGACCAAGGCGGTAGTGCCACATGTAAGTGGGACTATCGTTATCAACCTTACACTTTTTGGTACTCACACTATGGACATGTGTAACATCACGTTCGAGATTCATCAAAAATAAACCATTGACCAGCGGGGCAAGACCATAAAACATTTCACTCATATAAATAGAACAAACATTATTCTCAGATTTAAATGAGTAGCCATCTCGCATCAAGCGAGATCCAGATACAATGTTCATGCTCAAAGCTACTAAATAACAATTATTAAGGTTTAAGACTAATCCCGAAGGTAGATGTAGAGGTAGCGTGTCGACGGCGATCACATCGACCTTGGAACCATTCCCGACGCACCTCGTCATCTCGTCCTTTGCCAGCCTCCGCTTATTCCGCAACTCCTGCTTGGAGTTACAAATGTGAGCAACTGCACCGGTATCAAATACCCAGGAGCTATTATGAGCGCTGGTTAGGTACACATCAATAACAAGTATATCACATATACCTTTAATGTTGCCGTCCTTCTTATCCGCTAAGTACTTGGGGCAGTTCCGCTTCCAGTGACCGGTACCCTTTGCAGTAAAAGCACTCAGTCTCAGGCTTGGGTCCATGCTTGTTCTTCTTCTTCCTGGAAACTTGCTTACCGGGCGCGACAATAGCTTTGCCGTCCTTCATGAAGTTCTTCTTACCCTTACCTTTCTTGAAACTAGTGGTCTTATTTACCATCAACACTTGATGCTCCTTTCTGATCTCGACCTCTGCTGATTTCAGCATCGAGTACAACTCAGGAATGGACTTCTCCATCCCTTGCATGTTGTAGTTCACCACAAAGCTCTTGTAGGTAGGTGGAAGCAACTAGAGGATTCTGTCAATGACCGAGTCATCTGGGAGATTAACTCCCAGCTGAGTCAAGCGATTGTGTAGTCCAGACATCTATAGGATGTGCTCACCGACAGAACTATTATCCTCCATCTTACAGCTGAAGAACTTGTCGGAGACGTATCTCTCGACCCGGGCATGAGCTTGGAAAACCAGTTTCAGCTCTTGGAACATCTCATATGCCCCGTCTTGCTCAAAACGCTTTTGGAGCCCCGGTTCTAAACTGTAAAGCATGCCGCACTGAATAATGGAGTAATCATCGCAGCGAGAATTCCAAGCATTTGCAACGTCTTGCTCTGCTGGGAGAAGGGGTGGGTCACCTAGTGGTGCATCAAGGACATACAATTTCTTGGAAGCTATGAGGATGATCCTCAAGCCAAGGACCCAGTCCGCATAGTTGCTTCCATCATCTTTCAGCTTGGTTTTCTCTAGGAACGCGTTGAAATTGAGGGTGACATTCGCGTTGGCCATTGGATCTACAATATAGATTGTAAAGATAATTTTAGACTAAGTTCATGATAATTAAGTTCACATAATCAAATTATTAAATGAACCCCCACTTAGATTGACTCTCTCTAGTCATCCAAGTGACACATGATCCATGTCAACTAGCCCGTATCCGATCATCACGTGAGACGGACTAGTCATCCATGGTGAACATCTCCATGTTGGTCGTATCTTCCATACGACTCATGTTCGATCTTTCGGTCTTCCGTGTTTCGAGGCCATGTCTGTACATGCTAGGCTCGTCAAGTCAACCTAAGTGTTTCGCGTGTGTAAATCTGGCTTACACCCGTTGTATGCGAACGTTAGAACCTATCACACCCGATCATCACGTGGTGCTTCGGAACAACGATCCTTAGCAACGGTGCACAGTTAGGGTGAACACTTTTCTTGAGATTTTAGTGAGAGATCATCTTATTTACTACCGTCGTTCTAGGCAAATAAGATGTAAACATGATAAACATCAAATGCAATCAATATAGTGACATGATATGGCCATTATCATCTTGCTCCTTTGATCTCCATCTTCGGGGCACCATGATCATCACTGTCACCGACACGACACCATGATCTCCATCATCATGATCTCCATCACTGTGTCTTCATGAAGTTGTCTCACCAACTATTACTTCTACTACTATGGCTAACATTTAGCAATAAAGTAAAGTAATTACATGGCATTTATGATTGACACGCAGCTCATACAATAAAATAAGACAACTCCTATGGCTCCTGCCAGTTGTCATACTCATCGATATGCAAGTCGTGAATCCTATTACAAGAACATGATCAATATCATACATCACAATGCATCACATCACATCCTTTGGCCATATCACATCACAAGGCATATGCTGCAAAAAGAAGTTAAACGTCCTCTAATTTGTAGTTGCAAGTTTTTACGTGGCTGCTATAGGTTACTAGCAAGAACGTTTCTTACCTACGTCAAAACCACAACATGATATGCCAATTGCTATTTACCCTTCATAAGGACCCTTTTCATCTAATCCAATCCGACTAAGGCGGGAGAGACAGACACCCGCTAGCCACCTTATGCAACAAGTGCATGTCAGACGGTGGAACCAGTCTCACGTAAGCGTACGTGTAAAGTCGGTCCGGGCGGCTTCATTCCACAATACCGCCAAATCAAGATAAGACTAGTAGTGGTAAGAAAATTAACAAAATCGATGCCCACAACTGCTTTGTGTTCTACTCGTGCATAGATTCTACGCATAGACCTAGCTCATGATGCCACTGTTGGGAGACGTAGTAGTAAATCAAAAGTTTCCTACGTGTCACCAAGATCTATCTATGGAGAAACCAGCAATGAGTGGGGAGAGATTGCATCTTCATACCTTTGCAGATCGCGAAGCAGAAGCGTTACAAGAACGTGGTTGATGGAGTTGTACTCGTAGCGATTCAGATCGCCGTGGATTCCGATCTAAGCGTCGAACAACGGCATCTCCGCGTTCAACACACGTGCAGCCCGGTGACGTCTCCTATGCCTTGATCCAGCAAGGAGGAAGGAGAGGTTAGGGAAGGGCTCCAATAGCAGCACGACAGCGTGGTGGTGATGGAGTAGCAAGGTATTCCGGCAGGGCTTCGCCTAAGCGCTGCAAAGGAGGAAGAAGAGAGGTTGGGCTTTGCCGTGAGAGAGAGAGAGAGTTCAGAACTGTTCTCAAAAGGCCAAAACCTCAAGTATATATAGGAGGACGGAGAGGGAGGGATGCCTTGGGCCCTCCTCCAAAGAGGAGGGCTTCGGCCGAAGTGGGGATAGAGTCCACCTCCCACAACGGAGGTGGATCTCCTCTTTTAAAACCCTTTGCCCTTTATCTCCAGATCTCTAGCCGCATGGGCCTTTCTCGAAGGTATTGGCCAGCCCAATAAGGGCTGGAACACCTCCTCTAAGGGCCCACAAAGTCCTATGGTCATCACACCCCTCCCGGGGGTCCTCCGACACCCTCCCGGCACTCCCGGTACAATACCGATGAGACCGAAAACTTTCCGGTGACCAAAACTGGACTTCCTATAATCAATCTTTACCTCCGGACCATTCTGGAGCTCCTCGTGATATCCGGGATCTCATCCGGGACTCCGTACAACTTTCGGTAATCACATATACCATTTCCCTATAACCCTAGCGTCATCGAACCTTAAGTGTGTAGACCCTACGGGTTCGGGAGACATGTAGACATGACCGAGACACCTGTCCGGTCAATAACCAACAGCGGGATCTGGATACTCATGTTGGCTCCCACATGCTCCACGATGATCTCATCGGATGAACCACGATGTCGGGGATTCAATCAATCCTGTATACAATTCCCTTTGTCTATCGGTATGATACTTGCCCGAGATTTGATCGTCGGTATCTCTATACCTTGTTCAATCTCGTTACCGGCAAGTATCTTTACTCGTTCCATAATACATCATCCCGTGACTAACTCCTTGGTCACATTGAGCTCATTATGATGATGTCTTACCGAGTGGGCCCAGAGATACCTCTCGGTCACACGTAGTGACAAATCCCAGTGTCGATTCGTGCCAACCCAACAGACACTTTCATAGATACCCATAGTGCACCTTTATAGCCACGCAGTTACGTTGTGACGTTTGGCACACCCAAAGCATTCCTACGGCATCTGGGAGTTGCACAATCTCATGGTCTAAGGAAACGATACTTGACATTGTAAAGCTTTAGCAAACGAACTACACGAACTAGTGCTATGCTTAGGATTGGGTCTTGTCCATCACATCATTCTCCTAATGATGTGATCCCGTTATCAACGACATCCAATGTCCATGGTCATGAAACGGTGACCATCTATTGATCAACGAGCTAGTCAACTAGAGGCTCACTAGGGACATGTTGTGGTCTATGTATTCACACATGTATTATGGTTTCCGGCTAACACAATTATAGCATGAACAATAGACAATTATCATGAACAAGGAAATACAATAATAACCATTTTATTATTGCCTCTAGAGCATATTTCCAACATCTTTATCTAGTAGAATAAAGTTTTTAGTATGATTTAGGCCTGAGTTTTGCTTTGTGTTACCCTCAATGTAATCGAGTTCGTGAGTTATATAATAAAGAGTGTTTTAGTTAAGGGCTTTGCTTCTTGCCATGATCTAAGGAAAATAATAATAAGAGAACAAAATCATAAAAGATCATGTGATGATCTTATGAGAAGTAATGACTCCACATATAAAAAGAATGTTGACTGAAACTTGTTGTGGGTAGACAAACGTAGGCCTTGGTCATTGTTGCAATTAATAGGAAATAATAAAGAAAGAGAGGTTCACATATAAATATATCATGTTTGACACCATCTATGATTGTGAACACTCATTAAACTATTACATGCTAAGAAGTAGATGTTGGACAAGGAAGACAACATAATAAATTATGTTTGCCTGGTTCCGAACAATGTTATATGATTATGGATCCTTTAGCATGTGACGTTTTCTTCCACCTCATATTAGCCAAAACTTCCGCACTAAGTAGAGATACTACTTGTGCATCCATAAAACCCTCAACCCAGTTTTGCAATGAGAGTCCACCATACCTGCCTATGGATTGAATAAGATCCTCCAAGTAAGTTGTCATGGTTGCAAGCAATAAAAATTGCTCCCTAAATATATATGATCTATTAGTGTGTGGAAAATAAGCTTTATATGAACCTGTGATGAGGAAGACATAAAAGCGACAGACTGCATAATAAAGTTCTTTATCACAGGAGGCAATATAAAGTGACGTTCCTTCACATTAAGAGATCACACATCCAAACCTTAAAAGCGCATGACAACCTCTGCTTCCCTCTGCGAAGGGCCTATCTTGTACCTTTACTTTTTTATCTTTAAAAGAGTCATGGTGATCTTCACCAATTCCTTATTTTGCCATCATCTTGGCAAGCATCATGTGCTAGGGAAAGTCTATATTCATATATCAACTTGGAAGTAAGTAATCATGAATTATTATTGTTGACATTACCCTTGAGGTAAAGAGTTGGGAGGCGAAACTATAAGCCCCTATCTTTCTCTGGGTCCAACTGAAACTTTGATCTCATGAGTACCGCGTGTGTTTTACAATTGTAGAAGACTAAAAGATGATTGAGTATGTGTATTTGCCTTACAAGCTCTTATTTGACTCTTTCCAATGTTATGATAAATTGCAATTGCTTCAATGACTAAAGACTATTGGTTGTTAATTCTCAATAAGATTCTTGATGCATGCTTTACATTGTGAATGAATTGTCACTTTAGCATAAGGGATTATATGACGATATTGTTGTTCTAAATATGATCATGATGACTGCATGTCCATATTTTATTTTATGGACATCTCTATCTCTAAACATGTGAGCATATTTATCGATCTCGGTTTCCGCTTGAGGACAAGCGAGGTCTAAGCTTGGGGGAGTTGATACGTCCATTTTGCATCATGCTTTTATATTGATATTTATCGCATCTTGAGTTGTTATAACACATTATGGTGCAATACTTATGCCTTTTCTCTCTTATTTTACAAGGTTTACACCAAGAGGGAGAATGCCGACAGCTGAAATTCTGGGATGGAAAAGGAGCAAGTTTGAGATGCCTATTTTGCACAACTCCAAAAGCCGTGAAAATCAACGAGGAATTATTTTGGCATATATAAAAAATACTGGGCCGGAGAAGTACCAGAGGGGAGCTACCAGGAGGTCACAAGCCTGCCAGGCGCGGGCCACCCCCCTGGCCGCGCCTGGGGGGGCTCGCGGGCCCCCTGAAGCCCCTCTGTCCCCCATCTTCTCCTATATGGAGGGTTTCGTCCGAGAAAAAATCAAAACAGAGCTTTCGGGAGGAGACGCCGCCGCCATGAGGCAGAACTTGAGCAGAACCAATCTAGAGATCCGGCAGGGCTGTTCTGCCGGGGAAACTTCTCTCCCGCAGAGGGAAATTGTCGCCATCGTCATCACCAACACTCCTCTCATCGGAGGGGACTCATCTCCATCAACATCTTCATGAGCACCATCTCATCTCCAAACCCTAGTTCATCTCTTGTAAGGTTGCTAGTAGTGTTAATTGCTTATCGTAGTTGATGCTAGTTGGTTTATTTGGTGGAAGATCATATGTTCAGATCCTTAATGATATTCGATACCTCTCTGATCCTGAACATAACCATGCTTTGTGAGTACTTACTTTTGTTCCTGAGGACATGGGATAAGTCTTGCTAATAGTAGTCATGTGAATTTGGTATTCGTTCGATATTTTGATGTGTTGTATGCTGTCTCTCCTCTAGTGGTGTTATGTGAACGTCGACTACATGACACTTCACCATTATTTGGGCCTATAGGAAGGCATTGGGATGTAATAAGTAGATGATGGTTTGCTAGAGTGACAGAAGCTTAAACCCTAGTTTATGCGTTGCGTTGTAAGTGGCTGATTTGGATCCACTAGTTTAATGCTATGGTTAGACTTTGTCTTAATTCTTCTTTCGTAGTTGCGGATGCTTGCGAGAGGGGTTAATCATAAGTGGGATGTTTGTCCAAGTAAGGGCAGCACCAAAGCACCGGTCCACCCACATATCAAACTATCAAAGTAGCGAACGTGAATCATATGAACATGATGAAAACTAGCTTGACAGTAATTGCCATGTGTCCTTGGGAGCACTTTCCTTTATATAAGAGTTCGTTCAGGCTTGTTCCTTGCTTCAAAAGGGATTGGGCCATATTGCTTCACCTTTGTCACTATTGTTACTTGCTACCCGTTACAAATTATCTTATCATACAAACTATCTGTTACCGACTATTTCAGTGCTTGCACAGAATACCTTACTGAAAATCGCTTATCATTTCCTTCTGCTTCTCGTTGGGTTCGACACTCTTACTTATTGAAAGGACTACGATAGATCCCCTATACTTGTGGGTCATCACGGCCCGACGTGGACGTTTCCCCCCTCCGTGAGACGGCAACAGCGACGTCTCTGAGGGGGGGTCACACCCCGGAGCCGCGTGTCGGGTGCTTGCACCTCCCACCATGTTTCCAGACATGTAAGAGGGCCTAGCACAAGACCTGGCGACATAGCTACCCCCCCCCCCCGGCCCCAAGTACACTGTCCCGTCTAACCGTGGCATAGTTGACAAGCGGATCTAGGCCTTTGACTTCCGCCGCATGGGGTTTGACCGATGGATCTTTTCACCTGGTTGTGATAGTCCAGCCTATAGGTACACTTCCGATCAAGGTCCGAGCCCAACCCACCAAAAGATTCCCTCTGTGTCTGCTCGACATGGCCATTTCCCCCCTCCATGAGACGACAACAACGACGTCCGTGAGGGGGGTCACATCCCGGAGCCACGTGTCGGGTGCTTGCACCTGCCACCATGCTTCCAGACATGTAGGAGGACCCAGTGCAAGACCTGGCGGCAAAGCTACCCCCCAAGTACACCGTCCCGTCTAACCGTGGCACAGTTGACCGACGGATCTCGAGCTTTGACTTTCGTCGGACGGGGTTTGACCGATGGATCTTTTCACCTGGGTGTGAGAGTCCAACCCATAGGCACACTTCCGATCAAGGTCCGGACCCAACCCACCGCAAGATTCCCTCCGTGTCTGCCCGACGTGGTCGTTTCCCCCCTCCGTGAGACGGTGGCAGCGACGTCCGTGAGGGGGGTCACACCCTGGTGCCGCGTGCTGGGTGCTTGCACCTTCCACCATGCTTCCAGACATGTAAGTGGACCCAGCACAAGACCTGGCGGCATAGCTACCCCCCCCCCAAGTACATCGTCCCGTCTAACCATGACATAGTTGACCGACGGATCTAGGCCTTTGACTTTCGTCGAACGGGATTTGACCGATGGACCTTTTCACCTCGTTGTCATAGGCGAACCCATAGCTACAACCCCGAACACATTCCGGGTCCAACCCACCGCAAGATCTCCTCCATGTCTGCCCGATGTGGTCGCTTCCCCCTCCGTGCGACGGCGGCAACGACGTTCGTGAGGGGGGTCACACCCCGGAGCCGCGTGTCAAGTGCTTGCACCTTCCACCATGCTTCCAGACGTGTAAGACGGCCCAACGCAAGACCGGGCGACATAGCTAGCCCCCCCCCCCAAGTACACCGTCCCATCTAACCCTGGCATAGTTGACCAGTGGATCTATCCCATTGACTTTTGCCTGGCAGGGTTTGACCGATGGACCTTTTTCACCTGGTTGTGATAGGCCAGCCAGCTACACCGCCGAACACGGTTCGGTCCCAGCGCAAGACCTAGCGGCATAGCTACCCCCCAAGTACACCGTCCCGTCTAACCTTGGCACGGTTGACCAGCGGATCTTGCACTAATTTCAAGATTCTTATAAAAAACATATAGAACTTCTCAGACTAATTCTAATTATCAATTGTTTATGATTTTAATAAAGTATAGGAACCTATATGCAAAAGAACATGTGGTCACATTACTAACATGCTCGAAAACAAATACAAACTACATATTCATAATCTATCAAAAATTCTACACAAATTTATATATAATTTATTATGTATGTTTATGTTTAGATAAGGCACATTTAAGTTAACCATATTTTAATTTAGCAAAAAACTAAAATATAAAAATAAATAAATAAACAAAAAAAAAGATAAAACAACGCTATGAGAGTGGCAGGTGTGCCCACGGATTGACCAGCCGACCCGCCTCGGATCGATGACGTGGCACGCGTCGTGGATCGATGATGTGGAGCACACCTACGCCGACGGCCGCCGTCAGGGCCGTCGGCGTAGGTATGCCGTCGTCAAACCCCCGTCAGACGAAGGCTCACCGGGCCCACATCTATGCCGACGGCCTAACTACGCCGACGACCACCGCAGGCATATATCTAGGTATGTCGACGGCTTTTTTACACCGACGGCTTCGCCTAGGCCGTCGGCATACCTCCGTATACGCCGACGGGGGCCATCGGCATAACCCAGGCCGTCGGGATTAAGGACGATTCCGGTAGTGTTATTAATTCCCACGCTGTCGCCTAGAGTGGCAACCCCCTCTTTGATCTTGTTGAGGATTCTGAAACTTGGTGACTCTTTGCACTAAAAAATGCGAGTGTTTCTCTCCTTTGAAATTTCCCAGTATACTAAGAGAACGGCCGGATTCCTTTTAAGCTTTATGATGTCCTTGGGATGGCTGTTCACCATTGATGAATATACGATATTTTGCGTTTACAGTAGTTCCTTGGATGTATCCCACCAGTAGCTGTCCAGGAGGCGATATCTAAATCTTTTTTTTTAGTAAACCTACTCTCTTTTTTCTTTTTCTAGAGGGGAAGTAAACCTGCTCTCTTTGAAGAGATGCACGACAATCTCCGTCGCCGTCCGGCAAAGCGGACAGGTGCCGTGGGGCCAACCTCGCCTGATTTCCTTTTAGTACTGCTTCATTGATAGTGCTATATGTACCCTGACATCTATCCGGCCTTGCTACGGAAGTCACGTAGAAATGGAATTAATTACACTGAACACTATAGCTTATTACTCCCTTCGTTTCTAAATATATTTTTTAGAGATTTCACTACGGACTACATACGGATATATATAAACATAATTTAGAATGTAGATTCAATCATTTTGTTCCATATGTAGTCTGTTGTTGAATTTTTAGAAAGACAAATATTTAGGAACGGGAAGAATATGTGAGAGCATGCTAGTATGTGTAGACCGCTTTCAGTTGCGGTACTAAAAGACTACTACAACGAACCATGCATATGGCTAGAATTAATCACAACTACTACTCCCGAATCATTATCATGGCGAAGTATCAAGTGAAAACTGATGTTCAGTAAAAACTGAAAACTGTCATCCTAGTCCATCGGATGGAGGGAGGACGTACAGTGGAGATCAGAGGTGGGAATATACCATCCACTTAACCATTGTTTTGCACATAACCCCCTCAGTTACGTTCCACCTTGTGACTGATTTGGAAAAAAAAGTAAAACAAATCGACGCACGCGAGACGACTTGGTGCTGGCGGCGCTTGGACTGCGACTGCGGCGCCGAGCGACGGCTACTCGGAGGCCACGTTGAAGCCACGACGCGTTGGCTCGCATGCTGGCGGCAGCGGCGATCTGGTGCGTGCTGGTGGCGGCGGCGGCAGTAGCCCCACCCAACGGCGACCCGACGGCCACCGTGATGCCCCCGCGCCACGGCGCCCTCCGTGACCCAGCGACCTGGCGTTGCCCTAGGGCGATCTAGCGCTGGCCCAGGCGAGTGAGACCCAGTGGGTGCAGTGCTGCCTCCATACGACGGCGACCCGGCAGCTTGCTTGCTCTCTCAAGATGTTGTTTTGCTGTACAAGTAAATTCGTTGGTGTTCTTGCTGTAGCTGACTGAATGGTGATGTACAGATAAATCTTTGTTGTTTTGCTTCACCTGAGTGAAAGTGGGTGTTCAAAAAACACTTGAATCGATGTACATACTGAAATATTTGCTCTTGCTACAACTGTTGTTTTTCTATCCACATCGATTCGGATGTACATTCAAATCTGAAGCTGATGGTAAAAACGAACAGTTGCCAGCCAAAATATAGCATTATCTACAGTTGTTGTCTACAACTGACATAAGCAGCAGGAGAAGTAGGCAGGAGCGTTGATGGCATAAATGAACTGACATAAGCAGCAGAGGGCATTCGGATGTACAGCTGTTGTCTAACTCTTTTAGTAAAAACGAACAGTTTCCAGCCAAAAGATAGCAGCAGCAGGAGTAGGCAGGAGCGCTGATGGTAAACTCAATGCCCTCTGTTATCTACAAACCTTTCCCACAACTGACATAAGCAGGCAATGATTTCAACATCACTTGTATGCAGTAAAATGGAGGAAACAACATGCCGTGAGAAGAAATAATATTGCGAAACAAAATTCCACCATGGCCATTTTGATGAATATTTAGACATAAATATTCAGAAATACAATATTCAAACATAAATATTCAGCAGAAGTACAATATTCCGAAATAAAATGATAATCTCCTATGAAATATAAGTAGAAAGTTCATGTAAAATCCGTCCAACACATGAGCTTCAGTACCAAGCTATCGTTCCGAAAAGCATCGTGGAGCTGGAACAAGACCTGCGGTTTGACATAAACATATAAGTTTGTGTGTGTATTTTGAAAGAAAAATAAATTGTATGGTCATGAAAAGTACCATTAATTTTCTTAGTTATTGTTAGGGCAATTGCGGCTATCATGGAAGCCAACCTGCTTACACTTCTTGCACGTTCTAGGCACTTTCTTTTTTTGTCCACCAACATTTTTCTTCCCATCTCCATCCTTATTTTGCTTCCCATCTCCATCCTTATTTTGCTTCCCATCTCCATCCTTATTTTGATGCCACCCTTGTCTAAGTGCCCCTTAATTCTTTTGCATCTCCCTTTTGTATGGACGTCATTTGGTGGATGAATTTCAACTTGATTAGGCATAGTACAACCAATATATGCCTCAAACTCATCTTGTCTACTAGGATGATTGGCAACAACCCTTTCAGAAACATTTCTTTTCATGTCAACGAGAATGTTTCTTATTGCTTCCAATTCTTCAGGAGAGTGTTCAGCCAACCTAATTGTATCATCCACTGCTTGGTGTATCTCAAAAACCATTTTTCGCTTTGCCAAATCTGAGGAACTACTTTCATTCTCTTCGAGCAAGTTGCCGTAGCTATCATATAGTACCCTCCTGTTAACCGTTTTCTTCCACCTATCTAGAATAAAATGGCTAGGTAGCTCATTTAACTTTGCACCTCTCAAAACAACGATGATATGTCGGCATGGAATTCCACTTGTCTGAAATAACATGCAAGAGCAATGAGCACTCATGGATGTTGTGTCGAATTGAACTTCTCTAGACTTCAAAGAGCGGTCACCACCAATAACCGTGGTTCTCACACCACCTTCCAGTGATATGCTTTCAATTAAGCAATGATCTCTAGCTGCACGCACCTCCTTCTGAAAATATTTGAATACCTCATGGGTGAAGAGGAGACTAGCATGCTTCTCAATCTCCCAGGATTTAATCAATGGAGGCGTAGAATTGAGGTACTCATGGTCAGCCTTGAGTTGATTCTGACGTTGTTCTTCTAGGGTTGTACCAATCCTAATCCAAAATTCCACCAAAGCATGTTTGTAACCAATAAAGTGATTGAAAAACGAGTTAGCACTCTCTGACCTTGAAGTGGTTCTTAGAATCTCACCAAAAAACACACCTCTGAAGTAGGCTGGTATCCATGATTCACGAAGTTCGTATCTCCTCGCAAACCATGTGTTTTCCTCAAGCCCAAATTCAGAAATCAATGAAGACCATTTTGCCTCAAATTCAGCTAGGTTTTCAGAGCCCCATACACATGAGTTAATTGTACTATAGAAATGTTCATCCTCTCTCAATGGAGGGCCAACTTTTTCTGCAAGCTTTCTCATTATGTGCCACATGCATAACCTATGGACAGTGTTTGGCATTATCTGTTCAAGTGCAACCTTCATGCTTTGGTCTTCATCAGTTACTATAAGCCTTGGTGCTACCCCATCCATTGCTTTCAAGAACATTTCAAATACCCATTTATATGCCTCTATCTTCTCATCTACAATCAAGGCGGCACCATAAAAACAGAACCCATGTGGTGGTTTATTCCTGTGAACGGGCAAAAAAATCATGTTGTACTGGTTGGTGCTATATGTAGAGTCAAAGAACAACATTTCTCCAAACAAAGCATAATTCCTTCTACAAAAAGCATCAGCCCAAAATACATGTGTCACGCAGTTTATCATCAAGAACATACTCAAAGAAGAACCCTGGGTTGACTTTCTCCTCTTCTTAAGGTTGTCAATGAACATTTGAGCATCTGAATCCTTGAAAGTACTTCTCATGTCACGATGATAATTTTGCAGGTCTCTCTTTGTGCACCCCACGAACTCAAATCCACCCTCACCAACACGAAGCAACCGAAATGCCCCAGATGTACCAATGCTAGCAGCGTGACATGTGAATAGTATGCCCTTGGCCTTCTCACTGACTTTTCTGTTAGACTTGATTAAATGTTGATTCCTAGGTGTGACAAAATCATGGGCGCGTTCTTCATGAAAATGTGATATAGTATATTTGCCATCCTTCATATGCTTCACAGTTATCATGGCCTCACAACCACATCTAGTGATCTTTCTTGCATGTGTTCTTTTCTTCTCTCCATTCAAATCTGTCTTGGGTTCGTCCTCCTTCTCTGTTCTGAATCTACAGTCTTCTTCTGTCCAATTCAAACTGAAAATCCAACACTGTGTGCATAAGCCTTGTAAAACTCATCGACCGCTTTCATACTGTCAAATGGCATTCCTACAGCTGGCTTTAAGTTCTCATCGCATTTGGGCGTACATGATGAACTCTAAAAATTACAACACACATTAGTCATACAAGTTAGTAATTGTTTGTGGTATTTGAACCAAGTTGAGGTGATAAAAGCGTGACATGTGAATAGTATGCCAGTGGCTCTTTTTTTGGGTGTGCGAAAGCTATCCAAATTGATGGCGTTCTCCTTCATTGCAATTATGGTTTTGCAAAACCAAATCACCACCGAGCTAACAAAAGTAACCATGGCGTTAGCATGATCAATTTGTATCAATGGAGAAAAAAAATAAACCATCAAAAAAAATCATTGCTTACCTGTGTAGTACTACCAGGAGGCAGGCGCATGGTATGGGACAAAGGATCGATGACACCGTTGCTTGTTACGAGCGGCTGTGATGCATGCTCCGAAGGGTGAGTCACGGCCGGCAGAGAGCAATGGCTCGCCGCGGAGGCCGGAGAAGGGTTCGCCGCGGAAGCTGGCGGAGAGCTCGCCGCGGAGGCCGGCGAAGGGAGCGCGCTACTGGATGGCACCGATTGAGGGTGTGGAATCATGGCCGATGAAGTGATCGCGCTGCTGGACGGGGCCAACGGAGGATGGGGGATCATGGCCGCCGGAGCGCTCGTGCTGCTGGACGGTGCCGACGGAGGACGAGCGCTGGTGTACATGGCTGATGGAGGACGAGGATGAGGGCTCAAGGATTGTGTCGTTCGAGAGCTAGGGCACATGGCGATCTGCACATGATGAGGCTCCATGGCGGCCTCCAAGTCGCAGTCCAAATGCCGCCGCCACCAAGTTGCCCTGGATCATGTTTTGCTTTTTTTTCTTCTAAATTAGTCAAGGTGGAACGTAAGTGAGGGGGTTATGTGCAGATCAATTTGTATCAACCGGAGGAAAAAAAATAAACCATCAAAAAAATCATTGCTTACCTGTGTAGTACTACCAGGAGGCAGGCGCATGGTATGGGACAAAGGATCGATGACACTGTTGCTTGTTACGAGTGGCTGTGATGCATGCTCCGAAGGGCGAGTCACGGCCGGCAGAGAGCAATGGCTTGGCCGCGGAGGCCGGCGAAGGGTTCGCCGCAGAAGCTGGCAGAGGGCTCGCCGCGGAGGCCGGCGGAGGGAGCGCGCTGCTGGACGACACCGACTGAGGGTGTGGAATCATGGCCGACGAAGTGATCGCGCTGCTGGACGGGGCCAATGGAGGATGGGGGATCATGGCCGCCGGAGCGCTCGTGCTGCTGGACTGGTCCGGCAGTAGGAGAGCGCTCACGCTGCTGGACGGTGCCGACGGAGGACGAGCGCTGGTGTACATGGCCGATGGAGGACGAGGATGAGGGCTCAAGGATTGTGTCGTCGGAGAGCTAGGGCACATGGCGATCTGCACATGACGAGGCTCCATGGCGGCCTCCAAGTCGCAGTCCAATTGCCACCGCCACCAAGTTGCCCTGGATCGTGTTTTGCTTTTTTTTTCTAAATCAGTCAAGGTGGAACGTAAGTGAGGTGGTTATGTGCATATCAATTTGTATCAATGGAGAAAAAAATAAACCATCAAAAAAATCATTGCTTACCTGTGTAGTACTACCAGGAGGCAGGCGCATGGTATGGGACAAAGGATCGATGACACCGTTGCTTGTTACGAGCGGCTGTGATGCATGCTTCGAAGGGCGAGTCACGGCCGGCAGAGAGCAATGGCTCGCCGTGGAGGCCGGCGAAGGGTTCGCCGCAGAAGCTGGCGGAGGGCTCGCCGCGGAGGCCGATGGAGGGAGCGCGCTGCTAGACGGCACCGACTGAGGGTATGGAATCATGGCCGACGAAGTGATCGCGCTGCTGGACGGGGCCAACGGAGGATGGGGGATCATGGCCGCCGGAGCGCTCGTGCTGCTGGACTGGTCCAGCGGTAGGAGGGCGCTCACGCTGCTGGACGGTGCCGACAGAGGACGAGCGCTGGTGTACATGGCCGATGGAGGACGAGGATGAGGGCTCAAGGATTGTGCCGTCGGAGAGCTAGGGCACATGGCGATCTGCACATGACGAGGCTCCATGGTGGCCTCCAAGTCGCAGTCCAATTGCCGCCGCCACCAAGTTGCCCTGGATCGTGTTTTGCTTTTCTTTCTTCTAAATCAGTCAAGGTGGAACGTAAGTGATGGGGTTATGTGCAGATCAATTTGTATCAATGGAGAAAAAAAATAAACCATCAAAAAAATCATTGCTTACCTTTGTAGTACTACCAGGAGGCAGGCGCATGGTATGGGACAAAGGATCGATGACACCGTTGCTTGTTACGAGCGGCTGTGATGCATGCTCCGAAGGGCGAGTCACGGCCGACAGAGAGCAATGGCTCGCCGCGGAGGCTGGCGAAGGGTTCGCCGCGGAAGCTGGCGGAGGGCTGGCCGCGGAGGCCGGCGGAGGGAGCGCGCTGCTGGACGGCACCGACTGAGGGTGTGGAATCATGGCCGACGAAGTGATCGCGCTGCTGGACGGGGCCAACGGAGGATGGGGGATCATGGCCGCCGGAGCGCTCGTGTTGCTGGACTGGTCCGACAGTAGGAGGGCGCTCACGCTGCTGGACGGTGCCGACGGAGGCCGAGCGCTGGTGTACATGGCCGATGGAGGACGAGGATGAGGGCTCAAGGATTGTGCCGTCGGAGAGCTAGGGCACATGACGATCTGCACATGACGAGGCTCCATGGCGGCCTCCAAGTCGCAGTCCAATTGCCACCGCCACCAAGTTGCCCTGGATCGTGTTTTGTTTTTTTCCTTCTAAATCAGTCAAGGTGGAACGTAAGTGAGGGGATTATGTGCAAAACAATGATTAATTGGATGGTATATTCCCACCTCTAATCTTCACTGTACGTCCTATGAACTAAGATGATAGTTTTCAGTTTTTACCGAACAACAGTTTTCATTTGATACTTTGCCGATTATCATATTATATATCCTATCCTAACCGACAAAGAATAGCGATAAACCGACGCTCGTAACATGCCGAGCTGCATCAGTACTTGCACGGACGTAGAGCCTCCCAGCAACATTGATCAAGCTGTCGTCATCACCACCACGAGTAGCGTCGTAGATCAAAAAAAACCCGTTGACGAGGACCTTCACATATGACACTTTGGCCACGGTCTTGCCTGGCACCATCTGACCAATCAACACAGGGCTCAAAATCTGCAATAATGGGTATGTTCATCAGCACGGAGTACAGTTTAATAAGGTAGCATGCATGCATATATATTGCGGCAGATGACAGTAAAGAATAGAAAGGGGGATATACCTCGTCGAGGTAGTAGGTCACAACAAGTACTGACAAGGCAAACATTCCAATTCTCGAGAAGTCAAGTTCGTCGAAATTCCTCCATGAACAGTAAAAGCTGTAGGGTACAAGGGATGCAATCAGAATCGCCATTAAGACGGTGCCGCGTAGGGCCACATGATCTGCAGTAAGTACGGCACTTTGTTTAGACAGCTAGTACACCTAGAAACCCATGCATGCATGCATGCATGCTAGTACATCTATGTGGGGGTTGCTGAGCAATGCTAGGCCCACGTAACCTTACGTGATCATTTTACGTAAATGTTGACGTGAGAGTTAGTAATTGCAGCAGGCCTAGTGGCTGGGGCTCACCCCGGTTGAAATCAGAGGAGAGAGTTTAGTAGTTAAGGTAAATCAGGTAACAATTCGTAGGCTGTTAGTAGATGTAGCATTTTTGGGGGGTTGCTGCTCTTATGTGGGCGATTTGGGGCACTTGTAATGATATGGTGTTTGGGAAAAAAAGATTACCTTTTTTATGCTACCATCACACGTACGTTTAGCTACCAGCACACGTACGTACTGAAACAAGCGAAGTGATGAAATGTGTACCTAAAGGGGCAGGCTTTTTCCCAAAAAAAAAAATTTGGTCAACAACGAGCACGCACGGCTTACCAATCCATGGAGCCACTACCCCCGTGAAATACATGAGCCAAATGGACGGCGTCTTTTGCATAGCTGAAGCTGGTACAAACACTGCAGCACAAACCGAACCCACTGCACTGGAACAGTACACCGAGGCTAGAATGCTAAATGCTTTCATTAGATAAACCCATTTCATCTTTGATTCCTATTCAACAGCAGAGAATTAGAGTTAGTGCGCAATTTCTATGAGGTTTATGAGTGGAGAATAGTAGAGTATGTAGGAACACCATAGCACAAAATTAACTGAACTCAACTGGAGAGGCTGCAGGCGGCGGCTGCGCCACGGCTTCATCCTCGCCGTCCACGACCTCGACGACGACGATGTGGTCGCCCGAGCGTCCCGCCCGGCCGCGTGGAGAGGCTGCAGGCGGCGGTGGCGCCACGGCTCCATCCTCGCCGTCGACGACCTCGACGACGACGATGTGGTCGCCCGAGCGTCCCGCCCGGCCGCGTGGAGAGGCTGCAGGCGGCGGCGGCGCCACGGCTCCATCCTCGCCGTCGACGACCTCCACGACGACGACGTGGTCGCCCGAGCGTCCCGCCCGGCCGCGTGGAGAGGCTGTAGGCGGCGGCGGCGCCACGGCTCCATCCTCGCCGTCGACGACCTCCACGACGACGATGTGGTCGCCCGAGCGTCCTGCCGGGCCGCGCGGAGAGGCTGCAGGCGGTGGCGGCGGCGGCACGGCTCCATCCTCGCCGTCGACGACCTCGACGACGACGACGTGATCGCTTGAGCCTCCTGCCCGGCCGAGTGGAGAGGCTGCAGGTGGCGGCGGCGGCGGCACGGCTCCATCCTCGCCGTCGACGACCTCGACTACGACGTGGTCGTCCGAGCGTCCTGGCCCCTCCACGCTATCGTCATTCACCGCCATGCCTCTCCCTCCTCTCTAGCTTGGCACGAGTACGTGGGGTGGTGCAGCCTCCTCTCTTGATCGAGTCTCAAGTTTTGCTCACGAGTTAAGAATGGATGTAGTAGTAGAGGGGAAATACGTATATATAGATAGGGCAGGCAGCAAGCTGACAGACGCAGACGGCACACCTAAGTTATAATGATGATTCGTTAATTTCCATTGTATTTTTTCCTACTGTTTGAAGATGAAGAAGACAAGTTCACAACGTTCAGATGCATGCCATAAAAAGAAACATGGATTTATTAGACTATTATCTAATATCATGTATTTTCCTTTTACTAGTTATAAGACATCTTAACCATGAATAATATATACTGTACTTTATTTCTTCTTGTTCTTTTAATAAACCTTTTGGATTCAACGCCTTTGTTTTGCGGCTGAAGAATATCCAGGTGCTAAATGATAGTCCCCCGTGCTGGAATCAACAAAAGCAGATAACCAACCTTTTTTTCACAAAAGAAAAGACGCAAGGTCGAAGATAGAACCAGCTACTACGTTTGCCTTGTCTAAGAAGCTGCTTTCCAAGAGAATAGATTTAGTAAAAGTAACCAAATTAGTTATTTCTGCAAATGGCCTCCAATTTTATTCTCATTTCCTAATCTTACTATATACTCAATAAATGAGAATAACTGCATGAACATCAAAGTGCTCCACCTCACCTCAATAATTAATGGTGTTGAAGCAATTAGGAACTTGCAAGCCAAAGACAAGAAATTTAACACACGCTTTCAGGATGAGTAATATCTTAGCTATCTCTTGTCTTTTTTTTATTCAACTTTTCTTGTCCATAACAATATTCCAACATCCAGTTTCAGGAAAAGGGTGTGAATTTTCACGTTCGCTCGAGTCAGTAAGGTCTATCACTCCATTTCAAAATTAGGCAAGATATGCTGGTAATTAGTTCTTATCATGCCATTATTAACGTCCACTTATTCAAAAAGATATATGAATCCATAAAGATACACCCATTCTAATAAATAGCCCGGAGGATGTGTAAAGCTGTACGTCATTCTATCTTGTCTAAAAATGCAAAAACAAAACCACTAGATTTAGATATTCTAGGCACGACTCCTAGTTTGACCTTATTGCAAGTGTGTAGTTAAAAATAAAAAACGAACAACGGTGAGTTGCTCCTACTACTTTACAATGTGTTGTTCAGAAAAATGAACAAGCTACTTGGTAGGAATGGAGAAACGCACTGGATCTCAGCAGGCTCATGGATCTCATCAAGCAGGATCTCCCATGCATGTTAATAGTACAATAATACATATTACCTACAACATCTATGTATTATTCGGTATATATACACACATACAGCAACTGTACGTTGTGCTGCACCTGCACAGACATTGCAGTGTGCATGCACTTGCACCTCTCACAGTACTGCGTCTCTTCTCTTTGGGACTAGAGCTTTATCTCTCGTTTTCGCATCCTGGGGTAGAGATACCTCTTTGAAAATGATGTGTTGTGATTATTCAGTTTGAAACAATGCATGGTAGTTGACCACACAAATTGTATGAGAAGCACTAATTAACATGGGATGGATTCTAGCCCAAGTTATGAAATGATGACTCAAGCAGATAGAGACAACTAACCACTTAACTTGTAAGCCCTGGAATAATCTGCAGGACCCAGAAGACCACAAGTCCATAACCGCCAGGTGACAGCTGATAGAGAACAGCCGGAACGTCTCAATCATCAGCTGGGCCACTAGCTAGCTGCTTCTAAAAAATCACGCAGACATCGATCGTAATCATGACCCAATCAAGCGACTAACCCACGCCAAGTTCCATAAAAAACACGAGGTGACAGTAACCGGCACTTTCTTTTGACAAAATGCTTAAATGTTCCTACTAGCTAGTACATGGAAACGCAAGATCAAGGCCAAGAGGCACGGAAGAAATAGTAAGGGGGCGTAATTGGTTTTGGTTCACAACCATCCTGATCCCTGTCGTCACTTTTGACTTCCCACGATTAGATCTCCTTTTTCACACGCCTTCAACTTCCCACGATTGTTGTCCACTTCCCGTTCCATTTAGGAGCTGCCTTTAGATCCATGATGACTGGACATTGTCGTTGATTACCTCCCTCCTCACATAACATCTTTGAAAGACATTTTCGGCTATGCAATTTCGCCTAATCAATAATCATCAACGTAAAGTACAGTTTACTACACTTTGTAATGTGAAATGCTATATACATAATCTATCTTTTGAAGTTACTAGACCGGTGCAAGTGCAATGTCCGCAATGTTGCTTTTACTCTCGCCCGTAGTTTTATGTTCGTGCCGTCGATCACTCGATCCACCGCTTCACCAGCACCACTATAGTTGTAAAAAAGCTCGTGGCACGACAGCCCGTCTAGAAGCCCGCTTTTTGGCCTGGAACGAGCCCGGCCTAGCAGCGTGGCCTCCAGGCCCGTGCTGGCTCGGTCTGCTACCTATGGGCATGGGCCGCCACCCAGCACGCTGGATGGCCCGACACGGCCCGTGAAACATTGTCTGGCCTGTCAGGGCCCACAACACTCCCTCCAAGTATGTATACTTTACAAACCTTAACTCTCACCTGGACAACCAACGTCTATCGTTCTCACCACGTCCTTGCCTCGTCTGTCACTTCTCTCTCTCTCTGGCTCAATATCGATCTCTCCCTCTCCTCGGCCGGGGCGGTCCCCGCTAACCCGTATGGCATCATCCACGTCGAGCGGCAGACTGCATGTGTTGGGTGTCATCACGGCTGGAGGCTCATCGCTCGTCGCCGGCAACGTGCTCGCCCCTCCCCTACGCTGCCGCTAGCTCCTCTCTTCCGCCGATGCTGCTCCCATTGCCTTCTTCCTCCTTGTGACCAATCGACGGCCACTCCAGCGATCCCCTCCCCTACTTCTTCGGTTCACTGCTCGTCGCTGCCTCTCCTCGTGACGAGCAGACCGCCAGTGCACTCCCCTACTTCTTTCCCGTGCCATTAGGGATGACATGACACAAAATTGGCACGTGGGCCTGGGCTTGCACTATTGGTGAAGCCCGTGGGAGGGCTAGCACTACAAGGGAAAACCTTATAGACAGGAGCCTTCTAGTAGCGCTGGAAAAATAAAACCGCTGCCGCTAATTACTAGTAGCGCTGGTTTATACCCATCGCTACTACTAAGTTAGTAGCGATGGGTATAAACAAGCGCTACTAATAAGTGGTCTTCACTGTGTCCTCAGGACAGCAATAGTAGTAGCATGGGGTATAAAACCGGCGCTACTGCTAAGTTGATAGCAGTAGCGGTGGTTGAGAACGCTACTACTACGGGGCACCTTATCCACACGCGCGTGTCCTCACTTTCCCCCTCCACTCACTCCGCCGCGCGACGCCGCCTTCGTCGCCGCCGTTGCCCACCGTCGCCCCCCAAGGTCCCTCCCTCCCTCCTCCTCCCTCAACCTCCCCCTCCTCCTCCCTCCTCCCTCCGGCGGCCCCCTCCTCCTCCCTCCTCCTCCCCCTCCTCCTCCCTCCTCCCTCTGGCGGCCCCATCCTCCTCCCTCCGGCGGCCCCTCCTCCTCCCTCCTCCTCCCACCTCCTCCTCCTCCTTTCTATAATACAAAGTTTTTTAGTAATAAAAATTTTAGTTAAAGAAATTAGTAACAGATTTTTTTAGTAAATGTAGGTTTATGAATACAATAGATTTCATTCGATGTCGGTATCAAATAGAATTAGTTAGAAAATTAATAGAACTAGTTAAAGAAGTTTATTTTTAATAAGTACTAGTTTATTTTATTTATAGTAAGTGCTTAGTTGAACTAGTTGAATTAATAAACTAGTTTATTTTTAGTAAGAAAATTTAGGTATATGAGATTTGATGATCTAATTGAAATTTTGTTTTTATTTATAGTAAGTCCTAAGATGAGGATAATAATGTTTTTGTTTATATTTTGTTTTTGCAGAAATCAAGGAGCCCCTGCGTCATCCCTGCCGTCGTCCCCGTCACCAACCACCTCTGACCTCAAGGTGAGACCAGCCAAATCCCCATGTCGATGATGATGTAGACGTTTTGATAGTTGTAGTAGAGTAGTAGCAAAGGTCATGCCGGATTTTTGCCTATGTTTTGATAGTTGTAGTAGAGGAGTAGACCAGCCAAATCCTCATAGTGGCCTATGTTTTGCCGGAGTGTTGATTTATTTCCGTTCCAGTAAATTTCAGGTGCTCGATATGTTCTATTTTAGCAAAGGCCATGCCGGATTTTTTCATGAATTTTAGCATGATCGTGCTAGAATATGTAGGAAATATCGAGTGACCCAGATTTGCTAGAAAGGGAATTAAACGACATTTTGAGTTGACTATAAGTCTGTCGGGGCTCCATACATGATAGTCAAAAAATCAGTGAGGGAGAGTCTCCACCATATATGAGAGAAGAAGAATGTCAACTGTTGTCGTGGGGGTCGCTTCTCCTTCTTCTCCTTGTGCTAGACCTTTTTATGCACTAGGGGAATAAGGAGTCGCGACCATCATCGACGGTCGAAAATCAATGAGGGAATGTCCACCATATATGAGAGAGGAAGGAGAATCCCGACAGACCGATAGTCAACCAGTGATGAATAATAATGATCTAATTTAGTTTTTGTAGTACATATATTTATGTTTAGAAGTTTATTAATTTTGTTTTCATAATTAAGCATTTGTTCTCGACGTCGACGATGCCTGGCCCGCATCCTCGTCGTCGAATCGGCGGAGGAGGCCTACTTGATTATAGGGGCCATGTCTAGGGCTGGGCTCCGCCGGGTTGGTACAGCGAGGTCCTACCTTCCGGGGCGCGCAACTTGGTGAGGACGTAGCCCGTCGTCGACCCGGAGGTTGTTTGGTGGCGGTCGCGTGGGCCACTGTCGGTGTAGAGGGAGCCGGCCCCCACAAAGGTGATACGTCGTCGTGTTAGGGAGGAGGACGAGCACGTCCGACGCTATATGGCTACGTTGGACACCAGGTTCTCCAATACCTGGCAGGTTCTTTAGGGATCTCACCCGAGCTATGATCCTGTGATGGTTCCTTCTCTTTGGGTGTCCACCATCCGTGACCCAGGAACCGTTAGCGACTTAGATTATTCGATAGTATTCGATCTGAATTAGTGATCTTATATGATAATATTCGAGATGTATTAGTTAATATTTGATGATGCATTAACTGGATTATTCGGGATGATGTATTAATTAAGATCCAAAGCATGACGTAATTTTTGAACTGCATTATTCGGGGTGATGTATTAGTGATATTATATTTGAGGTCATTATAAATGTATTTGTGATTTGCGAGTCATTCCAGCAAAACAACCTCTAATTTTTTCTATGTCATTGCTCGATATATGGAATGGATTAACTTTAGGTCTGTATCGGCTCCTTGATTGTCTTTCACTGAGGGAGAGTGTCCACCGTATATAAATATGAGAGAGAGGAAGAATCCCGATTGTTGTCGTGGGGTCGCTTCTGCTTCGTTCCCGTGTGCTAGACATTTTGGTGTAATGCACTCGGGGACGAATGGAGGAGCCACCATCACCGACTGTCGCAATATCAGAAGAGTGCCCACCATATACGTGAGATGAGAGTTTAGGAAGGAAAGACTCGACAGACCGAAAGTCAACCTGTTGCATATTGAGTAATTTAATAGTGATCTGTGTGTTGATCAGCTTTTTCTTAGTTTCCTTCGATCGGTTTTAAATGTTTCAACTATGAACATAGGAAATGTCTGACAACGAAAGTGAATTCGGTATGTGCGACTACTGCGAAGACGAGCGCGGCCTCTGTGACAAGACTTTCCTAGTTGATGATAGGCGCTTCAGCATCATGCTGGATGAGAACTTCGAAGTGGATACAGTAAGTCACAATGACAAGTCTTTTTTCGTGATTAAGCATGACTTCTGCCTCTTTTGCTTCAATTTATAATTAATTTTAATTTTTTACTGTTCTACTAGCGTATCCCCTGCCATGCAAGAATTGCTGTCTTGGATAAGATTTGTTTCAATACTAAAAAAGAAATGGAGGTAAAGATAGTTCACTTGAGGACCGAGCGTGGTTTTACTTTTGCGGTAAAATTGTTCCATGCAGTTGCTATTTTGAATTCAAAAATTGGCAAGCACTATTCAAGGCTTATGCATTTGAGTCTAATATGCTTATCACCTTTGATATTCGTCCGGAAGATGAAATAGAAGGTAATATCGACATCTCGGTCGATGTGCAGACGCCTCCAGTTCTACCATTATGTGAGTTTCTCAACCATATTTATTAAGTAATTTATATTGTTTATTTAAAAATAGTTGACAACTTATTTGCATTTACAGCTTATTTTTATTCTTAAAAAATGTACGGAAGATGGTAGACAGAACCTACTACGACAATGATGAAGCATAATTAACTTATAAGGAGAAAGATTATCTTACCGCATTTCTTAGTCATCTTGAGAATTATAATAGCTATTATCAAACTCCTGCACATTATGGTTAATACGTGCCACTGGTGCACGCGATGAACTACGGTAATATCCATGAAGATTGCATGGTAAGATTTTAACTCTATTATTACGACATTCGTGCATCTTTTGCATAAATTCTTCTAAAACTAAATTACATTGCTAACTACAAAGTTATTACTATGTTTTTCAACAGAAAATCCCGGAGGATTGTGTGCCTCATCTGATGTTTCCGAGAGGCCACGTTGTTGTTACGAGCTTAGGGCCACCACGGCCAGGTCAGCCTACGCATCACTCATGTCCATACCGGATTTCTAAAACCGATGGAGTCATGACAATCAAAGATTAGAAAAAATGTATGGTCAATCGTAGAGAGCTACTTGAAAGTAACATTGTGCGTACGCCAAGAATATGAGACAGGACGATCTTCGTTCTCCATAATGGAGAGTCAGGGCCTATTTTGTTTTATGATATTGTACCTAAGAAAGGATAGAGTAGGTCCTACGAGAAAGGATAAGGTCCTAGGTACAATGATGATGATGAGTTATAATGTCTCATGGACGAACTTGTTAGAGTTGATGATGATGAGGAGGAGGAGTTGTAATTATGACTAGTGACCAACTTGTTATATGATGTCTCATGGACGAAAATGATGATGATGAGGAGTTCTTATATGACAATGATGTATTATGGTGATCTGATGAAACTACTGTATAGATACTATATAAATACATCACAAATACGTAGAGGGGTATGAATCAGCAGTAATACTAGCAGCAACGCTGGAAGCAATCTAGCAGCAGCGCTAGATTATTAGCAGCGCTTGCCTCTTTACAGCGCTACAGATAGTTAGCAGTAGCGTTGATAAGTGCAGCGCTACTGCTAACCAGACTTAGCAGTAGCGTTGCACCAACCAGCGCTACTGCTACATTTTAGCTGTAGCGTCTTAGCAGTAGCGCTGGACCCAGCGCTACTACTAGACTTTTTCCTAGTAGTGTAGTGATGAAAACGGACGGACAAAATCCCGTTCACGCCCGCCCATTTTCCCACATTTGTCCCATATTTTAAGCCATATGAAAACGGGATGGTAAAGTCCGGTAACGGGATGGAAGTGTCCGGGAACGGGACGATCAATATACGGTTAAGGGGTTATCCCGCCCGTATTTGCGGGATCCCGTTTTTAGCCGGAATGGCCCATATTCATCTCGTTTTTCGTTTACTGGAATAGGCCAAAATCCTAACAGCCCAACCTCCTGACCTCAGCTGGTCAGCCCAACAAGCCGAGGAGCTATTGTCGGCACGATGCACCACTACCTGGGCTGGCACGAGGCAGACGAGCAGACGAGCAGTAGCGCCTGGCTGGCCCCTCCTGGTCACCTGGTGGCAAGAAAATAGTGCTAGCAGCGGTACTCATATTTTTTGGAACGTGCCATCCCGATGCATGGTTCCGGTTCCCATTCGTTTTCATTGTTTTTCTGCCCATATTTGTTCATTTTCGTATACCCATTTATCCCGGTTCCCATCCCGCTCCCTGGCTATCCCGCTCCTGCTTCCGTTCCCGGTGAAAAAATATGGGACGGGACACGGTTAATGGATTTTCTAACTGTCCCCGTCCATTTTCATCGATAGGGAGGCATAGTCCAGCATGGTGGACTGTAGTGTCGGGACAGGCCAACACAAGGTTGATCGGGCCTAGCCAGACCTGTGCCAGGGCCGGGCCGGGCGGGCCATTTGGACATCTATAAGCACCACACATGGGTGGGCCCTGCTGCCTCCCCTTCCATCCGCACAATTCTTTCTCCCGTCTCTTTCACAATCACAACTCTCCCTTCCCCTCTTCTCTTTCTCTTCTACTTTTCTCCCGATTCTAGATCCACCCCTACAGGCGAAGTTGCGAAAGGCCCTCCATCGGCGCGCGACGGGAGTGGGTGCACTTCTGGTGGCTTGCTCGCCGAGGGGAGTAGGGACCTGCTCCCGGCGGATAGCTCCACCTGGGGGAGATGCAGGCGGGGTGTCGCGGGGAGCGGCGGCGATGGCAGCCCACTCGCCTAGAGAAGTGGTGACAAGTTCCCGGGAGAGTGGCGGGATCTCAAAATTTCTTTTTCTCGATTTTTTTCCACACATATTTTTCTTCAAGACATTTTGTTCCTCTTTTTATGATTTTTCTGAAATTGTTTTATTCTTAAATTTTCTGAAAATCTTTCCCGCAAAGTTTTTTCTTAAGTTCTTTCCACAAAAATTCCTGTAGAACTTTTTCCAAAACAATTCTGCAAAATCTTTTTCCACAAACTTTTTGAAAAATTATTTTTCAATTTTTTTGTTGTGTAAAACAATTTACTTAAAAAAATTGTCAGAAATTTGTTGTAGATCTTTTTATAATTATTTTGTTTCGATTTTTTTTTATAAAATCTTTTCCTGATTTTTCTTTTTTTTTTACATTTTTGTCTGAATTTTTTCAGGAGGGCCACGCACGTGCACGTGTGTCTGTAGTTGCTGAATCAGATAACTTTGGGAAAAATCCTGATACTATACAATTAGAAATGCTAGATCACGATCCAGGTTTTCAGATACTAAATACTAAATAGGGTGTTTTCAGGTTCATTCAACTGCTAACAACTGATGAAATGCTAGCAGATCTGCTCGATTTTCTTTGATTTCTTGCTGATGCACCATTCAGGCATTGTAAAATACTATCGCATAGCAACGGCATCCTCTTCTTTAAAAAGATTGCTCATCCATCTAAATAAAACTGTTAAGTGACTGAAAGGCTGATTCTGCAACTTACTGGACACGTTTTTGGAGCACAATGCAAAAGGAGCAAAACAAACCAATACTGAAGTAATCTTCGCCAAGCACGGGTGGTCGTCATTTAAAAGGATTGGTGCTTGATTAGTTGCACTTTTGCTTAGTTTGCTTTTTGTGAGCTTTGATTTTAAACGGTTGTTTGAAGTATCTGTAATAAGGATTGCTTGTGTGCAAAACTCTTGCAGAGGTCGGAATCAAATTCCTTTTTCTAAAAATAAGTTCCTTTTTATGCCTGTACTGAATCGTCAGTAATTGTTAGGTTCTTTCTAATTTGGTACTTGAGGATCTTGCCAGAGACTTGCAGCTAACAGTCAAGCATGTTTCATTCTAAATTAGTTATGCTTGTTCGTGTAGTTATGCATAAAGGCTTGATTTAAAAACTGTCATTGCCTAGGTATGCAAGTTTCCCATCAGTCTCTTGATTTTCTTTGAAGTTCAGAGTTTGAGTTTCACAAAGTGTCAAAACTTTTCATGTTGTGGATTGCAATTTGCAATAGGCCAAACACTCCTACACCTACATCCCTTGTATTTGAGGTTTGAGCACGCCTACCTGTGCCATCACGGGAGGGAAAAAAAGAGACAAACACAGGAGAAAGAAGAACATAAAGGGGAGGTGCCAAATTGAAAAGCTTCATTTTAGTAGCCAACCAACAAATAAATAAACGTAAATCCTATCCGGAGAGGGGTCTCCACTTAAGCTTATCCCGAGACCCCAATGCATCGCCGTTCATTTTAGATGCGCTCGCGAAAACAAGCGGACGCGACATGCCGAGGAGTCCGGTCCAAGGAGAGAGAAAGATCATTTCCACTGTTTCCCTTTTCAACTTGGCTTGCAATTTTCTCATCCGGTGTGGGAGGTCAGGCGATCGCGAGTCGAGGCGATGGGCAGAGAGCGGAGGGAGGAGTTACACGCAGCGGCTCTCCAGAGGAAAGTGATGCGTGGAAAGCGGCGGCAGGCCATATGCCGCGGCACTCGGGCAAAGGGGTCATGCGCTGCGAGCCTAGGGGAAGCGACGCGACCGGCTTTCGGAGGGAAGGAGGCGCGCGGCGAACCTGAAGCTCGTCTCGACTCTCGAGTCCTCGCTGCGAATCAAACGGCGGCGCCCTCGTCTAACCAAGCTATTCAGGCAAGGGTGACGTGAGGTCACTAATCGAGGTAGACGAAGATCCCCTTTCATTTTTCTTGCTTCTTATTCTTTATTCGGATTCAACTATGCACTGTATATTTGATTTCAGTTCTGTTTTCGGTATTGGACCATCTTGATTCGGTTTGGCGGGAAGTTTCAGGCTTCATGGATTACTATACCTTGTTTCAGCAATGATGGGGCAGAGGCACATAGCAGGGACAAGTGCTTCCTATGTTGGAGTACGCCTTTAGCTTCATTATGGTGAATGCTGTGTTTGGCTGAGCTTTTTTATTGAAGAGGTAAATGTCAAAAGCAGCTTTTAAGAATCTGTAGCTTCTTCCTAGTGTAAATTTCAAAGCTGGGGTATCCGAATGTTTCAGCTTCCAGCTTTTCCACAACAGCTTTTTCAAAATCCGCAGCTCAACCAAACACAGCCTAAGATATGATTAGAACTAATTTTGCATAGTTCAGTATCTGCCAGGATAGCACCCACCCACCAAAGCACCCCTCTTTATGATTTTTTTTATCTTATTATTCCATCATGTTGAGTATATATATTATGTTGCATGTATATTGTGTTATGGTCCACCTCCTAATCATGTATAGTTGAGGTTGAGGCCTACCTTGTACTTATATATACTTGCACCCGGCACCCCATCAATACCACGATAATTGTATTGCCATCTTGCCTCTCTACATGGTATCAGTTTTCTCGGTCCTCCCCTAGGGTTTGCTGCCGCCACCGCCGCGCCCCTTTGCGCCGCCGTCGCAGCCGCCGCCCCACCACCGCCGCACCCCGCCACCGTCGCGCGCCTCCTCCTCTCCCGTCGCGCCGCTGTCGCCGGTTGCCGCCCCGCTTCCGCCCCCACGCCGCGCCGATCGCCGCCGCCGCACACCTTCCGCTCGTGCCGCCACCGCCCGCGCCGCCTCCTGCCCGTGCTGCCTCCTTCCGCCGCTGCCGCGCCGCCTCCACCCCTCCCTCCTGCCGCCGCCGCCCGCTGCCTACCTCCCTTCCGTAGCCGCACCGCCAACCTAACCCTAACCCTAGCCGTCGCCGCCTCTCACCGCCGCCACCGCACCCATGGACTCCTCCCCGGGCTCCTCCACGACCCACTCGTCGAATCCCTTCGCCGGTCCCGAGCCATCCGCCGCTGCCATCCGTGACCTCAACACTGAGGCCCGGGTCCCCATCCGTCTCGACAGCTCCAGCACGTCGTACTCCGCGTGGAAGACCTACTTCACCCTCCTCTTCCGCGAGTACTATCTCATCGAGCACATCGACGGTTCCGTGGACGGTGCGTACATGCGGGGCGATCCCGAGTGGTCCGCCATTGACGTCAAGCTCATCCGATGGTTCTACCAAACCGTCTCGAAGGACATCTTCCACACGGTAGTCATCGAGAACGACGACGCCGGCACCGTGTGGACCAAGATCAAAGCGCTCTTCACCGACAACAAATTTCAGCGCCTTGTTTTCTTGTAGCAAGAGTTCTCCGGCTGTCACCAGGACAACTCCACCATCGATGAGTACTGCATGCGGCTCAAGATGCTTGCCGACGACCTTCGTGACATTGGCGCCAAGGTCTCCGACGACCTCATGTTGACCACCCTCACCGCAGGTCTCAATGAGGACTTCGGCAACGCGGCGTCCAACCTCACCCTGCTGCCGTAGCCCACCTTCCCGCGCGTCGTTGCGTACCTCGTTGCGCCAGATGAGGTCCAGCACACCGCTCTCGCGACCGGCACCACTCGTGGCGGCCATGCTCCCCCGGCCGTGCCTCGTCCGCCCACACCACCTGCGACCGCTGGCTACCCCCCATTGTTGCCCACACCGCCCGGTCCCCCCGCGCCTGCCCAGCAGTCGCAAGGTGGCGAGGGCCGACGCCAGCAGCAGCCGCCGCAGCAGGCACAGGGCATAGGGGGGTGCCCCACCATGAGAAGCCTCCTTCGCCATGGGCTGCCGGGCAGAACCCATGGACGAGCGTCATCCACGCCTATCACATGCCTGTCCTGCGGGCTCTTGCACCGGGTCTTCCTGATCCTCGCCCCGCGGGGCACCAGGCATTCTTCGGCGCCACCTACCAGCCCTACGGTGCCCCTCTCGCGCCGCCACCTCTCGGTGGCTATGGCGTGCCCGCCCAGGTGCCGCCCTACGGGGGACAGCCGCCGCCGCAGGTACCTGCACCGTGGGATCCCGGTCTCCTGGCCGCTTCGCACTCTGCACCGACGCCGAATAACTATGGCGGTGGAGGCGACTGGTACATGGACTCAGGTGCTACAGCGCACATGACAGCTCATCCTGGTAACCTATCATCTTCCACTCCAGTTAACACATCTACTCGTATCACCGTTGGCAATGGTTCTTCTTTACCCATCACTCATGTCGGTAGCACTAGTTTTTCATCTAATTCCACACCTATCACTATGTCTAATGTCCTTGTCTCACCTGACTTACCTGCTAGTCCAGTTTCCGTCAAATATCTGACCCGTGAGAATCCTCTTACTGTTGAATTTGACGGTGTTGGTTTTTCTGTGAAGGACGCCCGTACCAGGATGGTTCTTCACCGCTGTGATAGTCCCGACGATCTCTATCCCGTACACACCGGCGCCTCCACCTCCACACCCGTCGTCCTCGCCGCCGGCGTTGATCTTTGGCATGCTCGCTTGGCCACCCCAATCCCGCTGTTTTGCGTTAGATTCTTTGGAGTTTTTCCTTTTCATGTAATAAGCTCGACGAGCACACCTGTGAGGCTTGTCGTTTGGGCAAGCACGTTCGTCTTCCTTTTAGTGCGTCTACCACAGTTTCCACTTTTCTATTTCAGTTAATTCGTAGTGATGTTTGGACGTCTCCCATTGCAAGTAACACGGGCTATCTATACTATTTGGTGATTTTAGATGACTACTCCCATTATGTGTGGAATTTTCCTCTTCGTCGTAATTCCGATGCTTTAGCCACACTCATCGCCTTTTATTCCTATGTCACCACTCAGTTCAGTCGCCCCATACTTGCACTCCAGACTGATAACGGAAAAGAGTTTGATAACGTCGCTCTTCGCACACTTCTTGCATCTCATGGCACCACCTTCCGCCTGACTTGCCCATACACCTCACAACAGAACGGTCGTGCTGAGCGCATCCTCCGCACTCTTAATGACCGCGTTTGCACGTTACTCTTTCACTCTAACGTGCCCGCTCGGCTTTGGCCCGATGCCCTTGCCACCGCCACTCTTTTAGTTAACATTCGTCCATGTCGTCCCCGGTGGAACTACGCCCCTCATCACCTTCTCTTTGGTACACCGCCATCCTACGATGGTCTCCACATCTTTGGGTGTCTCTGTTACCCTAGCACTGCGTCCACTACGCCACACAAACTCGCACCACGTTCCGTTCCTTGCATATTTCTTCGCTATCCCCCCAACACCAAAGGTTACCGGTGCTTTGATCCTGTGACTCATCGTGTGTACACCTCGAGGCACGTGTATTTTGTCGAGACGGTGTTTCCTTTTTTTCAGGTTCCTCCAGCCTCGGCTCCTTCGACGCCGACTCTCGCGTCCCCCGCTTGGAGCGATGCGCGGCGGCGCCCCCTAGAGGCCCCTCCAGCACGACGCCTTCTGCTGCCGCCGCCCGGTTTTTCGACTCCCTCTCCCGAGGTCGAGTCTGACCGGGCCCCCGTGTCCCCGTCTCCCTCCTCCTCCGAGGTTGAGTCGGTGGACACCCTGACTGGCGACGCCTCCTAGGCGATGGGCTCAACTTCCACCTCGCCCGTCGCCATCTCTACTACCGGTTCGGATGCCGTCACCATCGTGGCCCCTGTTGCCACGACCCCTGCTTCTGCCGCGGCTCCCACCGCCGCCATGGCCCCTGCCGCTGCTGCTGTCCCGCCTTTAGGGGTGACGACCCGCGCCCGGGCCAGTGTGGTTCGGCCGAGCACCGCTACTCCTCCAACGAGTATGTGTGTGCCGCCTCGACGACCACGCCGTCCCCGGTCCCCACCTCCGTTCGCACTGCCCTTCGGGATCCCCACTAGCTAGCAGCGATGCAGGAGGAGTTCAACGCCCTCCAGCACAACCACACGTGGCAAGTTGTTCCGCGACCCCCTCGTGCCAACGTCATCACTGGCAAGCGGGTGTTTCGCCACAAGACCCGTCCGGACGGTTCTCTCGAGCGCTACAAGGCTCGGTGGGTGGTTCGCGGGTTTCGGCAGCGCGCCAGGGTGGACTTCGCCGACACTTTTGCTCCGGTTGTTAAACTGGGCACAATCCGTGCTGTCCTTCAGTTGGCGGGCTCGCGTGCATGGTCTGTGCATCAGTTGGACGTATCCAATGCATTCTAGCATGGTCACCTTGCCGAGCAGGTGTTCTGTGAGCAGCACTGGTTTCGTCGATACTGAGCATCCGGACTCTGTGTGCTTGCTCTCCCGTTCTCTCTATGGGTTGAAGCAGGCGCCTCGGGCCTGGTACCAGCGCATCGCAGCCTTCCTCCAGTCTTTGGGATTTCGGTCCACTTGCTCCGATGGTTCACTCTTCGTGTATCATTAGGGAGCTGCCACTGCATATCTGCTGCTCTATGTTGACGACATCATCCTCACAGCATCCGCCCTCGAGCTCCTTCAGCGGCCGACAGCTCGTCTTCATGATGAGTTCGCCCTTAAGTACTTGGGGCCCCTGCACTACTTCCTCGGCATCGAGGTGGTTCGACGAGCTGATGGATTCTTTCTGCATCAGCAAAAGTACGCCCACGAGCTTCTGGAGCGTGTCGGCATGCTTAAATACAAGCCGGTGTCCACCCCCGTCGACACGAAGTCGAAGGTTTCAGCTCTGGAGGGGTCCCTCGCATCCAATGCAGCATTCTATCGCTCCATTGTTGGTGCTCTACAGTACTTGACGCTGACTCGTCCCAACTTGCAGTATGTTGTCCAGCAGGTGTGCCTCCACATGCACGCCCCGCATGACTCTCATTGGACCTTGGTGAGGCGTATTCTCCGTTACATAGGTAGCACCATGTCTTTGGGACTCACCCTCACGGCCTACTCGGATGCTGATTGGGCCGACTGCCCCGACACCCGGCGTTCCACGTCCGGCTACAGCGTCTACCTTGGGCCCTCGTTGATCTCTTGGTCATCGAAGCAGCAGCCCAGGGTCTCCCGCTCCAGCGCCGAGGCAGAGTATCGCGCCATGGCTAATGCTGTGGCCGAGTGCTCTTGGATCCGCCAGCTACTTCAGGAGTTGCTTTGTGATGTTCACAAGGCCACCCTTGTCTACTGCAATAACGTCAGCGCGGCCTACCTTTCGGCCAACACCGTACATCATCGACGCACGAAGCATATTGAGCTCGACATTCAGTTCGTGCGCGAGCAGGTAGCCCATGGCCGTGTTCGGGTTCTCCACGTTCCGACGTCCCAACAGTTTGCTGACGTGATGACTAAGGGATTGCCTATTTCCGTCTTCAAGGAGTATAGGTCTAGTCTCTACGTCTCCGGCGATGCTTCGACTGCGCGGGGGGGGGGGGGGGTGAGTATATATATTATGTTGCATGTATATTGTGTTATGGACCATCTCCTAGTCATGTATAGTTGAGGTTGAGGCCTACCCTGTATTTATATATACGTGCACACCACGCTAGTGGTTTCCTCCCATTAACGCAATTGTTTCTTATAGGTTTGTCACACCAGAATATCCTCTGATGTTTGGGGTTGATAATCTGATGTTGCATGCATGCATTAGCCATATGTTTGTCTGCACTAGTAGAAAACAACCCTTTCATTCATAGAATTAGTCTCGGCCGTGTTTTGAACCCGGACTAATGATACCATTAGTCCCGGTTCCATAGGCAAGTCATTAGTCCCGATTCATTTGGGACCTATAGTCCCGCTTTGAGATACAAACCGGGACTAAAGACCCCCCATTAGTCCCGGTTTGTATCTCAAAGCGGGACTATAGGTGGACCTTTAGTTCCGGTTTGTATAACCAACCCGGGACTAAAGATGTCCCTATATAAACCCTTCGTCCAGCCCGAGCCCATTCAATCTATTTTTCCCCTTCATCTCCTCTGTTCTTTCCCTTGCTCGAGGTCACCTCCATTTTTTCACAGATTTGAAGGCACCCCATCTATCCAAGTGTTCCCAAAGGTTAGCAACTTTATCTTTTCATCTCTCATTGCTAGATTAGCTCATGCAATGCTTTATAAGTATAGTGATTTGTGGGTTTTAGTTGGGGAGTAATTATGTGGGACTTTATTTGATTTATATGCAATTTGAGCTCAAATTAACTTCTTAGTTTGCATATTTGTAGGTGTGGTTTACCTGATCTAGTGCCTTGCCGTCCTCACCGTCGTCGATCACCCGCGTCATCCGGTTGCTAGCACCACCTAGCTAGCTTGGTGAGGCTCTTATCTTCTTTGTGAAAAAAATCTTATTTGTATGATTAAGATAGTTAAGATAGTTGCTCGTATAATTTTCTTACTTGTATGATCGTTTGTTATACGTAGTGCCATGGTTTTGATATTCATCCCCGTCGGCCCTCGTCCGGTTTATGATTCGGATGTGGTATATATATTCTCTTTTATAACTATTTATTGCATTTCGTGTTTATGATAATTACGCCCATCAAGTTGACATAGATATTTTTATCTAGGAGGTTTGTGAACCAGAAATTGCAACCGACCCTCTTGTCGAGAAGTTAAATTTAGTTAAAAAGAAAATGAGTATTTGATTTTTTTTTGAAAAGAATTGAAGAATTGAAGATGAAATTGGAGTTGTATGTTGCCGATGTCGACGATGATCACAAGATCAAGATGGATGCAATGCGCTTTAAGATCCGAAAGATTTGAAAATACGCCGTTAATAAGGAGGCCTGGTATCACTATGTTGTTGGATCAATTGCTACCTTATTTGCGATCTTGATCGCATTTGTTGTTGCATTTAAATGCTTTAGCTAGATAGTTTGTATGTTGTTTTATGAGAACAGACTCTCCCTACCTGGCGACGAGAGGAGCAGGGGACCCCGTGCGACGGCGGCAGGAGCAGGGGCGTAGCGACCGAGGAGTAGGAGTGCGGCGGCGGATGCTACTGGCTGTCGCCCGATTGTGCTACCTCCTATGCGCGGATGAGCGCGATGACGACCTCGCGCGCCTGTTCCCAGGGCCTCCTTCGCGCATGGGCTTGCTGTCCCTCTTCCTCTCCTCCGGTGCCATCCTTCCCTTCCTGCCACCGCCCCTGGTGCTTCGTTGTGCCGCCTCCTCCTCACGCAACCCCATGGCCCGATGGTGTCGCCCGACCCTGCTGCTCTTCCCGCCACGCCTCGCTATCCACCCCGCGCTCCGCCCGCTGGCCAAGGCCAAGGCCAGCCATGGAAATGGAGAGGAGCAAGGGCCCGAGATCATAGCCTCCGACATCGGGAGATGGGAGGGGATGGGGAGGTTCGGCGTGGGGAAGGAGGGCGGGCATGAAGGAGGGGAGCTCCGATGGGAGGGAGGAGGACGGTCGCGCCGCGGCCGCTGGTGTGGGTGCGCCGTCGTCAAGCTCGTCGTCTTTGTCGCCGCTTGCTGGTCTGCCTTTCGCTAGGCATTGCTGAGTCGGATCGAACTCCACGTCAGCTAACCGACATGGCTCCACGTATGCGAAAACCACCTCAAAAACCACCGAGAGGTGTAAATCGGACGGTTTTGATAGTCCGTGTCTGTCGAATGTCTGGTTTTTGAAATGAAGGTTAAAACTAGAACGGCGTGGATAGTTGAGGGTTATGGAATAGACTTTTTCCTAGTTAGTAACGACAAGTCCACATGAACCCAATACATTAGGCCCGTTTAAGGACTGGGCTGACGGCAAGACAACAACGCTGGGCTTGGGCTCCTGGCCCGGCTACCGCGAAAACCCACCATCCATCCGCCAAGAGGAGCCCACGGGACGTCGAGTGGGCCTGCAATCCTGTAGCACACTGCATACCATGCGCTAGGGCGCGTTTGGTTCGAGGAGCACGCGAGCATGGCTCGCATCTACCAGCCAGGCTGGGCTGCACCAGGCTAACGGGCATGCAAGATATCATTGATTGGTTCACAACATCATGGTATACAGGATGCAAAGAGCACTCGATTGGTTACCTACATAAGAGCATCTCTAGCCGTTGGTTCCCGGGGTCCGATTTTAGCGCCCTCGGGACGAGCCGGTGCTAAAATCGGCTTGAGGGGCTTGGCCACCCAATCGCGACCCTGAAGGTTCCCCATAACGCCGCTTTGCAGCCCATTATGGATGTAGAAACGGCCCAAATATAGCCCAAGCAGGTGGTTTTTCATTAAAAACATTAATAAAAAATGAAAAAAATACTACTAAAACCCTAAACCCGTCGCCGCTGTCCCGTCGCCGCGCCACCGCGTTCTACATGACGAGGAGCCTTTAGAAGTCGGTGTAGTCGCCGCCGTCTTCCCCGTCGCCGTCGCTGCCGTTGTCGTCCTTCACGCGGCCGCCGTCCCTGCTACAGCCCTGGCCTGCGTTGCCGGTATGGTGCAGATCGGGGTTGGAGGACCCTGGCGCCTCCTCGTTGTCATCGTCGAGGATGATGAGCTCGGCGAACTCCTCCTCGCGGCGGGCATGGTGGCGAGCCTCAATCTCCTCGAGGGCCCGGCGCTGCCGCTCCATCTCCTCGCGGACGTAGTCGTCGCGCGCCCATTTCATGGCGGTCTCATCATCGGCGGCCATGGCGAGGTGCTCCTCCTTCACCACCGCTGGCGTGTCAGGCTCGGTCTTGGGCCTGAAAAGGCGGAGGTGGCCGCGGCAAGGCGAGGGCGCGCGGCGACGGGACGGCTAGCGGATGGTGATGCCACCGCTGCGTCGAACGAGTGGCGCCAGCAGGGTGGGATCGGGCGTGCGCGTGCCGGAGGAATGAGAGGTATGGGAGGACTAGGAGGCCTATGACACCGATGTCTCCATGCGCCGGGGCTGCCACGACAAGCCCCTCCGGCGGGAGACAGACGCCGGCTCCGGGTACCAGAGACGTGGCTCGTTGCAAGCCTCAATGTGCTCGAGGACGGCCTCGAGCGTGCGTCCGGGGACACCTCACCAACGCAGACGACCCTCGCTGTTGTTGCGGGCGGTTGCGGGGCCGCCGTTGATGGAGGCGAGCTGCTCCTCGTGGCGGCGCTCGAAGTAGGACGTCCACAGCGTGTTGCTGTCCGAGGCGTACCTCGGCTAGTTGCGGTGTTCCGCGGACACCGTCGACCTAATTCGGGCGATTCCGAGCGCCGCTCACCTTCGGCGGGCACCGGTGGCACAGGGACGCCGCCCGCGCTCAGCTGCCAGTTGCTAGGCGCCCGCATGTCCGGCGGGGTCGGGTACTCTGCCTCGAACAGCAGGCGGGCCTCATCCTCGTGGAGGTGATGGCGGCCGAAGCCGTTGAGGGTGGCACCGTTGCCGGGGAAGCGCTCCATTGCGATGGAGGGAGAGGAGAGATCGCGACGAGGTGTGCCGCAGGGAAGAAGAGAGATCCAGGCGAGGTGGAGAGGATAGGAGATCGCAGGCGAGGAGTGGCGAACGCACCGGCGAGGTCGCCTTTTATAGCGGCGAGCGGGCGGCCCCATGCGGACGCGTGGGAGGATGTGGGCGCGCGGCGCCGCCCCGTGAACGCGTCGTACTGGCTACGCCGCCCCATGATCGGTCGACTCATCAATGGAAGGCTGACCGGCGGGCAGCCTTCGCATTGATTCGATTCCCCGCGGGAACCGAGGGGACGAAGACGACGACGCGCGCTCGGGGTCGCTGAATCGGCTGGCCCACCCGAGATTTGGCGCGAAAACGTTTCGCCTGGCGCCCCCAGGCACCCCCCAGCGCGCCGGGTCCGGCCTGGGTACGCCGGTGCTAAATTAGGCTCTAACCGGCGAAAACTGGGCTTTTGGGGGCGCGACTGGGCCGATTTTCGACCGCCGGCGCAAAAAAACGGCCTTTAGGGGCCTCTTGGGGGGATGGCTGGAGATGGTCTAAGCTTCTAACCAAGTTCAACAGACATACACTTGTGCCCCCTGCGCGAGCCAGGCCACCAAGATATGAGTTTCATTTTCGTTTCCCGACAGCCAGGCTCCGCTAGGCCTTTTGCAGGCGTCGGTGTTGTAATCGAGGATTGCCGAACGACCAGGAAGAACACACACTAGTAGAATGTCGATCAGTAGTCCCGGTCGGGATGTGCCTTTAGTATCGGTTCCCCAACCGGTACTAAAGAGTCGGGACTAAAGGCCCACCACGTGGCTGCCTGCGTGGCCTGGTGGTGGGGGAACTTTAGTACCGGTTGGTGATACCAACCGGTACTAAGTGTTCTGTTTTTTCCCGCTTTTAATTAGGTTTTAGTTTTTCTCTCTATTTATTGTGTTTTCTATTCATTTCAAATTTATTTTACGGTGCTACATACTGTAAACATTAATTACACAAGTTGATGCATATATATATGTATGTATGTATATGTAATATAATATATAATATCTCATACACAATATATATACAAATGGAATTAGACATCCATATATATATTCTGGACTTATAACTTAAGGTCCAAAACCCGTCCAGAACTAGCTAGCTAGTGCTCCGGATGAAATCTCAGTTTTCTACTACTGATTTGTTGACATTATTGAGGCGACGGTAAGTAATGGTGCTCTCTATTTACATCAATGACATGTTGAAGAAGAAATGCTGCAAATTCCACTTGAAGTGCTACAAAGCGTTTCTCGGGTGAGAGCTTCGACATCATGTGTCAAACTTGGAGTTGTCTTTCACGTGCTCCTCTATGACGTATACGGCATTCGGTCTGGATGCAAATGTTCTCGCAGAGGAAGTATCCACATAAATTTGTCCCTTGTGGCTGCTTCGCGCACTTTGCAAATAAAATAGAATTCAATAAAATAATTAATAATCAAGCATGATAATGGTGTTGAAACTAGAATTAAAGAGAAGCGTGGACCTAGTAGTACTACTTAATTACCTGCATCTTTTTCCACTTCAGCTTCGGTTTTCAGTGACGACCGTGATGGGTTTTTTCTGTCATCTTTTTTCAAACACTACGTGACAAAGAAAAAGAATGAAAGAGTTATTATAATTAATTTTGATATCAGGAAATAATGAAAGAAAGCGTGGTCGATAAAGATTGAAATTACCATCTATCATAAAATACAAGTCCACGTATGATTATTTTAGTGTATTTAGTAAGTCGTACACTTGAACAAGTCCATCCGCGAGGATAATATTTAGGAGGATATAGTGGTCTCTGCGTAGAAGTTTATATAATTAAGCAGGCATGCATATAACTCATCAACTACACTTGACAGCGAGCTAGTAAGCAAAAATAGAATTTGTAGTATATAAGAGAGTAAACACTCACCCCATTTTGTAAGAAAAAATTATAATAGATTTGGTATTCATTAATACCTCTAGAAGTTTTTCCAAGATATCTTCTGTGTCCTTGGCATAATGTTTTACCACATGACCATTAACGGTACTTGGGTCGATGAACCCAGTATCATCGATTGCCTCTTGTTTCAATTCCCACATCTTCAATCTGCATAATAGCGAAGAAAAGAACATATATAGTGAGGATAAGCCAATGAACGATATCTTAGCTAGCGACTTAAATATTAAAGATATAAATCACTTATAGACAATAGCAACTGATGAGAGATTCGTGGATAGAGTCCATGTGGTATAACTGGAAAATTTCTGAGAATTCAAGACATATGTCACATGCATTGACATAATGATCTTTCCTTACTTTGACCATGACCGCCGTCGCCCATCGCATTACTTCACGCAGGTACCAATCATGTAATCGTCGCATCGCAGTTGGTAGTTCATTGTACTGCTCGGGTGTGACAAGTGATTTCCGGACGGCATATTGCATTGCGTACTCAGTTGCACCGTACCGGCGGATTTCCTGAGTGCCAAGGATTTGGCGAAGAGTGAGACCTACAACCTCTACTTCTTTGAGGTCGATTGGGTTGCCTTGCACGTCGACTGCTTGGATCGATTGCTTGCTTGGATTGGTACTCACCTTGAGTGGAGAGATCGATTGTTTGGATTGTTCTCCAAGTTGGGGAACTGTTTTCCTGCTAGTAGTACCTCCCGACTTCTTCCTTGGGCTGGGCCGACTTCTTTTCTCACTTGCCTTCTGAATCTGTCTCTCATAGTCTGTCGGCATACGCTCGACATATGTCGGGGTCGATCAATAAGGTGTTCCATAAAGTTCTCTTGGACTTCCTTGGGTATTACCTCCTTTGGTGGTGGCACGGTCTTCTTCGCAAAAAAGGCTTTCACTTGGCGATCGATTTCAATTTTGTTTTCCTCTAGTGTCATGTCGTAAGACAACTTCCTTTTGGCCAGAGGCTCGGGTTTCTTCTTTGCTTTCTTCCGAATAGGACTGCTGGTGGCCTTCCTCTTTTGGGAGCCATGCTGGCGGGATCGCTGCCGGGGTGGAGTCGGCTCACGCGGCGGAGATCGATATCGACGATATGGACTTGCATCGTGCTCTGTCCTGAGGTTGGGTGGACTCGCGCTGGGATCCATATCAAAATGGGACGCCTTTCGAGGTGGGGAGGACTGCTGGCGAGGTGGGGAGGACTGTTGGCGCTGCGATGCCTCTGGCTGGGATCCCTCGTGCTGGACATCGATACTCGGAGGAGCCGGTGGCCTTAGCGCCGAGTGTGGAAAGATGATGCAGTCCTTACTCCATAGAATGAGAACAGGGCCGGCTTCTGCTAGTGTGGACTCCCCCTCACCTCGAGGGATGTCAAGCAATAGTTCATCATATCCCGACTCTATTGCGTCCACCACAACACGAGTATACCCAGCTGGAACCGGATTGAAATGCCAGAGAACATCAGGTGTATTTGGTAAAGCATAGCCTGTCGCAACCCGCACGGGTATGTTCTTCATTTTCTGGATTAGCTCACAAGATGTCTTCTCGATGATATCATCCACGGGGGTGTGACCCAGCGGTGCCCCCGTGAAACCCATGATACTTTTCGGCAGTGTATATGGGACGGGTTCCGATGCCTCCTGCCGCGGAGTTTCCCTTTGCTGGTTCATCAATACCTGTATCTCCACCTGCTACTGCTCGTACGTCTGTTCCAACTTTGAAATTCCATCTGCTTCCACCTTCTTTTCTCTCGAACGGCTTTTATAACTGTACTGCCAGCCCGCAAACCCCTCATACCACGGAACAACGCTCACGCCTCGTGTTCGTCCTCCGTGTTCAGGATTCCCGAGGGCGCATGTAAGCTCGTTGTCCTCTCTATCGGGGTGAAACCGTCCTTCTTGGGCAGCTTTTATTGCTTCAATCAACTCATCTGATGCATGCTTCAGACTGGCCAGTGCAATAATCTTCCCTGTTGCTGGATCCAACTTTCCCCCATGCGCAAAAAACCAATTCCTGCACCTCCGAGGCCAGTGGAAGGTTACTGAAGTGATCCCTTCAGCAATCATCTTATTCTCTAATGCATCCCACTTAGGAATGACTGACTTGTATCCACCTGTCCCTAGTTTATGGTGATTCTTTTTTTCTCCACATTTATCTTATTCTTTGCCGACATCTCCATAGAAGCTATTGATGTCTTGTACTCGATAAATGCGTCCCAGTGATTCCTTACCTTCTCGTATATTCTTGTGAATTCGGGCGCCTTCTTGCCTCTAGTGGTGTACTCGGTCCATAATCATTTCTTCCAAGTCTGGAATGCGTCGGCCATCTTATGTTGAGCAAACTCCTTGACTTTGTTCCTTCGACGCTCCGAGAGAGAATCTGGTAGGGTCAAATGCTCCATGAGCTCTCGCCAAAGGGCATCTTTAATTCTTGTATCGACATAATTCAATCCTGGTTTTGGTTGGTTTGGCTGAATCCATTCATGCATTGTGATCGGGACTCCGCCCCTAACAACCACTCCGCATTGACGGAGAAATGTCTTGGCATTTGCTTCAGGGTGAGTCGGTTTGCCATTATGTTTGAAAGCATCAAGACTGAGCTTTATGAGCCGTCCAATATTTGGCACCGCCTCATACATTTCTACTAGATTGGCTCGATCCAGAGGGCTGATAACTAAAAGAAGAAAGATTTGTTAATATATACAAATCAATTAATACACATGTAATGATTACTAGAGGCTAATATGTGTATATATATACCTCGTCGGGCATTGTTAGTTGTTCCGGATTTTGGAACATAAGTTGTTTTTCCTCGGCCTCACATCCATCACTGTAATCGTTCAGATATTGTGAGCCGTCATCGTCGTGTGATTCACCGAGAAGGTCCGCTGGGTTTTCGGAGGAGCGTATTATGTTGAAGATGTCCTCTTCATGAGCTCTACCGGTATTGTCCATAGCTTAATAACTAATTCATAATAATATAGATAAAACAAATTAGTATTGAAATTAGCATGCATTCAATAAGCAAATTAACTGATAGTTAATTAATAATGCATCATCAAATACATATATAGTAGTTCTTAGAAAAGATCTCATCTCATAATCTCGGATAATTGTTAATACATCGGCTAATCTATCGATCTAGCTAATACATCATAATAATACATATAGAGTAGCTAATATATCGATCTAGCTAGAACCCTAGCGCCCGACGGATATCGAGGCGGGCGGTTGACACCCAAAGAGACGGAACCATCACAGGAACATAGCTCTAGTGAGATCCCTGAAGAATCTGCCAGGTATTGTCGGACCTGACCTCCAAAGCTGCCATGTAGCAACGGACGTGCTCGTTCTCCTTGCTGACATGGTATTTTAGCACCTCCGCGGGGGACTCAAGCCTTTGAATCGTCCGTGGCCCATGCGACCGCCACCACAGAACCTCCGGGTCGATGATGGGCTGGCTCCTCACCAAGCTGCGCCAGCCGGAAGGCAGCAACTCCCAGTACCAGCCCGACGGGGCCTAGTCCCTGACAGGGCCCCTCGGCTCAAGCAAGTGACCTCCTCCGCCGACTCGACGACGAGGATGCGGGATCAGCATCGTCGACGTCGAGAAAAAACACTTAATTACGAAAACATATTAAATAAAACTTAGCAAAATTAATACTTAACATCTAACAAATTAAATAAGACTTAACAAATTAAATAACACTTAGCATCTAACAAAATTAACAAAATTAACACATACCCTGATAACCTAAGAACCTAACTAACTAACTAAACTAAACTAACTAACTAAACTAACTAAACTAAACTGATAACCTAACTAACTAACTAACTAAAATAACCTAAGAACTTAACTAACTAACTAAATAAATAAACCTAACTAATTAACTAAAAACAGGGCCCAAGTCTGACCAAAAGCCTGCCACGCCCCTTTTAGTACCGGCTCCTAACACGAACCGGTACTAAAGATCCTTCACGACCGGTATTAAAGGTCGCCCTGCTCCTAGCCGTTGGAGCCGGCACGATCCAGGACTAATACCATCTTTAGTACCGGCTCGTAACCTAAACTAACCTAATTAACTAATAAACTAACCTAACTAACCTAATAAACAAACCTAAACTAATTAACCTAATAAACTAACCTAATAATCTAACCTAAACTAACCTAATTAACTAATAAACTAACCTAACTAACTTAATAAACTAACCTAAACTAACCTAATTAACTAATAAACTAACCTAATTAACTAATAAACTAACATAAACTAACCTAATTAACCTAACTAAGTAAAAACAGGAAAAAAGGTGGGGGCGGCCTGGGCACTCACCGGAGCCGGAGTTGGGCGACGTCGGGGCGGCGAGCGGCGTCGGGGCGGCGCGCGGGCGTCGGGGCGGCAGGCGTCGGGGCGGCGCGCGGCGTTGGGGCGCTGGGCGACGGCAACGGCAGATTCCGGCAGCCTGGCGACGCGCAAATGAGCTTCTCGCGGTGCGTGGCTCGCACCGGGACGAGGCCTCCACTTTTTATATGTGGTGGACCTTTAGTACCGGTGCGTGGCTCGCACCGGTACTAAAGGGTCTTTAGTACCGGTGCGAGCCACGCACCGGTACTAAAGGTCCACCCCAAAACATGTGTGGGGGCAGTGAATCTTTAGTACCGGTGCGTGGCTCGCACCGGTAATAAAGGTTTTTTAATTCATTATTCATTATTATTTTCAGAAAAACCCCTAAACTTTAAAAAATCATAGCAAAAAACTATGACTCCAATGGAAATAAATAATATATGAAAAAATATCAGAAAAATATAAAGAATCTGTTTATGGCATTTCCATGCATTTTGAACAACTTCAACTGCTATATAAAACAATTTGATTAAATGACATTTGAAATGTCATATCTCGAGTTTGAAAAGAAGTATAAATGAACTCTGAAAATGTTATAACTTGGCATGACATCATAATTTCATCCACATAGCAACTTCTAAAGAGTTGAGAGGGTTACGACAAAATCTGGACATACTTCGTGTACAAATTGGACAATCTCTTTCGAAGTATGAGAGTTTCAGATGAAAACTCATCTATTACAAATAGATTTCATTTTTAATAACTTATTTTAACTCTATACTTTTTGTGTGTTTAATATGCACCATTCAAAGGCACATCATATTGTGTAGAAATACAAGACCCAGAATGTTAATCTCTTTGACTAGGTGAACTAGATTGTGCGTCATAATATTAAAGAAGGATGGAGGCAACACCAACTCGAAACTGACAAGACATTGGACCAGGTCATTCTGTAACCTTGGGAGGATTTCTGGATACTTTACCTTCTGAGAATTGCATCGAGGAATGCGCATAGCTTCACAATGGCTAATCGAACATTTTCCGGTAGAAGCCCCCTAAGTGCAACCGGAAGTAATTGCGTCATAATCACGTGGCACTCATGAGACTTTAGATTTTGAATTTTTTTTCTCTGCCATATTTATTATTCTCTTTATATTCGACGAGAAGCGAGACGGGACCTTGATACTGAGCAGGCATTCAAAAAATATTTCCTTCTCTTCTTTCGTAAGAGCGTAGCTGGCAGGCCCTTGATACTGCTTTGGAGGTATGCCGTATTTTTTGTTAATTCTTTGCTTGTCCTCCCATACCTCCGGTGTATCTTTTGTCTTTCCATACACGCCCAAGAAGCCTAGCAGGTTCACATAGAGATTCTTCGTCACGTGTATCACGTCGATTGCATTGCGGACCTCTAGGGCATTCCAATATTCAAGTTCTCAAAATATAGATTTCTTCTTCCACATGGGTGTGTGTCCGTTGGCCTCATTCGGAAAAGATTGTCCACCAGGACCCTTTCCAAAGATTACCTATAAATCCTTGACCATATCAAATATATATTTACCAGTACGGAAGCCAGGCTTCTTCCGGTCATCTGGCTCACCTTTGAAATGGTTGTGTGCCTTTCTTATGATATGCTTGATCGGTAGACATCGACGATGTCCCAGATACACATTCTTCTTACATTTATCCAAATATATACTTTCAGTATCATCTAAACAGTGCGTGCATGCATTGTATCCCCTGTTTGTATGTCCTGAAAGGTTACTAAGAGCATGCCAATCATTGATGATTACAAACAGCAACGCTCGTAGGTCAATTTCCTTTTGTCTCTACGCATCCCACACACGTACACCTGGTTTTTTTCACATCTGTAGAAGTTCATCAACTAGTGGCCTTAGGTATACATCAATGTCGTTGCCGTGTAGCTTAGGGCCTTGGATGAACAGTGGCATCATAATGAACTTCCGCTTCATGCACAACCAAGGAGGAAGGTTGTAGATACATAGTCATGGGCCAGGTGCTGTGACTGGAGCTCTGCTCCCCAAAAGGATTCATGCCGTCTGTACTAAGACCAAACCATAAGTTTGTTCTGTCAGCTGCAAAGTCCTCGAACTCCTTCTCAATTTTTCTCCACTGCGACCCATCAGCGGGTGCTCTCAACATCCCGTCTTTCTTACCTTCTTCTTTGTGCCATCGCAACAACTTGGCATCCTCTTTGTTTTGTAACAAACTTTTCAACCGTGGTATTATAGGAGCATACCACATAACCTTGGCAGGAACCCTCTTCCTGTGACGTTCGCCCTCCACATCACCATGGTCATCGCGGTGGATCTTATAGCGCTGTGCACCGCATACCGGACATGCATCCAAATTCTCGTACTCCTCACCGCGGTAGAGGATGCAGTCATTAGGGCATGCATGTATCTTCTGCACCTCTAATCCTAGAGGGAAGACAACCTTCTGTGCTTCGTATGTACTTTCAGGCAATTCGTTATCCTTTGGAAGCATCTTCTTTATCATTATCAGCAATTCTTGAAATACCTTGTCAGTTACACCATTCTTCGCCTTCCATTACAACAATTCCAGCATGGTACCCAGCTTTTTCTGGTCATCTTCACAATTTGGATACAATAATTCCTTGTGATCCTCTAACATGCGTTTCAACTTCAACCTCTCCTTGTCACTTTCGTAGTTTCTCTTTGCATCAGCAATGACCCAACCCAAATCATCAGCGGGCTCATCTGAGGCCTCTTCTTCAGCTTCCCTCATTGATGCCTCTTCTTCAGCTTCCCCCATTGTTGTATCGGCGAAAGGATAGTTGTCATCATTCTCTCTTCTTCATTGTCTTCCATTATAACCCCTCTTTCTCCGTGCTTGGTCCAACAACTATTGTCGGACATGAAACCGGACTTCAGCAGGTGGTAGTGAATGGTTTTTGAGGTAGAGTAATTCCTATCATTCTTACAGTCACGACATGGACAACACATGAAACCATTCTGCTTGTTTGCCTCAGTCACACGAATAAAATCATGGAGGACATTAAGAAACCCTGGACTTAGTCGGTCATCGTACATCCATTGCTGGCTCATGTTCACTACACAACATCGAAGTGACCAAATTAATACAGCTTCATCATCACATTACAACCAAAGTAGAGCTAGCAGTGACCAAATGTTATTACTGTAAATAATAGATACTTATAGTTCATACATACATCTCATAAAACAACATACAACTATCTAAAACATGTAAATGCAACAACAAATGCGATCATAATCGGACCTAAGGTAACAATTGAGCCAACGGCATAATGATACCAAGCCTCTTTAGCAATGGCATATTTTCTAATCTTTCTAAGCTTCAAGCGCATTCCAGCCATCTTGTTCTTGTGACCATCGTCGATATCGGCAACATGCAACTCCAATCCCATCTTTTCATCTTCAGTTCTTTTCAAAAAAAAATTCAAATGATCAATTTCTTTTCCAGCTTGTGTTAATTTCTCGAGCAGAATTGCATAGTCGGTTGAAATTTCTGGTTCAACTACTTCCTATAGATAAAAACATCTACGTCAATTTGGTGGCATAATTAATTGTCATAGACATTAAATGATGTGTGAAATAGTTATAAAAGATAACGACATACCACATCTGAATCATAGACTGGACGAGGGCCGATGTGGTCGAATACCATAACCATGACACTATAGAATAACTAACAATAATACAAGTAAGTAAATCGTACATGCAGCCATCTAAATCATACAAGTAATTTTTTTAACAAAAATGTTTTAAGAAGAACAAGAGGCTCACCAAGGTGGCCGGTGTCGCGACGAGACGGTGCGGACGATGGACGGTGGTTAGGACGGGGTTGGAAGGCACCAAATAAACCACACCTACACATATGCAACATAACAAGTTAATTTGAGCTTAAATTGCATATAAATCAAATAAACTACCACATAATGATCACTCCTCCAAAATCTAGCTAAAACCCACAAATCACATATGTTTGAGCATACCACAAGCTAATCTAGCAATGAGAGATGAAGGGGCAAAGTTGCTAACCTTTGTGAACACTTGGATAGATGGGGTGCCTTCAAATCTTGACAAATTCTTGGCAAAATGGAGGATGAGCTTCGAGCAAAAGGAGAACAGGAAAGAAAACAGAGAAATAAGAGCCCCTTCGATCGGCTGTGTATATATATAGAAACAGAGCAGGTACTAAAGGTTGCCCTTTAGTATCGGTTCGTGCCACAAACCGGTACTAAAGAGGCACGCAGGGCCCAAGTCTGGCCTTTTCTCTGTATTTCTCTGACTCGGCTAACATACATGGAGATACACACGCACACACGCGGCACAATCCTAAAAGAACTCTCACATCGACCGGGCACATACCACGGTCCGAACGGAGACTACATCTTCCTTAGGCCCCTCCGCTCGGCTTGACACATATCATCACCGTGGCGCAGCAACAGACCGACGCCCACCGCAACACTCCAGAGCTCCGCTACAAGAAGTTCAAACGGAGGCTTTTATAGCCAAGTGCACACACTACACGAACGCACGATGGATCCGGCCATCACTAACACGTACCGCCGATGACCCGTATGTGTTACGGGGCGGACGCATGAGTCAATGCTCATGTTGGAGTTCGAGGTCGTTGGGAGCAGGCGCGTCGTGGGTCAGCTCATGCATGAGTTCGTTAGTGCATGGGGTGTGCTGTTAGTGGCCGCCTGTGGCGTGTGTTAGTTCATGCGTAGGAAACGGTCATAGCAGTACGTGTTAGTGGTGGCCGGATCCATCGTGCCTTCGTGGGCCAGGCTGGACCACGAGCCAGCAGCGTACTTGGAGGCTCTACACAGTTGGGTACGTACTGCTGCTAATGCCGAGCCGTGGTCCTGGCTGGCTGCTGGCGCGTCGTCTCCCAACAACTTGCGAGGATTCGTATCCCCACGCAAAAATTCCCTGGGTCCCCGGCCGGCCACGCCGCCGCCGATCGACCAAGGTCTAACGACGAGACGGAGACCAGCCGTGTAGATGTGTAGCTGGCAGCTCCATCCATCGGTGAGCGTCTGAGCGATCGAGGTGCATGCTGTATTGCTGTTTCTCAATTTCTGTTGGCCACTCTTAAGTTGTCTGCCATGATGCCACTGTTTGAGATATGCGCTCATACCGTTTTGTGTAAAGTAGGTGTGTGTTAAACTCGTCGTCGTGGCATGCGTGACAGATATGAATAATGCGCGTGCTTTATGTGCGCGGAAGGTCGAAATCATTGATCATCTACTCACGGGTTGTTCCCATGAGACGTGGTTTCACATCCTGCTTCGATTTGTAGCCATGAGACGTGGTTATCACATCCTTCAGAGGCGGAGCTAGAAGCAGCTTACGCCTAGGGCTGTGCTATGTCAAGTGATAAACTTCTATCATTTTCTTTACTTTGTATGAAGAAATTACAAAGGAAGTTGTTTCTAGACCTGGGGCTATAGCCCCAACTGCCCCAGGACGTCTCCGTCACTGACGGTCCTTGGGTTTGTAAGCCTATGCCGCCTGATGGGGTACAAGCCAGGAAGAGGGTAATACCCAAATCGCGAAGAAAGGGATACAATTCATTGATTTGGTTGGTCGCATGATCGTTTCGGTAGGAAAAGTACTTCCTTTATAAACTAATATAAGAGTGTTTAGACCATTTAAATAGTGATCTTAACACTTTTATATTAGTTTACAAAAGAAGTATATATAGGCTACATAATCGCGTGGCGCTTCCCTAGCTAGCCGATCGCTTTGCCGCTTGCTATACTCGACCAAGCAAAATTTTAGGCTTCAGGAGGTTTCTCAGAGTTAGCTCCTCTACAGCATTCTAAGGGTTGTTGATGGTCGCTGTTTGTTTATTTTATTTTTCTGTGTTGAAGATTGTTTTGCCATGTATTTCATGTTGTTGTTGTGAAAAAAAATTCTTCTAAATACATGCTAAGTATTTCTTTTTTTTATATGAGTAATGGAAAGGGGTTCAAAACAAGTATTTCTTTAAAAAAAAAAGAACTCGTGTTGGATTATGGCTACTGTGGCTTGTACTGTTCTGTGTTACGCCTTGAAGTGACTCGTGTACTGCTCAAAGGGATATCAACGGCCCCGCTGAAAACCAGCTTCTAAAGGCTGGACTGATGTGACGTGTTTCAAGGAAGCTAAGCATGCGCAAAAGAAATCGTAACACTTGTCGTAGAGATCGGAGATTACCGTGGTCCAACGCCAGACGGGCAAGATAGAAAAAAGTCCATTTTAAACCCTTAATTTATAAAGGTCAGATGAAACGAACCCTCGTCTTAAAATCCATGTCGATTGCACCCTGAACTATGTAATCTCGGTCTAAAAAGAAACCTAGACTCGTTTGGAAAACCGGGATTGACGATATGGCCGGGATTATTTGTGCGCTCGTGGAAAAAACTAGGTAAGTCCAATCTTGCTCAGCTTGCTGTCCGAATTCGTGCAGTCTGCGAGGCCCAGCAACATATAGGGAACGCAAAATAAAAATTATGCTCAGCTATTATAATTTGCGAGTAGGAAGATTCGTACTCGCTCGGGTACGATGACATGTGCAGCGATAAACCACTAGGTAACCTCCACTTGGTTGCACCCTACAAGGAAAAGGGTCCTATGGCCATTTTCTAGTTCATGGAAATTAAAATAAAATCCGTAGAAAGACATCAATTCTGATTTAGATAAAGTTAGTGCATTTAAAAAAAGTTCATTTATTCTGAAAAAAAGTTCATTAATTTTATAAAAATAATTACATATTTAGAGAAAGTTCAATGATTTTGAAAAAAAGTTCACGTATTTTGACAAGAAAATGTAAAGTGGAAAATAGGTTCTAAAAACTCCACGAGTTTTGTAAAAAGGTTTACAAATAAAAATAATTGAGAAAAAGTTTCATGCATTATACATATTTTTTCTTGGATTATATAAAAACTTGGCAAGTTCCACAACCTGACAAGAAGCAGGTCGTGAGGTCAAGTCGCTGCCGCATAGTTTTTTCTGAATTTGTTTCGCGCCTGAAATTCAATAGCTCTGAATTCATGGCTGCCTTCAGCGTATTCGTGAACTTCTTTTGAAAATTCATTCCTGAACCTATTTTTAAAATCATAGAACCTTTTCTAAATCTGTGAAACTTTTTAAAATTCATGAACTTTTTTCTCGTTTGCTATTTCCTACTAAGATGGCCACCAGTTTTTTTATACTTTAAAATGATTTTAGCATTATAAAAAAATAAAAATTATGGGATTGGAAACAATATGCAAATTTGAAAAAAGGTTCGTCGACTCCAATTCCTATTTGCCACCCCGTGCTCTAGTATTTTGTCTTTTAAGGAAAATAAACTAAAGTGGTCCGATCTACCGGGGAGGAGGGTGTGCGTCCTTTCGAATTTTTGTTTTTGAACGAAAAAAGCTAAAGTAGGCTGGCTCACCAAACGAATCCCAGTTGATATTTGTCACGTCAGCGTTTTTATGTCTAAAACGATGTCAGGGTTCAATTTAGACCAGGATTCAATGTTTTAAATAGCGGACTATGACAAATAGCGGCGGGCCTTCAAATAGGCTGTAGCGGGTTTTAGCGGGCTATAGCGTCCTATTTGTACATGGGACCATTTGGCGGCACCTGACTAAAAAGGCTATAGCGGGTTATAGCGGACTATTTAAAACTATGCCAGGATTGCATAGTTCAGGTTGCAATCGATTGGGATTTTGACTTTAGGGTTCATTCCACCCGACCTCTACAAATTTAAGGTTTAAAATGGATTTTTTCCGACAAATATGATGGTCCATGCACACAGCGCCGGCGATGCATGCATGAGTTGTACTTTACAGCACGGCGGCGGTGGCAAATGGGCAGAGCTAGGGTCCGGGAGCATAAATGCAGCGCCGCACCCTGCTCGAGATCTCTCCGACTCTGGTCGAGAAGGGGGCCAGGCTGGGGGTCAGCGAGTCAGCGTCTCAGCGAGCGGGGCGCCATTTTTGAGCTGGTTCAGTGCTTCCGCGCGGCCGTTAAAAGCAAAGGACAACGGAGAAACCGAGGGAACAGCCAGCCATCCTGGGTCAGTGTCCGGAGCGAGCAGCGACGCGCCGTTCAAAACTGGACACGAGAGCTGCTTCCTGTCTCACCAAGGGAGTTGCGCCTCCCTCTCCCTCTCCCTCTCCTGCTGTCTCATCTTAGATACATCTATCCCGTACCATTATCTCAAGTCCATCTCCATCTTTACTAGGTAGGAAGTGCGGCTTGCCGCACCCGGCAGCGACCGCTGCCGGATATCGTCGTATCCAACCCGGTAATAAATCATTTTAAGTACAAGAAAAGCCTAATGTTGCAACGAAACACATCCATTCACCACATAGCCATTAATAATTCAGGAAACATATCAAGCGTTACGCTGCATGTCAAGTTCCATGCATTTAGATAGAGGTCGATAGGATTTGTTATTACATACTGCGTCTACCAAAAGAAAGCACAAATTCAGGCAATCCCATACAAAAGCAGAGGGACAAAGGTTCAACTTGCGTGTTACAAGTGCATAGCGAAGTGTGCCTTCGAAACTTTCAACGACGGTCGATAGCTGCAGAGAAGAGTGCTTACACTGCTTAAATACCGATATGATCTGTAGATGCCATAAGAAACGGTTTTAGAGGCTGCCTTACATGTGATCAATGCATTTAGTCTTTGAAGACCAAAGTCCTGCGGGCAGTAGTCTGAGACTTTGTTTTTTTGGTTGGCCTATGTTCCGCTTCACTGGAAAAACAACAAACATGAGCAAGGCATATAGTTGTAGATGCTTGAAGAGCAGGAGAGAAGTCATGTTACTTGTCTGATATTTCTTCATTTGGTGGCGGTGAACTGGCAGCTTCGGCAAGGGCATCCGAAAGGTCAATGTCCATTTTTATGTAAGATGATACATAGTATTACATGAATGAAGGTGGAAGGCTGATGAATACCGTGATAATTACCTCTAATTTATTGAGAATTTCAGCAATTGGAGCGTCATTGTCGTTGCTCTCCGAATGAGGCCCTTCGTTCGTCGTGGTCAAAGAGGTGAGCTGTTTCTGGAAAGATTTCGCACGATCATGTAGTGCTGAAGACCAGAACGTCTCAGCTTGGAGCTGTCTCTTGCATTTCTTGAGCTCTGCTGAATTAGCATCATCTATTGTAATTATGTCCATGGTCTGTAGATAAGTTAAAGCAGCAGAGCATGTTGATTCAATAGCATCGCTGGAAAGCTGAGTTGATTCTCCATAAGATAGGTAGAAGACGGAGCAGCATGGACCAGGTATGGAGAGTGACATTGATGAAAAGGAGAGGGAGCTGTAGGCGCGCACCTGAAGAGAGGAGACAGCAAGAACGGAGAGACGCCGGTCGCTGAGAAGAGAACAAACTGGAGATCCAAGCGGAGAGGCAGATATATTGGAGTCGGTAGACACGTAGCCCTAATAATAAATGGGCTGGCCCATCCAAGAAGCCCATGCAATAATGCCTCGCCGATGTTTGTTGGTCCGTCCCTGTTGAATTGGATGGACTCTTTTCTGGCGCGGTGGATGCCTCCCGGGCTTGGTCGGCACTGGGACGCAGCTTGAACGACTTAGGAAAAATGAAAGCCGGGCTGTAACAGTTTTATACTCCCTCTGTACCCAATTAATTGTCGTTTCAGATTCTTAGTACAATTTCTGTCACGTATACAATTTTCTTTGCTTTCCCAAACTACCCTCTCACTCACACGCTCTCTTGCTCTGGAACGCTCGCTCTCCACTCACTCACTTTCTCCCCGCCGACCACTCGCTCCCTCCCCGCCGCCCGCTCCCTCCCTCCCCGCCGGCCACTCGCTCTCTCCCCGCCGGCCACTCCCTCCCCGCCGGCCGCTCACTCCCTCCCCGCCGGCCACTCGCTCTCTCATCGGTGCCTTCCTCACCAACCCGCCCGCTAGCTCTTGGTCAAAGGTCACATCTTTACAGCCGCGCTGCTCGAGCTGTGGCCGGTGGTGCTCGATCCGTGCTGAGAGCAGCGGGAGGAGGACGGAGGTGCAGCGGGAGGAAGGAAGACTGCTTGGGTCGATGCTCCGTCTCCTGCACCTGGTGCCACATGGCCGCCATGCACTCCTCGGTGGCCCTCTGCTCCTGCCTCCATGGCGTGCTTGACTTCCGTGCCGCTGCTTCAACGGATGATGTGGTGGAGGAGGTGCGTCAGACCGAAGCAGAGGGAAGACACTGCCTGCGTCTGGAACACTGGAGAAGCATCACGGTCGCCGTCCCCTCCATGCCATGTGTTAGGTCCGCCCCCTTCTCCTCTCCTCTTGGATTTCTTCTTTTCTTCCCTTCCCTTCCATTGCATTCCCTGAGATGACATGTTCTTTCCTGGCTTGCCTCACTCACGCAGCTGCAGGACCAAGTTCAAGGTGCGGATGCAGCGAGAGGAGGAGATGCCCAGCCAGCCATGGAGTAACTGAATATGAAACTGAACCTGGGGTTTCTCTTTTGATGATTGTTGTATGTGTGAGTGCAGGAGTACTGAAGTTCCTTGTGAACCAATGGATGGGTAAGCTCCTGTGATCCACTCAAGTTCTGAATCAAGTTTAATTTTTGCCATGGTTTTGGTTGGTGATCACAACCTGTTAATTTCAGAGATACTCCTGATAGTGTCACTGGCTTGGTTCAACTTGTTTCAGTTTATATGGTCAGATGTTAATTTTAGAGATTGTTGGAGTACATTTGAATGTGCAGGAGTAGATGTAACTGGTCAGATGTTAATTTCAGCAGCAGTATATTTGAATGTGGCGGAGTAGGACAGTCAAATCTGCTTGAATGTGTGTTTACGAAAAGTATTTAGGGGAATCCAGCTAGTGTGCTGATAGTAGTGTAATCATACTGATAGCTCTGTTTGTTTGAGCATTTTACTGTGAGTAAAGATGATGTACTGCTGCTGTTAAGTTTCAATTAATTTAAATTAACTAAAACCTTTTCATTTAATTTGAAATAACTGAAACCTTTTCAGTTAATTTAAATTAAATTGACTGAAACCTTTTTAAAGTTTCAGTTAAAGCTCAATTTTAAACTTTATTTATTCAGTTTCTGTACTATGCAATGCACACAAGCATCATACTTACTGATGCACACGGTTTTGGGTACCGGGCGAGAAAAACGGATACCGAGCGGTTCCCGCTATTCTCGCTACCCCTCGGAAATTGGGCATCCCGAGCAAAAAAAATCGAATTTTTGAAAAAATTGAATTTGAACGCTGAAACTGTAGGTAAGTAAGCTGCCGTCTCTTCCCAGTCATACTATGTTCTTTTGTTGTAGTGGTTAAAGCTTAATGTTACCCAACGACAGGTCACGCGTTCGAGTTCCAAATCTTGCATCTTTTTTGCGTTCTCTAGTATTAAGTTGACGAAATCTAAAAAACAAAATTTGCCAAAAGAAAGGATCGAACCTGGGACCTGGCGTTTAGGTCACACACGGTAGCTACCACTGTGCCAGCAAACAGATTATGTTCTTGTGGTGTTCAACAGCTATGTATTATATGCTTGAAAATTTTGAATTCAAAATTTGTTTAAAATATTTCGAGCGGTATTTGGACGGTATTTCACGGTAGCCACGGTAACCGCAAATTCCGGTGCCCCTCGGTAAAAAAATGTAGTTTGGTAACCAAAACCTTGCTGATGCACACTTTGCACACAAGTAACTGAAACATTTTCCTTCAATTAAATAACCGAACCTTTTCCTTTAATTTAAATAAGGTGTTGTTGAGATGATTATGCTGCTGTTAGTTATGAAAATTCAGTTAATTTGCTACTCCCTTAATAATTCAGTTAATTTGCTACTCCCTTAATAAGTTAATTTGCTACTCCCTTAATAAGTTATACAAATCATATGAATTATTGTCAAATGGAGTTACACATCAAGCATGAAAGCCTCATCACAAGCATCACTAGCCTCATCACTAGCCTCACTACAAGTCACAGAGCCACATCAGAAGCATCACCAGCATCACTAGAATCACAAGTCACAGAGCCACATCAGAAGCATCACCAGCATCAGAACCACATCACTAGCATCACAAGTCACAGAGCCACATCAGAAGCATCACCAGTATCAGAGCCACATCAGTAGAATCACAAGTCACAGAGCCACATCAGAAGTATCACCAGTATCAGAGCCACATCAGTAGAATCACAACTCACAGAGCCACATCAGAGGTATCACCAGTATCAGAGCCACATCAGTAGAATCACAACTCACAGAGCCACATCAAAAGCATCACCAGCATCAGAGCCACATCACTAGCATCACAAGTCACAGAGCCACATCACTAGCATCACTAGCATCACTAGCCTCATCACAAGCATCAATAGACTCATCACAAGAATCACTAGCCTCATCACAAGTCTCATCATTGAACCCTCTCCATTAGCTCCAAGTTGTGTAGGGCATTTGCATAAACCTCTTGCGGGCATGAAAGTCTTGGAGGTAGTTTCCCAAGCCTCTCTAGTCTTTCCTTGTTCACATGGGGTATTTTATACCCATTACCTCCTGCATTGTTCAGGATCTCAATCATGCAAGCTTGTAGAGTTAGAAAAATTCTGTTCATCTTGTAAACTTCATAGCCTTCAAATTCCTCCAACACACCTTTGATAAGGTCTTGTAGTGTTTTAGGGCTTAAACAGTCAGTCAGAGATTGCAACGAGTTGAAGAATCCAAGGTCAAGCGCGTTCAAATCAGGACTGTTGGCAGGCTGTTGTATTATTTGGATGTCAAGTCCAGTTTTGCGACAACTGCTAAAAATTCCGAGTCATCAGGAAAAATATGTGGCTTAGCATTATCCTGCTGTATGTAGATGGTCTTCCCAGCATCACTTTCAGGCCAAACCGCTTGTATCGCCGGCAAGACCTTCTCTATCAAGAACTCCCTCATTACTTTTCTATCGACTTTTATTGACTTTGTCTCTATTGTACCTTTGGGCCTATTGTCACGTCTCCTTTGAGCTGGAACTTCTTTCACAAATGGCCAGATACCGATTTTCCATAGAAGGTCACATTTCCTTCACTGTCCCACCTCAGCCTAGCAATGGCTGTCAAGAACATCACCTTGCCAATACAGCTGCCATGTATAGGCCTCGTAGGCTCTTCCTCCCCATCCAGGAGATAATAAGTTTTATTCCTCTTGGTCATATTAAACCATTTCTCATCAATATGCACAACATTATGCATAGTCTTGAACTTAGGCCTTGCAGTAGTTGTTGTTGCCTCGTCAAGCATCGATAAGCAAAATTTCATCCTATCCTTCTTATTCTTTTCCTTCAGTGCTGGTTTCACACAGTTTGTATGCCTCCTTATCAAGTTCAGCATGAACTTCCTATGGAGCGTGGTAGGGCTACATCCCAACTGCCAAGCTAGTGACCTAATAGTAGATCTTCTGTTTAGTGGAATTGTTATGATTTGTTCTAGGTTAATGTCCTTTGGCTTTCTTCCACAATTTCCTTTTCTTTGGTTGGAAACATCCACTTCCTGGCCTTGTTTGATTTGAGACATCGCTTTCCTCCAAATTCTTTGTATATTCCAGACACCTACTCCAAAAAAATTTGCAATGTCTTGCGTATCAGTTCCCTTAAGAATTCCTCCTCTACTCATACACAGTGTATGCAAGGCTACATAAGCAGCAAACTTTTGCTGGTCATTGAGGGTTTTGTATCTTTTAGCAACTAGCTCAACACCTGCACCAATAAATACAACAAAGATGAAATGATGAAATGAGCAGGAGATGATATGATCAAGTGATGAAATGATGATATGACAAAGTGCTGCTCACCTAGATCTTTAACAATTTCATCTCCTTCCATTTCATCAGTTGCATCTCCTTCCATTTCATCTCCTATATCTCCTTCCATTTCGTTTCCTGCATCTTCATCCATTTCATCCGCATCTTCTGCAGGTGGAGTGTAGTTGAGGTCTGGGAGATCCATCTTCTCCTGAAGATATGAATAGTTAAGATGAAGAAGAAGAACAAGATGAAGATCCGTTTCATCCATTTAACTGAATATATATGCACCTAGGAGATTTGCAAAAACAAGAGAAAATACTCAAGTGCTTTTGAAAGCACTTTGCTGAATTAATATGCAGCTATGTGCATAAAAATTCAGTTAAGTGCTTTTGAAAGCACTTTGCTGAATTAATATGCAGCTATGTGCATAAAAATTCAGTTAAGTGCTCTTGAAAGCACTTTGCTGAATTTTTATGCACATAGCTGCATATTAATTCAGCAAAGTGCTTTCAAAAGCACTTGAGTGAATTTTAGTGCACATAGGTGCATAAAAATTCACTCAAGTGCTTTCAAAAGCACTTGCTGAATTATTATGCACCTATGTGCATTAAAATTCAGCAAAGTGCTTTCAAAAGCACTTAACTGAATTTTTATGCACATAGGTGCATAAAAACAGTAGAGACAACAGGCCAGAGGAACAGAGTATCAACTTATTGTTCCAGTTTGTATTCTTTGTGAGTGTACTCAGGAGATAAGAACCACCACAACTTCCTGATCTTGCAGAATGTTGTTCCCGTTTGTTTAGCAGATTTGAGAGTGTGATCTAGCAGTCCTCAGAGTGTTATCTTCAGTTCCTGTTCCATTTTTTGGCTGCTCCTATTCTAATCTTCAGAGTATCAACTTACTTGATCAAGACAGCAGAGAGGAACCACCTACTGTTGACACTGACAACAAAAGGTACTCTCACTATTGATCTGTTGATTTTCTTAGCAGATTTCTGAGTATGATTTGCTTAGCACAGCAGGATTTGCAGAACACATTAGAGTGTGATTTGTGAGAGTATTCCTTGTTGATTTCCTTAGCTGAATAACGCAGGTACTCCAATCTGCAGCAGAACAACACAACCTACAGCAGACCAGGAGAGCAGGGAAGTTCAAATCAATCCAATCTCGTGGGATTTTCACTCCAGCGGCAAAAGGGATACTACCGGCGGCAAGCAACGCGGCTCCTCCTCATGTGGCGAGCTACAGAGGGTCAATTCGAGCCAAATCAAGCATCGGAGCAGTAGAGGGTCGAAAGGAGTGGAGGAGCAGTACGATCAATTCCAGACGGACTCCAGAGCTGTGGCGGCCGGCGAGGGAGATGTGGCGGTCGGCGAGGGAGATGTGGCTGGCGGGGGGCAGCGGGGGAGTTGTGGCTGGTGGGGGCGGGGGAAGTTGTGGCCGGCGAGGATGGACCTCAAGCTCTTGATTGGAGAGGAGGGAGATGAGGACGGGAGGGGAGGAGCCTGGCGGGGGAGCTGTGGCTGGCGGGGGCGGGGGGAGTTGTGGCCGGCGAGGATGGACCTCAGCCTCTCGATTAGAGAGGAGGAAGATGGAGGGATCTACGGACGGGAGGGGAGGAGCCTGGCGGAGGGAGCTGCGGACGGGAGGAAGAAGACGATCCCAGATCCCACGATTTTCAAATCAGGGGTAGTTTGGTACTTCCCCACGATTTCACCTGGTCGGAAATTTTGCCCAGCGACAATTAATTCGGTACAGAGGGACTAGATTTCAATTCATTAAGGCCTTGAAAGTAGGTCAATCGCATATGGGAAACAAAATGATGTTATTCAGGTGTGCTAACCATAGTTGCATCACACGCGTCTAAATGAAGTAGCATGTCACAAGTACCAAGCATGATTTAATTTGTATTATTTGAGCACATCTAATATCAAATATGCATTTATAAGGATAAATTCGTACAGGAGCACCACCAACAGAGCGGAAATACAAAGAAGATGGTGCGAAATATATGTATGAGCTGTTTTCCGATGCAAAGCCACACTCCAGACGTAGCCACACATAGATATAATTAAGTTATTCGTCGATAACAATCACAAGCATCACAAGTCTGGTCCTGCTCGCACCCTAACACATTATCGGCGATACATATTCAAGCAAAAACGACATAATAAGGTAGTTCTTGTCCACACATAAAAGTACTTGCAGCACATATTGCGTACAGGAAATAAAGCAGCAAGGATATACTAAGCGAGAGGGCTCCACGTAGTGGTTTCACCGTTAGGCATGCACCGAAGCACGTAGGCTAGCAAACCAGGTTACATTGCACGTCCACAGCCAACCGTCATGGTCCTGAGCCACGAAAAGACGAATTCAAAATTAGAACAACAGACACAACACACCAACAAGCAAATGCTAGAGGCAAGCACAAGCCATACATACCAAAAGGGTGGATTACCCAACATCAGTTGCTCTAGAGCTTAAGCCTTTTTTTGGCATTTGGACCCTCGCCTTTCGCCCCTGAAACCATCACTGCTTCAAAGACAACCAACAGTTAAGCACAAAAAAGCGGATCTGCACTAACACACACAACCACCAATTCAAACCATTTGGAAAAGGGCAAGTACCTTAAAGAAGTAGCTTCAGCAAGATCCAGGGTTTCAGGATCGACACCTGGGTCTGTGACAACCTAAAAAAAAGACGAGCAGAAACCATTATGCTAAATAAGAAAATGTATCTTCAATCATCTTGTTATATGGAAGACAGAACATAGTAAGTACCCTATTAGCATCAGATGGAGGCAGCGCCATAGCAGTCCTGGCCGACTTACCCTTTGCCACTTCCTTTGAACTGGCACTGTAATATAGAAATGGAGTACAAATTAAACTAACAAATAGAAAGACACTATTCCAAAACAAACATACCTGACTATTTTTTAATGTTATTGCATCACTTACGCTTTGTTGACAGACGATGGAGAGGATCGACCATGGACAGACTGAATTCTAGGAGAAAGAGGTTCCTGACAAGAATATGAATAGAGATAAAGAAATCATACCATCAAAATTAACCTAGGAAAAGAACAAATAAGCAGGAATCAACAAGATTAACTATGGAAAATAACAAATAAATAGGAATCAGATGTATTATTCCTCGTACATTTGACTGGTCAAGAGACGAGAGATCTGTGATGGACAATGACGGGATGGACTCCAAGGGAAGCACGAGAGGCAAATCAGCAGCAGCATTATGTGGCAGTGAACCCGTGACACTATCTGACTGTTCAGACGATTCAACCCTGCGATACTCAACTATGGAACGGGAACCTTTCTCCACTGGTATATAAATCCGATTGACCTAGAAAGAAGTCTCCTCTATCTCGGGAAAGAAGCTCTTCAAGGAGATAGACACCACAAATCAGTACTTTGGGCCAATCAACGCAGACAATTCACGGGGAATGGCATCTGCCCCACAGGCTATTTGAACAATCTCATTAAGAGGCATCCGGTTAGAATGGCCTTCATGGAGCAGGGTGATCAATGATTTACCAACAATTTCCTTGCCTGCCCTATCAAACAAGACAAACTCAGCTTCATCTTTGTCATCAGCCCCCATGAAGCAGATGCGATACCTACGACAAAGCATATACATGTGTAAGACAAATGAAAATAAGATCATGAAGATTACAATGGACAAATGGAGAAAAGAGAACCTGGGCAGCCCATTGGTGCATGGGCAAGTTGGATCATTGCACGTGTAGACAGACCCATATGGCTGAGAAGTTTTGTGACATTTGTCACAGGACATGAACCACCAGCGCTGTCCCATACTGAGCCTAGTCAACATAACAGAGGAGAAGAAACATGCATCCTACGACACATTGCAAAACAAAATAGGAAGGTTACGACGCCAAAGCAATGGAAGTCTTCCCCCCTCGCTAGACGAGAGAAGTACACTGTGGTGATTTACCCTGTTGCTATAGATGTCTAAAGCCAGCAGCTTAGCCACTGTCTTAGTCTCCATTTGAACATGCGCGCCCACTTCGTCCACTGTCTGTCCTTGTAAAACCATGTTCTCTATAGGAGAGAACTCGCCCTGGAGCCTATATTTAGGAGCCAGAAAACCGAATGTATGAGATCATACACGAAGGCAACGCAGAAGCAGAGCGCTACAAACATTTTTCATGCACTGACCAAACACATTGAGATTGACTATCATTTTGTAAGGGAACGTGTTGTACAGAAGCTATTACAAATCAGGTTTATCTCTTCAAAGGATCAACTTGCAGACATCTTCACCAAGCCTCTACCTTCACCCATGTTTGAGGTCTGTAGGCGCATTCTCAACCTCCTATGCTTTAGGAATGAGTTGAGATTGAGGGAGGGTGTTAGACTTTGTATTATAGTCCAGCTATATACGCCATACCGTATTGGTATAGGACACATATTATACCGTTGTACACCATTATATATACTAGTCGACAACCCGTGCATTCGCACGGGCTAGTCTTTTAGGGATTTGCACAACAATAGTATTTTTAAATTCATTTGCGCACATGATTTATATGAGATTTATTGTATAAGGTACTTTAAGGAAATAATTCAGATATCTCTGGATTGTATCTTTTCGAATCTATTTTAACATAGCTTCATTTAAAAGAAGTATTAATGAATTCACATTAAAAATGGTTTTGCTAAAGTACATCTCGATATGCCCTAAGTATTGCATATCTAAGTCCTATGTCATTGATTTTAGGTGGATATTCGTGCTGGTATTTTCCTATTTTCTTTTCTTTTCTATTTTATGTATAATTAAGTCACCTAGGCGTGCAATAATTAAGGTGCATCAAGATGTGCCCTAGACTCACCCTAAAAAGCTTACATGTCTGACATTATAGTGTGTAAACTAATATCGGTTACTCAACTTGCACCACCATCCAACTATTTTATCTCAAAGAAAAAACAAATAACTAATCAAATGGCATGCAACTTGAGGTAGCATGTGCATATATTTGCCTTTTTTCACATAATTTATATCGTATACCATCCATATTATTTATATACTTAAAAATAGAGAATTCATTTCACATTGCAATCAACCACTAAATCATTGCTATTCATGTCCACATTTGAGAATTTATACCACGAAGAAAAATGCCTCAACTACCAATGAAATTGTGTTTTCAGGATCTCAGGGAAAGAAGGAAAACCATTTCCCAGAAAACTTCAAATGCCATAATGTAATGTTTCCTAATAAAATCTCGAAACAGTCATACGTAGGCCTTAAACAACCTGCATCATCATGCATTTCTTCAAATAGAATATTAGAAGAAAACATTCAAAAACCATTGGCAACCTATGGGATTAGTCCAAAAAAAAAATCAACAAAACAATATATACATAGTTTAGGGTTTGTATTATTACCAATAAAATGGAAGCAAAAGCAAGGAAGATAGTTCTATTGGGCTATGACTCAAATAAAATATAACATTGGCCTTTATCCAAAGAAAACATTAATTGGTCTAATTACTGTATCAAATGAAATCTATGTTTGCTTTTGTCATTTGTAAGAGACAACGAAACAATTCTAACATTGAAGGGGGCACCTTAAATATAAGTAGGATTATGATTTAAAATGGTTTCTTCGCTTTAAAATTTGACAAAATAGGATGATCAAACATGCAATAGTACTCTGAGCTGCACTTCCGCATATGGAACAATATAGTAGAAACAAAGGCCAATTCAAAGTAAACAATAGATGATATACATGCGCACGAACTATAAAGTAGGCCCGCTGAGAGTATACATCACCACAATTTATAAAAAAATCATTGTATGATGAAGCTTGAATAATATGTCATGCTTTTTCACTGGAGAATATGCAACTACAGTGAGAGGGGAAGGATAATAGTGCATTTGTTGTGCCTAAACTTTCATCGATATGCGAGAGAAGACTAATTAAGGTATATACACTTGCCACTGTTGATGACCCACAAGTATAGGGGATCTGTTGGGGAACGTTGCACGGGAAACAAAAAATTTCCTATGCACACGCAAGATCTATCCATGCTGATGAGCATCTACGAGAGGGAGAGTGGATCTACAGACCCTTGTAGATCGCTAAGCGGGAAGCGTTAAGAAATGCGGTTGGTGTGGTCGAGCGTCTTCGCGATCCAAATCGCCGAGCGTCCCGCGATCTCATCATGATCCGTCCCGCGATCCAATCACGATCCATCCTGCGAACTCATCACGATCCGTCCCGCGATCTCATCACGATCCGTCCCGTGAACTCATCACGAACCGTCTCGCGATCTTGTTCACGGTCCTTCCGATCTAGTGCCAAACAGACGACACCTCCGCGTTCAGCACACGTGCAGCTCGATGACGATCTCCACCGTCTTGATCCAGCAAGAGGAAGTGGAGAGGGAGAAGAGTTCACTGGCAGCGTGACGGCGCTCCAATGATGGTGGTGGAGCAATTCCGGCAGGGCTTCGCCTAAGCACTGCGGAAATCCGATCTAGAGGAGCACCGGTGGAACGGGTAGCACGTGGCCGTAAATTCTGTGCAAAACCCTTCTATTCCACCAGTATATATAGGAGGAGAGGAGGAGGAGGGCTGGCGCAGGGCTGAGCCCCTCTTGGAGTCGGCCGAAGCCAAGGGGGAGGAGTCCTACTCCTCCTCCACTCCTAGTAGGAGTAGGACTCTCCCTTTTTGCCTTTTTTCCACTCTTTTTCCTTTGGGACTCTTCCCCTAGACACATGGCCTGTTGTGGCTATTCCACAAGCCCACTAAGGGCTGGTTAATACTCTCCCACAGCCCATGAAGCCTCTTGGGTCGAAATACCCCTCCCGGAGGTCTCCCGGTACACTACCGGCACTCCCGATACACTATCGATGAGCCCGAAACTTTTCCGACGACCAAAATAGGACTTCCTATATATGAATATTTACCTCCGGACCATTCCGGAGCTCCTCTTGACGTCCAGGATCTCATCCGGGACTCCGAACAACCTTCGGTCACCATCATACATAACTCTATACTACCGAAACATCACCAAACCTTAAGTGTGCAGACCCTATGGGTTCGAGAACTATGTAGACATGACTGAGACACCTCTACGGTCAATAACCAATGGCGGGACCTGGATGTCCACATTGGTTCCTACATATTCTACGAAGATCTTTATCGGTCAAACCTCTGTGTCAAGGATTCAGTTAATCCCGTATGATGTTCCCTTTGTTCTTCGGTATGTTACTTGCCCGAGATTCGATCGTCGGTATCTCCATACCTAGTTCAACCTCGTTACCGGAAAGTCTCTTTACTCGTTCCGTAATACAAGATCCCGTGATTAACACTTAGTCACATTGCTTGCAAGGCTTATTGTGATGTTGTATTACCGAGTGGGCCCTGAGATACCTCTCCGTCACACGGAGTAACAAATCCCAGTCTTGATCCATGCCAACTCAACAGACACCCTCGGAGATACCCGTAGAGCACCTTTATAGTCACCCAGTTACGTTGCGACGTTTGATACACACAAGGTACTCCTCCGATGTCAGTGAGTTGTATGATCTCATGGTCATAGGAACACATACTTTGACATGCAGAAAATAGTAGCAACAAACTGACACGATCATATGCTACGTTTGTAGTTTGGGTCTTGTCCATCCCATCATTCTCCTAATGATGTGATCCCGTTATCAAATGACATCTCATGTCAATGGCTAGGAAACCTTAACCATCTCTGATCAACGAGCTAGTCTATTAGAGGCATACTAGGGACATGGTTTTGTCTATGTATCCACACATGCATCTAAGTCTCCGATCAATACAATTATAGCATGGATAATAAACGATTATCATGAACAAGGAAATATGGTAATAACTAATTTATTATTGCCTCTAGGGCATATTTCCAACAAGATCTATCGTAGTCCTTTCGATAAGTAAGAGTGTCAAACCCAACGAGGAGTAGAAGGGAATGCTAAGCGGTTTTCAGTAAGGTATTCTCTGCAAGCACTGAAATAATCGGTAACAGATAGTTGTGTGATAAGATAATTTGTAATGATTAGCAAGTAACAATAGTAACAAAGGTGCAGCAATTATGGCCCAATCCTTTTTGTAGCAAGGGACAAGCCTGAACAAACTCTTAAATAAAGTGAAGTGCTCCCGAGGACACATGGGAATTACTGTCAAGCTAGTTTTCATCATGTTCATATGATTCGCGTTCGCTACTTTGATAGTTTGATATGTGGGTGTACCGATGCTTGGGTGTTGCCCTTACTTGGACAAACATCCCACTTATGATTAACCCCTCTCGCAAGCATACGCAACTATGAAAGAAGAATTAAGACAAAGTCTAACTATAGCATTAAACTAGTGGATCCAAATCAGCCCCCTTACGACGCAACGCATAAACTAGGGTTTAAGCTTCTGTCACTCGAGCAACCCATCATCTACTTATTACATCCCAATGCCTTCCTGTAGGCCCAAATAATGGTGAAGTGTCATGTAGTCGACGTTCAGATAACACCACTAGAGGAGAGAGAACATACAACACATCAAAATATCAAACAAATATGAAATTCACATGACTACTATTAGCAAGACTTATACCAGTCCTAAGGAACAAAAGTAAGTACTCACAAAGCATGGTTATGTTCATGATCAGAGAGGTATTGGATATCATTAAGGATCTGAACATATTATCTTCCACCAAATAAACCAACTAGCATCAACTATGATAAGCAATTAACACTACTAGCAACCTTACAAGTACCAATCGGAGTTGCGAGACAGAGATTGGGTACAAGAGATGAACTAGGGTTTGGAGATGATATGGTGCTGGTGAAGATGTTGATGGAGATGAGTCCTCTCCGATGAGAGGAGTGTTGGTGATGAGGATGGCGACGATTTCCCTCTCCGGGAGAGAAGTTTCCCCGACAGAACCTTCCTGCCGGAGCTCTAGATTGGTTCTGCTCAAGTTCCGCCTCGTGGCGGCGGCGTCTCCCGAAACCTCTGTTCTGATTTTTTCTCGGACGAAGCCCTCCATATAGGAGAAGATGGGGGCCAGAGGGGCATCAGGGGGCCCACGAGGTGGCCCGTGCCTGGCAGGCTCGTGACCTCCTGGTGGCCCCTCTCCGGTATATTTCTGGCCCAGTATTTTTTATATATTCCAAAACAATTCGTCGTTTATTTTTACGGCTTTTGGAGTTGTGTAGAATAGCCATCTCAAACTTGCTCCTTTTCCAGCCCAGAATTCCAGTTGCCAGCATTCTCCCTCTTTGTGCAAACCTTGTAAAATAATAGAGAAAAGGCATGAGTATTGTACCATAATGTGGTATAACAACTCAAGATGCGCTAAATATGAATATAAAAGCATGATGCAAAATGGACGTATCAACTCCCCCAAGCTTAGACCTCGCTTGTCCTCAAGCGGAAACTGAGATCGATAAATATGCCACATGTTTAGAGATAGAGGTGTCGATAAAATAAAATACGGACATGCAGGCATCATGATCATATTTAGAACAGCAATATTGTCATGTAATCCCTTATGCTAAAGTGACAATTCATTCACAATGTAAAGCATGCATCAAGAACCTTATTGAGAATTAACAACCAATAGTCTTTAGTCATTGAAGCAATTGCAATTTATCATATCATCAGAAAGAATAAAATAAGAGCTTGTAAAGCAAATCCACATACTCAATAATCTTTTAGTCTTCTACAATTGCTAAAACTCACGCGGTACTCACGAGATCAAAGTTTCAGTTGGACACAGAGAAAGATAGGGGCTTACAGTTTCCCCTCCCAACTATTTACCTCAAGGGTAATGTCAACAATAATAATTCATGATTACTTACTTCTAAGTTGATATATGAATATAGATCTTTCCCTAGCACATGACGCTTGGCAAGATGATGGAAAAATAATGAATTGGTGAAGATCACCATGACTCTTTTAAAGATAAAACGTATAGGTACAAGATATGCCCTTTGTAGAGGGAAGCAGAGGTTGTCATGCGCTTTTAAGGTTTTGATGTGTGATCTCTTAATGTGAAGGAACGTCACTTTATATTGCCTCCTGTGATAAAGAACTTTATTATGCAGTCTGTCGCTTTTATGTCTTCCTCATCACAGGTCGTATAAAGCTTATTTTCCACACACTAATAGATCATACATATTTAGGGGGCAAATTTTTTATTGCTTGCACCGATGATAACTTACTTGAAGGATCTTATTCAATCCATATGCAGGTATGGTGGACTCTCATGGCAAAACTGGGTTGAGGGTTTTATGGATGCACAAGTAGTATCTCTACTTAGTGCGGAAGTTATGGCTAATATGAGGTGGAAGCAAGCGTCACATGCTAAAGGATCCATAATCATATAACATTGTTCGGAACTAGGCAAACATGATTCATTATGTTGTCTTCCTTGTCCAAACATCTACTTCTTAGCATGCAATAGTTTAATGAGTGTTCACAATCATAGATGGTGTCAAAGATGATATATTTATATGTGAACCTCTATTTCTGTATTACTTCCTATTAATTGCAACAATGACCTAGGTCTACGTTTGTCTACCCACAACAAGTTTCAGTCAATATTCTTTTTATATGTGAAGTCATCACTTCCCATAAGATCGTCACATGATCTTTCATGCTTTTGTTCTATTATCATTATTTTCTTTAGATCATGGCAAGAAGCAAAGCCCTTAACTAAAACACTCTTTATTATATAACTCACGAACTCGATTACATTGGGGGTAACACAAAGCAAAACTCAAACCTAGATCATACTAAATTTTTTCTAATACTAGATAAAGATATTAAAAAAAGGATCGAACTAATATAAAGGTAAATGCAAAAGATGTGATGGTGATACGATACCGGCGCAACTCCCCCAAGCTTGGCGCAAGCCATGGGGAGTGCCCATACCCGTGTGTTTAATTGTCTTCCTTCGATGATGATGGTGGTGAGGTTGTCGGAATCCGGGGATGATCCACCGTCTTCCAAGGCATAGGTTCTCCATCATGGAAAGATGATCGAGTCTCCAGAATCCTCAAATCTGCAACCAACCGCATTGCTTTAAATCTATACTTATACTCACAGTTCTGGTTTTGCAGGTCGTAGATCTGGGCTTGGAGATGATCGACTCTATCATAGAGCTTGAGGAGGTGTTCCCCGATGTCCTTGGCGTCGATGTTGTGCTTGTTGGTGAACTCCGTAATCATCATGTGGTTGGCGTTGAGTCCACGTTCCACCATCCCTTGGCACTTGAAGACTTGCCGCTCGATTGCTTTGAGCCTCGTCTCCACGTTACTGGTCTTCTTGGGCCCCTCAACGTCACGGATGTGCAGCACCCCCTCACGCATCTCCATGGTTTGAGGGTGTTACAGCACCTCCGCGAGGTAGGAGTTGATGACCTTCTCAAAGAACTTGTCCTTCAAGACCTTTGTGGATGTCATAGCGATCTAAATCTGTCTGCACAACAGCTCAAAATGAAAACAAAGGATATTTGCATGATACGAGGGTCAGACCTTTCGGGAAGATATATAATGAATTTTTACTGACCAAAAGGAGTGTACCACAAGAAAACGGAGTCCGGGAGGCGCACAAGGAGCTGACGAGCCCCCCAGGCACGACCAGGGGGGTGGCCCGCGCCTGGCAGGCTCGTGGCCTCCTGGTGCACTTTCCAGACTACCTTAAATTTTTGTAATTTTTTAAATATTCCAAAACTGCGAAAAATTGCTATGGGAAAGTTTTGGAGTTAGTTTGCTTACCATATCACATACCTCTTCGTTTTCGGAGTCTGAGATATAATGCTTGATTCTTTGCCCATTCACAACTCTTGGAAAAGTGCCTTCTGCGTTGTTGATTTTGATGGCACCGGAATGATATACTTCCTTGAAAATGTAAGGACCTTCCCATTTAGAGAGAAGTTTACTTGCAAAAAATCTTAAACGACAATTGTATAGCAAGACATAATCACCTACATTGAACTCATGGTTTTGTATCCTTTTATCATGCCTCCTCTTAACTTTCTCTTTAAACAACTTAGCATTTTCATATGCCTGAGTTCTCCATTCATCAAGTGAGCTAATATCAAATAACCTCTTCTCACCAGCAAGTTTGAAATCAAACTTGAGCTCTTTTATTGCCCAATAAGCCTTATGCTCTAGCTCAAGAGGTAAATGACATGCTTTACCAAAACCATTTTATATAGGGACATGCCCATCGGATTCTTATAAGAATTTCTATAAGCCTACAGTGCATCATCAAGTTTCTTAGACCAATTCTTTCTAGACCTATTAACAGTCTTTTGCAAAATTATTTTAATTTCTCTATTACTTAACTCTACTTGACCACTAGACTGAGGATGATAAGGAGATGCAATTCTATGGTTGACATCATACTTAGCAAGCATTTTACGGAAAGCACCATGAATAAAATGTGAACCACCATAAGTCATTAAATATCTAGGGACTCCAAATCTAGGGAAAATAACTTCTTTAAGCATCTTAATAGAGGTGTTATGATCAGCACTACTAGTTGGAATAGCTTCTACCCACTTAGTAACGTAATCAACAACAACTAAAATATGAGTATACCCATTGGACTTTGGAAAAGGTCCCATATAATCAAAACCCCAAACATCAAATGGTTCAATAACAAGTGAATACTTCAGAGGCATTTCCTGACATTTACTAATATTACCTATTCTTTGATATTCATTGCAAGACAAGACAAACTTACGAGCATCCTTAAAGAGAGTAGGCCAATAAAAAGCGGATTGCAATACCTTGTGTGCAGTTCTATCCCCAGCATGGTGTCCTCCGTAAGCCTCGGAGTGGCATTTCTATAGGATCTATCCCTGTTCATGCTCAGGTACACAACATCTAATAACACCATCTACTCCTTTCTTATACAGTGAGGATCATCCCAAAAGTAATGTCTCAAATCATAAAAGAACTTTTTCTTTTGTTGGTATGTGAAACTAGGTGGTATATATTTAGCAACAATATAATTAGCATAATCAGCATACCATGGTGTACTGCGTGAAGCATTGAAAATTGTTCATCAGGAAAGCTATCATCAATAGGTTGTGGGTCATCAAGAACATTCTCTAACCTAGACAAATTATCTGCTACGGGGTTCTCAGCACCCTTCCTATCAACGATATGCAAATCAAAGTCTTGTAGCAGGAGAACCCATCTAATAAGTCTAGGTTTAGCATCTCTCTTTTCCATGAGATATTTAATAGCAGCATGATCAGTGTGAATAGTAACTTTAGAATCAACAATATAAGGTCTGAACTTATCGCATGCAAACACAACTGCTAAAAATTCTTTTTCAGTAGTAGCATAATTTCTTTGGGCACTGTCTAGAGTTTTACTAGCATAATGAATAACATTCAATTTCTTATCAACTCTTTGTCCTAGAACAACACCAACAGCATAATCACTAGCATCACACATAATTTCAAAAGGTAGGCTCCAATCAGGTGGTTGAACAATAGGTGCAGTTATCAAGGCCTTCTTGAGTATTTCAAATGCTTATTCACAATCATCATCAAAAATAAATGGAATACCTTTTTGTAAGAGATTAGTGAGAGGCCTAGAAATCTTAGAGAAGTCTTTAATGAACCTTCTATACAAACCAGCATGACCAAGGAAACTTCTTATACCTTTAACATTTGTAGGGCATGGGATTTTCTCAATGGCATCAACTTTAGCCTTATCAACTTCAATACCTCTTTCACAAATTTTATGTCCCAAGATAATGCCTTCATTAACCATAAAGTGGCACTTTTCCCAATTCAAGACAAGATTAGTATCTTCAAATCTCTGGAAAAGTTGATCAAGGTTGCTTAAGCAATCATCAAAAGAAGATCCGTAAACGAAGAAATCATCCATGAAAACCTCAAGAATATTTTCACAAAAGTCTGAGAATATAGCCATCATACATCTTTGAAAGGTAGCAGGTGCATTACATAAACCAAAAGGCATGCGTCTATAAGCAAAGGTACCGAAAGGACAAGTAAAAGTGGTTTTCTCCTGATCAGATTGTGAAATAGGTATTTGGGAGAAACCAGAATAACCATCTAGAAAGTAAAAGTGTGTATGTTTAGACAATCTTTCTAGCATTTGATCAATGAAAGGTAGAGGGTAATGATCTTCCTTAGTAACTTTATTTAATTTCCTAAAATCAATTACCATCCTATAGCCTGTCACAATTCTTTGTGGGATCAATTCATCCTTATCATTAGGAACAACGGTAATACCTCCCTTCCTAGAGACAAAATGCACCGGACTTACCCAATCACTATAAGCCACTGGGTAAATAATACCTGCTTCCAGGAGCTTTAGTATTTCTTTAAGATCATCAAGAGTATATCCAATAGCAGCACAATGCTTCCTTAGAGTTTTCAATAATTTCCTTTCTGCATGCTCTGAAAGGTTAGCACTAATAATAACAGGATATATCTTTTTTTCATCAAGATAAGCATACTTAAGAGTATCAGGTAATTGTTTAAGCTCAAACAGGATCACCCTCTGGTGGAGGTGGATCTCCAAGTAATTCAACAGGCAAATTATTCTTAAGGATAGGACTTTGTTCAAAGATAACTCTATCTATCTCGTTCCTCTCATCTATATGCATATCATTTTCATATTCAAGCAAGTATTGCTCTAAAGGATCAGTAGGAGGCACAACAATAGAAGTAAGAGCAATAATTTCGTCCTTACTAGACAATTCTTTTTCATGAGGTTGTCTACTAAACTTAGAAAAATTAAATTCATGCGACACACCTTCAAAGCCAACAGTAACAATTTGTTTCTCACAATTAATTTGAGCATTAACAATATTGAGAAAGGGTCTACCAAATATGATGGGACAAAAGCTATCTTGTGTGGTAGCAAGAATGAGAAAATCAGTAGGATACTTAGTTTTACCACACAAGACTTCAACATCTCTAACAATCCCCATAGGGCAGATAGTATCTCTACTAGCAAGTTTAATAGTAACATCAATAAATTCCATCTCGACAGGTGCAATTTCATCTTTAATTTCATTATATAGAGATTGAGGTATTGCACTAACACTAGCACCCACGTCACATAAACCATGATAACAATGATCTCCTATCTTAATGGAAACAACATGCATGCCAACCACATGTTTATGCTTATCACTAGTATGAGGTTTAGCAATTCTAGTAGAAGCTTCACATAATTGAATAACATGCCCTTCAACATTGTCGGTCAAGAGATTTTTAATAATAGCAATACTAGGTTCAACTTTAATTTGCTTAGGGGGTGTAGGTGTTCTAATGTAACCCTTACATATCACAGTTGAAGCTTTAGCATGATCCTTCATTCTAACACGGAAAGGTGGTTTCTCAATGTAAGCACTAGGAACAATAGAATCATTATAAGCAATTACTTTCTCTTCAACTGGAATAGGTTTAGCTACATTAACTTCTATAGGAGGATGATATTTAAACCACTTCTCCTTAGGGGGATTAACATGAGCAGAAAATGATTCACATAAAGAAGATACTATCTCAGAGTCAAGTCCATGTTTAGCGCTAAAATCACGAAAGGTATTTGTTTCTGCGAAAGATTTAACGCAATCAAACTTAAGATTCATACCTGACTCATTACCTTCATCAAACTCCCAATCTTCAGAATTGCATTTAATCCTTTCCAATAAATCCTATCTGAAGTCAATATCTCTCTTCATGTAAGAACCGGTACAAGAAGTGTCGAGCATCATGCGATTGTCATGAGAAAGCCGAACATAAAAGTTCATAATAATAATCTCTCTGGGAAGCTCATGGTTGGGGCATGAATATAACATTGACTTAAGCCTCCCCCAAGCTTGAGCAATAGTTTCTCTATCACGAGGCCAAAAATTATAGATATAATTCCGATCACGATTTACCAAATGCATAGGATAAAACCTTTGATGAAATTCCAACTTCAACCGTTTGTAGTTCCATGATCCAGTATCATCACATAGCCTATACCATGTCAATGCTTTATCCCTCAAAGATAAGGGAAAGACCTTCTTCTTGACCTCATCCTCGGGCAGACCTACAAGCTTAAATAAACCACAAACTTCATCTACATAGATTAGATGTAAGTCCGGATGTGATGTTCCATCTCCTGTAAAAGGATTAGCCAACCGTTTTTCTAGCATACCCAAACGAGTCTCACAATAAATATTTTCAGTAGGTGCAGTAGGTTGAGGAGCAACTCTTTGTGCTTCCGGTCGGGGTGAAGATACCCCGAACAAGCTCTTCAAAGGATTAGTTTCCATAGTGACAAGTGACAATAGATTTCAGCAGACGATATAAATGTTTCCTTACCAAATTCCACTTACCAAAGGCGCTTCACTCCCCGGCAACGGCGCCAGAAAAGAGTCTTGATGAACCACAAGTATAGGGGATCTACTGTAGTCCTTTCGATAAGTAAGAGCGTCGAACCCAACAAGGAGCAGAAGGGAATGATAAGCGGTTTTCAGTAAGGTATTCTCTGCAAGCACTGAAATAGTCGGTAACAGATAGTTGTGTGTTAAGATAATTTGTAACAAGTAGCAAGTAACAATAGTAACAAAGGTGCAGCAATTATGGCCCAATCCCTTTTGTAGCAAGGGACAAGCCTGAACGAACTCTTATATAAAGTAAAGTCCTCCCGAGGACACATGGGAATTACTGTCAAGCTAGTTTTCATCATGTTCATATGATTCACATTCTCTACTTTGATAGTTTGATATGTGGGTGGACCGGTGCTTGGGTGCTCCCCTTACTTGGACAAACATCCCACTTATGGTTAACCCCTCTCACAAGCATCCGCAACTACGAAAGAAGAATTAAGACAAAGTCTAGCCATAGCATTAAACTAGTGGATCCAAATCAGCCCCCTTACGACGCAACACATAAACTAGGGTTTAAGCTTCTGTCACTCTAGCAAACCAACATCTAATTATTACATCCCAATACCTTCCTCTAGGGCCAAATAATGGTGAACTGTCATGTAGTCGACGTTCACATAACACCACTAGAGGAGAGACAACATACAACACATCAAAATATCGAACGATACCAAATTCACATGACTACTATTAGCAAGACTTATCCCATGTCCTTAGGAACAAAATTAACTACTCACAAAGCATGGTTATGTTCATGATCAAAGAGGTATTGCATGTGATTAAAGATCTGAACATATTATCTTCCACCAAATAAACCAACTGGCATCAACTACGATAAGCAATTAACACTACTAGCAACCTTACAAGTACCAATCAGAGTTGCGAGACGGAGATTGAGTACAAGAGATGAACTAGGGTTTGGAGATGATATGGTGCTGGTGAAGATGTTGATGGAGATGAGTCCTCTCCGATGAGAGGAGTGTTGGTGATGACGATGGCGACGATTTCCCTCTCCGGGAGAGAAGTTTCCCCGACAGAACCTCCCTGCCGGAGCTCTAGATTGGTTCTGCTCAAGTTTCGCCTCGTGGCGGCGGCGTCTCCTCCTGAAACCTCTGTTCTGATTTTTTCTCGGACGAAACCCTCCATATAGGAGAAGATGGGGCCAGAGGGGCATCAGGGGGCCCCCGAGCCCCCCAGGCGCGGCCAGGGGGGTGGCCCGCGCCTGGCAGGCTCGTGACCTCCTGGTGGCCCCGCTCCGGTATATTTCTGGCCCAATATTTTTTATAGATTCCAAAAAAAATTCTCATTGATTTTTACGGATTTTGGAGTAGTGCAGAATAGCCATCCCAAACTTTCTCCTTTTCCAGCCCATTATTCCAGCTGCCAGCATTCTCCCTCTTTGTGCAAACCTTGTAAAATAATAGAGAAAATGCATGAGTATTGTACCATAATGTGTTATAACAACTCAAGATGCGCTAAATATCAATATAAAAGCATGATGCAAAATGGACGTATCAACTCTATATAGAGATTTAATAAGAAGCATTAGCCATGAAAGATACCACCATAAAGTAATCAAAACATAAGTGAGCTTATAAGTCAACGCATACATGGAAAAGATGGTTGGAAGTAAATATACGCCGGAACTAAAACAAATGAATAACTCACAGAGCAATAGGAGACCTTTAATTTAGTAGTTTCCACTAGACAAATGAGTTTAGTTTACTCATTACATAAGATGCGTGACGCGACAGATTTCATCATTGCAGAGTCGACGATTCATATCTTGCCACAAAATCTAGGCGTCAGGGATGAGGCTGCCACAGCATCTTATTCTAATGTATTTCCATTATCGAAACATCATCCTAGCTAAGGAAATGCCCTCATGTTGATAAACCACAAAATCCACGCCGCGGTGAACTTCTAGATATGAAAAATCTTTTGCAAAAGAAGAATGGGATGGCAAGGTAGTTGGCACTCGTACGCATCGTGATCATGTGGAAGTTCTACAAAAAACTACCTTATGAAAATTCTTTTTGCTAGTAATGTTTTGAACAAAAAATACTTCGATAATTTTAGTTGCATAAATTTTATATAATTCTAGTTTCAAAAATACAAGAGTTTTACAAAATCTTTTTAGTCGATTCCTTTTGCTATTGAAGAATATTATAGTTTTGTTTTAGTTGATCATAACATAATATTTTAATTGATTATTTTTAGTTCATACTTTTTGCTATTAGAGTTTCATATTTTTTCTAGTTCATTCTTTTTGCTATTAGTTCATTCTTTTTGCTATTAGAGTTTTATAAAACTCATCTGTTACAAAGAGATTTCATTTTTTGAACTTATTTGAACTCCAGACTTTTGTGTGTGTTCAAACTGAACCATTCAAAGCCACATCATCAGTTTTCAACCCTTTGTGACTTCATCTGGTATTTTTCATGCATTTACTGATTTTTAAGCTAAATGACGTTGAAATTGAAAAAACTACAAATTAACTCTGAAAAGGTTGAAACTTGGCATGGTATCATCATTTCACCCACATAGCATGTTATAAAAAGTTGAGAGGGTTACGAAAAAAACTGGATGCACTTCATATACAAAATGGACAATCTCTTTCGAAGTATTAGGGTTTGATACAAAAATTCATTTGTTACAAAAGGCATTTCATTTCTCACATGTAACTACAATGATATAGTTGTGGCGAGAAAGTCTTCACTTTTTATTCGCTTGTGTGCTTTGCGTATTGGCCCGTAACCATGGATAATCATCATCGTTTAACAGGGTGCTTGAGTCAGCCTTGACTTTGAAGGGAGGAATTTGATGAAACTTTTCATAATCTTCAGACATGTCTGTCTTGCCCTCCAATCCCACGATGTCTCTTCAGAAAGTTGGCAGTATTTCTAGATCGATCACCTTTTGAGAGATTACATTGAGTAATGCACATAGCTTCACAATGGCTAATCGAACGTTTTCTGGTAGTAGCCCCTCAATGCAACCGAAAGCAGTTGCCTCATAATCACGTGGCAGTCATGAGACTTTATGTTCTGGAACTTTTTCTCTGCCATATTTATTATTCCCTTTATATTCGACGAGAAGCCAGACAGGACCTTTATACTGTCTATTAGAGGCATACTAGGGACATGGTTTTGTCTATGTATCCACACATGCATTTAAATCTCCGATCAATACAATTATAGCATGGATAATAAACGATTATCATGAACAAGGAAATATGATAATAACTAATTTATTATTGCCTCTAGGGCATATTTCCAACAGTCTCCCACTTGCACTAGAGTCAATAATCTAGTTCACATCACCATGTGATTTTCATTGTTATGAATCTAACACCCAATGAGTTCTGGGGCTCGATCATGCTTTGCATGTGAGAGAGGTCTTATAGTCAATGGGTCTGCAACATTCAGATCCGTGTGTACTCTGTAAATTTCTATGTCAAACCGTAAACACTGCTACCACACTCCACTTGGTACTATTCCAAATGGCTGCTCCACTATACGTATCCAGATGGCTACTACGAGTCATCCGAATTGGTGTTAAAGCTTGCATCGATATGACTCTTTACGACGACATTCAAAAATGATTTCGTCCTCTTCTTTGGTAAGAGCGTAGCTGGCAGGACCTTCACACTACTTTGGATGCATGCCGTCTTTTTCATGCACATGTTGTTGTTCCTCCTGTGCCTCCGGTGTTTCTTTTGTCTTCCCATACACTCCCAAGAAGCCTAGTAGGTTCACACAAAGATTCTTCATCATGTGCATCATGATACGTCCATTTTGCATCATGATTTTATATTGATATTTATTGAATTATGGGCTGTTATTACATATTTTTTACAATACTTATGCCTTTTCTCTCTAATTTTACAAGGTCTACATGAAGAGGGAGAATGCCGATAGCTGGAATTCTGGACTAGAAAAGGAGCAAATCTGAGATACCTATTCTGCGCAACTCCAAAAGTCCTGAAAATCTATGGAGAATTATTTTGGAATATATAAAAAATACTGGGCGAAAGAAATACATCACGCGGCCCACCAGGGAGCCACAAGCCTGCTGGCCGCGGCTAGCGAGCTTATGTCCCACCTGACAGCCCTCCGGTGCACATCTTCTGCTATATGGAGGGTTTCGTCGAGGAAAAAATCATAACAAACCTTTCGGGACGAAGTGCCGCCGTCTCGAGGCAGAACTTGGGCAGAACCAATCTAGAGCTCCCGCAGGGCGATCCTGCCGGTGAAACTTCCCTCGTGGAGGGGGGAAATCGAAGCCATCATCACCACCAACGATCCTCTCATTGAGAGGGGGTTAATCTCCATTAACATCTTCATCAGCACCATCTCCTCTCCAAACCCTAGTTCGTCTCTTGTATCCTATCTTTGTCTCAAAACCTCAGATTCGTACCTGAGGGTTGCTACTAGTGTTGATTACCCCTTATAGTTGATACTAGTTGGTTTACTTGGTGGAAGATTATATGATCATATCCTTGATCATCATTAATACTCCTCTGATTATGAACATGAACATGTTTTGTGATTAGTTATGTTTGTTCCTCAGGACATGGGATAAGTCTTGTTATAAGTAATCATTTGAATTTGGTATTCCTTCAATATTTTGATAAGATGTATGTTGTCTCTCCACTAGTGGTGTTATGTGAACATCCACTACATAACACTTCACCATTGTTTGGGCCTAGAGGAAGGCATTGGGAAGTAATAAGTAGATGATGGGTTGCTAGAGTGATAGAAGCTTAAACCATAGTTTATGCATCGCTTCGTAAGGGGCTGATTTGGGTCCACATATTTCATGCTATGGTTAGATTTATCTCAATTCTTTTGTCGTAGTTGCGGCTGCTTGCGGGGGGAGTTAATCATAAGTGGGAGGCTTGTCCAAGTAAGGACATCACCCAAGCACCGGTCCACCCACATATCAAATTATCAAAGTAGCGAACGTGAATCAAGTGAGCATGATGAAAATTAACTTGACATAAATTCCCATGTGTCCTCGGGAGTGCTTTGCTTTATATAAGAGTTTGTCCAGGCTTGTGCTTTGCCATAAAAATTATTGAGCCACCTTGCTACACCTTTGTTACAATTGTTACTTGCTACCCGTTACGAATTATCTTATCACAAAACTATTTCTTGTCGATAATTTCAGTGCTTGCACAGAATACATTACTGAGAACCACTTATCATTTCCTTCTGCTCCTTGTTGGGTTCGACACTCTTACTTATGGAAAGGACTACGATACATCCCCTATACTTGTGGGTCATCAAGACTCTTTTCTGGCGCAGTTGCCAGGGAGTGAAGCGCCTTTGGTGAGTGGATCTTGGTAAGGAAAAAATTTATATAGTGTGCTTAAATTTACTGTCATTTGATACTATGGAAAGTAATACTTTGAGGGGCTTGTTCGGGGTATCTTCACCTCGACCGCAAACACAGAGAGTTGTCCCTCAACCTTCTAAACCAACTAAAAATATTTATTATGAAATTCCTTCGGGTATGATAGAGAAACTGCTAGCTAATCCTTATGCAGGAGATGGAACACTACATCTTGATTTGCATCTAATCTATGTGGATGAAGTTTGTGGATTATTTAAGCCTGCAGGTATGCCCGAGGATCACGTCAATAAGAAGGTCTTTCCTTTATCTTTGAAGTATAAGGCACTGACATGGTATAGGATATGTGATGATATTGGAGCATGGAGCTACAATCGGTTGAAAAAGGAATTTCATCAGAAGTTCTATCCTATGCATCTAGTTCATTGTGACTGGAATTATAATTATAATTTTTGGACTCGTGAAGGAGAAAGAATCGCTCAAGCTTGGGGGATGCTTAAGTCAATGTTATATTCATGCCCCAATCATGAGCTCTCGAGAGAAATTATTATTCAGAATTTTTATGCTCGGCTTTCTCGATACTTCTTGTGCTGGTTCTTTTATGAAGAAAGATATTGAATTCAAATGGAATTTATTGGAAAGAAGTAAACGCAACTCTGAAGATTGGGAACTCAACGAAGGTAAGGAGTCAGGTATAAATCTTAAGTTTGATTGTGTTAAATCCTTCATGCACACCGATGCTTTTCGTGAATTTAGCAGTAAATATGGACTTGACTCTGAGATAGTAGCTTCTTTCTGTGAATCTTTTGCTATTCATGTTGATCTCCCTAAGGAGAAGTGGTTTAAATATCATCCTCCCATTGAAGTGAACGTAGTGGAACCTATTAAAGTTGAAGAGAAAATTATTACGTACAATGCTGATCCTCTTATGCCTACTGCTTACATTGAGAAACCACCTTTCCCTGGTTGGATAAAGGAACATGCTAAAGCTTCAACTTTGGTTCGTAAGAGCTGTATTAGAACACCTACACCCCCTGAACAAATTAGAGTTGAACCTAGTTTCGCTATGGTTAAAGATCTCTTGGTTGATAATATTGATGGGCATGTTATTCATTTCTGTGATGAAGCTGCTAGAATTGGTAGACTTGATACTAAGCATAAACATAGACCAGTTCTTGGCACGGCTGTTGTTTCTGTTAAAATAGTGGATCATTGTTATCATGGCTTATGTGATATGGGTGCTAGGGTAAGTGCAATTCCCTATTCCTTATACAAAGAAATCATGCATGATATTGCACTAGTTGAACTAGAGGATATTAATGTTACTATTAAGCTTGCTAATAGAGACACTATTGCACCAATGCGGATTGTTAGAGATGTTGAAGTCTTGTGTGGGAAAGTAAAGTATCCTACTGATTTTCTTGTTCTTGGTTCCCCGCAAGATAATTTTTGTCCCATTATATTTGGCAGACCCTTCTTGAATACTGTTAATGCTAAGATTGATTATGCGAAGGAAATAGTTATTGTGAGCTTTGGGGATGTGGCTCATGAGTTTAATTTCTCTAAATTTCGTAGACAACCTCATGACAAGGAATTGCCTAGTAAAGATGAAATTATTGGTCTCGCTTCTATTTCCGTGCCTCCTACTGATCCCTTAGAAAAATATTTTCTAGACCATGAAAATGATATGCATATGAATGAGAGGAATTGAATAGATGAAATTTTCTTTGAGCAGAAGCCTATTTTGAAACATAACTTACCTGTTGAAATACTTCGGGGTCCTCCTCCACCCAAGGGTGATCCCGTGTTTGAGCTCAAGAAATTATCCGATACGTTGAAATATTCTTATCTTGATGAAAAGGAAATATATCCTGTTATTATTAGCGCTAAACTTTTAGAGTATGAAGAAAAGAGATTATTGAAAACTCTGAGGAAGCACCGTGCTACTATTGGTTATACTCTTGATGATCTTAAGGGCATTAGTCCCACTCTATGCGAGCATAAAATTATTATGGAGCCTGATTGCAAACCAGTTATTGATCACCAACGACGATTGAACCCTAAGATGAAAGAAGTGGCAAGAAAATCAGTACTAAAGCTTTTGGAGGTAGGTATAGTTTATCTTGTTGCTGATAGTAGATGGGTTAATCCCGGCCATTGTGTCCCTGAAAAGGGAGGTATTACTGTTGTTCCTAATGATAAAAATGAATTAATCCCGCAAAGAATTGTTACAAGTTATAGAATGGTAATTGAATTTAGTAAATTAAATAAAGCTACTAAGAAATATCATTACCCTTTACCCTTTATTGATCAAATGCTAGAAAGATTATCCAAACATACTCAATTTTGCTTTCTAGATGGTTACTCTGGTTTCTCTCAAATACCCGTATCAAGCCAAGATCAAGAAAAAACCACTTTTACTTGCCCTTTCGATACCTTTGCTTATAGACATATGCCTTTTGGTTTATGCAATGCACCTGCTACCTTTCAAAGATGTATGATGGCTATATTCTCTGACTTCTGTGAAAAGGTTCTTGAGATTTTCATGGATGATTTTTCCATTTACGGAACTTCATTTGATAATTGTTTGAGCAACCTTGATCGAATTTTGTAGAGATGTGAAGAAACTAATCTTGTCTTGAATTCGGAAAAGTGCCACTTTATGGTTAATGAAGGTATTGTCTTGGGGCACAAGATCTCCGAAAGAGGTATTGAAGTTGATAAAGCTAAAGTTGATGCTATTGAAAAAATGACTTGCCCTAAGGATATCAAAGGTATAAGAAGTTTCCTTGGTCATGCTGGTTTATATAGGAGGTTTATCAAAGATTTCTGTAAGATTTCTAGGCCTCTCACAAACCTTCTGCAAAAAGATGTTCCGTTTGTTTTTGATGATTATTGCGTAGAAGCATTTGAAATTCTTAAGAATGCCTTGATTACCGCACCTGTTGTTCAACCACCCGACTAGAACCTACCTTTTGAAATTATGTGTGATGCTAGTGATTATGCTGTTGGTGCTGATCTAGGACAAATAGTCGATAAGAACTTAAATGTTATCCATTATGCTAGTAAAACTATAGACAGTGCTCAACGAAACTATGCTACTACTGAAAAGGAATTTCTAGCAGTTGTGTTTGCTTGCGATAAGTTTACACCTTATATTGTCGATTCCAAAGTAACTGTTCACACTCGTAATGTTGTTATTAAATATCTTATGGAGAAGAAAGATGCTAAACCTAGACTTATTAGGTGGGTCCTTCTGCTGCAAAAATTTGATTTGCATTTCATTGATAGAAAGGGAGCTAATAACCCTGTGGCAGATAACCTGTCTAGGTTAGAAAATGTTCTTGATGACCCACTACATATTGATGATAGCTTTCTGATGAACAATTAGCTATCGTGAATGATACATCTCCAACGTATCTACAATTTTTGATTGTTCCATGCTATTATATTATCAACTTGGGATTTTTATATGCATTTATATGCTATTTTATATCATTTTTGGGACTAACTTATTAACTCAGTGCCCAGTGCCAGTTTCTGTTTTTTTCGTGTTTTTGACCCTTTTTCAGATAAGAATATTAAACGGAGTCCAAACGGAATAAAACCTTCGAAATGATTTTTTCCTTAACAGGAGGGACCGAGAAGACTTGAGAACCAAGGCAGAGGGCCACAGAGGAGGCCACGAGCCCTCTAGGCGCGCCCTAGGGGTGGGGGCGCGCCTAGCAGGCTCGTGGGCCCCTCGTGCCTCCTTTTCCCTACCTCTTTCGCCTATAAATTCCCTAAAATCCCAGAACCGACAGAGAGAGCCAGGAAAATACTTTTCCGCCACCGCAAGCTTCTGTTTCCGCGAGATCCCATCTGGAGACTGTTCCGGTGCCCTGCTGGAGAGGGATTCAGACACGGAGGGCTTCTTCATCAACACCATTGCCCCTCCGATGATGCGTGAGTAGTTCACCACAGACCTTCGGGTCCATAGCTAGTAGCTAGATGGCTTCTTCTCTCTCTTGGATCTTCAATACAAAGTTCTCCATGATCTTCATGGAGATCTATCCGATGTAACTTTCTTTTGCGGTGTGTTTGTCAAGATCCGTTGAATTGTGGATTTATGATCAGATTATCTATGAATATTATATGAGTTTCCTCTGATTTCTTATATGCATGATTTCGTATGCTTGTAAGTCTCTTCGAGTTATGGGTTTCGTTTGGCCAATTTGATCTATAATTCTTGCAATGGGAGGAGTGCTTGGTTTTGGGTTCATACCGTGCGGTGTCCTCACCTAGTGACAGAAGGGGCAGCGAGGCACGCATCGTGTTGTTGCCATCAAGGGTAAAAAGATGGGGTTTATATCATATTGCATGAATTTATCCCTCTACATCATGTCATCTTGATTAAGGCGTTATTCTATTTGTTATGAACTTAATACACTAGATGCATGCTGGATAGCGGTCGATGTGTGGAGTAATAGTAGTAGATGCAGAAAGTATCGGTCTACTTGTCTCGGACGTGATGCCTATATGTATGATCATTGCCTTAGATATCGTCATGACTTTGCGTGATTCTATCAATTGCTTGACAGTAATTTGTTCACCCACCGTAATACTTGCTATCATGAGAGAAGCCTCTAGTGAACACTATGGCCCCCGGGTCTATTTTACACATTATATATTCAGATCTACATACAAAAATACCAAAAATACCTTGCTGCACTTTTATTTATTTATTTATATTTACCTATTATCAGTATCAGATCTCACCTTCCAAGTAATTGTAAAGGGATTGACAACCCCTTTACCGCGTTGGGTGCAAGTTGTTTGTTTTTGCGCAGGTGCCTTGGTGCCTCATCTTGATACTCCTACTGGATTGATACCTTGGTTCTCAAACTGAGGGAAATACTTATCTCTACTTTGCTGCATCACCCTTTCCTCTTCAAGGGAAAAACCAACGCAAGCTCAAGCAGTAGCAGTGAATACTTCACATAATGCTCCTTGGTATGCTAATTACGCCAATTACATTGTTGCTAAATTTATACCTCCTAGTTTCACACACCAACAAAAGAAAAAGTTCTTCAATTATTTAAGGCATTACTTTTGGGATGACCCACATCTTTATAAAGAAGGAGTAGATGGTATTATTAGACGTTGTGTACCTGAGCATGAACAGCAACAGATGTTACGCAAGTTTTACTCCAAAGCCTATGGAGGACATCACGCTGGAGATAGAACTGCACACAAGGTACTACAATGTGGGTTTTCTTGGACTACTCTCTTCAAGGATGCTCGTAAGTTTTTCTTATCCTGTGATGAATTTCAAAGAATTGGTAATCTTAGTAGACGCCAGGAAATGCCTATGAATTACTCTCTTGTTATCGAACCATTTGATGTTTGGGTCTTTGATCATATGGGGCCTTTTCCACAATCTAACGGGTATACTCATATTTTAGTTACTGTTGATTATGTCACTAAGTGGGTAGAAGCTATTCCAACTAGTAGCACTGATCATAAAACTTCTATTAAAATGCTTAAAGAAGTTATTTTCTCTATATTTGGAGTCCCTACATATTTGATGACTGATGGTGGTTCACATTTTATTTATGGTGCTTTTCATAAATTGCTTGCTAAATATGATGTTAATCATAGAGTTGCATCTCCTTATCATCCTCAGTCTAGTGGTCAAGTAGAATAGAGCAATAGAGATATTAAATTGATTTTGCAAAAGACTGATAATAGATCTAGGAAGAATTGGTCTAAGAAACTCGACAATGCATTGTGGGCTTATAGAACTGCTTACAAAAATCCTATGGGTATGTCTCCGTATAAGATGGTTTATGGTAAAGCATGTCACTTACCTCTAGATCTAGAACATAAGGCTTATTGGGCAATAAAAGATCTCAATTCTGATTTCAAACTTGCTGGTGAGAAGAGGTTGTTTGACATTAGCTCACTTGATGAATGGAGAACCCAAGCCTATGAGAATGCTAAGTTGTTTAAAGAAAAGGTTAAGAGATGGCATGATAGAAGGATACAAAAGCGTGAATTTAATGTAGGTGATCATGTCTTGCTATACAATTCTCGTTTAAGATTGTTTGCAGGAAAACTTATCTCTAAATGGGAAGGTCCTTGCGTCATCGAAGAGGTATACCATTCCGGTGCCATCAAGATTAACAACACCGAAGGCACAAACCCGAAGGTGGTGAAAGGTCAAAGAATCAAACATGATATCTCAGGTACTCCCATAAATGTTGAAACCAATATCATCAACACTATAACTCCGGATGAGTACATTAGGGAGACTTACCAGAACGTTTTAGACTCCGAAAAGGAATAGGTATGTGGTACTGTAAGTAAAAAGACTCCAAAACTTTTTCTATGGCAATTTTCATCTCTTTTGGAATAATAAAAATGAGGAAAATTTAAAGTAGTCCGAATAGTGCACGAGGAGGCGACAATCCTGCTCGGCGCGGACACCCACCTGGCCGCGCCCCTAGGGCTTGTGGTCACCTCGTGCACCACCCGGACTCCGTTTCCTTGTGGCATACTCCTTCGGGTCGGTAAAAATTCATTATATAATCTCCCGAAGGTTTTGACTTTCGTATCACGACAATACCTCCCGTTTTCTCTTTTGAGTTGTTTCTGCAGGAGATTTAGAGCAATGTGTCGTCCCAAGATTCTGATGGGGAGAGCTTCATATCGCATTATCTTGCCAATACCAAGCTCTATGGAATCTTGGAACTTTATGGATTGTTCTCACATGAGTAACAAGAAGGCAAGTATGAGGAAGAAAGCTCGGATGAAGAAGATGTTGGGGAATGTTGCATGGGAAACAAAAAATTTCCTACGCACATGCAGATCTATCCATGGTGAAGAGCATCTACGAGAGGGAGAATGGATCTACGTACCCTTGTAGATCGCTAAGTGGGAAGCGTTAAGAAACGCGGTTGGTGTAGTTGAATGTCTTCGCGATCCAAATCGCCGAGTGTCTCGTGATCCAATCATGATCCGTCCTACGATCTAATCACGACCCATCCCATGAACTTGATCACGATCCGTCCCACGAACTTGATCACGATCCGTCCCACGAGCTTGATCACGATCCTTCCAATCTAGCGCCGAACGGACGACACCTCCACGTTCAGCACATGTAGAGATTCATGAAGATCTCCGCCGTCTTGATCTAGCAAGAGAGAGTGGAGAGGAGGAAGAGTTCTCCGGCAGCGTGATGGCGCTCCGGCGATGGTGGTGGAGCAATCCCGGCAGGGCTTCGCCTAAGCACTGCAGAAATCCGATCTAGAGGAGACTGGTGGAACGGGTAGCACGTGGCTGCAAATCTTGTGAAAAAACCTAAAACCTCTAGTATATATAAGAGGGAGGGAGAGGAGGAGGCTTGGCCGTCGTCCGAACCAGGTGGACAGGTGGAATCAACCTCCAATCCTAGTAGGACTAGGATTCACCCTATTTTTGCCTTTTTCCACCTTTTTCACTTTGGGCTTTTTCTCCCTAGCCGGATGGGCCTTGTGTGGGAGTTCCACCAGCCCACTAAGGGCTGGTATTTACTCTCCCACAGCCCATGGACCCTCTTGGGTCAAAATACCCCTCCCGGAGGTCTCCCGGTACACTACCGGTACTCCCGGTACACTACCAATGAGCGTGAAACTTTTCCGGTGACCAAAACAGGACTTCTTATTTATGAATCCTTACCTCCGGACCATTCCGGAGCTCGTCGTGATGTCCAGGATCTCATCCGGTACTCCAAGAAACCTTAAGTCACCACCATACATAACTCTATACTACCGAAACGTCACCAAACCTTAAGTGTGCACACCCTGCAGGTTCGAGAACTATGTAGACATGACCGAGACACCTCTACGGTCAATAACCAATAGCGGGACCTAGATGCCCATATTGGTTCCTACATATTATACGAAGATCTTTATCGGTCGAACCTCTGTGTCAAGGATTCAGTTAATCCCGTATGATGTTCCCTTTGTTCTTCGGTATGTTACTTGCCCGAGATTCGATCGTCGGTATCTCCATACCTAGTTCAACCTCGTTATCGGAAAGTCTCTTTACTCATTCCGTAATACAAGATCCCGAAACTAACACTTAGTCACATTGCTTGCAAGGCTCATTGTGATGTTGTATTACCGAGTGGGCCCCGAGATACCTCTCTGTTACACGGAGTAACAAATCCCAGTCTTGATCCATGCCAACTCAACAGACACCCTCGGAGATACCTGTAGAGCACCTTTATAGTCACCCAGTTACATTGTGACGTTTGATACACACAACGCACTCCTCCGATGTCCGTGAGTTGCATGATCTCATGGTCGTAGGAACACATACTTGACAAGCAGAAAACAGTAGCAATAAACTGACACGATCATATGCTACATTTGTAGTTTGGGTATTGTCCATCACATTATTCTCCCAATGATGTGATCCCGTTATCAAATGACATCACATGCCAATGGCTAGGAAACCTTGACCATCTTTTATTAACGAGCTAGTTCACTAGAGGCATACTAGGGACATAGTGTTGTCTATTTACCCACACATGCAATGTGTTTCCAATCAATACAATTATAGCATGGATAATAAACGATTATCATGAACAAGGAAATACAATAACAAACACTTTATTTATTGCCTCTAGGGCATATTTCCAACAGAAGAGGCCTCCCTACTTCAGCCAGGAGATATGTAGGTGGAGTTCAGGAAATCAAGCCTCCCAAACACAGGGCAAAAACCCAAGGTTCTATTTATCCCTTCTCGTTTCCTGTAGGAGAGCAAGTAAGAATTATGTCAAAGGATATTGAAGCTCAAGCAGGAAGTGGATGATTTGAGGGAACATAATTTTATGCTTAGGGGGAAACTAGAAAGGCTTCCAACCCCATCAAAAACTCCCACATCATCACCTCTGAAGCCAGACAACTAAACACATGGGTATGGGCGCTCCCCTTGGCTTGTGCCAAGCTTGGGGCAGGTGCCCTGGTATCGTATCACCATGACATCTTTTGTTTTATTTTCATCATCTTTTGTTAGTTCAATCCTTTTTGTTATATCTTGATCTAGTAGAATAAAGTTTTCGTGTGATCTAGTTTTGAGTCTTTGCTTTAGGATTCCCCCTATGTAAGCAAGTCCATGAGTTATATAATGGAAAGTGCTTTTGAGTTGAGGGCCTTGCTTGGTATGATTTTTATCTTGAGAAACATGAAGTAGAAATAAGGGTAGAATAAAAGAAAAGAGTACATATGAAAATCTTATGGGGAGTGATGACTTCACATATAAAAAGTATGTCGATTGAAACCTGTTGTTGGTTAACAAACATAGTTGTTGGTCATTGGGGCAATTAAAAGGAAGTTATAAAGAAAGAGAGGTTCACATATAAATATATTATCTTGGACATCTTTTATGATTGTGAGCACTCATTAAAATATTATATGTTAAGAAGTTGATGTTGGACAAGGAAGACAACATAATGGTTTATGTTTGCTTATTTCCGAATAGAAGTTGTATTGTTATAGATCCCTCATCATGTGTTGCTTGCTTCCACCTCATATTAGACAAAACATTTGCATCAAGTCGAGATACTACTTGTGCATCCAAACACCCTCAAACCAGTTTTGCCATGAGAGTCCACCATACCTACCTAAGGATAGAATAAGATCCTTCAAGTAAGTTGTCATCGGTGCAAGCAATAAAAATTCCTCTCTAAATATGTGTGATATATTAGTGTGAGGAAAATAAACTTTATACCAACTTGTGATAGGGAAGACATAAAAGCGACGAACCGCATAATAAAGTTCTTTATCACAAGGAGCAATATAAAGTGACATTCTTTTGCATTAAGAGATTGTGCATCCAATTATAAAAGCGCATGACAACCTCTGCTTCCCTCTGCGAAGGGCCTATCTGTTACTTTTATTTTCTAGTACTTATCTTTATGCAAGAGTCGTGGTGATCTCAATCACCTTCGTTATTTTTTCCTTTATCTTCTGGCAAGTGCCATATGTTGGGGAATGATCTAGGCACATATATCCACTCGAAAGTGGGTGAGCATGAGTTATTACTGTTGACGTTACCCTTGAGGTAAATAGTTGGGAGGCAACACTATAAGCCCATATCTTTCTCTGTGTTCGATTGAAACTTTGAACTCATAGGTACATCAAGAGTGTTAGCAATGATTGAGTATGTGGGTTTGCTTTCCAAGCTCTTATATTGACTCTTTCCCACGTTATGATAAATTCGAATTGCTTCAATGACTGATATCATAGTTTGTCAGTTCTCAATAGAGTTCTTGATTCATACTTTGTCATTGTGAATGAATTGTTACTTTTGCATAAGAAATTATATGTCAATATATGTCTCTATTCGAAAGATGGTCATGATGCCTTCATGTCCGTATTTTATTTTATCGACACCTCTATCTCTAAACATGTCGGCATATTTATTGATTTCGGCTTCCGCTTGAGGACAAGCGAGGTCTAAGCTTGGGGGAGTTGATACGTCCATTCTGCATCATGATTTTATATTGAAATTTATTGCATTATGGGATGTTATTACACATTTTGGTACAATACGTATGCCTTTTCTCTCTTATTTTACAAGGTCTACATGAAGAGGGAGAATGCCAGCAACTGGAATTCTGGACTAGAAAAGGAGCAAATCTGAGATACCTATTCTGCACAACTCCAAAAGCCCTGAAAATCAACGGAGCTTTATTTTGGAATGTATAAAAAATACTACGCAAAAGAAATACATCAGGAGGCCCACCAGGGAGCCACAAGCGTGCTCGCCACGTGCCCTGGACGCGGCTAGCGAGCTTGCGGCCCACCTAGTAGCCCTCTGGTGCCCATCTTCTCCTATATGGAGGGTTTCGTTGAGGAAAAAATCATAAGAAATCTTTTGGGACGAAGCGCCGCCGTCTCGAGGTGGAACTTGGGCAGAACCAATCTAGAGCTCTAGTAGGGCGATCCTGCTGGTGAAACTTCCTTCCGAGAGGCGGGAAATCGAAGCCATCGTCACCACCAACGATCCTCTCATCGAGAGGGGTTCAATCTCCATCAACATCTTCATCATCACCATCTCCTGTCCAAACCCTAGTTCATCTCTTGTATCCTATCTGTGTCTCAAAACCTCAGATTGGTACCTGTGGGTTGCTAGTAGTGTTGATTACTCCTTGTAGTTGATGCTAGTTGGTTTACTTGGTGGAATATTAGATTTTAAGATCCTTGATCATCATTAATACTCCTCTGATTATGAACATGAACATGTTTTGTGAGTAGTTACGTTTGTTCCTGAGGACATGGGGTAAGTCTTGTTATAAGTAATCATGTGAATTTCATATTCGTTCGATATTTTGATAAGATGTATGTTGTCTCTCCTCTAGTGGTGTTATGTGAACATCGACTACATAGCACTCCACCATTGTTTGGGACTAGAGTAAGGCATTGGGAAGTAATAAGTAGATGATGGGTTGCTAGAGTGATAGAATCTTAAACCCTAGTTTATGCATTGCTTCGTAAGGGGCTGATTTAGATCCAAATGTTTCATGCTATGGTTTCATTTATCTTAATTCTTCTTTCATAGTTGCGGATGCTTGCGGGAGTGGTTAATCATAAGTGGGAGGTTGTCCAAGTAAGGAGAGCACCGAAGCACCGGTCCACCCACATATCAAATTATCAAAGTAGCGAACGCGAATCAAGTGAGCATGATGAAAACAAACTTGACATAAATTCCTATGTGTCCTCGGGAGCAATTGCTTTTTACAAGAGTTTGTCCAGGCTTGTCCTTTTCTATAAAAAGGATTGGGCCACCTTGCTGCACCTTTGTTCCAATTGTTACCTGCTACCCGTTACGAATTATCTTATCACAAAACTATCTCTTATCGATAATTTCAGTGCTTACAGAGAATACCGTACTTAGAACCGATTGTCATTTCCTTTTGCTCCTCGTTTGGTTAGACATTCTTACTTATCGAAAGGACTATGATATATCCCCTATACTTATGGGTCATCATATCATGTCGATTGCAGAGCGGACCTCTAGGTATTTCCAATAGGGTAGGTCCCAAAATATAGATTTCTTCTTCCACATGGGTGCGCGTCCCACATCGTCAGTTGGAACAGATTGTCCGCCAGGACCCTTTCCAAAGATTACTTGTAAAGGGAAGAGGTGTACGTGTACCTAACGCCATTAGTTGATGAAATTTTACAACTATGGAATGGAAGAGGTGTACGTGTGTGGGATGAGAACGAACAGGAGGATTTTGACCTACATGCGTTGCTGTTTCTAACCATCAATGATTGGCCTGCTCTCAGTAACCTTTCAGGACAAACAAACAAGGGATACCACGCATGCACACACTGTTTAGATGACACCGACAGTATATATTTGGACAAATGCAGGAATAATGTGTACCTGGAGCATTGTTGATTTCTTCCGACCAACCATCAATGTCAAAAGAAAGGAAAGCATTTCAAAGGTGAGGCAGATCACCGGAAGAAGCCCGCCCTCCACACTGGTGATGACATACTTGATATGGTCAATGATTTACAAGTAATATTTGGAAAGGGTCCTGGCGGACTATTTGTTCCGAATGACGCTGACAAACGCGCACCCATGTGGAAGAAGAAATCTATATTTTGGGAACTACCCTATTGAAAAGACCTAGAGGTCCGCTTTGCAATCGACGTGATGCACGTGATGAAGAATCTTTGCGTGAACCTGCTAGGCTTCTTGAGTGTATGGGAAGACAAAAGATACATCGAAGGCACGGGAGGAACAACAACGTGTGCATGAAAAAGAAGGCATGCATCCAAAGCAGTATGAAGGTCCTGCCAGCTACGCTCTTACCAAAGAAGAGAAGGAAATCTTCTTTGAATGCCTCCTCAGTATGAAGGTCCTGTCTGGTTTCTCGTCGAAAATAAAGGGAATAATAAATATGGTAGAGAAAAAGTTCCAGAACCTAAAGTCTCATGACTGCCACGTGATTATGACGCAACTGCTACCGGTTGCACTAAGGGGGCTTCTACCGGAAAATGTTCGATTAGCCATTGTGAAGCTATGTGCATTCCTCAATGCAATCGCTCAGAAGGTTATCAATCCAGAAATCTGGCAAGGTTAAGGAGTGATTTGGCGCAATGTCTTGTTAGTTTCGAGTTGGTGTTCCCACCGCCCTTCTTCAATATCATGATGCACGTCCTAGTTCATCTAGTTGACGAGATTGCCGTTCTGGGCTGTGTATTTCTACACAATATGGTCCCCTTTGAGAGGTTCATGGGAGTCTTAAAGAAATATGTTCGTAATCGTGCTAGGCCAGAAGCAAGCATCTCCATGAGCCATCAAATAGAGGATGTCATTGGGTTTTGTGTTGACTTCATTCCTGACCTTAAGAAGATTGGTCTCCCGCAATTGCGGTATGAGGGGAGACTGACTAGAAAAGGCACGCTAGGAGCGGACTAGATAATATGTAGGGATGGGCATTCTTGGTCTCAAGCACACTACACAGTTCTACAGAATTCCACCTTGGTGACCCCGTATGTCGATGAACACAAGAATATTCTGCGCTCCAAACACCTGGAGCAGTGTGACGACTGAATTACATATGAACACATCAGGACTTTCGTCAGTTGGTTGCAAACATGTCTCATGGGTTACAACACTGTTTCTGATGAGCTGTACTAGTTGGCCAGGGGACCATCTTCGACTGTATTGACTTACAAAGGGTACCAGATAAATGGGAATACATTTTACACGATCGCCCAAGATGAAAAGAGCACCAACCAAAACAGCGGTGTCCGCTTTGATGCAGCAACCAAGAGGGGAAAGGACACATATTTGTTGGAAATATGCCCTAGAGGCAATAATAAATTAGTTATTATCATATTTCCTTGTTCATGATAATCGTTTATTATCCATGCTATAATTGTATTGATCGGAGACTTAAATGCATGTGTGGATACATAGACAAAACCATGTCCCTAGTATGCCTCTAATGGACTAGCTCGTTGATCAAATGATGGTTAAGGTTTCCTAGCCATGGACATGAGATGTCATTTGATAACGGGATCACATCATTAGGAGAATGATGTGATGGATAAGACCCAAACTACAAACATAGCATATGATCGTGTCAGTTTATTGCTACTGTTTTCTGCATGTCAAGTATATGTTCCTATGACCATGAGATCATGCAACTCACGGATATCGGAGGAGTGCCTTGTGTGTATCAAACGTCGCAACGTAACTGGGTGACTATAAAGGTGCTCTACAGGTATCTCTGATGGTGTCTGTTGAGTTGGCATGGATCGAGACTGGGATTTGTTACTCCGTGTAACGGAGAGGTATCTCGGGGCCCACTCGGTAATGCAACATCACAATAAGCCTTGCAAGCAATGTGACTAATTGTTAGTTGCGGGATCTTGTATTACGGAACGAGTAAAGAGACTTGCTGGTAACGAGGTTGAACTAGGTATGGAGATACCGACGATCGAATCTCGGGCAAGTAACATACCGAAGAACAAAGGGAACGATATACGGGATTAACTGAATCCTTGACATAGAGGTTCGACCGATAAAGATCTTCGTAGAATATGTAGGAACCAATGTGGACGTCCAGGTCCCGCCATTGGTTATTGACCGTAGAGGTGTCTCGGTCATGTCTACATAGTTCTCGAACCCGCAGGGTCTGCACACTTAAGGTTCGGTGACGTTTCGGTAGTGTAGAGTTATGTATGGTGGTGACCGAAGGTTGTTCAGAGTCCCGGATGAGATCCCGGACGTCACGAGGAGCTCCAGAATGGTCCGGAGGTAAAGATTCATATATAGGAAGTCTCAGTTTGGTTTCCGGAAAAGTTTCGGGCTCATCGGTAGTGTACCGGGAGTATCGGTATTGTACCGGGAGTGCCGGTAGTGTACCGGAGGACCTCCGGGAGGGGTATTTCGACCCCAAGAGGTCCATGGGCTGTTGGAGAATAATAACCAGCCCTTAGTGGGCTGGGAAAACAGCCACAAAGGACCATGGCGCAGGAGAGAAAGTCCTAAAGCAAAAAGTGGAAAATCAGCCAATAGGAGGCAATCCTACTCCAACTAGGATTGGAGGTGAAGTAGGATTGCTCCCACCTCCTATTTCGGCCGACCCAAAGGCCTTGGCTGCCTCTCCTCTCCTCTCCTCCTATATATACCAGTGGATTGGGTGGTTTTTGGATAGAATTTCCGGCCACGTGCTACCCGTTCCACCGGTGCATAGTTTCTCCTCTAGATCGGTTTTCTGCAGCGCTTAGGCGAAGCCCTGCCGGAATTGCTCCACCACCATCACCGGAGCGCCGTCACGCTGCCGGTGAACTCTCTCTCCTCTCCACCTCCTCTTGCTGGATCAAGACGGTGGAGATCGTCATCAAGCTGCACGTGTGCTGAACGCGGAGGTGCCGTCCGTTCGGCGCTAGATCGGAAGGACCGTGATCGAGATCGCGAGACAGTTCGTGATGAGATCGCGGAACGGATCGCGATGAGTTCGCGGGACAGATCGTGATCAAGATCGTGAGACGGATCGTGATGAGATTGCGGGACGGATCGTGATGAGTTCACGGGACGGATCGTGATTGGATCGCGGGACGGATCGTGATGAGATCGCGGGACGCTCGGCGATTTGGATCGCGAAGATGTTCGACTACACCAACCGCGTTTCTTAACGCTTCCCGCTTAGCGATCTACAAGGGTATGTAGATCCACTCTCCCTCTCGTAGATGCTCATCACCATGGATAGGTTTGCGTGTGCGTAGGAAAATTTTTGTTTCCCATGCGACGTTCCCCAACAGTGGCATCATGAGCTAGGTTGATGGTTCGATGTGATCTCGAGTAGAACACAAAAGGTTTGTGGGCGTTGATGCTTAGATTGCTTCCTCCCTTGGTCGTATTTTGGTTCAGTGGGATTGTGAGATGAAGCGGCCCGGACCAACATTACTCGTACGCTTACGAGAGACCGGTTCCCTCGACGCAACTTGTTGCCTAGATGGCTTGCAGGTGACAGTTTATCTCACTTTAGTTGGATCGGATTCGACAAAGGCGGTCCTTGAGAAGGTTGAAAAGCAAACTAGTGTATCACCGTTGTGGTTTATGTGTAGGTGAGAATCGTTCTTGCTAGATACCCATAGCAGCCACGTAAAATATGCAACAACAATTAGAGGACGTCTAACTTGTTTTTGCAGGGTATGTTGTGATGTGATATGGCCAATTACATGATGAGATATATGTGATGTATGAGATGATCATGTGATGTATAGATTATCACGACTTGCATGTCGATGAGTACGGCAACCGGCAGAAGCCATAGGGTTGTCTTTAATTATTGTATGACCTGCGTGTCAATCATTAAGCACTATGTAATGCTTTACTTTATCGCTACGGTAGCAATAGTAGTAGAAGCATGCAGGGCGTGACAACCCCAATGGCAACACATTTATGGAGATCAAGATGATGGAGATCATGGTGTTGTGCCGGTGACGATGGAGATCATGCCGGTGTTTCGAAGATGGAGATCTTAAACACAAGTTCATGGCCATATCATGTCACTTATGAATTGCATGAGATGTTAATCCTTTTATGCACCTTGTTTTGCTTAGTACGGCGGTAGCATTATAAGGTGATCCCTCACTTGAATTTCAAGATGAACCGTGTTCTCCCCGAGTGTGCACCGTTGCGAAAGTTCGTCGTGTTGAGACACCACGTGATGATCGGGTGTGATAGACTCTACGTTCACATACAACGGGTGCAAGCCAGATTTGCACGCGCAGAACACTCGGGGTTAAACTTGACGAGCCTAGCATGTACAGACATGGCCTCGGAACACGAGAGACCGAAAGGTCGAACATGAGTCATATAGTAGATATGATCAACATAATGATGTTCACCATTGCAGCCACCTCAACTCACGTGATGATCGGACTTGAGTTGGTGAATTTGGATCATGTATCACTCGAATGATCGGAGGGATGTCAATTTGAGTGGGAGTTCTTAAGTAATATGATTAATTGAACTCATTATCATGAACATAGTCAAAGTGTCTTTGCAAATTATGTTGTAGATTACTAGCTCGCGCTGTAGCTCCCTTGTATTTTTTATATGTTCCTAGAGAAATAGAATTGAAAGATGTTGGTAGCAAAATTGCGGACTGGGTCCGTGATCTGAGGATTGTCCTCATTGCTGCACAGAAGGCTTATGGCCTTAATGCACCGCTCGGTGCGCCACCCCCTCTAGCGTCGTCTATAGATGTTGTGAACATCTAACAGGCACGTTTCGATGACTACTTGATAGTTTAGTGCGTCATGCATTACGGCTTAGAATTGAGGCTCCAAAACATTTTGAACGTCACAGAACATATGAGATGTTGTAGGAGCAGAGATTGTGATCTCAGGCTCGTGCCTTTGTTGCGAGATATGAGATCTCCAACAAGATTCTTTGCTTGTAAGATGAAGGAGAATAGCTCAATCGTTGATCATGTACTCAGATTGTCTGGGTACTACAATCGCTTGAATCAAGTGGGAGTTGATCTTCCAGATAAGATAGTGATTGATATAGTTCTCCAAGTCAATGTCACTAAAGCTACTAGAACTTAGTGATGAACTATAATACACCAGGGATAGAAGTATTGATCCCTGAGCTGTTCGCGATGTTTGACACCGCGAAGGTAGAAATCAAGAAGGAGCGTCAAGTGTTGATGGTTAATCAAACCACTAGTTTCGAAAAGGGCAAGAGCAAGGAGGGAAACTTCATGGATAGCAAGTCAGTTGCTGCTCCAGTGAAGCAACCCAAAGTTGAACTCAAACCCGAGACTAAGTGCTTCTATTATGAGGTGAGAGGTCGCTGAAGCGGAACAACCCTAGATACTTGGTAGATAAGAAGGCTGGCAACATCGACAGAAGTATATTTGATATACGAGTTATTGATGTGTACCTTGCTAGTACTCCTAGTAGCACCTGGGTATTGGATACCGGTTCGGTTGCTAAATGTTAGTAACTCGAAATAAAAGCTACGGAATAAACGGAGAACTAGCTAAGGGTGAGGTGACGATGTGTGTTGGAAATGTTTCCAAGGTTGATGTGATCAACATCGCATGCTCTCTCCACCTTCAGGATTAGTGACGAACCTAAATACATGTTATTTGGTGTTTTGCGTTGAGCATGAACATGATTAGATCATGTTTGTTGAAATACGGTTATTCATTTAAGTCAGAGAATAATAGTTATTCTGGTTACATGAATAATACCTTCAATGGTCATGCACCCAGTGAGAATGGTTTGTTGAAATCTTGATCATAGTAGTACACATGTTCATAACATTGATGTCAAAAGATACAAAGTTAATAATGATAGTACCACATACTTGTGGCACTGCCGCTAAATGTCATATTGGTATAAAGCGCATGTAGAAACTCCATTCTGATGGATATTTGGACTCATCGATTTCGAATTGGTTGAGACATGCGAACCATGCCTCTTGGGCAAGATGACTAAAGGACCCCGTTGGATGGAGCGGGCAAGTGATTCATTGGAAATGATACATGTTGATGTATGCAATCTAGTGAGTCTTGTGGCGTGCAGTGGATATCGTTATTTTCTTACCTTCACTGATGATTTGAGTAGATATAGTGTATATTTACTTAATGAAACACAAGTCTGAATCGTTTGAAAGGTTCAAGCAAATTCAGAGTGAAGTTTAAAGATCATCGTGACAAGAAGATAAAAATGACCGCGATATGATCGTGGAGGTGAATATCTGAGTTACGAGTTTGGCATACAACTTAAGACAACGTGAAATTTGTTTCACAACTAACGCCACCTAGAACACCATGGTGTGATGGTGTGTCCGAACATCATAGTCATGCTCTATTGATATAGTGCATACTGTGATGTCTCTTATCGTTTTACTACTATAATTTTTGGGGTTATGCATTAGAGACAACTACATTCACTTTAAATAGGGCATCATCTAAATCCGTTGAGATGACACCATGTGAATTATGGTTTGATAGAAACCTAAGCTGACATTTCTTAATGTTTGGGGCTGCGATGCTTGTGTGGAAAATGTTTTCACATAATAAGCTAGAACCCAAAGCGGACAAATGTATCTTCATAGAATACCCTAAGAACAGATGGGTATGCCTTCTATCTCAGATCCGAGTGCAAAGTGTTTGTTGCTAGAACTGGGTCCTTTCTCGAGAAAAAGTTTCTCTCGAAAGAATTGAGTGGGAGGATGATAGAACTTGATGAGGTTGTTAAACCTTTGTTCAACCAGAGAGTAGCGCAGCGCAGAAAGATGTTTCTGTGAAGCCTACGTTAGTTGAAGAGGAAGTTAATGATGATGATCATGAAACTTCAGGATCAAGTTACTATCGAACTTCGTAGGTCGACAAGGATGTGTACTGCTCCTGAGCGGTACGACAACTCTGTCTTGGAGGTCATGTTGTTGGACAACGATGAACCTACGAGCTATGGAGAAGCGATGATGGGCCCGGATTCCGACAAATGGTTGGAGGCCATGAAATCCGAGATAGGATCCATGTATTAAAACCAAGTGTAGACTTTGGTAGACTTGCTCGTTGGACGGCAGGTCGTTGAGTACAAATGGATCTTTAAAATGAAGACAGACACTGATGGTGAATGTCACTATTTGTAAAGCTCGACTTGTTGCAAAGATATTTGTGACAAGTTCAAGGAGTTGACTACGATGAGACTTTCTCACTCGTAGCGATGCTAAAAGTCTGTTGGAATTATGTTAGCAGTTGCTGTGTTTTCAATTATGAAATCTGGCAGATGGATGTCAAAACATCGTTTCCTTAATGGTTTACTTGAGGAAAGGTTGTATGTGATACAACCAGAAGGTTTTGTCAGGCCTAAGGATGCTAAAAGGTGTGCAAGCTTCGGTGATCCTTCCATGGACTGAAGCAAGCATCTCGGAGTTGGAATATACGCTTTGATGAGGTGATCAAAGTTTTGATATTTATACAAAGTTTATGAGAAACTTGTATTTGCAATAAAGTGAGTGGGAGCACTATAGAATTTCTAATAAGTATATGTGGATGACATATTGTTGTTCAGAAATAATGTAGAGTTTCTGGAAAGCATAAAACGGTTATTTGGAAAGTGATTTTCAAAGGAAGACCTAGATAAAGCTACCTAATTGTTGAGCATCAAAATCTATAGAGATAGGTCAAGATGCTTGATGAGACTTTCAATGAGTGCATACCTTCACAAGATTTTGAAAGATTTCAAAATGGATCAGCCAGAGAAATAGTTCCTGTCTGATTTGTAAGGTGTGAAGTTGAGTGAGACTCAAAGCTCGACAACGGCAGTAGAAAGGGAAAGGACGAACGTCGTCCCCTATGCCTTAGCCATAGGCTCTATATTATGCCATGCTGTGTACCGCACCTATGTGTGCCTTGCCATGAGTCTGTCAAGGGGTACAAGAGTGGTCCAGGAGTGGATCACTGGGCAGCGGTCGGAATTATCCTTAGTAACCATAGGACTAAGGAAATGTTTCTTGATTATGGAGGTGATAAAGAGTTCGTCGTAAAGAGTTACGTCGATGCAAGCTTTAATACCTATCCGGATGACTAGTAGTAGCAATCTGGATACGTATAGTGGAGCAGCCATTTGGAAATAGTACCAAGTGGAGTGTGGTAGCAGTGTTTACAGTTTGACATAGAGATATGCAAAGTACACACGGATCTGAATATCGCAGACCCGTTGACTATAAGACCTCTCTCAGATGCAAAGCATGATCGAGCCCCAGAACTCATTGGGTGTTAGATTCATAACAATGCGAATCACATGGTGATGTGAACTAGATTATTGACTCTAGTGCAAGTGGGAGACTGTTGGAAATATGCCCTAGAGGCAATAATAAATTAGTTATTATCATATTTCCTTGTTCATGATAATCGTTTATTATCCATGCTATAATTGTATTGATTGGAGACTTAAATGCATGTGTCGATACATAGACAAAACCATGTCCCTAGTATGCCTCTAATGGACTAGCTCGTTGATCAAATGATGGTTAAGGTTTCCTAGCCATGGACATGAGATGTCATTTGATAACGGATCACATCATTAGGAGAATGATGTGATGGATAAGACCCAAACTACAAACATAGCATATGATCGTGTCAGTTTATTGCTACTGTTTTCTGCATGTCAAGTATATGTTCCTATGACCATGAGATCATGCAACTCACGGATATCGGAGGAGTGCCTTGTGTGTATCAAACGTCGCAACGTAACTGGGTGACTATAAAGGTGCTCTACAGGTATCTCTGATGGTGTCTGTTGAGTTGGCATGGATCGAGACTGGGATTTGTTACTCCGTGTAACGGAGAGGTATCTCGGGGCCCACTCAGTAATGCAACATCACAATAAGCCTTGCAAGCAATGTGACTAATTGTTAGTTGCGGGATCTTGTATTACGGAACGAGTAAAGAGACTTGCCGGTAACGAGGTTGAACTAGGTATGGAGATACCGACGATCGAATCTCGGGCAAGTAACATACCGAAGAACAAAGGGAACGATATACGGGATTAACTGAATCCTTGACATAGAGGTTCGACCGATAAAGATCTTCGTAGAATATGTAGGAACCAATGTGGACGTCCAGGTCCCGCCATTGGTTATTCACCGTAGAGGTGTCTCGGTCATGTCTACATAGTTCTCGAACCCGCAGGGTCTGCACACTTAAGGTTCGGTGACGTTTCGGTAGTGTAGAGTTATGTATGGTGGTGACCGAAGGTTGTTCGGAGTCCCGGATGAGATCCCAGATGTCACGAGGAGCTCCGGAATGGTCCGGAGGTAAAGATTCATATATAGGAAGTCCCAGTTCGGTTTCCGGAAAAGTTTCGGGCTCATCGGTAGTGTACCTGGAGTATCGGTATTGTACCGGGAGTGCCGGTAGTGTACCGGAGGACCTCCGGGAGGGGTATTTCGACCGCAAGAGGTCCATGGGCTGTGGGAGAATAATAACCAGCCCTTAGTGGGCTGGGAAAACAGACACAAAGGCCCATGGCGCAGGAGAGAAAGTCCTAAAGCAAAAAGTGGAAAATCAGCCAATAGGAGGCAATCCTACTCCAACTAGGATTGGAGGTGAAGTAGGATTGCTCCCACCTCCTATTTCGGCTGACCCAAAGGCCTTGGCTGCCTCTCCTCTCCTCTCCTCCTATATATACTAGTGGATTGGGTGGTTTTTGGATAGAATTTCCGGCCACGTGCTACCCGTTCCACCGGTGCATAGTTTCTCCTCTAGATCGGTTTTCTGCAGCGCTTAGGCAAAGCCCTGCCGGAATTGCTCCACCACCATCACCGGAGCGCCGTCACGCTGCCGGTGAACTCTCTCTCCTCTCCACCTCCTCTTGCTGGATCAAGACGGTGGAGATCGTCATCAAGCTGCACGTGTGCTGAACGCGGAGGTGCCGTCCGTTCGGCGCTAGATCGGAAGGACCGTGATCGAGATCGCGAGACAGTTCGTGAGATCGCGGAACGGATCGCGATGAGTTCGCGGGACAGATCGTGATCAAGATCGTGAGACGGATCGTGGTGAGATTGCGGGACGGATCGTGATGAGTTCATGGGACGGATCGTGATTGGATCGCGGGACGGATCGTGATGAGATCGCAGGACGCTCGGCGATTTGGATCGTGAAGATGTTCGACTACACCAACCGCGTTTCTTAACGCTTCCCGCTTAGCGATCTACAAGGGTATGTAGATCCACTCTCCCTCTCGTAGATGCTCATCACCATGGATAGGTTTGCGTGTGCGTAGGAAAATTTTTGTTTCCCATGCGACGTTCCCCAACAATATTATGGTTACATAGTGGACATATGGGAACTTGACTGTGGACATGGTTACATAGTGGGCAAATGGGTCAATCTGTCAAGAGGCGGGGTACAGGAAGACCTACAGTATGGAATGACAATATTGGATCTGAACAATCTTGGGTACACAGACGAACCATTCGTCCTAGCCAATGATGTGGCACATATTTCCTATACGAAGGACATGTCTACCATACCGAGAAAAAGAAAAGATAAGGAAGTGAATACATCATATGATGAGCCAAAGCGCCACATAGTTCTTTCAGGAAAAAGAGGCATCGTGGGAATTAAGGGCAAGACAGACATTTCTGAAGATTATGAAAAGTTTCATGAAATTCCTCCCTTCGAAGTCAAGGATGACCCAAGCACCCTGTTAAACGATGAAGATAATCCATGGTTACGGTGCAATAAGCAAAGGACACAAGCGAAGAAAAAGTGAAGAATTTCTCTCCACAACTGTGTCATTGCAGTGACATGTGAAGAAATGAAATGCCTTTTGTAACACATGAGTTTTCGTCCGAAACCCTAATACTTCCCTGTATCCCTGTTGATTTTGCTGATTTTGATGATATATAGATGATAGATGATATATGATAGTTAGATGACGATGTTGATGATAGCTGATGATGTTGATGATAGATAATGTATGCTTTTTTTTGTTCATATAATTTTTTTATAGCATGTTTGGTCCATGTGTATATATGTGTGTGTATATGGATGGATGGAAGGATGTATATATATACAAAATTAATTATCATATGATATAAAAAAATATCGTAGCTTCCTGTTTTTTTCCATGGATATATGCTAAAGAAAATTATGAAAGATTTTATGGGAGGTTTCTTTCAAAAGTTTCAATGATTTTTCAAGGCAAAAAATTGAACTAATTAAGGTATCCCATGTTTTTGTATATATGATATATGTATTTTGTTTGCAGAAAATAAGTTGGCTAAAAAGAAGTTCCTTCATGAAGGGGTTTTACTTTGCCTATAAATCGGGGAGGGGCAACTTCACTAAACGTTCATATTAAGAAAGAGCGTAAATCGGGGAAAATGAGGGGGGAGGAGTCCGCAAGTATCCCCTAACTCTCTCGGGTAAATGAGGGGGGAGGAGTCCGTAAACCCTAGAAGTGTTGTCGAGGCCACCCCAAACCCCAGAAGCGTTGTCGAGGCCAACCAAATTTACCAAGTTAAATGAGTTAAAAGAGCGTTGTCGAGGCCATCCCAAACCCTAGAAGAGTTGCCGGACATTCATGAGAGAGGCGTTCCGGACGTCGGACATTCATGTTTGTATATTAATTCCCATGTTGTAATATTTGCAGAAACTATGGATCCAAGAGACGAAGAACAAGAACAGTTGTTGGGGGACATAATCCACGGCGGACGTGATATCTTGTCGTATCTCAACTTCACCGATGGTCTGGAAGCAGTGGATTATGACGGCTCCGGTGATCGAACAATGGAGGAGGAAGGACATGATCATGATGGCTCCCGTGACTGAATGCTGGAGGAAGAAGGAGACCATGATGACGGCTCCGGTGACCGGTCGTAGGAGGGAGCTGTTGCAAAGTCCGCCGAGGTATATATATTAATTAAGCCTGTGCTGACTCTAGCTAATTGATGCATTAATTGTTTTGGTATGTACATATATTAATTAACTCTTCTTTCTTCTATTACAACCCTCTGGATCGAGCCAAACTTCGGTAACAAGACGAGGCCCGAAGAAGAGGTTGCGCAAGGATGAATAGTTCACGATCACATCACTCGCGGACGATGGCCATCCAATTGAACCCAAGCGGACCAAGAATGCATTTTCTGCTCAGTGCGGAGCTATTGTTAGGGACAACATCCCGATCAGCATCAAGCAATGGAATAAGCCTAAGGACGGCGCCTCTGATGGTGATTATGTCACCGATAGACAGAAAGATGATCTTTGGACCGCGTTGAAGGCAAATTTCACCCTACCGCCAGAGGAAGATCCGAACCACCCAGTTATAGAGCCACTGGTCAAGGCGTGTGCTCTTAAGAAGATGGCAGATCTATTCAGGAGGTGGAAGAATGAGTTGAAATCAAAGTTTGTCGACAAAGGGAAGACTCCAGTTTTCATCGGCCAATATGAGAAGATAAGAGATTACTGGCCCGCATTTGTGGACTACAAGACATCGGACAAGAGTAAGAAAATGTTAGAGACAAACAAGGAAAATGCTGCAAAGAAGCAGTATCACCATCACACAGGGTTAGGTGGCTACCTCAAAGCCCGACAGTTGTGGGACAAAGATAAGAATGACCTGATTGCTAAAAACGTCATACCAGAGACAACAAACTGGCCAGACCATTCAAGGACTTGGTTCTTCGGGGTTGGGGGAACTTTGGACCCTGAAACAAGGAAGTGCCGTTGGACGGACGAGCAACATGCAATACCCGTGAACAAGCTTCAGAAGTATATCGTCGCAGCGCAGGAAGGGATATTCATTCCCTACAGAGAGAAGGAAGAGCTGACTGAGGCCCTAGGGAATGCTGAGCACCCTGGACGAACACGAGGCACACCAGGCTCCGTTTCGTGGAAGGTTGGGTTTCCCGACGTAGGTGATTATAGAAGTCGGGAGAGAAAGAGGAAAGCGGAGCTGAGCGAAATTCAGAAGCTCAATGCAAGACTACAAAAGCTAGAGGAAGCTGAGAGTCAGCGAGCTGTCGGCCAACCATCTCAGCGGCACGAAGCTACCCCAGAAGCTACCTCACCATCTTAGCGAAGAAGCAGCGTCGCTTCCACCGAGCTCGCTCGGCCCGACTTCACGTCTCCTAGCTACCCCGTGGATACTATCACGAAGGCTCAACATTGCAAGCTTATGACGAAATGCCGGAACATCACTTTCAAGGCGGCTGTCGGCTCTGTTGCACCTCCTCAAGCCAACGAAACTTTTCACTGTCGTCCGATGGTGGATGAAGTAATGAAGGAATTTGAGGAGCTCGAGCTTGACCACTCTACAGGTGAAGGAGAGAATACGTTGGTTTGTGCCCTGAGAAGTACATGTCTATGGCAGAAGGAGTACATCAAGCTTCCAAAATTGACGCCTCCGCCTCCTCCTTCTCCTCAGGCGAATCAGGACACTTTGGCTCCTGCTCCTCCTCCGGCGAGTGATCAGGGCACACCGCCTCCTTCTCCGGCTCCTCCGACGCATGGGGGCACTCCGCCTCCTCTTTCACCTACTCCAGCACGTCGGAGCAGTACGCCTCCTCCTTAGCCTTGTCGGCAACGACGGAAGACAGACGCCGCCGCTCCGGCTCCTTCGGCGCCTAGTAAGCAACGACGGAAGGGAGCCACCGCCACTCCCTCGACTAGCAGTACAAGCATAGGCAGGAGGGAATACAGATACGGTCCATCTCTCAAGCCCTTGGAAAAGTTACCATATGAGAGGATCGAGTCTGAAAACGAGGAGATAAGTCGGGCCGAAGTGAGGGCCCATTTTGCAAAGAAAACTCTAGCTCCGAAGGAGAAGATAGATCCGGTGAAGGCGATGTGCACTATCGATGCCCTGAAGCGACCACCATCGCCAAAGCTGGATTCCAACTATGTCCGCACTGTTAAAAAGACATATCACGCTGTGCCGCGATCGGGAAGTACTTCCAGTGATGCAAGTGGGAAAAAAAATCCCCAGCTCGGCGAACAGGCAAACCAATCGTGCCCCCCGCTCAAGGTTTCTAGCGATATCGTCGCTAGTCATCCAGAGATTGTCCCCGGTACCAATCCTGGTGATTACCTGAGCTATGATGTATTGTTTGAGCAGTTGGATGTGGACGATTTAAAATTTCGGTACGGGCATGCTCTCTACAAACCTGATCATCCTCCTCTAACAACGATGATGCGAAGATTCCATGAATGGTACATGCAACACTGCCGCGAGTCTGGAAAGGATTCTTTGATGCTGTCAGTTAAAGAGGAGCACGACCTCGTTGAAATGGAAATGTTGAATGTTGAATTTGTGGCGATATTCCAGTTATACAATCAGAAGGACATCGACAAAACAATTGTGACTTGCTACTGTCTGTAAATACTACTTCTATAATTAACTCTCTCTATGTATATTGCTCAGCTCTTTCTCACTACTATATTATGCATATTGAAGATCGTGGAATGCATAAAAGCACAAATGTATGACATTGGGTTCATTAATCCAAATGTCATACATGAGTATAATTTACAAAAGTATCCCACACAAACCGAGGAGAACTTGCTAGAATCGTTGCTTAAAAATCAAAACAAAGGGACAATACTCTTTCCTTACAACTTCAAGTGAGTGTTACTGTCTTGTGCATATTCAGTTTCCCTTATTACTCAAGGTTTATAGTAATGTAATTTATGAGTTATGCATGCTTTCGCAGTTTCCACTTTATTCTGCTAGAGATTCAGGCTGAGCGGGGACTAGTAACCGTCTTAGACTCGAAGAGAAAAGATCCCCAGAATTATGCGGACATGACTAAAATGCTTCAGAAGTAAGTTCGATCATTATCGCATCATATCGGCAACTTTAATTTGTTCATTTCTTGATATCAAGTAATTATTTTCTTTTTCTGGCAGAGTTTGGAAAGACTTCACAACAATTGTTCCAGCACTGCCGAGGGAGCTGCGATTTACACACCCGAAAGTAAATACTACTAGCTAGTTCCGCGCATCTCCCATTGATTCTAGTTTCATCAATATCATTTATCATGCTTGATTATCAGTTTGATTGAACTCTATTTGTCGTAAAGTGCTTGTGGCAGGAAAACGAGACTAATTTATGTGGATACTACGTTTGCGAGTTCATCTACAACGCGACGATCCCTAAGCAGGGTTACTCTAAAAAACAATTTGAAGTGCGTAAGCAATAATATTCACAATTTTATTTTATTACCATATATATGTATTGAGCCCCTTCTTCAAATTAGATGTGGAAGATGCGGGTTGAACTCTACCACATGATCGGATACGAGCAATTCAAGAAGAATTGACGGGATTCTTTCTTGACCACGTCATAAATAAAATTGGAGAATACCATATGAAAGTGGACATTAGATGTTAAGGATTGTAACAGAGATGTTATATTGTATATATGTAGCTAGTAGCGTCGGGTAGACATACAAAAACTTGTTGTACGACCAATCTCTCGGAGAAAGAGAGGTCGATCGATCACTTCTCTCTCTATATGTTCACGACGATCTTCTGTACTTAATGGTTCCTTCATTTGCTTACTAGCTAGCATGTCGAGTTCTCTCTATAGTGGCTAGCATCGACCAAGCACGGAGAAAGAGAGGACACTTCTCTTTATTAATTAGGTAGCTAAAACAATATAAAACCCCTAAATTAACCGTCCAAAACTCCCTAAACCCTCCCTCTCCCTTTCAAAAAAAAACAAGCAACTGCCAGATGCTGACGCGTGGATGCCTTTTGGTCCCGGTTTGTATTACAAACCAGGACTAAAGATCCTCCTGCCTGGGTTCCCCATAGAGGCCACGTGGAGCCCCTTCTGTCCCAGTTCGTAAGAGAACCGGGACTAAAGATTTTGGGCTTTAGTCCCGGTTCCGAAACCGGGACAAATGAGCCTTACGAACCGGGACAAATGGGCCTTTTTCTATTAATGTCACATTTGAGACGTGTGTTATTGTTTGATCTCCCACTACAACGCAGGGGCATTTTTTATAGTATACATACGGACTTCAGATGTGTACATAAGCAAATACAATAAAGTTCCTTCATATGTAGCCGTTTAGCATGTCAGGTCCACATAGAACATGCTACCATACGTTATATGGATCCTGAAGCTAGCAACAAGGGGGAAGCATCGTTCCGGAAAAAAAAACAAGGGGGAACGGTATCCATCCAACAAGAGAAGCATGACGGAGGTCACAAAGTCTACATGAGCACATCAACGGATGATCAGCGTCTCAAAGGCCGACGGTGGGACGTCACCTGCTTCGGGTCACATGCATCGGTGCTAGGGAGCAGTGGTAAAATGATTCATAGCGGGGGAGCATCTCAGTTGGTGAACACAGCACACAAGCTTGAAATCGTAGCAACACACAACACAGATCCAACAACAACCAATAGAAATAGCAAAAATTACAAAGCTCAAAATGTAGCTAAGAAGAATGATGTACAGGATGCAAAGCCACCAGCTGAAGCAGCCCGTAGCCTCAAATCAAAGGAACTGATGCAGGGAGTGAAGAAACGGCCAACACAGGATGCGCCCCCCCCCCCCCCCCCCCCCCCCACGAAGAGGCGAGGAATGAGCCCAGCAAGCGGAGACCACCATGCAGCCTGCACATCGAAGAGACAAGAAACACCACCCCTCCTTGCTGACCGAAAAGACGAACCCCACCACTACCTCAAGAGAACACCACCGGCACAACACTCAACAAAATCAGAAGAGTGAAAGAAAATGACTGGAACCCACTAGGGAAAGAAGGGGGGCAACAAGGAAAACTCAGGCCTCAACTCAAGGTTGACATCCACAAGAAAACTAGCATGTCATGCAGTAAATGAAGGATTGATTACATATATATGTGGCCAAACTGGAGGAAGAAATGAATGAGTATATGTTGTTTTGAAACTCCTAGTTGCTATGTAGACTTCACAAAATGCCCCATTTCTATTTTTTCGAACTTAGCACATCACTAGGACTAAGAGTGCATTTCCCAATGTCTCATATTCCTACTCTTGCACTCATATGTGCCAATATTTCATAGAAGAGAGAAAAAGGTGGTAAGCATCCTGAACTTTGGAGTGAAAACACATACTCAATTGGTCCTCATTTATTTAAGAGTTGTGAACCATAAATCCTGTTGTTGGTAGGGATCCATTTCTTGAGATGCTTCCTTTAAGTTCTCACTAAATAATGGCTATCTTCCATGTTACTCCCTCTGTCCTGGTTTATTAGGCATTCTTTTATTTCGAGTTAAAGTTTGACGACCATGAATTTAGCTAGTAAAATATAAACTATATGTCAGAAAAATTATGTCATGGAAACCTCTTTTAAATGAAAATCGGGCAATTAATATTTTGTAGCACATACTTTATATATTTGTAGTCAAATACATGGTCAAAGTTGGACCTAAAATACAATGGGGTCTAATAAACACGGACAAAGGTATAAATTTAGAACAACTACGCTCATTCGTTTTACTTTTTTTTTCTTAAGACTTGTGTCGATCGTTTTGAAATTGACGAGGAAGCCAACTAAATTCTCTCTCTCTCTCTCTCTCTCTCTCTTAAGATGTGAGGCCTGGAACCAATTCATTGTTTTCATGGAAAAAACAGAGAAATATTACCTATTTGTACAATTATGCCATGACAATTTTAATCCATGGAAATTCACGGGAGGTTCATGCATGATGACTACATCTAGGTTGGCCTGCCCAGCCCAGCCGCTCGGGATGCCGCGGCCTTTTCTTTTTTGTTTATTTCTATTTTTTATCTTTTTCTTAATTTGTGTACTTTTCTTTGTACTGTAAAATATTCTATATACATATATATATTGAACAGGTATTTCGAAAATGTTGAACAAGTATTTCAAAAATGTTGAATAAGTATTAAAAATATGGAACCAGTATTTGAAAAATGCTGAACAAGTATTTGAAAAATGTTGGATGCATATTCAAAAATGTTGAAAGAGTATTTAAAAAATATTGAAAAACGACTTCAATATTTTAAAAATGTTGAACGAGTATTTGAAAACTGTTGAACAAGTATGTTCAAAATTTTGGAATATCTATTAAAATATTGAACAACTGTTTTAAAAATGTTGACTAAGTGTCCGGACAACTTCAAACTTGTATACAAAAATGTTGTTCACTTATAAAAAAATGTGTTGACGTATACAAAAATGTTGATTGAAAATGAAACCAAACATAAGACAAAACAAAAGAAATAGGAAAATGGATAAAAAAAAGGAACATATTGAAATTGGAAAAAGAAAATCAAACAAAAGATGAAGAAACCCTGCCAAAAAAAGAAAAAGAGAAATCCCAATGAAATTTAGGCTAACTTCGCCTCAACTACATCCTGCCCTATCATGTGATCAAAATGACCACCGTAGCCTGGTGACTACCATCGGTGAAATTTATCTTCGAATCACCCCGCAGAGCTCCCTTTTGTGACTACTTTTTCATAGCGAGTGTTCCCATAGGGTTTGCTTAATGCGAGAAATAGAATTCCTGGAATTGTCGGGTATAGGGAAAGGATGCTAGTGACGAGTGATGGGCCGGCTCAGTATGCCCATCCGTTTTTCGGAACCTTAGAGTAGGTTCTTTGAACCGTTTTTTTCCTGTGTTGATCCTTTCTTATTATTTCGGTTTTGATTTTTTTAATGTGTCCTTTTCCGTTGGTCTTTTCTTTCCTTGGCATTTTTCTATTATGTTTTTACAAAGAAATGTTATTTTTTTAATATCTTCTTACATACCACAAAATAGTTCAGAAATTTGAGAAATTGTTCCTATTTGCTATTTTTGATCGGAGATTTTGAAATATTCAAAAAATAGAATCTTTATTAAATTTCATAAATTATTCGCCATTTAAAAAATCGTTATTTGACATAGGTTTATAATTTCAAACAGGTTTATAATTCAAATTTGGTTCGAAATAAATCACAAATTCAAATTTTGTTCACAAATGAAAAAAAAAGTGGAATCGAAAATTATTTTAATTTTTGAAAATATGTTTGAAATTTTCGAAAATATTTCAGTTTTAAAATTTTGTTTTCCTTTTTAATAAAAATGTTCCAGAATTTGAAAATAATGTTCTATTCTTTATAAAAATAAAGGATTCAACTAATTTTTTAATGTTCTTCGCATACTTAAAAATTTCCGGTAATTTTAAAAAACGTTTGAGTTCAACCTATTGTTTCAAGTTAACAAAAAAGATGTTTAAATAATTTCAATAATCGTGTTTTCATTTTTTCCATTTTTTTAAAAAAAGTAAAGAAACTTCAACTTTTTTCACATTGTTTCAATTTTTTACCGTGTTTTCGATAATTTGACTCAAATAATTCAAAATTTTATACTGTAAAGTAAATATTTTGGTGGCGTTAAATATCCCGCTGCAGTGAATTCTTAAAAATATTTATTGTTAGACTAAGCTAGTTGGATTCATGGCTGCGTAGTTTAGGTCCATTTGCTTTTCTATTTAATAATGTATGTGCATGGTGAATGTGACCGGCGCATGCACGTAGTAGTAGGAGTGGAGTGCATGTACGCATGTCCTCTCTCCGTGTTTCTTTCTACCCTAGTTTCTCTCCCGGTTGGACTTGGTGGATGTGTGATGTGGTTGTGGGATGACGCGGCCACCACGGATCATGGCGATCCCGCCGGGAGATAGTTAGCTGGGGCTTCTGTTGTAACAGAATAAGAAGAAGAAATTAGCAGACACAAAAGCTGCGAAGTTTGGCAGCCCAAAACTCTCCCTCTCTCGCTAGCAGGGGCGAAGCCAGGATAAAAGGTCGCCGGGGTCAACATTAACATGTAGCACTGATTTATTCCCTTTAAAACAAAGTAGGTATAATATATAGCTAAAAATGTGTAGCTCGTATTAATAACATGCCTATAATGTTTTTCTAGTAACATCACATAAATAAGAAATCATAGTTGTCAATGTATCATAACAAAATAAACTCTGAGTATACAAGTAGTTACCACTACGATCTTTCATCTTCGAAAAGTAATCCATCACCGGCAAAGGACACGTGTGGGTAGTAGTCTAATGAACCTTCATCATGATCAGACTCATTGGTTATGGGTGGTCGTGATTTTCTTTTGAAATTGACAAAAAGCTTTACTATACTCTTACTACCTGCAATTTAAAATCAGCGAATAACAAGACATGGTCAGTACTAACGTAGAGAAATTAAAGTACAAAAGTGACTACAAATCCTGGTTGCTAGCTTACCTGACATTATGTTGGGATATGACTTGAGGGCTAATCTACCTTGTGTATCCAGGTGATTAGATTTTTCATCCAGACCTTGAAGCAATTATAATAAAAAAAACAGATCAAACAAACCCTAAGATAATAAGAGAATAGGTATTTTGGATGATAGTAGAAGAGGAATTAGATGAAGAAACCAGTTTTAGTGTCACTTACGGATCAAATTTGCAGAACGGATTTTGAAATTTTGTAGAGAGGAGAGGAGTAGAGATTGCCCGATGGGGCGCGGCATGGGCGGACGAACAGAGGCGCTGGGGGCGACCTGGCAAGATTGAGCTAGGTCGTGAAGAGCAGGGGAAGAGATAGATTTGTTATATGTAGCTTTTTTAGTCAAACCTGGATATTTGATGGGGTGGAGATCGATCGGGTATACCAGTGGGCGTGCGTGGTGCATGCTATTTGGACTGCTTGCATTTTAGGAATATAATTGGGCTGCCATAACGTGAGATTGCTGGGTTGGACCCGGGTCATTTTTTCTTTCACTGCGTTTTTTTTATTTGCTGTATGTGTCAATTCGGCAATGACAATTGACATCAGAGCCTGGTGTTCGATCCATTCTCCGGTGGCCCGTGGTGTTTGATCCGCGGAGTACATGTCGGGCGACGAGGAGAAGGAGAAGAACATGGCCACAGCGGCGGCTGCGGCGGGGTAGTCACCCTCGTTCGGGACGCCCATTGCGCGCCTCACGTCTAGCGGCAGCTAGGAAATCTGTATCGTCGAGCGAGTGGTGAGGGAAACGGAGAGTTCGTCGTCTACCATGGTGCTCACCCGCACCAATTACATGGAGTGGGCGCTCCTCATGCAGGTCAAGCTGCAAGTCGCCGGCGTGTGGTCCGCGGTGACCGACGACGGTGTAGAACAGCGCGATGACCGGCGTGCGTTGCAGATTATCCTCATCGGCGTGCCACCAGAGATGCTATGGGTGCTGGCCGCAAAGGACACGACGAAAATCACCTGGGAGACCATCAAGACGCTTCGCATGTGGAATAAGCGGGCTCACAACGCTAAGGCGCAGGTGCGCCACCGCGAGTTCGAGGATCTACTCTTCAAGGACAGGGAGTTCGTCAAGGATTTCGGGTTGCGACTCTCCGGCCTCGTCGCCGATCCGGAGTTGTACGGCGACCCTGTCACCGAGCACAAGGCCGTCAAGAAGTTCCTCCGAGTTGTGCCGCGGAGGTACCGCACGACGGCTATGGCCATTGAGTCCTATATTGACCTGAAAACCAAGATGATTGAGGAGCTTGTCGGGCACTTCTCTGCATGCAAGGACCACTACGAGCTTGAAGACGCCACACAGTCCACCGGGCGCCTTATGTTCATGCACGAGGAGTGGCTGGCCAGAGAGAAGCAGGGCGGCAGCGGCGGGTCGTCGTCTGGTGGGGGCAGCGGCAAGAACAAATCTCCCGCTAAACCTAAGGGTCAAGGCGGCCGCAAGACCGCGCCGGGGAACCAGGGCGCCGGAGGATATTCCGGCTCAAGCGGCAAGAATAAGAAAGGGAAGTGTCATCATTGCGGCATAACAAGGCACTGGAAAAAGGAGTGCCGGACATGGCTTCGTGAGAAGGAGAGGAAAGGGCACCAGGAGCACGCCAACCTGGTGCATGGCGGTGACGAGCATGAGCAGGGCCTGCTCATGGCCATGGTCACTGACATCAACACCTCTCATGTCGTCGCGACCCAGGAGGTATATCTGAACAAGGAAAAGGTGGTTCCCGTGTCCTCCCCTGACGTGTCTCGTTGTTTGACAGTGGAGCTAGCAGTCGTATGACCGGTGATCGACGGGCGTTCGCGTCCCTGGATGTATCCGTGCATGGGATGATGAAATTTGGTGACGGCTCGTTGGTGTTCATCAAGGGGCGCGGGTCTGTTGTCTTCCGTTGCAATAGCAGGAATCAGTGCGTGCTCACCGATGTCTTCTTCATCCCCACCCTGCGCAGCAACATCGTCTTGGTGGGACAGTTAGTTGAAGCCGGTTAGATAATCACCATTGAAGACACAATTATGCCATCAGGGATGCCTCAAGGCACATGCTGGCACGCATCATGCGATCGGGTAGCCGGCTCTACACCGGCATGCTCACCATCGAAACCCCTGCGTGCATCATGGCGCAAGGCGATGATGCGTCGTGGCGGTGGCACGCGCGCATGGAACACCTACACTTCCGCGCTCTCCGGACCATGTCCACCAAGCAGCTCGTGCTTGGGATGCCCGCCATCGACCGGGTTGAGCAGTATTGCGACGAGTGCACCCTTGGGAAGCAGTATCGCGCCCCGTTCCCGCAAACCATGACATGCCGCACCGAGCGTGCTCTGGAGCTCGTGCACACGGATCTGTGCAGGCCGATCACCCTGACGACACCAGGTGGCAACAAAGATTTCCTGTTGATCGTTGATGCCTACATCCACTACATGTGGATTGAGCTGCTGGGGTCCAACGATGAGGCGCATGAACGCTTCAAGAAAGTTAAGGTCATGGTCGAGGCAGACGGTAGGTACAAGCTTCGGGCCTTCCGCTCAGATTGAGGAGGGGAGTACAACTCAATCGGGTTGAAGGATCATTGTGAGAAATAGGGGGTCAACCACTACACCACAGTGCCCTATTCACGTCAGCAAAATCGTGTCATCGAACGACGCAATTAGACGGTCATGGAGATGGCGAGATGCACGCTCAAGAGCATGGGTGTGCCGGCATTGTTTTGGTCTGAGGTAGTGAAGATGGCGGTGTACTTACTGAACCGCGTGCCGACGAGAAGCCTGGAGGGTGTCACCCCATACGAGGCGTGGCACGGCCGTAAGCCCAACGTCTAGCATATGTGCACATTTGCGTCCATGGTGCATGTGAAGAAAATTGGGCCAGACATCTCCAAGCTATTTGATCGCTCGATGATATGTCTTCAAGGTATCTATAATTTTTGATTGTTCCATGCAACCCAAGTCAAATTCAAGATACCAAAAATCTTAAGCATGGGGATGCCCCAGAAGGCATCCCGTCTTTCGTCTTCAATCCATTGGTAAATTTACTTGAGGCTATATTTTTATTCACCACATGATATGTGTTTTGTTTGGAGCGTCTTGTACGATATGAGTCTTTGCTTTTTAGTTTGCCACAATCATCCTTGCTGCACACATCTTTTGAGATAGACACGCTGAATTGTGAATTTTTTAGAATACTCTATGTGCTTAACTTATATCTTTTGAGCTACGCAATGTTGTTCTAGTGCTTCACTTATATCTTTATAGAGCATGGTGGTGTTATATTTTATAGAAATTATTGAACTCTCTTTCCTCACTTATATTATTGTGAGAGTTTCTTAAAACATCATGATAATTTGTTTAGGTGATGAATTTAGTCCTAATATAATGGGCATCCAAGAGGGATATAATAAAAACATTCATATCAAGTGCATTGAAACTATGAGAAGTTTGATTCGTTGCATATAGCTTTGAGATAATAGAGATGGTAATATGAGAGTCATGCTAGTGAGTAGTTGTGAATTGGAAAAGATACTTGTGTTAAAGATTGTGATTCCCGTAGCATACACGTATGGTGAACCGTTATGTATCAAAGTCGGAGCATGATTTGTTTAATGGTTGTCGACCTTTGTGTGAGGGTCAGGAGAGCGCGATGGTTAACTCCTATCAACCTCTCCCCTAGGAGCATGCGCATAATGCTTTGTTTGATAACTAATAGACTTTTGCAATAAGTATGTGATTTCTTTATGACTAATGTTGAGTCCATGGATTATACGCACTCTCACCCTTCCATCTTTGCTAGCCTCTCTAGTACCTCGCAACTTTTGCCGGTACACCAAACCCTCCTTCCTCAAAAAACACCCACCATATATTCCTCAAAACAGCCACCATACTGATAACCCACAAGTATAGGGGATCGCAACAGTTTTCGAGGGTAGAGTATTCAACCCAAATTTATTGATTCGACACAAGGGGAGCCAAAGAATATCCTCAAGTATTAGGAGTTGAGTTGTCAATTCAACCACACCTGAAAGATTTAGTATCTGAAGCAAAGTTTTAGTAGCAAAGCAGTATGGTAGTAATAGTGATAGTGGTAATAGTAGCAGTAGTGATTTATGTAGCAAGTGTGACAGCAGTAGCGGTAAAGTAACTAAACAAGGACCAGTATAGGAAAAGCTCGTAGGCATTGGATCGGTGATGGATGATTATGTCGGATGGCATTCATGATGTAACAGTTATAACATAGGGTGATATGTAACTAGCTCTAGTTCGTCAATGTAATGTAGGCATGTATTCCGTATATAGTCATACGTGCTTATGGAAAAGAACTTGCAAGACATCTTTTGTCCATCCCTCCCGTGGCAGCGGGGTCCTATTGGAAACTAAGAGATATTAAGGTCTCCTTTTAATAGAGAACCGGAACAAAGCATAACACATGGTGAATACATGGAATCCTCAAACTATGGTCATCTCCGGGAGTGGTTCCGGCTATTGTCACTCCGAGGTTGCCGGGTCATAACACATAGTAGGTGACTACAACTTGCAAGATAGGATCAAGAACACACATATATTGATGAAAACATAATAGGTTGAGATCTGAAATCATGGCACTCGGGCCCTAGTGACAAGCATTAAGCATAGCAAAGTAGTAGCAACATCAATCTTAGAACATAGTGGATACTAGGGATCAAACACCATCAAAACTAACTTGATTACATGATAGATCTCATTCAACCCATCACCGTCCAGCAAGCCTACGATGAGATTACTCACGAACGATGGAGAGTATCATGAAATTGGCGATGGAGGATGGTTGATGATGATGATGGCTTCGATTTCTACTCTCCGGAGCCCAGAACGGACTCCAGATCTGCCCTCCCGAGGAAGAACAGGTGGTGGCGGCGGCTCCGTATCGTAAAACGCGATGATTTCTTCTCTTTGATTTTTTCTGGGCGAAAGAGATTATATGGAGCTGGAGATGAGGTCGGAGGAGCCATGTGGGCCCCACGAGCCTGCCAGGCGTGCCCTAGGGGGGTGCCTCCTCGGCTCGTGGCCCACTGGCAGCTCCTCTTTGGTTGATTCTTTCTCCGGTATTTTTTTATATATTGCATAAAAAATCCTCGTAAGTTTCTAGGTCACTCCGAGAACTTTTATTTCTGCACGAAAACAACACCATGGTAGTTCTGTGGAAAACAGCGTCAGTCTGGGTTAGTTTCATTCCAATCATGCAAATTAGAGTCCAAAACAAGGGCAAAAGAGTTTGGAAAAGTAGATACGTTGGAGACGTATCACATACCTACCTATTATGGCATTTCCATAGCCATTCCGATATATATTTCCATGCAACTTCCACCATGTAGTTTTTCAGGACATGCATCATCACTTCATATCGCATATAGAGTCATACTTTGTCATAGGTATCGATTTGTAATTTTATTTTTGAGTTATAAGTAAATAAAAGTGTGATGATTTTTCATTAATATAGCATTGTCCCATGAGAGAAAAGGATGATGGAGGCTATGATTCCCTCACAAGTTGGGATGATTATCCGGACTTTACACAAAAATAAAAGAGGCTAGAAAAGCACAAACAAAAATTAAATAAAAAAAAAATAGGCCAAAGAAGCCCACCAAAAGTAAAAAAAAAGAGAAAGAGAGAAGGGACAATTTCTACTACCTTTTTCCACACTTGTGCTTCAAAGTAGCACCATGATCTTAATGATGTAGAGTCTCCTATTTTGTCATTTTCATACAACTAGTGGATATTCTTTTTGCACGACCACTTAGTTTTATTTTTGAGCTTTCATACACTTATAGCTCTAAGTGCATTTGTTGCATGGCAATCCCTACTCACTCACATTGATATCTATTGATTGGCATCTCCATAGCCCGTTGATACGCCTATTTGACATGAGACTATCTTCTCCTTTTTCCCGTTGCACCTCCTCCATATTCTATTCTACCTATAATGCTATATCCATGGATCATGCTCATGTATTGCTTGAGAGTTGAAAAGGTTTGAGAGCACCAAAAGTGTGAAACAATTGCTTGACTTGTTCATCGGGGTTGTGCATGATTTAGATACTTTGTGTGGGGAAGATGGAGCATAGCCAGGCCATGTGATTTTGTAGGGATAACTTTCGAAGGCCATGTTATTTTGAAAGGACATGACTACCTTGTTGGTGTGCTTGAAGTATTACTGTTTTTATGTCAATATTAGACTATTGTTTTGAATCTTACGGATCTGAATATTCATGGCACAATAAAGAATATTACATGGATAAATATTTTAGGTAGCATTCCACATCAATTTTTTTTATCATTTACCTACTCGAGGACGAGCATGAATTAAGCTTGGGGATGCTGATACGTCTCCAAATTATCTATAATTTTTGATTGTTCCATCCTGTTATATTATCTGTTTTGGATGTTTTATATGCATTAATATGCTAGTTTATATTATTTTTGGGACTAACCTATTAATCTAGAGCCTAGTGCCAGTTCCTATTTTTTCCTTGTTTTTGAGATTTGCAGATAAGGTATATTAAACGGAGTCCAAACGGAATAAAACCTTCGGAAGGAATTTCTCTGAAACGAAAGGAAACTACGAGACTTGAGAACCAAGGAAGTGGAGCCACCGTGGGGCCACAAGCCCTAGGGTCGTGCCCAGGGGGGTAGGGCGCACCGAGAAGGCGTGTGGGAACACGGCAGCTTCCCTAACCCTAATCTTCGGCCTATAAATTCCTAAATATTCTATTATTATCAGAACAAGCCCCGAAAACACTTTTCCGCCGCCAGAAGCCTCCGTTCCCGAGAGATCCAATCTTGGAGCCTTTTCTCGTAATCTGCCGGAGGGGGATCCGATCACGGAGGGCATCTACATCAACTCCATTGCCCCTCCGATGATGCATGAGTAGTTCACCACAGACCTTCAGGTCCATAGCTAGTAGCTAGATGGCTTCTTCTCTCTCTTTGCTCTTCAATACCATGTTCTTCATGATCTTCATGGAGATCTATCCGATGTAATACTCTTTTGTGGTGTGTTTGTTGAGATCCGATGAATTGTAGGTTTATGTTTAGATTATCCATGAATATTATTTGATTCTTTCCTGAATTCTTATATGTATGATTTCATATCTTTGCAAGTCTTTTCGAGTTATTGGTTTGATCTGTCCAACTAGATTGGTAATTCTTGCAATGGGAGAAGTGCTTAGTTTTGGGTTCAATCTTGTGGTGTCCTGACCCAGTGACAAAGTAGGGGTTGCGAGACACGTACTGTATTATTGCCATCAAGGAATAAAAATGGGGTTTTAATCATATTGCTTGAGTTTATCCCTTTGCATCATGTCATCTTACCTAATGCGTTACTTTCTTCTTCATGAACTTAATACTCTAGATGAAGGCGGGAGTCGGTGATGTGTGGATTAATACTAGTAGATGCAAAATCGTTTCGGTCTACTTGACACGGACATGATGCCTATATGCAGAATCATTGTCTTGGATATCTTCATTATTATTCGCTTTTCTATCAATTGCTCGACAGTAATTTTTTTACCCACCGTAATACTTGCTATCATGAGAGAAGCCTCTAGTGAAATCTATGCCCCCGGGTCTATTTTCCATCTTATAGTTTTAGATCTAAAACCAAAAATACCAAATGTACTTTGGTGCATTACTTTTACCTATTGTTTTACTTTCCGTTTAAGCACTCTATCTCTATCAGATCTCATCCTTGCAAGTAACCTAAAAGGGATTGATAACCCATTTATAGCGTTGGGTGCAAGAGTTTGATTCTTTGTGTAGGTACACCTATTGGGGACTTGCTTGTATCTCCTACTGGATTGATACCTTGGTTCTCAACAACTGAGGGAAATACTTATCTACTTTGCTGCATCAACCGTTCCTCTTCACTGAAACCAACGCATGCTCGAGAAGTAGCAGTCGATGCCCATGATCTTTGTTGGGTACGAGTAGGGCTCGATGGCCTATCGTGCGTATGACCCCATGACCAAGAAGGTGCAGGTGACATGCGACATTGTCTTCGAGGAGGGAAGGCCGTGGACGTGGCGCACTCCGGACGCAACCTGATTGGCGCCCATGCCCGCCACGTTCACCATGGTATACACCACGGTTCATGGTGTCAACGAGGTGGACACAGGCACTACTACACCTCCGACATCACCGCAAGGAGGAGTCGCACCTACTACACCGGCCTCAAGGGTGTTGACTCCAGGCATGGGCATGTCAGCGCAAACCGCGCGTGGCACTCCAACCTCATGGGGGTGTCCTCTGATACAGTGTCACCATCACAGAGCTCACCTGCGACACGAACAGTGGGTCCACAAACTCCAGATGCGGTTCGTCAGATCCGCTGGACCACACCACCGTCTCAAGATGAGAATCGTCGTGATGTGGGAACCGAGAACATACTCTATCGGTACGTCTCTTGCATCCTCAATGAGTTAGAGGGGGAGGCCATGCGCGAGGCTATGGAGCACTGTCTCCTTAGTGCAGAGGAGTCAACCAACATCAATGAGGCCCTGAACGATGCGGCCTGGAAAGAGGCTATGGATGCAGAGATGGACGCGATCGCGGAGAACTCCACATGGGAACTCTCCATTCTTCCCTGCTGGCACAAGCCGATCGGCCTCAAATGGGTGTACAAGGTGAAGTGGGACCCCAACGGGAACATCATCAAGAACAAGGCTAGGTTGGTGGCCAAAGGATATGCAAAGTGTGAGGGCGTGGATTTTGAGGAAGTTTTCGCGCCCATGGCGCGAATGGAGACCGTGCGTCTCTTCCTCGCTCTCGCCGCGCACTCTGGCTGGGAGGTTCATCATATGGACGTAAAGTCCGCCTTTCTCAACGGTGATCTGGCGGAGGAGGTCTATGTCGCGCAGCCACCGGGATACGTCATAGATGTTCAAGAAGGGGAGGTGCTGACACTGAGCAAGGATTTGTTTTGGCTTCGTCAGGCACCAAGAGCTTTGTATGCCAAGCTTGATGAAACTCTCTGCACACTTGGGTTCAGAAGGAGCCCGCTAGAGCATGCAGTTATTCGACACAGAGATGCTAAATCTTATCTGCTCGTGGGAGTGTACGTCAATGATTTGATCATCACTGGTACTGATGTAACACACATCATTGAGTTCGAGGATCATATGCAGAAGCTCTTCAAGATGAGCGATCTTGGCTTCTTAAGCTACTACTTGGGTATCAAGGTGACTTAGTCCAAAGGGGAGATCACAGCGTGCCAACGAGGGTATGAAGAAAAGATCCTTGAGCAAGCTGAAGTTCAAGGAGTTGACTACGATGAGACTTTCTCAACCGTCGTGATGCTGAAGTCTGTCTCAATCATGTTAGCAATTGCCGCATTTTATGATTATGAGAGCTGGCAAATGGACGTCAAATCGGCATTCCTTAATGGCTTCCTCAAGGAAGAAATGTATATGATGCAGCCGGAAGGTTTTGTCGGTCCTAAAGATGCTAACAAGGTATGCAAGCTCCAGCGCTCCATCTATGGGCTGGTGCAAGCATCTCGGAGTTGGAACATTCGCTTTAATGAAGTGATTAAAGCATTTGGGTTTGTGCAGTTTTATGGAGAACCCTGTATTTACAAGAAAGTGAGTGGGAGCTCTGTAGCATTTCTCGTATTATATGTGGATGACATACTGATAATGGGAAATGATATAGAACTCTTGGAAAGTGTAAAGGCCTACTTGAATAAGTGTGTTTCAATGAAGGACCTTGGAGAAGATGCTTACATATTAGGTATTAAGATCTATAGAGATAGATCGAGACGCCTCATAGGTCTTTCACAAAGCACATACCTTGAAAAGATATTGAAGAAGTTCAATATGGATCAGTCCAAGAAGGGGTTCTTGCCGGTGTTACAAGGTGTGAGATTGAGTACGACTCAATGCCCGACCATGGCAAAGGATAGAGAAGAGATGAGTGTCATCCCCTGTGATTCAGCCATAGGCTCTATTATGTATGCCATGCTGTTTACCAGACCTGATGTGAACCTTGCCATAAGTTTGGTAGGGAGGTACCAGAGTGATCCCGGAGCAGAACACTGGATAGCGGTCAAGAACATCCTCAAGTACCTAAAAAGGACAAAGGACATGTTTCTCGTATATGGAGGTGCCGAAGAGCTCGTCGTAAAGGGTTACGTCAATGCTAGCTTCGACACAGATCCGGACGACTCCAAGTCGCAAACACGTGTATATTTTGAACTGAGGGGCAGTCAGCTGGTGCAGCAGCAAGCAAATCGTCGTGGCAGCATCTACATGTGAAGCGGAGTACATAGCTGCTTCGGAAGCAGCAAAGGAAGGAGTCTGGATGAAGGAGTTCATCACCGACCTAGGAGTAATTCCAAGTGCGTGGGGCCCGATGACTCTATTCTCCGAGAACACTGGAGCTATTGCCCTAGCGAAGGAGCCCAGGTTTCACAAGAAGACAAGAGACATCAAGCGCCGCTTCAACTCCATCCGTGAGTACATTCAGGAGGGAGATATACATATTTGTAAACTGCATACGGATCTGAATGTCGTAGATCCGTTGACTAAACCTCTCTCACGAGCAAAACATGATCAACACCAGAATGCTAAGGGTGTACGATTCATCACAATGTAACTAGATTATTGACTCTAGTGCAAGTGGGAGACTGTTGGAAATATGCCCAAGAGGCAATAATAAAATGGTTATTGTTGTATTATTCATGATAATTGTCTATTGTTCACGCTATAATTGTGTTAACCGGAAACCATAATACATTAGTGAATACATAGAGCATAACATGTCCCTAGTAAGCCTCTAGTTGGCTAGCTCGTTGATCAATAGATGATCACGGTTTCATGGCCATGGACATTGGATGTCGTTGATAACCGGATCACATCATTAGGAGAATGATGTGATGGACAAGACCCAATCCTAAGCATAGCACAAGATCATGTAGTTCGTTTGCTAAAGCTTTTCAATGTCAAGTATCGTTTCCTTAGACCATGAGATTGTGCAACTCCCGGATACCGTAGGAATGCTTTGGGTGTGCCAAACGTCACAACATAACTGGGTGGCCATAAAGGTGCACTACGGGTATCTCCGAAAGTGTCTATTGGGTTGGCACGAATCGAGACTGGGATTTGTCACTCCCTGTGACGGAGAGGTATCTCTGGGCCCACTCGGTAAGACATCATCATAATGAGCTCAACGTGACTAAGGAGTTAGTCATGGGATGATGTGTTACGGAACGAGTAAAGAGACTTGCTGGTAACGAGATTGAACAAGGTATAGAGATACCGACGATCGAATCTCGGGCAAGTATCATACCGATAGACAAAGGGAATTGTATACGGGATTGATTGAATCCCCGACATCGTGGTTCATCCGATGAGATCATCGTGGAGCATGTGGGAGCCAACTTGGGTATCTAGATCCCGCTGTTGGTTATTGGCCGGAGAAGTGTCTTGGTCATGTCCACGTGTCTCCCGAACCCGTAGGGTCTACACACTTAAGGTTCGATGACGCTAGGGTTATAGGGAAATGGTATACGTGATTACCTAAACTTGTTCGGAGTCCCATATGAGATCCCGGACATCACGAGGAGCTCCGGTATGGTCCGTAGGTAAAGATTGATATATAGGAAGTCCAGTTTTGGTCACCGGAAAGTTTTCGGGCTCATCGGTATTGTACCGGAAGTGCGGGGAGGGTGCCGGAGGACCCCCGGGAGGGTTGTGATGACCATAGGACTTTGTGGTCCCTTAGAGGAGGTGTGCCAGCCCTTATTGGGCTGACCAAGACCTTCTAGAAAGGCCCATGCGACTAGAGATCTGGAGATAAAGGGCAAAGGGTTTTAAAAGAGGAGATCCACCTCCCTTGTGGGAGGTGGACTCTATCCCCACTTCGGCCGAAGCCCTCCTCTTTGGAGGAGGGAACAAGGCAGAGCTCCCTCTCCCTCCTCCTATATATACTTGAGGTTTTGGCCTTTTGAGAACAGATCTGAACTCTCTCTCTCACGGGAAAGCCCTACCTCTCTTCTTCCTCCTCCACAGTGCTTAGGCGAAGCCCTGCCGAAATACCTAGCTACTCCACCACCACCACGCCGTCATGCTGCTGTTGGAGCGCTTCCCCAACCTCTACGTCCTCCTTGCTGGATCAAGGCGTAGGAGACGTCACCGGGCTGCATGTGTGTTGACCACGGAGGCGCCGTTGTTCGGCGCTTAGATCGGAATCCACCACGAGTTGAATCGCTGCGAGTACGACTCCATCAACCGCGTACTTCTAATGCTTCCGCTTAGCGATCTTCAAAGGTATGAAGATGCAATCTCTCCCACTCGTTGCTGGTTTCTTCATAGATAGATCTTGGTGACACGTAGGAAAATTTTGATTTACTACTACGTCTCCCAACAGTGGCATCATGAGCTAGGTCTATGCGTAGAATCTATGCACGATTAGAACACAAAGCAGTTGTGGGCGTCGATTTTGTTAATTTTCTTACCACTACTAGTCTTATCTAGATTCGGCGGTATTGTGGGATGAAGCGGCCCGGACCGACTTTACACGTACGCTTACGTGAGACTGGTTCCACCGCCTGACATGACTTGTTGCATAAGGTGGCTAGCGGGTGTCTGTCTCTCCCACCTTAGTCGGATTGGATTCAATGAAAAGGGTCCTTATGAAGGCTAAATAGCAATTGGCATATCACGTTGTCGTTTTGACGAAGGTAAGAAACATTCTTGCTAGTAACCTATAGCAGCCATGTAAAAACTTGCAACTACGAATTAGAGGACGTCTAACTTGTTTTTGCAGCATATGCCATGTGATGTGATATGGCCAAAGCATGTGATGTAATGCATTGTGAAGTATGAGATGATCATGTTCTTGTAATAGGATTCACGACTTGCATGTCGATGAGTATGACAACCGGCAGGAGCCATAGGAGTTGTCTTATTTTATTGTATGACCTGCGTGTCAATCATAAACGCCATGTAATTACTTTACTTTATTGCTCAACGTTAGCCGTAGTAGTAGAAGTAATAGTTGGCGAGACAACTTCATGAAGACACAGGGATGGAGATCATGATGATGGAGATCATGGTGTCGTGCCTGTGACAGTGATGATCATGGTGCCCCGAAGATGGAGATCAAAGGAGCAAGATGATAATGGCCGTATCATGTCACTATATTGATTGCATGTGATGTTTATCATGTTTACATCTTATTTGCATAGAACGACGGTAGTAAATAAGATGATCTCTCACTAAAATTTCAAGAAAAGTGTTCACCCTAACTGTGCACCGTTGCTAAGGATCGTTGTTCCGAAGCACCACATGATGATCGGGTGTGATAGGTTCTAACGTTCGCATACAACGGGTGTAAGCCAGATTTACACATGCTAAACACTTAGGTTGACATGACGAGCCTAGCATGTATAGACATGGCCTCGGAACACGGAAGACCAAAAGGTCGAACATGAGTCGTATGGAAGATACGATCAATATGGAGATGTTCACCATGGATGACTAGTCCGTCTCACGTGATGATCGGACACGGGCTAGTTGACATGGATCATGTGTCACTTGGATGACTAGAGAGAAGTCTATCTAAGTGAGAGTTCATTAAATAATTTGAGTATGTGAACTCAATTATCATGAACTTAGACTAAAGTTATCTTTACAATCTGTATTGTAGATCCAATGGCCAACGCGAATGTCACCCTCAATTTCAACGCGTTCCTAGAGAAAACCAAGCTGAAAGATGATGGAAGCAACTATGCGGACTGGGTCCATGGCTTGAGGATCATCCTCATAGCTTCCAAGAAATTGTATGTCCTTGATGCACCACTAGGTGACCCACCCCTTCTCCCAGCTGAGCAAGATGTTGTGAACGCTTGGCATTCTCGCTACGATGATTACTCCATTGTTCAGTGCGGCATGCTTTACACTTTAGAACCGGGGCTCCAAAAGTGTTTTGAGCAACACGGAGCATATGAGATGTTCCAAGAGCTGAAACTGGTTTTCCAAGCTCATGCCCGGGTCGAGAGATATGACGTCTCCGATAAGTTCTTCAGCTGTAAGATGGAGGAGAACAGTTCTGTCAGTGAGCACATCCTCAAGATGTCTGGGCTACACAACCGCTTGACTCAGCTGGGAGTTAATCTCCCGGATGACTCGGTCATTGACAGAATCCTCCAGTCGCTTCCACCTAGCTACAAGAGCTTTGTGATGAACTATAACATGCAAGGGATGGCGAAGTCCATTCCTGAGTTGTACTCGATGCTGAAATCAGTAGAGGTCGAGATCAAAAAGGAGCATCAAGTGTTGATGGTAAATAAGACCACTAGTTTCAAGGAAGGCAAGGGTAAGAAGAACTTCAAGAAGGATGACAAAGTTGGTGCCGCGTCCGGTAAGCAAGTTGCCGAGAAGAAGAAGAACACGAATGGACCCAAGCCTGAGACTGAGTGTTTTTACTGCAAGGGTACCGGTCACTGGAAGCGGAACTGCCCCAAGTATTTAGCGGATAAGAAGGATGGCAACCTTAAAGGTATATGTGATATACTTGTTATTGATGTGTACCTAACCAGCACTCGTAGTAGCTCTTGGGTATTTGATACCGGTGCAGTTGCTCACATTTGTAACTCCAAGCAGGAGCTGCGGAATAAGCGGAGGCTGGCAAAGGACAAGGTGACGATGTGCATCGGGAATGGCTCCAAGGTCGATGTGATCGCCGTCGGCACGCTAGCTCTAAATCTACCTTCGGGATTAGTGTTAAACCTTAATAATTGTTATTTAGTACCAGCTTTGAGTATGAACATTGTATCTGGATCTCGCTTGATGCGAGATGGCTACTCATTTAAATCTGAGAATAATGGTTGTTCTATTTATATGAGAGAAATGTTTTATGGTCATGCCCCGCTGGTCAATGGTTTATTTTTGATGAATCTCGAACGTGATGTTACACATGTCCATAGTGTGAGTACCAAAAACTGTAAGGTTGATAACGATAGTCCCACTTACATGTGGCACTGCCGCCTTGGTCATATTGGTGTCAAACGTATGAAAAAGCTCCATACTGATGGACTTTTGGAGTCTCTTGTTTTCGAATCATTTGACACATGCGAACCATGCCTCATCGGCAAGATGCCCAAGACTCCGTTCTCCGGAACAATGGAGCGAGCAACTGACTTGTTGGAAATAATACCTACCGATGTATGCGGTCCAATGAGTGTCGAGGCTCGTGGTGGCTAGCTTTATGTTCTGACCCTCACTGATGACTTGAGTAGATATGGTGTCTACTTAATGAAACATAAGTCTGAAACTTTTGAAAGGTTCAAGGAATTTCAGAGTGAGGTAGAGAATCAACGTGACAGGAAAATAAAGTGCCTACGATCTGATCGTGGCGGAGAATATTTAAGTCACGAGTTTGGCACGCACCTAAGGAAATGTGGAATTGTTTCACAACTCACGCCGCCTACCACACCTCAGCGAAATGGTGTGTGTGAATGTCGTAATCGCACTCTATTAGATATGGTACGATCTATGATGTCTCCTACCGACTTATCGCTATCATTTTGGTGATATGCATTAGAGACTGCCGCATTCACTTTAAATAGGGCACCGTCAAAATCCGTTGAGACGACACCGTATGAATTATGGTTTGGAAAGAAACCTAAGCTGTCATTTCTAAAAGTTTGGGGATGCGATGCTTATGTGAAGAAACTTCAACCTGAGAAGCTCGAACCCAAAGCGGAAAAGTGCGTCTTCATAGGATATCCCAAAGAGACTATTGGGTATACCTTGTACCTACGATCCGAGGGCAAAGTCTTTGTTGCCAATAATGGATCCTTTCTCGAGAAAGAGTTTCTCTCGAAGGAAGTAAGTGGGAGGAAAATAGAACTTGATGAGGTAATTGTACCTCCACTCGAACCGGAGAGTAGCGCAGCACAAGAAGTTGTTTCTATGGAGCCTACACCGGCTGGAGAGGAAGTTAATGATGATGATCATGAAACTTCAGATAAAGTTACTATTGAACGTCGAAGGTCCACTAGGACACGTTCTGCACAAGAGTGTTATGGCAACCCTGTCCTAGAGATCATGTTGTTAGACAACGGTGAACCTTAGAACTATGAAGACGCGATGGCGGGCCCGGATTCCATCAAATGGCTTGAAGCCATGAAATTCGAGATAGGATCCATGTATGAGAACAAAGTATGGACTTTGGTCGACTTGCCTGATGATAAGCGAGCCATTGAAAATAAATGGATCTTTAAGAAGATGACTGACGCGGATGGTAATGTGACCGTCTATAAGGCTCGGCTTGTCGCTAAGGGTTATCGACAAGTTCAAGGAGTTGACTACGATGAGACTTTCTCACCCGTAGCGATGCTGAAGTCTGTCCGAATCATGTTAGCAATTGCCGCATTTTATGATTATGAGATCTGGCAAATGGACGTCAAAACGGTATTCCTTAATGGCTTCCTCAAGGAAGAACAATATATGATGCAGCCGGAAGGTTTTGTCGATCCTAAAGATGCTAACAAGGTATGCAAGCTCCAACGCTCCATCTATGGGCTGGTGCAAGCACCTCGGAGTTGGAACATTCGCTTTAATGAAGTGATTAAAGCGTTTGGGTTTGTACAGGTTTATGGAGAAGCCTGTATTTACAAGAAAGTGAGTGGGAGCTCTGTAGCATTTCTCGTATGATATGTGGATGACATACTGATAATGGGAAATGATATAGAACTCTCAGAAAGTGTTCTTCGGTATGTTACCTTGAAAAGATATTGAAAAGGTTCAATATGGATCAGTCCAAGAAGGGATTCTTGCCTGTGTTACAAGGTGTGAGATTGAGTACGACTCAATGCCCGACCACGGCAAAGGATAGAGAAGAGATGAGTGTCATCCCCTATGCTTCAGCCATAGGCTCTATTATGTATGCCATGTTGTGTACCAGACCTGATGTGAACCTTGCCATAAGTTTGGTAGGGAGGTACCAAAGTGAACCCGGAGCGGAACACTAGACAGCGGTCGAGAACATACTTAAGTACCTGAAAAGGACAAAGGACATGTTTCTCCTATGTGGAGGTGCCGAAGAGCTCGTCGTAAAGGGTTACGTCGATGCTACCTTCGACACAGATCCGGACGAATCCAAGTGGCAAACCGGATACATGTATATTTTGAACGGAGGGGCAGTCAGCTGGTGCAGCAGCAAGCAAAGCATCGTGGTGGCATCTACATGTGAAGCGGAGTACATAGCTGCTTCGGAAGCAGCAAAGGAAGGAGTCGGGATGAAGGAGTTCATCACTGACCTAGGAGTAATTCCGTGTGCGTCGGGCCCGATGACTCTATTATGTGACAACACTGGAGCTATTGCCCTTGCGAAGGACCCCAGGTTTCACAGAAGACAAGACACATCAAGCGCCGCTTCAACTTCATCCGTGATTACATTCAGGAGGGAGATGTAGACATTTGTAAAGTGCATACGGATCTGAATGTCGCAGATCCATTGACTAAACCTCTCTCATGAGCAAAACATGATCAACACCAGAATGCTATGGGTGTACGATTCATCACAATGTAACTAGATTATTGACTCTAGTGCAAGTGGGAGACTGTTGGAAATATTCCCTAGAGGCAATAATAAAATGGTTATTATTGTATTTCCTTGTTCATGATAATTGTCTATTGTTCATGCTATAATTGTGTTAACCGGAAACCATAATACATGTGTGAATACATAGACCATAACATGTCCCTAGTGAGCCTCTAGTTGACTAGCTCGTTGATCAATAGATGGTCACGGTTTCATGACCATGGACATTGGATGTTGTTGATAACGGGATCACATCACTAGGAGAATTATGTGATGGACAAGACCCAATCCTATGCGTAGCACAAGATCGTGTAGTTCGTTTGCTAAAGCTTTTTAATGTCAAGTATCGTTTCCTTAGCCCATGAGATTGTGCAACTCCCGGATACCGTAGGAATGCTTTGGGTGTGCTAAACGCCACAACGTAACTGGGTGGCTATAAAGGTGCACTACGGGTATCTCCGAAAGTGTCTGTTGGGTTGGCAGGAATCGAGACTGGGGTTGTCACTCCGTGTGATGGAGAGGTATCTCTGGGACAACTCGGTAAGACATCATCATAATGAGATCAATGTGACCAAGGAATTAGCCACGGGATGATGTGTTACGGAACGAGTAAAGAGACTTGCCGGTAACGAGATTGAACAAGGTATAGAGATACCGACGATCGAATCTTGGGCAAGTATCATACCGATAGACAAAGGGAATTGTATACGGGATTGATTGAATCCCTGACATCGTGGTTCATCCGATGAGATCATCGTGGAGCATGTGGGAGCCAACAAGGGTATCCAGATCGCACTGTTGGTTATTGGCCGGAGAAGTGTCTTGGTCATGTCCACGTGTCTCCCGAACCCGGAGGGTCTACACACTTAAGGTTCGATGACGCTAGGGTTATAGGGAAATGGTATACGTGATTACCGAAAGTTTTTCGGAGACCCGGATGATATCCCATATGTCACGAGGATCTCCGGAATGGTCCGGAGGTAAAGATTGATATATAGGATGTCCAGTTTTGATCATCGGAAAGTTTTCGGGCTCATCGGTATTGTACCGGGAGTGCCGGGAGGGTGCCGGAGGACCCCCGGGAGGGGTGTGATGACCATAGGACTTTGTGGGCCCTTAGAGGTGATGTGACAGCCCTTATTGGGCTGGCCAAGACCTTCTAGAAAGGCCCATGCAGCTGGAGATCTGGAGATAAAGGGGAAAGGGTTTTAAAAGAGGAGATCCACCTCCCTTGTGGGAGGTGGACTCTATCCCCACTTCGGCCTAAGCCCTCCTCTTTGGAGGAGGGGCCAAGGCAGCCCTCCCTATCCCTCCTCCTATATATACTTGAGGTTTTGGCCTTTTGAGAACAGATCTGAACTCTCTCTCTCACGGCAAAGCCCTACCTCTCTTCTTCCTCCTGCGCAGCGCTTAGGCGAAGCCCTGCCGGAATACCTTGCTACTCCACCACCACCACGCCATCGTGCTGCTGTTGGAGACCTTCCCCAACCTCTCCTTCCTCCTTGATGGATCAAGGTGTAGGAGACGTCACCGGGCTGCACGTGTGTTGAACGCAGAGGTGCCGTTGTTCGACGCTTAGATCGGAATCCACCGTGATGTGAATCACTGTGAGTACGACTACATCAACCACGTTATTGTAACGCTTCCGCTTAGCAATCTTCAAATGTATGAAGATGCAATCTCTCCCCACTCGTTGCTGGTTTGTCCATAGATAGATCTTGGTGACACGTAGGCAAATTTTGATTTACTACTACGTCTCCCAATAGTGGCATCATGAGCTAGGTCTATGCGTAGAATCTATGCACGAGTAGAACACAAAGCAGTTGTGGGAGTCGATTTTGTTAATTTGCTTACAACTACTAGTCTTATCTTGATTCGGCGGTATTGTGGGATGAAGCGGCCCGGACCGACTTTACACGTACGCTTACGTGAGACTGGTTCCACCGCCTGACATGCACTTGTTGCATAAGGTGGCTAGCGGGTGTCTGTCTCTCCCACCTTAGTCGGATTGGATTCGATGAAAAGGGTCCTTATGAAGGGCAAATAGCAATTGGCATATCACGTTGTGGTTTTGACGTAGGTAAGAAACGTTCTTGCTAGTAACCTATAGCAGCCACGTAAAAACCTGCAACTACAAATTAGAGGATGTCTAACTTGTTTTTGCAGCATATGCCTTGTGATGTGATATGGCCAAAGGATGTGATGTGATGCATTGTGATGTATGAGATTGATCATGTTCTTGTAATAGGATTCACGACTTGCATGTCGATGAGTATGACAACCGGCAGGAGCCATAGGAGTTGTCTTATTTTATTGTATGACCTGCGTGTCAATCATAAACGCCATGTAATTACTTTACTTTATTGCTAAACGTTAGCCATAGTAGTAGAAGTAATAGTTGGCGAGACAACTTCATGCAGTGCTGGAGATCATGATGATGGAGATCATGGTGTTATGCCGGTGATAGTGATGATCATGGTGCCCCGAAGATGGAGATCAAAGGAGCAAGATGATAATGGCCATATCATGTCACTATATTGATTGCATGTGATATTTATCATGTTTACATCTTATTTGGCTAGAATGACGGTAGTAAATAAGATGATCTCTCACTAAAATTTCAAGAAAAGTGTACACCCCAACTGTGCACCGTTGCTAAGGATCGTTGTTCCGAAGCACCACGTGATGATCGGGTGTGATAGGTTCTAACGTTCGCATACAACGGGTGTAAGCCAGATTTACACACGGGAAACACTTAGGTTGATTTGACGAGCTTAGCATGTACAGACATTGTTGGGGAACGTTGCATGGGAAACAAGAAATTTCCTACGCACACGAAGATCTATCCATGGTGATGAGCATCAACGAGAGGGAGAGTGGATCTACATACCCTTGTAAGTTGCTAAGTGGGAAGCGTTAAGAAACACGGTTGGTGTAGTCGAACGTCTTCGTGATGCAAATCGCCGTGCATCCCTCGATCCAATCATGATCTGTCCTGCGATCCAATCACGATCCGTCCCACGATCCAATCATGATCCGTCCCACGAACTTGATCACGATCCGTCTCACGAACTTGATCACGATCCTTCCGATCTAGCACCGAACAGACGGCACCTCCACGTTCAGCACACGTACAGCTTGATGATGATCTCCACCGTCTTGATCCAGCAAGAAGGAGTGGAGAGGAAGAAGAGTTCTCGGGCAGACTAACGGCGCTCCGGCGATGGTGGTGGAGCAATTCCGGCAGGGCTTCGCCTAAGCACTGCAGAAAACCGATCTAGAGGAGAAACTATGCACTGGAGGAACGGATAGCACGTGGCTGAAAATCTAGTGCAAAAACCCTCAATACCACCAGTATATATAGGAGGAGAGGAGGAGAGGAGGCAGTTTGGCCTCCAAGCCTCCTAGGCTTCGGCCGAACTAGGAGAGGAGGATTCCACCTCCTCCACTCCTGGTAGGATTAGGATTCATCCTTTTTTTCCCATTTTCCCTTTTTCCACCTTTTTCCTTTTGGGTTTTCGTCTCCTGCCACATGGGCCTTGTGTGGGAGTTTCCACCAGCCCACTAAGGGCTGATATTCACTCTCCCACAGCCCATGAAGCCTCTTGGGTCGAAATACACCTCCCGGAGGTCTCCCGGTACACTACCGGCACTCCCGGTACACTACCAATAAGCCCGGAACTTTTCCGGCGACCAAAATAGGACTTCCTATATATGAATCTTTACCTCCGGACCATTCTGGAGCTCCTCGTGACGTCCAGGATCTCATATGGGACTCCGAACAAACTTCGGTCACCACCATACATAACTCTATACTATTGAAACGTCACCAAACCTTAAGTGTGCAGACCCTGCGGGTTCGAGAACTATGTTGACATGACCGAGACACCTCTACACTCAATAACCAATGGCAGGACCTGGATGTCACATTGGTTCCTACATATTCTATGAAGATCTTTATCGGTCGAACCTCTATGTCAAGGATTCAGTTAATCCCGTATGATGTTCCCTTTGTTCTTCGGTATGTTACTTGCCCGAGATTCGATCGTCGGTATCTCCATACCTAGTTCAACCTCGTTACTGGCAAGTATCTTTACTCGTTCCGTAATACAAGATCCCGTGACCAACACTTAGTCACATTGCTTTCAAGGCTTATTGTGATGTTGTATTACCGAGTGGGCCTGAGATACCTCTCCGTCACACGGAGTAACAAATCCCAGTCTTGATCCATGCCAACTCAACAGACACCCTCGGAGACACCTGTAGAGCACCTTTATAGTCACCCAGTTATGTTGCGACATTTGATACACACAAGGTACTCCTCCGATATCTGTGAGTTGCATGATCTCATGGTCATAGGAACATATACTTGACATGCATAAAACAGTAGCAATAAACTGACACGATCATAAGCTACGTTTGTAGTTTGGGTCTTGTCCATCACATCATTCTCCTAATGATGTGATCCCGTTATCTAATGACATCTCATGTCAATGGCTAGGAAACCATAACCATCTTTCAATCAACGAGCTAGTTCACTAGAGGCATTAGGGACATTGGGTTTGTCTATGTATCCACACATGTATCCATGTTTCCAATTAATACAATTATAGCATGGATAATAAACGATTATCATGAACAAGGAAATACAATAATAAATACTTTATTTATTGCCTCTAGGGCATATTTCCAACAGTCTCCCACTTGCACTAGAGTCAATAATCTAGTTCACATCACTATCTTATTTACATTGTAATGAATTGAACACCCATGCCATTCTGGTTTTGATCATGTTTAGCCCTTGGAAGAGGTTCAGTCAACGGGTGTGCAACATTCAGATCCGTGTGCACTTTGCAAATATTTATGTCTTTCTCCAAGATGTAATCGTGGATGGAGTTGAAGCGTCACTTTATGTGTCTGGTCCTCTTGTGAAACCTTGGTTCCTTGGCCAGAGCAATGGCACCAGTGTTGTCACAGAATAGGTTCATTGGATTTAGTGCACTGGGCACTACTCCAAGATCTGTCATGAACTGCTTCATCCAGACACCTTCCTTTGCCGCCTCCGAGGCTGCGATGTATTCTGCTTCGCACGTAGAATCAGCTACCACGCTTTGCTTGGAACTGCACCAGCTTACCGCTCCCCCGTTAAGAATAAATACGTATCCGGTTTGCGACTTAGAGTCGTCCGGATCAGTGTCAAAGCTTGCATCGACGTAACCCTTTACGACGAGCTCTTCATCACCTACATAAACGAGAAATATTTCCTTAGTCCATTTCAGGTACTTAAGGATATTCTTGACCGCTTGCCAATGCTCCATTCCAGGATCACTTTGAAACCTTCCGGCCATACTTATGGCAAGGCTGACATCGGATCTTGTGCACAACATTGCATACATGATAGAGCCTATGGCTGAAGCATAGGGATGACACTCATCTTTTCTCTATCTTCTGCAGTCATTGGGCATTGAGTCTTACTCAACTTCACACCTTGTAATACAGGCAAGAACCCCTTCTTGGACTGTTCCATTTTGAACTTCTTCAAAACTTTATCAAGTTATGTGCTTTGTGAAAGTGCTATTAAGCGTCTCGATCTATCTCTATAGATCTTAATGCCTAATATGAAAGCAGCTTCTCCTAGGTCCTTCATTGAAAAACTCTTGTTCAAATATTCCTTCACGCTTTCCAGCATTTCTATATTGTTTCCAATCAGCAATATGTCATCCACATATAATACTAGAAACGCTATAGAGCTCCCACTCACTTTCTTGTAAATACAAGCTTCTCCGTAAACTTGTATAAACTCAAACGCTTTGATCACCTCATCAAAGCGCTTATTCCAACTGCGAGATGCTTGCACCAGTCCATAAATGGATCGCTGGAGTTTGCAAACTTTGTCAGCATTCTCTGGATCGACAAAACCATCGGGTTGCATCATATACAACTCTTCCTCAAGGAAACCGTTGAGGAACGCTGTTTTTACATCCATCTGCCAAATTTCATAGTCGAAATAGGCAGCTATTGCTAACATGATTCTGACAGACTTAAGCACCGCTACGGGTGAGAAAGTCTCATCGTAGTCAACTCCTTGAACTTGTGAAAAGCCCTTTGCCACAAGTCGAGCTTTATAGACAGTGACATTACCGTCCGCGGCTGTTTTCTTCTTAAAGATCCATTTGTTCTGAATGGCCTTTCGCCCATCAAGTAATACTTCCAAAGTCCATACTTTGTTTTCATACATGGATCCCATCTCGGATTTCATGGCCTCTAACCATTTCTCTTAATCCGGGCCCATCACCGCTCCTCCATGACTAATAGGTTCATTGTTGTCCAACAACATGACTTCCAAGACAGGGTTGCCGTACCACTCAGGGGTAGTAGGCGGCCTTGTCGACCTACGAGGTTCAATAGCTGCTTGATCTGAAGCTTCATGATCATCATCGTTAACTTCCTCTTCTACCATCGTAGGTTCCACAGAAACATCTTTCTGCGCTGCGCTACTTTCAGGTTGAAGTAAAGGTTCAATAGCCTCATCAAGCTCTATTTTCCTCCCACTCAATTCTTTCGAGAGAAACTCTTTCTCAAGAAATGTTCCATTTTTAGCGACAAACACTTCGCCTTAGGATCTAAGATAGACGGTATACCCGACTGTCTCTTTTGGGTATCCTATGAAGACGCATTTCTCCGCTTTGGGTTCCAGCTTTTCAGGCTGAAGCTTTTTGACATAAGCATCACATCCCCAAACTTTAAGAAACGACAACTTTGGCTTCTTGCCAAACCACAGTTCCTATGGCGTCGTCTCAACGGATTTTGGTGGTGCCCTATCTAAAGTGAATGCAGCTGTCTCTAATGCATAACCCCAAAACGATAGTGGCAAATCAGCAAGAGACATCATAGAATGCACCATATCTAATAAGGTTCGATTACGACATTCGGACACACCATTACGCTGTGGTGTTCCGGGCGGTGTCAACTGTGAAACAATTCCACACTGTCTTAGGTGACTACCAAACTCATAACTCAGATATTCACCTCCTCGATCACATCGCAGGAACTTAATCTTCTTGTTACGATGATTCTCAACTTCACTCTGAAATTGCTTGAACTTTTCAAACGTTTCAAACTTGTGTTTCATTATGTAAATATAACCATATCTACTTAAGTCATCAGTGAAGGTGAGAAAATAACGATATCCACCACACGCTGTAACATTCATTGGACCGCACACATCGGTGTGTATGATTTCCAATAAGTCACTCGCCCGTTCCATTGTTCCAGAGAACGGCGTTTTAGTCATCTTGCCCATGAGGCATGGTTCACATGTGTCAAGTGATTCAAAATCAAGTGACTCCAAAAGTCCATCAGCATGGAGCTTCCTCATGCGTTTTACACCAATATGACCTAAACGGCAGTGCCACAAGAAAGTGGTACTATCATTATCAATTCTACATCTTTTGGCATCAATGTTATGAACATGTGTGTCATCACTATCAAGATTCAATATGAATAAACCCCTAACATTGGGTGCATGACCATAAAAGATATTACTCATATAAATAGAACAACCTTTATTCTCTGATTTAAATAAGTAACCGTCTCGCAATAAACAAGATCCATATATAATGTTCATGCTTAACGCAGGCACTAAATAACAATTATTCAGGTTCATCACTAATCCCGGTGGTAATCGAAGAGAGAGCGTGCCGACGGTGATCACATCAACCTTGGAACCATTTCCCACGTGCATCGTCACTTCGTCCTTTGCCAACCTTCATTTATTCCGTAGTTCCTGTTTTGAGTTGCAAATGTGAGCAACCGAACTGGTATCAAATACCCAGGCACTACTACGAGAGCTAGTAAGGTACACATCAATAACACGTATACCATATATACCTTGTTTGTCGTTGGCCGCCTTCTTGTCAGCCAGGTACTTGGGGTAGGTCCGCTTCCAGTGACCAGTTCCTTTGCAATGAAAGCACTCAGTTTCTGGCTTGGGTCGATGCTTGGGCTTCTTTGCAGGAGTAGCAACTGCTTTGCCACCCTTCTTGGTTTTACCCTTCTTGCCCTTGCCCTTGACTTTGCCATTTTTCTTGAAACTAGTGGTTTTATTGACCATCAACACTTGATGTTCTTTCTGGATTTCAGACTCAGCAACTTTTAGCAATGCAAACAGCTCGGCGACTGACTTGTTCATCCCGTGCTTGTTATAGTTCATCATAAAGCTCTGGTAACTAGGTGGTAGTGATTGAATAACTCTGTCAGTGATCGCCTCTGGCGGAAGGGCAATTCCCAACTCCGCTAGACGAGTTGAATATCCAGACATTCTGAGTATATGTTCACTGATAGACCCTTTCTCCTCCATCTTGCAAGCATAGAACTTATCGGAGGTTTCATACCTCTCGATCCGGGCGTTCTTCTGAAAGATAAACTTCAACTCCTGGAACATCTCATATGCTCCATGACGTTCAAGACGTCTTTGAAGTCCCGGTTCTAAGCCATACAATATTGCACACTGAACTATTGAGTAATCTCCAGTACGTGCCTCCCAAGCGTTCTTAACGTCTTCGGAGGTCATGTCTTCTAGTTGGTCACCAAGCGGCGCATTAAGGACATATGATTTCTAGGAAGCCGTGAGGATAATCCTCAGATTACGGGCCCAGTCAACAAAGTTACTTCGATCATCTTTCAGTTTAGCTTTCTCTAGGAACGCATTAAAATTCAGGGGTGCTACTGCGCGAGCCATTGGTCTTCAATATAAATATGCAAAGTTTACTTAGACTATTGTTCAAGATAATGAGTTTAGTTAATCAAATTACTAAAGCTCCCACTCAAATTGACATCCCTCGGGTCATCTGAGTGTCACGTGATCGAAATCCACCAACTCAAGTCCGATCATCACGTGAGTTGAGGTGGCTTCAATGGTGAACATCATTATGTTGATCATATCTACTATATGACTCATGTTCGACCTTTCGGTATCTTGTGTTCCGAGGCCATGTCTGTACATGCTAGGCTTGCCAAGTTTAACCCGAGTGTTCTGCGCGTGCAACACTGGCTTGCACCCGTTGTATGTGAACGTAGAGTCTATCACACCCGATCATCACGTGGTGTCTCAACACGAAGAACTTTTGCAACGGTGCACACTCGGGGAGAACACAATTTTATCTTGAAATTTAAGTGAGGGATCACCTTATAATGCTACCGCCGTACTAAGCATAACAAGGTGCATAAAAGGATTAACATCACATGCAATTCATAAGTGACATGATATGGCCATGAACTTTTGCTTTAGATCTCCATCTTGAAAGCACCGGCATGATCTTCATCGTCACCGGCACGACACCATGATCTCCATCATCTTGATCTCCATCAACGTGTCGCCATCGAGGTTTTCACGCCCTGCATGCTTCTACTACTATTGCTACCGTTTAGCGATAAAGTAAAGCATTACTAGCGCTTAGTGATTGACACGCAGGTCATACAAAAATTAAAGACAACCCTATGGCTCCTGCCGGTTGCCGTACTCATCGACATGCAAGTCCTGAAATTCTATACATCACATGATCATCTCATACATCACATATATCACATCATGTAATTGGCCATATGACATCACAACATACCCTGCAAAAACAAGTTAGACATCCTCTAATTGTTGTTGCATGTTTTACGTAGCTGCTACGGGTTTCTAGCAAGAACGATTCTCAACTACGCATAAACCACAATGGTGATACATACTTTGCTTTTTAACCTTCTCAAGGACCGCCTTTATCGAATCTGATCCAACTAAAGTGAGAGAAATTGCCACCCGCAAGCCATCTAGGCAACAAGTTGCGTCGAGGGACCGGTCTCTCGTAAGCGTACGAGTAATGTTGGTCCGGGCCGCTTCATCTCACAATACCTCTGAACCAAAATCCGACCAAGGGAGGAAGCAATCTAAGCATCAACGTCCACAAACCTTTTGTGTTCTACTCGAGATCTCATCTACACATAGACCTAGCTCTGATACCACTGTTGGGGAACGTTGCATGGGAAACCAAAAATTTCCTACGCACACGAAGATCTATCCATGGTGATGAGCATCTACGAGTGGGAGAGTGGATCTACATACCCTTGTAGTTCGCTAAGCGGGAAGCGTTATGAAACGCGGTTGGTGTAGTCGAACGTCTTCGCGATCCAAATCGCCATGCGTCCCGCGATCCAATCAGGGTCCGTCCCGCGATCCGATCATGATCCGTCCCACGAACTTGATTACGATCCGTCTCACGAACTTGATCACGATCCTTCCGATCTAGCACCGAACGGACGGCACCTCCGCGGTCAGCACACGTACAACTTGATACGATCTCCACCGTCTTGATCCAGCAAGAAGGAGTGGAGAGGAAGAAGAGTTCTCCAGCAGCCTGACAGCACTCCGGCGATGGAGGTGGAGCAATTCCGGCAGGGCTTCGCCTAAGCACTGCAGAAAACCGATCTAGAGGAGAAACTATGCACTGGAGGAATGGATAGCACGTGGCTGAAAATCTAGTGCAAAAACCCTCAATACCACCAGTATATATAGGAGGAGAGGAGGAGAGGAGGCATCTTGGCCTCCAAGCCTCCTAGGCTTCGGCCGAACTAGGAGAGGAGGAGTCCACCTCCTCCAGTCCTAGTAGGATTACGATTCATCCTTTTTTTTCCTTTTTGCCTTTTTCCACCTTTTTCCTTTTGGGTTTTCTTCTCCAGCCACGTGGGTCTTGTGTGGGAGTTTCCACCAGCCCACTAAGGGCTGATATTCACTCTCCCACATCCCATGAAGCCTCTTGGGTCGAAATACCCCTCCCGGAGGTCTCCCGGTAGACTATCGGCACTCCCATTACACTACCGATAAGCCCGGATCTTTTCCGACGACCAAAACAGGACTTCCTATATATGAATCTTTACCTCCGGACCATTCTGGAGCTCCTCATGACGTCCAGGATCTCATCCAGGACACCAAACAAATTTCGGTCACCACCATACATAACTCTATACTACCGAAACGTCACCAAACCTTAAGTGTGCAGACCCTGCGGGTTCGAGCACTATGTAGACATGACCGAGACACCTCTACGGACAATAACCAATGGTGGGACCTGGATGTCCACATTGGTTCCTACATATTCTACGAATATCTTTATCGGTCGAACCTCTGTGTCAAGGATTCAGTTAATCCCGTATGATGTTCCCTTTGTTCTTCGGTATGTTACTTGCCCAAGATTCGATCGTCGGTATCTCCATACCTAGTTCAGCCTCGTTATTGACAAGTCTCTTTACTCGTTCCGTAATACAAGATCTCGTGACCAACACTTAGTCACATTGCTTACAAGGCTTATTGTGATGTTGTATTACCGAGTGGGCCCTGAGATACCTCTCCGTCACACGGAGTAACAAATCCCAGTCTTGATCCATGCCAACTCAACAGACATCCTCGGAGACACCTGTAGAGCACCTTTATAGTCACCCAGTTACGTTGTGACGTTTGATACACACAAGGTACTCCTCCGATATCTGTGAGTTGCATGATCTCATGGTCATAGGAACATATACTTGACATGCAGAAAACAGTAGCAATAGACTGACACGATCATAAGCTACAGTTGTAGTTTGGGTCTAGTCCATCACATCATTCTCCTAATGATGTGATCCCGTTATCAAATGACATCTCATGTCGATGGCTAGGAAACCTTAACCATCTTTCAATCAACGAGCTAGTTCACTAGAGGCATACTAGGGACATTGTGTTTGTCTATGTATCCACACATGTATCCATGTTTCCAATTAATACAATTATAGCATGGATAATAAACGATTATCATGAACAAGGAAATACAATAATAAACACTTTATTTATTGCCTCTACGGCATATTTCCAACAGACATGGCCTTAGAACATGGAAGACCGAAAGGTCAAACATGAGTCGTATGGAAGATACGATCAACATGGAGATGTTCACCATGGATGACTAGTCCGTCTCACGTGATGTTCGGACACGGGGGAGTTGACGTGGATCATGTGTCACTTGGATGACTAGAGAGATGTCTATCTAAGTGGGAGTTCATTAAATAATTTGATTATGTGAACTCAATTATCATGAACTTAGTCTAAAATTATCTTTACAATCTATATTGTAGATCCAATGGCCAACGTGAATGTCATCCTCAATTTCAACATGTTCCTAGAGAAAACCAAGCTGAAAGATGATGGAAGCAACTATGCGGACTGGGTCCGTGGCTTGAGGATCATCCTCATAGCTTCCAAGAAATTGTATGTCCTTGATGCACCACTAGGTGACCCACCCCTTCTCCCAGCAGAGCAAGACGTTGCTAACGCTTGGCATTCTCGCTGCGATGATTACTCCATTGTTCAGTGCGGCATGCTTTACAGTTTAGAACCGGGGCTCCAAAAGCGTTTGAGCAACACGGAGCATATGAGATGTTCCAAGAGCTGAAACTGGTTTTCCAAGCTCATGCCCGGGTCGAGAGATATGACGTCTTCGACATGTTCTTCAGCTGTAAGATGGAGGAGAATAGTTCTGTCAGTGAGCACATCCTCAGGATGTCTGGGCTACACAACCGCTTGACTCAGCTGGGAGTTAATCTCCCGTATGACTCGGTCATTGCCAGAATCCTCGAGTCGCTTCCACCTAGCTACAAGAGCTTTGTGATGAACTACAACATGCAAGGGATGGAGAAGTCCATTCCTGAGTTGTACTTGATGCTGAAATCATCAGAGGTTGAGATCAGAAATGAGCATCAAGTGTTGATGGTCAATAAGACCACTAGTTTCAAGAAAGGCAAGGGTAAGAAGAACTTGAAGAAGGACGGCAAAGTTGTTGCTGCGCCCGGTAAGCAAGTTGTCGGGAAGAAGAAGAACAAGCATGGACCCAAGCCTGAGACTGAGTGCTTTTACTGCAAGGGTACCGGTCACTGGAAGCGGAACTGCCCCAAGTACTTAGCGGATAAGAAGGACGACAACATTAAAGGTATATGTGATATACTTGTTATTGATGTGTACCTAACCAGCGCTCGTAGTAGCTCCTGGGTATTTGATACCGGTGCAGTTGCTCACATTTGTAACTCCATGCAGGAGCTGTGGAATAAGTGGAGGCTGGCAAAGGACGAGGTGACGATGCGCGTCGGGAATGGTTCCAAGGTCGATGTGATCGCCGTCGGCACGCTACCTCTACATCTACCCTCGGGATTAGTGTTAAACCTTAATAATTGTTATTTAGTACAAGCTTTGAGCATGAACATTGTATCTGGATCTCGCTTGATGCGAGATGGTTACTCATTTAAACCTGAGAATAATGGTTGTTCTATTTATATGAGAGAAATGTTTTATGGTCATGCCCCGCTGGTCAATGGTTTAGTTGTGATGAATCTCGAATGTGATGGTACACATGTCGATAGTGTGACTACCAAAAGGTGTAAGGTTGATAACGATAGTCCCACTTACATGTGGCACTGCCGCCTTGGTCATATTGGTGTCAAACGTATGAAGAAGCTCCATACTGATGGACTTTTGGAGTCTCTTGATTTCGAATCATTTGACACGTGCGAACCATGCCTCATGGGCAAGTTGACCAAGACTCCGTTATACGGAACAATGGAGCGAGCAACTGACTTGTTGGAAATAATACATACTGATGTATGCGGTCCAATGAGTGTCAAGGATCGTGGTGGCTACCGTTATGTTCTCACCCTCACTGATGACTTGAGTACATATGGGTATGTCTACTTAATGAAACATAAGTATGAAACTTTTGAAAGGTTCAAGGAATTTCAGAGTGAGGTAGAGAATCAACGTGACAGGAAAATAAAGTGCCTACGATCTGATCGTGGCGGAGAATATTTAAGTCACGAGTTTGGCGCGCACCTAAGGAAATGTGGAATTGTTTCACAACTCACGCCGCCTACCACACCTCAGCAAAATGGTGTGTGTGAACGTCGTAATCGCACTCTATTAGATATGGTACGATCTATGATGTCTCCTACCGACTTATCGCTATCATTTTGGTGATATGCATTAGAGACTGCCGCATTCACTTTAAATAGGGCACCGTCAAAATCCGTTGAGACGACACCGTATGAATTATGGTTTGGAAAGAAACCTAAGCTGTCATTTCTAAAAGTTTGGGGATGCGATGCTTATGTGAAGAAACTTCAACCTGAGAAGCTCGAACCCAAAGCGGAAAAGTGCGTCTTCATAGGATATCCCAAAGAGACTATTGGGTATACCTTGTACCTACGATCCGAGGGCAAAGTCTTTGTTGCCAATAATGGATCCTTTCTCGAGAAAGAGTTTCTCTCGAAGGAAGTAAGTGGGAGGAAAATAGAACTTGATGAGGTAATTGTACCTCCACTCGAACCGGAGAGTAGCGCAGCACAAGAAGTTGTTTCTATGGAGCCTACACCGGCTGGAGAGGAAGTTAATGATGATGATCATGAAACTTCATATAAAGTTACTATTGAACGTCGAAGGTCCACTAGGACACGTTCCGCACCAGAGTGGTACGGCAACCCTGTCCTAGAGATCATGTTGTTAGACAACGGTGAACCTTCGAACTATGAAGAAGCGATGGCGGGCCCGGATTCCATCAAATGGCTTGAAGCCATGAAATTCGAGATAGGATCCGTGTATGAGAACAAAGTATGGACTTTGGTCGACTTGCCTGATGATAAGCGAGCCATTGAAAATAAATGGATCTTTAAGAAGATGACTGACGCAGATGGTAATGTGACCGTCTATAAGGCTCGGCTTGTCGCTAAGGGTTATCGACAAGTTCAAGGAGTTGACTACGATGAGAATTTCTCACCCGTAGCGATGCTGAAGTCTGTCCGAATCATGTTAGCAATTGCCGCATTTTATGATTATGAGATCTGGCAAATGGACGTCAAAACGGTATTCCTTAATGGCTTCCTCAAGGAAGAACAGTATATGATGCAGCCGGAAGGTTTTGTCGATCCTAAAGATGCTAACAAGGTATGCAAGCTCCAACGCTCCATCTATGGGCTGGTGCAAGCACCTCGGAGTTGGAACATTCGCTTTAATGAAGTGATTAAAGCGTTTGGGTTTGTACAGGTTTATGGAGAAGCCTGTATTTACAAGAAAGTGAGTGGGAGCTCTGTAGCATTTCTCGTATTATATGTGGATGACATACTGATAATGGGAAATTATATAGAACTCTCAGAAAGTGTTCTTCGGTATGCTACCTTGAAAAGATATTGAAAAGGTTCAATATGGATCAGTCCAAGAAGGGATTCTTGCCTGTGTTACGAGGTGTGAGATTGAGTACGACTCAATGCCCGACCACGGCAAAGGATAGAGAAGAGATGAGTGTCATCCCCTATGCTTCAGCCATAGGCTCTATTATGTATGCCATGTTGTGTACCAGACCTGATGTGAACCTTGCCATAAGTTTGGTAGGGAGGTACCAAAGTGAACCCGGAGCGGAACACTAGACAGCGGTCGAGAACATACTGAAGTACCTGAAAAGGACAAAGGACATGTTTCTCCTATATGGAGGTGCCGAAGAGCTCGTCATAAAGGGTTACGTCGATGCTACCTTCGACACAGATCCGGACGAATCCAAGTGGCAAACCGGATACATGTATATTTTGAACGGAGGGGCAGTCAGCTGGTGCAGCAGCAAGCAAAGCATCATGGTGGCATCTACATGTGAAGCGGAGTACATAGCTGCTTCGGAAGCACCAAAGGAAGGAGTCGGGATGAAGGAGTTCATCACCGACCTACGAGTAATCCCATGTGCATCGGGCCCGATAACTCTATTATGTGACAACACTGGAGCTATTGCCCTTGCGAAGGACCCCAGGTTTCACAGAAGACAAGACACATCAAGCGCCGCTTCAACTTCATCCGTGATTACATTCAGGAGGGAGATATAGACATTTGTAAAGTGCATACGGATCTGAATGTCGCAGATCCGTTGACTAAACCTCTCTCACGAGCAAAACATGATCAACACCAGAATGCTATGGGTGTACGATTCATCACAATGTAACTAGATTATTGACTCTAGTGCAAGTGGGAGACTGTTGGAAATATTCCCTAGAGGCAATAATAAAATGGTTATTATTCTATTTCCTTGTTCATGATAATTGTCTATTGTTCATGCTATAATTGTGTTAACCGGAAACCATAATACATGTGTGAATACATAGACCATAACATGTCCCTAGTGAGCCTCTAGTTCACTAGCTCGTTGATCAATAGATGTTCACGATTTCATTACCATGGACATTGGATGTCGTTGATAACGGGATCACATCATTAGGAGAATAATGTGATGGACAAGACCCAATCCTAAGCGTAGCACAAGATCGTGTAGTTCGTTTGCTAAAGCTTTTCAATGTCAAGTATCGTTTCCTTAGACCATGAGATTGTGCAACTCCCGGATACCGTAGGAATGCTTTGGGTGTACCAAACGCCACAACGTAACTGGGTGGCTATATAGGTGCACTACGGGTATCTCCCAAAGTGTCTATTGGGTTGGCACGAATCGAGACTGGGATTTGTCACTCCGTGTGACGGAGAGGTATCTCTGGGCCCACTCGGTAAGACATCATCATAATGAGCTCAATATGACTAAGGAGTTAGCCACGGGATGATGTGTTACGGAACGAGTAAAGAGACTTGCCGGTAACAAGATTGAACAAGGTATAGAGATACCGACGATCGAATCTCGGGCAAGTATCATACCGATAGACAAAGGGAATTGTATACGGGATTGATTGAATCCCCGACATCATGGTTCATCCGATGAGATCATCGTGGAGCATGTGGGAGCCAACATGGTATCTAGATCCCGCTGTTGGTTATTGGCCGGAGAAGTGTCTCGGTCATGTCCACGTGTCTCCCGAACCCGTAGGGTCTACACACTTAAGGTTCGATGATGCTAGGGTTATAGGGAAATGGTATACGTGATTACCGAAAGTTGTTCGGAGTCCCAGATGTGATCCCGGACGTCACGAGGAGCTTCGGTATGGTCTGGAGGTAAAGATTGATATATAGGAAGTCCAGTTTTGGTCACCGGAAAGTTTTTGGGCTCATAGGTATTGTACCGGGAGTGCCGGGAGGGTGCCGGAGGACCCCCGGGAGGGGTGTGACGACCATAGGACTTCGTGGGCCCTTAGGGGAGGTGTGCCAGCCCTTATTGGGCTGGCCAATACCTTCTAGAAAGGCCCATGCTGCTGGAGATCTGGATATAAAGGGCAAAGGGTTTTAAAAGAGGAGACCCACCTCCCTTGTGGGAGGTGGACTCTATCCCCACTTCGGCCAAAGCCCTCCTCTTTGGAGGAGGGTCCAAGGCAGCCCTCCCTCTCCCTCCTCCAATATATACTTGAGGTTTTGGCCTTTTGAGAACAGATCTGAACTCTCTCTCTCATGGCAAAGCCCTACCTCTCTTCTTCCTCCTCCGCAACGCTTAGGCGAAGCCCTGCCGGAATACCTTGCTACTCCACCACCACCACGCCATCGTGCTGCTATTGGAGCCCTTCCCCAACCTCTCCTTCCTTCTTGCTGGATCAAGGCGTAGGAGACGTCATCGGGCTGCACGTGTGTTGAACGTGGAGGTGTCGTTGTTCGGCGCTTAGATCGGAATCCACCGCGATCTGAATCTCTGCGAGTATGACTCCGTCAACCGCGTTCTTGTAAAGCTTCCGCTTAGCGATCTTCAAAGGTATGAAGATGCAATGTCTCCCCACTCGTTGCTGGTTTCTCCATAGATAGATCTTGGTGACACGTAGGAAATTTTTGATTTACTACTACGTCTCCCAACAGGCGTGTGGGCCCATGGCAGCTCCCCTAACCCTAATCTTCGGCCTATAAATTCCCAAATATTCCATTATTATCAGAACAAGCCACGAAAACACTTTTCCGCCGCCAGAAGCCTCCGTTCCCGAGAGATCCAATCTTGGAGCCTTTTCTGGTAATATGCCGGAGGGGGATCCGATCACGGAGGGCATCTACATCAACTCCATTGCCCCTCCGATGATGCATGAGTAGTTCACCACAGACCTTCAGGTCCATAGCTAGTAGCTAGATGGCTTCTTCTCTCTCTTTGCTCTTCAATTCCATGTTCTTCATGATCTTCATGGAGATCTATCCGATGTAATACTCTTTTGCGGTGTGTTTGACAAGATCCGATGAATTGTGGGTTTATGTTTAGATTATCCATGAATATTATTTGATTCTTTCCTGAATTCTTATATGTATGATTTCATATCTTTGCAAGTCTTTTCGAGTTATTGGTTTGATTTGTCCAACTAGATTGGTAATTCTTGCAATGGGAGAAGTGCTTAGTTTTGGGTTCAATCTTGCGGTGTCCTCACCCAGTGACAAAGTAGGGGTTGCGAGACACGTACTGTATTATTGCCAACAAGGAATAAAAATGGGGTATTAATCATATTGCTTGAGTTTATCCCTTTGCATCATGTCATCTTACCTAATGCATTACTTTCTTCTTCATGAACTTAATACTCTAGATGCAGCGGGAGTAATAGTAATAGATGCAAAATCGTTTCGGTCTACTTGACACGGACATGATGCTTATATGCAGAATCATTGTCTTGGATATCTTAATTATTATTCGCTTTTCTATCAATTTCTCGACAGTAATTTGTTTACCCACCGTAATACTTGCTATCATGAGAGAAGCCTCGAGTGAAACCTATGGCCCCCGGGTCTATTTTCCATCTTATACTTTCAGATCTAAAACCAAAAATACCAAATATACTTTGCTGCATTACTTTTACCTATTGTTTTACTTTACGTTTAAGCAATCTATCTCTATCAGATCTCATCCTTGCAAGTAACCTAAAAGGGATTGACAAACCCTTTATAGCTTTGGGTGCAAGAGTTTGATTCTTTATGTAGGTACACCTATTGGGGACTTGCTTGTATCTCCTACTAGATTGATACCTTGGTTTCAACAACTGAGGGAAATACTTATCTACTTTGCTGCATCAACCGTTCCTCTTCACTGAGACCAATGCATGCTCGAGAAGTAGCAGTCGACGCCCATGATCTTTGTTGGGTACGAGGAGGGCTCGAAGGCCTATTGTGCATACGACCCCATGACCAAGAAGGTGCAGGTGACACGCGACATCGTCTTCGAGGAGGGACGGCCGTGGACGTGGCGCACTCCGGACGCAGCCAGATTGGCGCCCATGCCCGCCACGTTCACCATGGTATACACCACGGCTCACGGTGTCCACGAGGTGGACACAAGCGCTACTACACCTCCGACATCACCGCAAGGAGGAGTCGCACCTGCTACACCGGCCTCAAGGGTGTTGACTCCAGGCGTGGGCATGTCGGTGCAAACCACGCGTGGCACTCCAGCCTCAGGGGGGTGTCCTCTGATACAGTGTCACCATCGCAGAGCTCACCTGCAACACGAACAGAGGGTCCACACACTCCAGATGCGGTTCGTCAGATCCGCTGGGCCACACCACCGTCTCAAGATGAGAATCGTCGCGATGTGGAAACCAACAACATACTCTATCGGTACGTCTTCTGCATCTTCGATGAGTTAGAGGGGGAGGCCATGCGCGAGGCTATGGAGTACTGTCTCCTCAGTGCAGAGCAGCCAACCAACATCAATGAGGCCCTGAACGATGCGGCCTGGAAAGAGGCTATGGATGCAGAGATGGACGCGATCGCGGAGAACTCCACATGGCAACTCTCCATTCTTCCCTGCTGGCACAAGCCGATCGGCCTCAAATGGGTGTACAAGGTGAAGGGCGACCCCAACGGGAACATCATCAAGAATAAGGCTAGGTTGGTGGCCAAAGGATATGCACAGTGTGAGGGCATCGACTTTGAGGAAGTTTTCGCGCCCATGGCGCGAATGGAGACCATGCGTCTCTTCCTCGCTCTTGCCGCACACTCTGGCTGGGAGGTTCATCATATGGACGTAAAGTCCGCCTTTCTCAACGGTGATGTAGCAGAGGAGGTCTACGTCACGCAGCCACCGGGATACGTCGTAGATGGTCAAGAAGGGGAGGTGCTGAAACTGAGAAAGGATTTGTTTTGGCTTCGTCAGGCACCAAGAGCTTCGTATGCCAAGCTTGATGAAACTCTCTGCACACTTGGGTTCAGAAGGAGCCCACTAGAGCATGCAGTTTATCGACACGGAGATGCTAAATCTTATCTGCTCGTGGGAGTGTACGTCAATGATTTGATCATCACTGGTACTGATGTAACACACACCACTGAGTTCAAGGATCATATGCAGAAGATCTTCAAGATGAGCGATCTTGGCCTCTTAAGCTACTACTTGGGGATCGAGGTGACTCAGTCCAGAGGGGAGATCACAGCGTGCCAACGAGGGTATGAAGAAAAGATCCTTGAGCAAGCTGGGATGACCGGCTGCAATCGAAGTCACAACCCCATCGAGTGCAGGCTAAAACTGAGGAAGGAAGATGATGCAAAACCTTTTGATCTATCCCTCACCGCAGCGTAATCCGCAGTCTAAGGTACCTAGTACACTCAAGACCAGATATCAGACGTGTTGTTGGAATTGTTAGCAGATTCATGGAGAAACCAACCACAACACACTGGACGGCTGTTAAGCAAATCCTCAAGTATGTACAAGGGACCTTGAGCTATGGATGCTGTTATGTGTGTGCAGGGTGTGGAGATATTTTGGGATATAGCGATAGTGATCATGTAGGAGATGTAGGAGATTGCAAGAGCACTTCAGGGCATATCTTCTTCCTCAGTCGCAACCCTATCACCTGGACCTCCTAGAAGCAGAAAGTGGTAGTAATCAGCTTGTGTGAGGCTGAGTATGTGCCGCTGCTGCAGCAACATTCCAAGGATTCTGGCTGTGCAGATTGATCTCAAAAATGAAGGGAGAAGATCTAGGGAAGTTCAAACTTCTGATCGACAACAAGTCAGCTATAGCTTTGGCAAAAAATCCTGTCTATCACGATCGCAATAAGCATATCAACGTGAAGTTTCACTTCATCAGAGGATGCATCGAGGAAGGACAGGTGTAGGTCGATCATGTTGGGACTGAACAACAGCTAGCTGACATATTGACCAAGGCTCTCGGGCGAGTGCGCTTTGTGGAGATGAGGCAGAAGATGGGTGTTAGTGGAATCATCAAAGGCCAACAAGCTTAAGTGGGAGAATTGTTAGACTAAGCTAGTTGAATGCATGGCTGTGTAGTTTAGGTCCATTTGCTTTTCTGTTTAATAATGCGATGTGCATGGTGGATGTGACCGCGCATGCACGTAGTAGTAGTGGTGGAGTGCATGTACGCACGTCCTCTCTCCCTTTTTCTTTCTACCCTAGTTTCTCTCCCGGTGGGATTTGGTCGCTTTGTGATGTGGTGGTGGGATGGCGCGCCCATCACGGATCATGGCGATCCCGCCGGGAGATATTTAGCTGGCGCTTCTGTTGTAACAGAATAAGTAGAAGAAAATAGCAGACAGAAAAGCTGCGAAGTTTGGCAGCCCAAAACTCTCCCTCTCTGGCTAGAGTTCGTCTCTCTCTCTCACGCTCAATTCGGCAAGGACATTTATCCATGCACGGGTTGCATGTGTGGATGGATCCCTCAAGCTCATGCACATTGCTACCTTATTGCTGTTGTTTACCATTTATTTCGTCGAGTCTCCTCATCCTCTTGACGACTGAACTTGGTCTTGATGACGTAGTTCGGTCGATTCAACATTGGAAGCAAGCTCTGATTACTTACTACAACCCGTTAACAACTTCTTACTGTGTTCCTGTCAACTTTCTCAATTCACACTAACTGAAATGAGCCAAAAGAGTTTCTAGTGTTGTGGGGAGGAAGAACACAAAAGGGAGAGGGTGTCCCCCGCGGTAAACAATTTAATCAGCCTATGCCTCTCTGTAACACTCGACCCCTAGATATAGTGATACGGCTGCCTGACATTGTGCTGCTGAGCTTTCTGCTTCTAGTGCTGCATTTGAGTGTGGGTCACAGATTACCTCAGAAAAAAAGTATTGAGTCACAGATCCTCCGGTACCCTCTCCTTGTCGCCTTAGTGCTCCACCACCTGGCCTTGAGGAATAGGCGAGCGGGCACCCTTCCAGACGCAGCATGCGTCTTTATGAAATAATGCAGGGAATGCAATCTACATTTATTTCCCAGGACATTCAGTGTAGCATGCATGAAGCAATGAGATCAGCAGCTCTTGAAATGCTCTTTCTGGGCGTTAAAAAAATCATCCGATTATTTCTTAATTTCCCTATGCCTCCTAGTCCTATGTGTTTACAATACCATGCCAATTTTTATTTCATCATCTCTTATGCTGAAATGTACTGCACCTTACTATATGAAAGAGTGTGTAAAATTGTATGTACGCATGCAACATGATGGGCTTTTCCGCGTGCTCATGTCAAGATGGGTAGTTTATATAATGTTAAATTATGATCCAAATTCTATCGTGTTGGACTAGACGTAGTACAAACGGTGTGGGCCTTTTGCGTTGGCACCGACGCGTACGAATACAACTTGTTTACTTGTTCTTCAAGGACTCTCATGTATTATCCCTTATATATACTCCACGTAGTCGCATCTAAAGACGGCCTGTCGTCTCGTGCTTGTAATACTCCTCCTCATAGTGATTGCGTCTTCGTGCGTCCGTGGTTTTCTCCCGTAAAGGTTTCCATGTAGAAAGATGTGCCTCTCGTGCCTCGTTTATCTCGTTTGATCTAACAAATGGTATACAGAGCTGAGGTTCGTCAGATACGAGATTGTGTCCGAGTTGGAGAGACGCCAAGGTTGCGTCGGTTGCGCCGCATGCGAGTTGCGATCCGGCGATCCGAAGCCAGATCGTTTCTGAAGCCGAGACCGACAGTCGATTCCGCTAGTGCGCCGCCCTACAAAGTTCGGCCGTGCCGTTGCAGCAAATCGCATGGGGCGAGTTCCGTTCGCTGCTCTTCCGCATACAGCTTCAAGTCCCGAGGAGAGATCTGTCCAGCCGACCTTTCATCACGTGAAGCTAAGTCCAGATTTGTTTTCTCCTTTACTCATTGATCAAGAACTAGTACTAATCAGCCAGCTACTAGTACTAGTATTCCCACGTGAAGCCATCACATCAAGTTCTGTTACTCTTTGGTTGCTACGTCTACCCGTGACATACTATCAGGTGCTATTTGCCTATTTGCCTATTTGGTTTTGCTTCGCATATTAATTCTGTCAAGAATTTTCTACCGGCTTGTACTACTTTGTGCACACAGATTTAATCTACTCATGGCTTCCATGAAGTATGTTCTTCAGCTGCTGGATCGTGACACATGGTTTACCCTATGGCAAGTCAAGATGCGGGTGTTGTTGGCGCAAGCCGACTACGATGATGCACCGGATAGTTTTGGAAAGAATAGAATTGAGGATTGGACTGCTGAAAAGAAAAGAAGGGATCGTAAGGCTTTGTCATAAATTCAACTCCATTTGCAAAATAATATTTTGCAGGAAGTTTTGAGCGAGAAAACTGCCGCCGCTCTATGGCTAAAGCTGGAAGGGATTTGCATGACGAAAGATCTCACCAGCAAGATGCATCTGAAGCAAAAATTATTCATGCAGAGGTTACCCGAGGGAGGTAATGTTTTGAATCATATTTCTGAGTTTAAAGAGATCATATCTGATCTAGCTGCAATGAAGGTTAAGTATGATGAAGAAGATACTGCTTTAATGTTACTTTGTTCACTGCCAAATTCTTATACCAATTTTCGAGACACCATATTATATAGTCATGATACTCTCACACTTAATGAAGTTTATGAAGCTTTGAACTCTAAGGAGAAGATGAAATTGATGGTGCCTCATGATGGTTCAAGGTCATCCCAAGCCGAGGGATTATCTGTTCGTGGCAGTACAAAGGAGAAGAACTCACATAATGGAAACCGTGGGAAAAGTAAGAACGGCCAGAGGGGCCGGTCGCAATCCAGAGACAAGAAGCAATCTTGTAGATATTGCAAGAGAGACGGGCATGCCATCTCAGACGGTTACAAGTTGCAGAACAAGGAAAAGAGAAATGGTACATACAAACCGAAAGGTAACAAACAAGGTGAAAATTCTGCTAATGTTGTTCATGATGATAGTTCTGATGATGATCTTGTTGTTATTGCTGGATGTGCTGAGACCAATGATGAGTGGGTACTTGACACTGCGTGTACTTTCATATGTGCCGGCATAGAGATTAGTTTACTACTTTTGACTCTATATACTGCTGCTGGTTCCGTTTTGGGTTTTGATGATTCACCATGCAAGATTGAAGGCATAGGTTCCGTTCGAATCAAGATGTTTGATGGCACAATCAGAAATTTGACAGATGTTCGGTATATTCCGAAGATGAAGAGAAATCTTATCTCTGTTAGTGCCCTTGATGCAAAGGGGTACAAATATTCAGGTGGAGATCGCATTTTGAATGTCACCAAAGGCTCTCTTATTGTGATGAAAGGTGACTTAAGTTCGACCAATGGTCTTTATTACCTTTGAGGTTCTACCGTTTCAGGTAACGCTACTCCAGTTATTTCAAAGAATTCTGATTGTGATGCTGCTAACCTTTGGCATATGCGTCTTGGACATATGAGGGAACTTGGTTTGGCAGAGTTACATAAGAGAGGTCTCCTTAAAGGATATGAAACTAGTAAATTAAAATTTTGTGAGCTTGTATCTTCGGAAAGCACAAGAGGGTGAAGTTCAACACTTCGACTCATACAACTGAAGGTATTCTTGATTATGTGCATTCTGATTTATGGGGACCATCTCGCAGAAAGTCACTAGGTGGTACTAGTTACATGTTGACTATTATTGATGATTATTCAAGAAAAGTTTGGCCTTATTTCTTGAAGCATAAATGGCAAGCTTTCTCAGCTTTTAAGGAGTGGAATATTATGATTGAGAGACAAACTGAAAAGAAGGTAAAAATACTTCGCACTGATAATGGTATGGAATTCTGTTCTAAGCAATTTAAGAATTATTGCAAGTCTGAAGGCATTGTCAGACACTACACCATTCCTTATACTCCTCAACAAAACGGTGTTGCTGAGCGTATGAATAGGACCATTATTTCCAGAGCCCGTTGCATGTTGTCCAATGCAAGTTTGCATAGGCGTTTTTGGGCTGAGGCCGCTTCCACTGCTTGTTATCTCATTAACCGTTCACCATCTATTCCTCTTAATAAGAAAACTCCAATTGAGGTATGGTCTGGTTCTCCTGCTGATTATTCACTGTTGAGAGTTTTTGGTTGCACTGCTTATGCTCATGTCGATAATGGAAAGTTGGAGCCTAGGGCTATTAAGTGCATCTTTTTTGGTTATAAATCTGGTGTTAAAGGTTTTAAATTGTGGAATTCTGAAAAACAGAAAGTTGTTATTAGCAAAAATGTTATCTTTAATGAATCTGCTATTTTACATGATGTTCCATCTACTAATGTTCCTATTGAGAGTGAACAACAGCCTACTATTCAGTAGCCTACTGTTCAGGTGGAGCATGATATTTCAGGTGATACTTTTGATAAGGAAATTTTTGATGCACATGATGAACCCGTCGTTGATGATGAGCATGTCACTCCAAATCAGCCTATTGTTCCACCCAGTTGGAATTTTGCACGTGACAGAGTTAGACGGGGTATTAATGCACCTGAAAGGTTAATTGAGGAGTGCAATATTGTTTCTTTTGCTTTATCTGTTGCAGAAGAAATTGAAGGTAATGCTGAGCTATCTTCATATTCCGAGGCTTTTATTTCACGTGATAGTAATAAGTGGATGACCGCTATGCATGATGAGATGAAATCACTTGAAAAGAATGGCACTTGGGATTTAGTAAGATTACCAAGAGAGAAGAAATCTATTCGTTGCAAGTGGGTTTTCAAAAGAAAGGAAGGTGTTTCTCCTAATGATGAGGCAAGATATAAAGCAAGGTTAGTTGCTAAAGTTATAGCCAAATTTCAGGTATTGACTATAACGAAGTCTTTGCTCCTGTTGTGAAGCATAGCTCTATTCGCACTTTACTTAGTATTGTTGCCATGAATGATTTTGAGCTTGAACAATTGCATGTTAAAACTGCATTCTTACTTGGAGAATTAGAAGAGGATATTTATATGGAACAACCTGAAGGTTTTGTTATCCCTGGTAAAGAAAAGCTTGTCTGTAAGTTAAAGAAATCTCTTTATGGATTGAAGCAATCCCCTCGAAAGTGGTACAAGAGATTTGACACCTTTATGCTCTCTCAAGGGTTTAAACGGTCTAATTATGATGGTTTTGTTTATTTGAAAACTGTCAATGGTTCAACTATTTATTTGCTCCTTTATGTTGATGATATGTTAATTGCTGCAAAGAGCATGTCAGAGATTAATGAACTAAAGAAGGAATTGAGTAATGAATTTGAGATAAAGGATTTGGGTGCAGCAAAGAAGATACTTGGCATGGAAATATCCAGAGATAGACCGTATGGAAAATTATATCTCAGTCAGAAGGGACATATTGATAAAGTTCTTCGTCGTTTTAATATGCATAATGCCAAGCCAGTAAGTACTCCGTTAGCTGCACACTTCAAATTATCATCAGCCTTATGTCCTGAGTCAGATGCAGATATTGAGTACATGTCTAGAGTTCCCTATTCGAGTGCAGTTGGTTCACTTATGTATGCCATGGTTTGTTCTCGTCCGGATTTATCTGATGCAATGAGTGTTGTCAGTAGATACATGGCTAATCTTGGAAAGGAGCACTGGAAAGCAGTTCAATGGATATTCAGATACCTGCGATGTACTTCTAATGCTTATTTACAGTTTGGGAAAACTGGAGATGGACTTGTTTGTTTTGTTGATTCTGATTTTGCTGGTGATTTGGATAAGAGAAGATCACTCACATGTTATGTTTTCACCATTGGTGGTTGTGCTGTGAGTTGGAGAGCAACTTTGCAGTCTATCATGGCTTGTTTCACTACCGATGCCGAGTATATGGCTATTTCTGAGGCATGCAAAGAAGCTTTCTGGTTGAGAGGTTTATACACTGAGCTTTGTGAAGATTCATCTTGCCCTACAGTATTTTCGGACAGTCAAAGTGCTATATATCTTACAAAGAATCCAATGTATCATGAGAGAACAAAGCACATTAATGTCAGATATCACTATATTCGAGATGTCATTGCTAAAGGTGATTTGAAGGTATGCATGATAATCCTGCTGATATGATGACAAAGCCAGTTCCTACCAATAAGTTTGAGCTTTGCTCAGGCTTAGTTGGTATTTCTCACTAGTCCTATGGACTTTGGTGCACAAGGTGTTTATGCTGATTTGGATGAGGTTATTTACTTTCTTCGACTAATGGAGGGAATTTGGCTCAAGGTGGAGATTGTTAAATTGTGATCCAAATTCTACCGTGTTGGACTAGACGTAGTACAAACGGTGTCGGCCTTTTGCGTTGGCACCGACGCGTATGAGTACAACTCGTTTACTTGTTTTCCAAGGACTCTCATGTATTGCCCCTCATATATACTCCACGTAGTCGCACCTAAAGACGGCCTGTCGTCTCATGCTTGTAATACTCCTCCTCATAGTGATTGCGCCTTCGTGCGTCCGTGGTTTTCTCCCGCAAGGGTTTCCACGTAAAAATCTATGTCTCTCGTGTCTCGTTTATCTCGTTTGATCTAACATATAGGAGAGAGGCAGTAGTGATGCTATGACCAAAAACATGCGACATCATTGCTTGTCAGTGACCTGAACATTCATATTCCAGTTTATGAAATTCGAAATGCTATAGTGGTAGTTGGGAAGGCTATGAACAGAGGAATCACACGTGTCTTTGCAAAATATTTTGACCCACCGTTTGTGCTTTCATGGGGCCCAAGTAAAGGCTTTACCCCGTAAAAACAGATACGATTTTAACTATTTATTTCACTTTTCACGAGTCATTATCTTTTCGGTTATGGACATGAGAAATGACCACAAAATTATTTTCAGTGATCCTTGAATAATCCATGACTCATAAATGGACATTGAATCTTAGTAAAGTTTTCGTTCTACACTTATACGGTACAAAAATACTCAGCTACTTGTGCTTCCATGGCTACATGCATTTCCATGGCTACTTAGTAAATCACAGTGAGGATCTCAACTACTTGCGCTTACATGGCTACCAGGTGCTTGTGCTGCCGCGTAGTGAACTTGGGCTTGATGAGGTAGTCCAGTGGATGCAGCGTCGGAAGTGGGCTCTGATTTTCACTTGTTAACAACTCGATCCAGTGTTACTCTCAACTTCATAAATTCACAGTAATTGATAGAAGCCGAAGTTGTTCCCAAAGCAGTGGAGAGGAAGAACAAAAAGTTCAACGGGTGGCTGACACAAGACAACTCCTAATGTATCCATGCCTCCCGAGTGTACTTGACGGCTAGATATAGTCACGTGACTGGGCTGGACATATGCCTACTCTGGACCTGTCGTTCCGTTCAGGGACATGTAAGCGTGGATTCCACCTAGTCATGAACCCTCTCCTCGTCACCATGGCGCCCCACGCCACTGTCTTGATGCACGGGGGTGCTGCCACCATTCGAGACGCAACATTAATCTTATGATATCGTGTCTGGATTGCAACCTACACTTTCCGCATAGCTCATTCAATATTTCAAGTTCACGGCTGAATCAACTAGAACAACAGGATCACATCCCCTGTTTCTAGGCGTTGAAGGAACCACCTATGTATTTCTTACATTCCCTATGCCTGCTAGTCATATGTGTCTGCGACACCATCACAATTTTGAGTTTATCGCCTCTTACGCTTAAATATACTGTAACTCGCTATATGAAAGATTGTAAAAGTATGTATATATGTATGCGACATGTTGGGCTTTTCTTGTGTCCTCATGTCAACATCGGGTAATATATATCGGAGACATGCAGTGCTGATGCCACAACAATGCTTTTCATCACATTAAACATACATACCCAAATCTATCTTTTTTTATATACTAAAAGCAAAATATTCATCAAAATAGAGGAATGTACTAGAAAATTACACAATAATCAGAATATCTATGTGAAAATTATCATTCAGACGAGCAGTTATTTCATTATAGAAAATAAAGTTTTTAATAGATGTTGTTCAATTCATAGACAACATGAATGAGTTCTGTATTAACTAGTTGCTCTATTCCATGGTGCCGGTTGGGACCTGCCATGAGTTTATTTTTATCTATGAAACGGGTGACAAAGTGATTGGTGGTTTCCAATTTATTGACTGTATTTTTTTCAAGGAAAATTATTGACTGTTGAGCTGATTTTTTAAAGCCACGCAACGGTATTCAACTGTGGAAGCAAGCAAGGTAAAATTAGTTCAGACAGGAATAGAGTGTGGCTGGACGAGCCGCAGTTAGCTAGCTAACATGCTGATGTTCGGCAGCCTGCTCCTTTGTTTTATGCCGCTGCGGGCAACGGCAACGGCACAACTCTGCTGCAGCGGCAGCATCTAGACAACCAACAACACCGACCAGTCCAACCTCGCCCCCCTTGCCGCCACTCTCCCACTAACGCCTCCTCCTCCCCTCAGCAATTTGTCGCCGCGACCGCTGTCCAACCAACCGAAGCCGTGCACGCGCTCGCGCTCTGCCGCGGCGACTTCGCTAACAACACGACATGTGCAGACTGTGTTCCTCCTCATTCCAGCAAGCACAACAGGCGTGTCCCAACGAGAAGCAACCAGAAGCCAGGATTCGCTTGACCTAGCTATTGACGAGTTATTCCTTACCCTAAGCCGTCATAGGGACTCGCCTTTATATAGATAGGTCGAGGCCCTGGGCTTACAAGAGTTTAGACCGACTTACACAAATTATACGGTCTTGTGTCTAAGTCGCCTGGCCTTCCTGGGCAAGCCGTATTCCGGACAACTTACATACCCGGGTCTCGCACCGGCTTTCGACTCTGGGCCTCCATCTAGGCCCAGCTGGTGAGTCGCCCCTTAGGCTTGTCTTCAACCATCAGGCCCACTTAAGGTCTTGAGTACGAGCCGCCAAGTATGATCTGGTCCCTCCTGGACGGGTATCTCCATGGGGTTATATCCCCAACATTAGGCCCAAACCTCTTCATGTCAATCTTCATATCTATTTGGCGGCGAGTCTCATACCTTTGTTAACTGAAAGTAAAATATCGTAACCCGCCATGGAGAAATGGATGACATCATCTCGGATATGTCCAAAAAGATTCCATGATGTCACAACGGATCCTCTCATTAAACGGTCATCTCGAAAATCAAGACGTCTTCCTTGGTCAATCATCATTGCGCCACCTCGATTCCCGCGTGGACTGTTGTTATCCCATCTCTTAAATAGGTGGGGGAGGGGGTCCCATTTCTTTCACCCTCCCCCGCTGTCGCTGTCCATCTTGAAGCTCCGCCTCCGTCACTGAATTCCTCCGTCTTCACCAACAGCGTCTGCTGCATCAACCTGGTCGGACCAGAATACGCCGGCGTTCAGCCACCTCCTCGGCACCTTCGAGGTTCTTTTCTTCTCCTCCTTCTAGATCTACATTAGCTCACTACGGGACTGAGCTTAGATGCCGACGGCCGGCGGCTACGCCGACGGCGAAATGTCGGGGCCGTCGACGTAGATGGCCCACCTCGTCAGCCTTGGCAGCGGGCCGTCGGCGTATGAAGGCCGTCGGCATAGGTCCACTTTAGGCTGAGGGCCTCCGTCGGCGTACCGCCAGCCGTCGGCGTAGGACTGCCAGGTGGGCCCCGGTGACGGTCGGGCGGTAACGCCGTCAGCCCAATAGAGGCTACGCCGACGAACCCGACCTTTGGCCGTCGGCGTAGACCCTGTTTCTATTTTTTGTTTTCATTTTTATTTTCTTTTGTTTAACCGTTTAATCTTATATTACTAATACATAAAATAATATTGGAAATGGGATTATAATATATATCATCTCATTTCAACCCTCGATATACGCCTCTTTATTCTTTTTGTGTCTACTAATTAAAATACGTAAAATAATATATTAATAAATTATAATATTTATGCTACTAAATTAAAATATATTATGCTACTATTACTACATTAATATGTATGCTCCACAGTTGAACCTCATGCGGAGAAAGCTATAAGGGTAAACTGCCGCCCCCTCCCTAGCTCCCTCGTGCCCGGACTAGGCCGGGTTTCGGTGAAGAAAGACCGCCGGAGCGCCGTAGTACCGCATGAACTTGCATGTGATTGTAGGGTATGTGTCCAAGTATGGTGTAAGATCCATAGATGCAATGTCTAGCTCCTTGGTGTGACCATCTTCACATTCATGCGATAACACATATGCAAAGTCATGGACATGTAGGTGGAATACACCCGTTTGCGGTTATACCGGGGCTACGATGTGTTACAAGGTCCCAACCTTGTTTTCCATGTAGTTATGTCCTAAACAAACCTAAACAAACAAAAAAGTACATTGTTGGAACATCGTGCGGAGAAAGCTATAGGGGTAGACCGCCAGGCCCCTCTCTGGAGCAGGATGTCACAGGTGAATTACCACCGAAGCGTCGGAATCCTACAAAAACTTGCATGTGGACCTAGGGTATGTGTACAAGTGTGGTGGAAGGTCCATAGATGCAAAACATAGATCCCGGGTGTGACCTTCTTCACACATGAATGCGATAACACTTAGAGAGATACGTGCACACGTGTAGACAGAATACTCCCGATTCGGCTTAACCGGAGGCTACGATGTGTTACAAAGGTCTCAAACCTAGTTTTCCATGTAGCTATGGAGTAAAAAAACTAAGACAATGAAAAAGTACATTGTTGGAGCCTCGTGCGGAGAAAGCTATAGGGGATACATTGTCGGGCCCACATTCCCCCTCCGGAGCAGGATGTTGCAGGTGAATGACCGCCGCGGAGCGTCGGAATCCCACAGAAACTTGCACGTGGACCTAGGTTATGTGTAAAAGTGTGGTGGAAGGCCCATAGATGCAAGACATGGATCCCGGGTGTGACCTAGCTTCTTCACACATGAATTCGATAACACTTAGAGACATTCATGCACGTGTAGACGGAATACTTCCGGTTCGGCTTAACTAGAGGCTACGATGCGTTACAAGGTCCCAAACTTAGTTTTCCATGTAGATATGGAGTAAAAAACCTAAGCCATTGAAAAAGTACATTGGTGGAGCCTCGTGCGGAGAAAGCTTAAGGGGGTATAGCGCCAGGCCCACATTCCCCCTCCGGAGCAGGATGTCGTAGGTGAATGACCGTCAGAGCGCTGAAATAGGCCCAACCTTGGTTTTCCATTACATATGTGCTAAACAAACATAGGTAGAGAAAAAAGTGCATTGGTACACCCTCATACGGAGAAAGCTATAGGGGTAGATCTGCGGGTCCCCTCGATCTAGGGTTTCATCGGAGGAAGACCGTCGGAGCGTCAGAATCACTACGGGGGTAGATCAATGAAAAACTGTTTGGCTGAACTTGCCTATACTTGGACCGTGTCTTGAGATCTCCAATGGTGCCCTCGTAGTCTATATTATAATACTCTTCAAGCTCCTTCTCAAGCTCCACCTTGTCCTTGAGAGAAATCTTTCCCTTTCTTTTCTCACCTACCTCCTCACCATTTGCAAGCTCCTTGTTTTTCTTCTTCTTTTTTCTTTTCACCAGTGGAAGTAAACTCTTCTTTACCATCAAGGGCACAATCTTTAGGTATCCCAAGAAATTCATCTTCCTTGTCAAAATCAGGTTTACCCAAATCCAAATCGTCTCCACTTCCAAACTCAGGATCAACCTGAGTAAATAATCCTGGATCTGTATGTCGAAACTCCCGTTACGGGTCAACCGGTGTGAATAATTTGGTGAAATGTATCCAACCTTGATTCTCCATGTACATATGTGCTAAAAAACATATATGGAGAAAAAAAGTCCACTGGTCAACCCTTGTACGGAGATATTTATAGGGGTAGATCTATGGGTCCTCCCGATCTAGGGTTTCGGAGGTAAATGACTGCCGGAGCGTTGGAATCACTCGAAAACCTGAATGTGTCCCTAACATATGTGTAGAAGTGTGATGTAATGTTGGTACATGGCATATCTAGGTCATGTGTCTGACGTTGTTCACAGACATGGGCTAACACTTAGTAAAATCCTGGATGTGTAGGTTCAAACTCCTGGTACAGGTCAACATGTTGAATAATTTGGTGAAATGTGTCCAACCTTGGTTCTCCATGTACATATGTGCTAAAAAAACATAGATAGAGAAAAAATCCATTGGTTAACCCTCGTACGGAGAAATTTATAGGGGTAGATCTGCGGGTCCCCCCGACCTAGGGTTTCAGAGGTGAATGACCACCAGAGCATCGAAATCACTCAAAAACCTACATGTGTCCCTAAAATATGTGTAGAAGTGTTATGTAATGTTGGTAGATGGCATATCCAGTTCATGTGTCTGACGTTGTTCACACACATGGGCTAACACTTAGTAAAATCCTGAATCTGTATGTCGAAACTCCCGGTACGGGTCAACCGGTGTGAATAATTTGGTGAAATGTGTCCAACCTTGGTTCTTCATGTACATATGTGCTAAACAAACATAGATAGAGAACAAAAGTCCACTGATCAACCCTCGTACGGAGAAATTTAAAGGGGTAGATCTGTGGGTCCTACCGATCTAAGGTTTTGGAGGTGAATGACCGCTGGAGCGTCGAAATCACTCAAAAACCTGCATGTGTCCCTAACATATGTGTAGAAGTCTGATGTAATGTTGGTAGATGGCATATCCAGGTCATGTGTCTGACGTTGTACACAGACATGGACTAACACTTAGTAAAATCCTAGATCTGTATGTCGAAACTCCCGGTACGGGTCAACCGGTGTGAATAATTTGGTGAAATGTGTCCAACCTCGGTTCTCCATGTACATATGTGCTAAACAAACATAGATAGAAAAAAAGGTCCATTGGTCAACCCTCGTACGGAGAAATTTATAGGGGTAGATCTGCGCGTCCCCTCGATCTAGGGTTTCAGTGGTGAATGACCGCCGGAGCGCCGGAATCACTCGAAAACCTGCATGTGTCCCTAACATATGTTTGGTTAGGTCATAAGGTCATTACAAACCATGTTTGAGCCCAAGGTGTCACAAGATCCTACACCGTTCCACCAAAAACGGGGAGTTTCCCCCTAATAATTAAACACCGGAACCTCCGTAGCAAGGTGACAGAGGATGTCTGCGAAGGGATATAGACCTAAGGTTGAAAACAATTAAAAACAATGTTGTGAAAAAGTAAAAAAGATTTTATATGCTTGAAAACATAAAAGAATACAGAAATAAGAAAATAAAAAAAATATAAATGGCCCTAAGACGACGGCCAGGCCGTCGGCGTATATCGAATTAAAAATAATTAAATAGACCTAAGCAGACGGCCAGGCCGTCGGCTTAGGTCCTCGTACCCTAGATTCGGACGGCCGATCGCAGGAATGTTCTCCGAAACCCCCACTCCCCCCACTTCCCCCGACCCCAACCCCGACCCTGCCGCCGGCCCGCACGCTCCCCATGCTCCCCCGACCGCCCACCCCGTCGGCCGGACCCTGCCGCCAGCCGCGCTGCCCCCTCCCGTCCCGCAGCTGCCGGCCGCGCCACACGCCATCGCCGTCAGCTGTGCTGCCCCTCCCGTCCCGCCAACGCCCTGACGCGAGCTCCCTACCCCTCGCGCCTCACGCCGCCCGCCGCCCTCTCGCGAGCTCCCTGCCGCCGGCCCGCCCCTCCCGCGAGCTCCCTCCCGCCCCTACCGCCGGCCCGCCCCTCCCGCGAGCTCCCTCCCACCCCCGCCCTCGCCACCGGCCCGCCCCTCCTACAAGCTCCCTCCCACCCCCTGCCGCCGGCCAACCCCCGCCCGCCACCACCGAAGCCGGACACCACCTCCGGCCTGACCCCGACGCCGGCCCGACCCCAAGCCGACCCCACCTCGGCAGGAAGTTGCTTCCCCCACTCTCTTCTCCATTTTTTAGATTTTTTGTTTTAAAATCCATAGAAATCTAATTACAGACTATCTCGGAGCCGCCGTTGTCTCGGAGCCCCCTCCGTTGTCTCGCACCCCCCGTCGTCGATCACGCTTCAAGGGTGAGAATTCGTTCACCCCTCTCGTTTACCTAGGTTTATTTTCGTGTCTAGATCACCAAGTCAAGTTGCGTCACCTAGGCGTCATCCCGACTATAAGCGTTACGCGGATAAATATGCGTTAGTGGTCTCGCATATTTTGAACCGTAACGCTTATGGCTTTTATCAGGAAGTCGGTGGATTCGTAGTTGGGTATGGTTCTCGCTGGCTCTTCCTCGATCCGAGACAGGATTTCGACGACACCTCCTCGTTGTTCTCCGGATGCACATTCTCTCGCCTTTTTGTTCAGACGTGTATCGGGAGAGCAGCGGGGAGGTGTTGCCGAAATTCTGCTCGGATCGGGGTAGAGCCAGGGAGAACTTTCCCAATCTATGGATCCGGCGGCTGGTTAGGACCCACATTCCTATTCGACACGTAGGTTGATGCATGCGTAAAAAATGAAGCATTTTAATCTCCTGTTTGATATGATATGCTATGTTTGTTGTTTGGCTCTCAATAAAGCAGAAGAGGATGACTGATAATGGGTGGATGTATAGTGGCCGTACTAGTGTTGTTGACAGAACAGATGAGTGGGCATGGAAGACTGAAATGGTAGTGCAGGAGATAGCCCGTGGTACAAAGACACTTGATCCCCGTTGCCCTTGCGCCCGTTGTAGGATCCGTCAACGCGCTAAAAAGGAGATTATGAAACAACACCTTTGGGCTTCTGGGTATATGCCGGGCTTCGTCACGACGGTCGACTTTACACAGAACGAACATGACAGAGGTGACGTGATGAGGCAGCGGATCGATGTCATAGAGTATGATGGCATGCAAAACTTGCTGAAGGATTTCCGTGATGCCATGCCGGAGTCTCCACCATCTGTTGAACCAGAGGGACCGTCGGAACCGGAGCAACTGCCTGAACCACAGGATCCCGAGCCATCCGCTAAGGCGTTCTATGATATGATGGAATCGGCTAAGAGGCTTCTGTACCCGAGTGCAAATGTTTCTCAGCTCGATACCATCTCGCAAGCACTAGCCACAAAGCTCCAGTTCAACATGACCAGTTCAAGCTTTGAAGCCAATCTGGTAAAACACGGTAACACGTTGCCCGAAGGGCATTGTTTGCCTAAAACCCTGTACAAATGCAAGAAATTCACGCGAGCGCTCAGCATGGACTACACAAAGATAGGTTGTTGTCCAAAAGGTTGCCTTTTGTTTTGGAAACAGTTTGCGGATGACAAGTACTGTAGCTTGTGTGGGGCCTCTAGGTATCTTGAGTCCAAGGGAGCCGATGGTGAGCCCAAGGTGCAGACAAAGATCCCCACTTCCATTCTTCATTATCTCCCATTCATAAAAAGAATCCAGCGACTTTACATGACCTTGGAGTCTGGCAAATAGATGATGTGGCACAAGGACATGAAGAGATACCCTGACGAGCACGGACGGGAAACAATGGGACATCCATCTAATGGCAGGGCATGGAAGAAGTTCGGTGAAGACCACCCCGATCTGGCGGCAGAGGCCCCACACTACAGAATTGCCATATCTTTGGATGGATTCAATCCATATGGCATGTCGAGTTCCTCGTACAGCTGTTGGCCGGTGTTTGTTAGTCCGCTCAATCTCCCTCCCCCAGACCTAATGCAAAGGAATACCATATTCTTGGGCCTGACTACCTGGGGAAGAATTTGAGTGTCTACATGCAGCCGCTTGTGGATGATCTGAACCACTCTTGGCATGACCCAACATTGACATACGACCGTGCATCGAAGACAACTTGTTCATGAAAGTTTGGTACCAATATTCCATGCACGACATGCCTGGGTACGATTACAACAACATTAACCCTTAAACATACAAGGGAATTTTGTATCAAGAGCAAGAGAACTTTGGGGACTTTGGCTTAGAAGGTCTTGAGGACCTCGAGAACGATGCACACACCCATGGTGAGATAGTCACGGATCCACGTGACATAGAGATGCTCACCAAGGCACATGACAATGATGAGCCTCCACCGTGCGAGGATCCCGACACTTTATACGCACGTGATAGTGATACTGATGATGGCGATGAGAATGAGCCTGAGAGTGATGACGATGAGTATTAGTATTTATGGTGAAGAACAGATGATGGCGAGGGTCTTTTATGTCTTTATTATGGCTTACTTGCCCAATCACTTAATTGTTTTCTTTTTCTCAATGCAGGTGATTGGCCAATATGAGCAGTGGCAAGGCATCACCGCAATCCTTGCTTCAGGGGATAAAGAAGACGAAGAGTGGAAGAGCAACAAGCTCAAGGTATGCCGCCGAGGAGGTAGGAGGAGGAGATGCGAGACGAGAAGCAGGAGTCGGGAGAGGACGTCCCCCGAGGTCCGGACGAGGAGGTACATTGCATCTTCATTATGTCTTCATTATGCTTGGTATTTATTTTTCAACATGCTTCTTAATTGTTTACCTTTTCGCATTGCAGGAGGTCGAGGACGAGGGCGAGGACGAGGGCGAGCTACCCTCTGATACGTCTCCAACGTATCTATAATTTTTTATTGTTCCATGCTATTATATTATCAACTTGGGATGTTTTATATGCATCTATATGCTATTTAATATCATTTTTGGGACTAACTTATTAACTCAGTGCCCAGTGCCAGTTTCTGTTTTTTCCGTGTTTTTGACCTTTTTCAGATAAGAATATTAAACAGAGTCCAAACGGAATAAAGCCTTTAGGATGATTTTTTCCACGACAGGAGTGATCAGAAGACTTGAGAACCAAGGCATAGGGCCACGGAGGAGGCCACGAGCCCCCTTGGCGCGCCCTAGGGGTGGGGGCACGCCTAGCAGGCTCGTGGGCCCCTCATGCCTCCTTTGCCCTACCTCTTTCGCATATAAATTCCCTAAAGTCCCAAAACCGATAGAGAGAGCCACGGAAATACTTTTCCGTCGCCACAAGCTTCTGTTTCCGCGAGATCCCATCTGGAGACCATTCCGGTGCCCTCACGGAGGGGGATTCGGACACGGAGGGCTTCTTCATCAACACCATTTCCTCTTCGATGATGCGTGACTAGTTCACCACAGACCTCCGGATCCATAGCTAGTAGCTAGATGACTTCTTCTCTCTCTTGGATCTTCAATACAAAGTTCTCCATGATCTTCATGGAGATCTATCCGATGTAACTTTCTTTTGTGGTGTGTTTGTCGAGATCCGATGAATTGTGGATTTATGATCAGATTATCTATGAATATTATTTTAGTCTCCTCTGACTTCTTATATGCATGATTTCGTATCCTTGTAAGTCTCTTCGAGTTTTGGGTTTCGTTTGGCCAACTTGATCTATAATTCTTGCAATGGGAGAAGTGCTTGGTTTTGGGTTCATACCGTGCGGTGTCCTCACCTAGTGACAAAAGGGGTAGCGAGGCACGCATCGTGTTGTTGCCATCAAGGGTAAAAATATGGGGTTTATATCATATTGCATGTCTTTATCCCTCTACATCATGTCATCTTGCTTAAGGCATTACTCTGTTTGTAATGGACTTAATACACTAGATGCATGCTGGATAGCGGTCGATGTATGGAGTGATAGTAGTAGATGCAGAAAGTATCGGTCTACTTGTCTCGGACGTGATGCCTATATGTATGATCATTGCCTTAGATATCGTCATGACTTTGTGCGACTCTATTAATTGCTCGACAGTAATTTGTTCACCCACTGTAATACTTGCTATCATGAGAGAAGCCTCTAGTGAACACTATGGCCCCCGGGTCTATTTTACACATTATATATTCAGATCTACATACAAAAATACCAAAAATACCTTGCTTCACTTTTATTTATTTATTTATATTTACCTATTATCACTGTCAGATCTCGCCTTGGTGCCTCATCTTGATACTCCTACTGGATTGATACCATGGTTCTCAAACTGAGGGAAATACTTATCTCTACTTTGCTGCATCATCCGTTCCTCTTCAAGGGAAAAACCAACGCAAGCTCAAGAAGTAGCACCCTCCTTTTGAGTGACATACCCTCCGCTTCCAGCGACGTGGCTTCACAGACCGCGTTCTTAGAGTCTCGAGACGAGGAGATGGACTCTCGAGACTTGGACGTGGACTCTCGAGACGAGGAGGGGGGTCTCGAGCCTCGAAGATGATGACGTCGGGGCCATCGAGGGCGTCGACGAAGAAGGTAAAGGTTCGTGGGGAAACAAAAGTCCCTAAGGAGGAACCTGCCCCGGAGGCTCGGGTCCTCATTGGACCTAGCAAATCTGAGTAAGTGGCTATAGTAACTTTGAAAATGTAGTTTCATTTTGTTGATAACAACTTGGCATGTACTAATGTTTGATTCTTGTGCAGCAATTGGATGCATCCTCCGGGGACTCGAGTCCCTAGCTGCATGCTTGGAGCTATCATCAGGAAGATTTGGCCGGGCTTCTACAACACCGAAAATGGCAAGAGGAAGCTAGCCACGACTTGGAGACACTACGAGCTCGCAGATTGTCCCCCCTACGGGAAAGCTTCTGACGCCGTGATCAACAAGTTTTGGGTATGGCAGACTCATGACTCTCACACTTTTTTTGTTCATAGTTCATGACCCCATCATGCTAACTCATGAATCTCACACTTTTTTATGCATGATTGAAGAGATTCTGTAGGGTGGTTCCAGAGAAGCAGGAGGCGGCGGACAAGACTTTGCGGAGTCATTGTAAGAGGTTGACTAATCAGTAGTTCTATAACCAGGGTCATACCGCGAGGAGTCAATATAGCACGGCGATATCGGGCAAACCGTTGCCGAAGTATGAGAATGCCAAGTCACCAACGACGATGAGCGCGACAGAGTACGACGAGGTATGTAAATTGTCGATGAGATTCTATGTTGATGCTAATTTGCAATTGCATCATCTGTTCTTCACATGAGTATTGATTTTTCAGGTTAGGCCCGATTGGGCCTATGGCAAGGAGGATGCATGGAGGGCGTTGACTACGAGGTGGCGTGGGGAAGACCAGGAGTGGAACGCCTTGAGCGAGCGGAACAAGGCGAACCGCGACAGCGGGGGGACACATCGGACAGGAAACCTCGGCAGTGAGCGCAACAAGGCCAGGCTGGTATACACGTACATGGAACAACCTTTATTTATTTCCCCTCATGCATGTTCCTACTTGGTACTCATAACATCTCTTTGGCGGTGCAGGAGGAGAAACTAGCGAGGCATGTCAGCGATTATGAGTCATGGGACTCGATGAGGATGAAGGCACCCAATCTCTCCTAGCCTCAGCCTCAGCTTCTCGAGTACTTCGGCATTGCCCAGGAGGACGTGCTAAGTACCTCGAGACGCTGGTCGCTTTTAATCCGGAGGTGGACAACCCTAGAAGTGCGGACCCCGATGAGAGAGCGTTGGTCGTGTTTGGGGGAGGCTTTCAGCATGGTCGTCTGCGCGTTATGGATAAGATGACCCAGCGCACTCCCACTTTGAGCCTCACGCGGATCAAGGATACCCTCAGCGCCGATAACCCCGCACCGCCTCCTCGACGACGACCTTCCCAGCCTGGCTACGATGTAAGTTTCTCTCATTTCCATCCTTTCTCTGACAATACTACTTCCTCGGTGGCTTAGTTGATGAGATGGTTCAATTTTTGCAATTGTTGGCCGCTTTTGAGGCGGCCTACAAGGCCCACAAATGATGCCTATTTGGTGGAGCTTGCGCACTAGAGGTAGAGAGCAGAAGTAAACGAGGCGTGGAAAGAGGCAAAAGAAGATATAAGTTCCAACCTTTCTTTTTGCAAAAGATGACAAGTCTCACTTTTCATACTTTTGTGCAATGCCTGACATGTTAACTATCTTGCAGGCTCAAGAGAGGGTTCGGCTTACGGGAGTACCGCTCGATATATCGCCAGGACCTCCTACGCCGACGGACAGGCCGTCGGCGTAGGCCTTGTCCTGTGCGAAATGGCACGGCCTACGCCGACGGCCAGGCCGTCGGAGTAGGCCTTGTCCTGTGTGAAATGGCACAGCCTACGCCAACGGCTAGGTCGTCGGAGTAGGCCCGTCACCCAGATGCGCTTGGGAGCTGCCGCGTGGCCTCACTGGATGATAGCCTACCCGACGGCCAGGCCATCGGCGTAGCTGATCACCAGGCCTAACGGTCGTTAGGCCCCACGTGGGGCCCACATGACGTACGCCGACGGCCAGCGCGAGCCGTCGCCTTAGCCACCTACGCCGACGGCTACTGGGGCAAGCCCAAGGGATACCTTCCCTGACGGCTATACGCTGACGGCAGCCGTCGGCGTAGGCCTAAGCCGACGGTATATGGGTCTACGCCGACGGTGGCCGGCCGTCAGCGTATGGCCTCAGCCCCGTAGTGGCTCACCGGAGTTCTTCCGCATCCGCCGCCGCTCATCGGAGTATTCACCGTGGATCAATAAAGAGGACACTTTTCCGATCCCGAGATGCTAGCTATCTCATGCGGTGCCCTGCGTAATACGTATCCCCCACCGATCGTAGGTCATTCTTGAAACCGAACCTGCTCGTTCTTCCACTGACATTTTTAGGGTTATAATATATTTCTTTTTACCTCCGCCGTAGATGTTGTAGCGGTTGCCGTACGTGAAGGAATCTGTTTGTCCACAATTAGTAAAACTTCCCAACATGAGCTATCTTTTTTGACCCGCCATTGTACCGCCGGCAGTTTGTAACAATTTTAACTCGCCTCTGTTTCACAAAAGACGGTGGCTTAATCTCAGCCTTAGTCACCCTCGTTGCCAGGTTTTCTTCCTTCATTAAATGACAGCAAGCCTCCTGTACAGCAGGCCTTCTGTAATGACAGCAGGCCTCCTTCATTAAATAACCCCACCACCTGTAATTTTTGTTTCGCAGAAGAATGAAAAGATTCAGTCAAAAGAAAATCAGGTATGGATAATTAGAATGTAGTATTTTACAATACAATTAATAGAGAGTGCAAAATTGATTTTGCTTCCTTTATTAAATGACAGCAGGCCTCCTGTACTGAAGAAATTCCACAGGAAAAAAAAGAAGGAAAACGCTGACACTTCGTCGACTGCCAGCAAAGCCAAAGAGGGGCAATATAAGTTCATTTTGAGTGATTTCAGGATGCAAAAGTCACCTGTACTAATGTTGCACCACTTCTTTTTGTGATACAGCCACGCTGCAAAGTAGCTATTTTCTCCGGAGAATCGCAAGAATGGGGTAAGAAAGTAGACAAGCACCTCAGACTGAAGCTTCCAAGTAGCTACACACATTGATCAGCAACTTCTCCACAAGAAGCAAGACGCAAATGAACCCCAGTCCGCCATCTAAATCGCCAGACCTATGGGCATCAGCTTCATGAAACCTCTAGCTTTCTATCCTTTTGAACTATTGCTTCTTTAGTTGTAATAATAACAACTCAGCGTATGCACATATGTACTCTGTGCTTCTAAGTTTGCGCTTTTTGTAAATATCTGAATCGTTGTTCTTTTGTCAGTAATAATGATATCAGTACGCTGTCAGTTTCTTCCATTATGCATAGACAATTTTCTTCATTTACTTCTCACATGTGCTCCGGCCCTGTACCCGCCAGAACACATGCAAATGATGCCAGAAGTGTACAGAAAATAATATCACATTTAAAACAAACCAAGAAACATACAACTTTCGGACGTAAACTCAAGCACTCCCGCTCTCCATCTCATGCCTTCACACAAACCAACAGTAAATAATGCAGATAAGCATTCTCACGGGAGCAGCGTGCACGCTGTGCTCTTCGGCGCTAGTGTATAATGAATGTGCCTGCCGTAGTGAATAAAGTATAATGTTAGACTGAACACACGTACATCAAATGGTTATACTTTAGTATGGGCAATAATAGAGGATATGTTTGAAACCAAGGTTTCAAGTAGCAGGCTATGGCAACTAACGACAGCCTCAAAATTAGTTGAATCACCGCTGTATCCCTCTTAAATAGCTATATTCTACATAGAATATGTTTAGTTAACCCCTGCTAGAACCTCTATAGAGCCACTATAGCTGATAGCCTGCCATTTGAATCGTTGTTCAAAACACAGCCCCTTTGACCTATTTCCATTAAAAAGGTAAATATCCACAATACCTTAGCCTTGATCTGGTTTTAAAGAAGTAAAGAGATATTATTGTTTCCAGACAAGATGTGAATTGCAGTTCGATACATTGCTCGATTTATAATTTTTCATAAGAGAATAAGCTAACTATGGAGAGGAGGTGATATGGTGTCATATTACAAGAGAATGGTTTTCAGCCCGTCCGTTGTCACACATTTACGTTTTACAAAAATGTTCTTGGTTTTTCTTCATGTAACCCACGGCCCAACTGTTGTAGTCGCTTTCTTGTGCTGCTGGGTGCCGATTAGTACTCCGCATTTGCGCAGTTCGCTCAATTTCCGGCCCATTTCGGTCCCTCGCCTTTTATTGATCACAGAGAATATGTTAAACATGATAATGCTATAACCTTGTAACTGTAAGTCGGATTAAAATAAGTTGTGTATGTAATTTGATCATAAAAATGCGTACTTTCCAACTATGCTATTATTTGTCCATGTTAAACAATTTAAGATTCTGTTTACAGCATAAAATTAATTAACCTACTCAATTGCAATGGTCTATATTGAAATGTGCTAACACACAATATAAAGTTTATATTAAGTATGTTAGGAGGTCCTATATGGATCGGAGGGAGTATGATTGAGCAATTTCAATGGGCATATAGGAGTAATAAAAAAAGAGAGAATAAACGGCGTGAGCAGTGGGGATAAAAATACGAGAGATTCAAGAAATATGAAGGAGATAATAATTCTAAAAGATTCCTTTTATTGAGATTTTTCTCACAACATAGAGCAGATTCCAAACATTGCTTCACATACAAATAAAGCCTTGGTATGAAAATATTGTAAATTAGACTATTTAAGATCAGAATCGTCATACAAAAACCGTACCAACAATATTGTTTGTGTAGCATGCTTCTTAATGTACTACTGATATTAATTTTTGCTAGACCATACTGTGCGCGTCTCTGCCGTGGCCGGTCACAATTTAGATGTAGTTGGGTTGTGCTGATGGATATTTCAGTCAACACGTCAATTATCTCCCGCGTTACAATGCATCGGCAAAAGAGCAAGCAACCATAGGAATGGTATTTTAGAGTGTCACTAGACTGCAAAAAAGCAATGCTAGGAACACATACAATTTTTTCTACCAAAATACGTGGACTGCCTTTACCTATGACCAAAAAGGATCACACCTTTTTACTAATAAAGCTAAAGCATTGTCACAAAAACAAAAGAATAAATGGCAAAAGATACAAGATGCTGAGGAATAGATGGCATGCTTCGAGTACGCCAATACTACAGCAAAATAGACTTTAAGTAACACAATCATGTAACAGATTGAAAAATGTGTGACAAAAGAAATTACCGTAACACATCATTTTGTGTCCAACGGAAGGCAGTAACACATACTATATAAGGCCCCAAAATGTGTTACATCGATATTGTAATAGTAACATAAAAATATGTGTTGGTCGAATGTGTTACATAGATTTTTACATGGTAACACATAAATATGTGCTACTAAAATGTGTTATGTGTTAGTAACACATAATCATGGTTGATACGTAGTGTTACATGCTCTAATATAGGGGGAACTAGAGAAACCTAAAATTAAGTGCGTACATAGATCAGAAATACCTTGACACATGGGCCCCATGTGTCGACATGATGTTTTATAAATTTGTTCTTGTTTTGGTAAATATCGTTTTCATTCTTTGGTAATATGGTATAAAAAATAATACATTTTGGTTGGTAAATGCCAAACTATTTTTGGTATGGTTGCAGTGAATATCTTATTAACCATATTTTAAGACAATTTTAGGATGACTCGGCGACCATAAATGTGAAATTCAGCCTTTGAAATGATCATATGAAATTAATTATTTGACGTCCATACTGACAAAGAAGTGGAATTTGTTTTAAGAACCGGACCGACGGCCTGACCAGGAAAAAGGGAACCAAGGCCTAATCCGAGTTTTTAAGGTATGTCGGTCTTTTAATAAAAACTAGTAAATTATCAAAACAATTGTGCTTCTTTAGCAAAATAAAAATAATTGTGAAACTAGGAATCGGACCATTGACCATGAGCCGCCAGCAAGGGCAGACCCTGTAGGCCAACCGGTCTCACAGGACACCGGGTAATTTTTTCTGATTACATTATACATACATATATAACACATATAAACTCGTGACATCGGTAAAATTTGTTGTTCGAAACCGGCAAAGCAACCACCAGCGACTACTGAGCGCTCGTGCAGAACATCTAACAGCGGAACGACCCATGCAGTCACAGACTCACGAGATCAGTTGATCAATCTGATTGATGGATCAGCTTTGTCTGTATCCACCAATGTTGTCTGATGGCCCTCCGCACTGACTCCTCACGGCCTTGCCCTTGTCCTCGCATTGCGGCATGCCGACTTTTTCCAAGATCGCTGGAGAAAGTATTACGGCAATGTAACTCGCCCATCTATTTCAATTCCAAACCTCTATTTTCTTTAGTTCTTTCTTCGCCAAGAACCAAACCATACGGGTACAGTTTTGAATCTCAAAGGAATTATAATTGAGAATTGAATATTGTAATTTTCCAGTTTTGGGTGATTCACATCTGTTTGAGAATTGGATTATTGCTACATTCCAAATTTTTATTGATATGCACGTCTATTTGATAATTGAATAACTGTGATTTTCCAGGTATTGGGGCGGATTTCAAATTTACCAATCATTTTTCTTTCCGTAGTTTAGAGTTCCCTACGTATATATTCAACTAGTATTTCTAGCAAAACAGTCCATTTTACTATTTTTGTAAGCATTTTTACTGTCGACCATTTTGACTATATATTCAACTAGTATTTCTAGCAAAACTAGTGCCGGAACAATTGCTGTGAAGTCTTTCCAAACCCTGCCAGACAAAGAAAATAATTACTTAATATCAGGAAATGAACAAATTAAAGTTGCCGATATGATGCGATAATGATCGATTGATCTTACTTCTGGAGCATTTTAGTCATGGCCGCATAATTCTGGGGATCTTTTCTTTTCGAGTCTAAGACGGTTACTAGTCCCCGCTCAACCTGAATCTCTAGCAAAATAAAGTGAAAATTGCGAACGCATGCATAACCCATCAATTACATTACTATAAACCTCGAGTAATAAGGGAAACTAAATATGCACAAGACAGTAACACTCACTTGAAGTTGTAAGGAAAGAGTATTGTCCCTTTGTTTTGATTTTTAAGCAACGATTCTAGCAAGTTCTCCTCGGTTTGTGTGGCATACTTTTGTGAATTATACTCATGTATGACATTTGGGTTAATGAACCCAATGTCATACATTTGTGTTTTTCTGCATTCCATGATCTTCAATCTGCATAATATAGTAGTAAGGATAATTATATATACATGCAATGAAAGAGCGGAGCTATATACATAGAGAGACTTAATTACGGAAGTAGTACTTACAGACAGTAGCAAGTCATGATTGTTTTGTCGATGTCCTTCTGATTGTATAACTGGAATATCTCCACAAATTCAATATTCAACATTTCCATTCTGACGAGGTTGTGCTCCTCTTTAACTGACAGCATCAAAGAATCCTTTCTAGACTCGCGGCAGTGTTGCATGTACCATTCATGGAATCTTCGCATCATCGTTGTTAGAGGAGAGGATGATCAGGTTTGTAGAGAGCATGCCCGTACCGGAATTTGAAATCGTCCACCTCCAACTTCTGAAACAGTACATCATCGCTCAAGTAATCACCAGGATTGGTACCGGGGACAATCCCTTGATGATTAGTGACAATATCGCTAGAAACCTTGAGCGGGGGCACGATTGGTTCGCCTGTTCGCCGAGCTGGGGATTTTTTTCCCACTTCTTTGTTCTGCTAACCTTGCATCACTCAAAATACTTCCCGACTGCAGCGCAGCTTGATATGTCTTTTTAACACTGCGAACATAGTTGGAATCTAGCTCTGGTGATGGTGGTCGCCTCAGGGCATCGATAGTGTGCATCGCTTTCACCGGATCTATCTTCTTCTTCAGAGCTGGAGTTTTCTTTGCAAAATAGGCCCTCACTTCGGCCCAACTTATCTCCTCGTTTTCAGGCTCGGTCCTCTCATATGGTAACTTTTCTAGAGGCTTGAGAGATGGACCGTTTCGGCATTCCCTCCTGCCTATGCTTGTACTGCTAACTGCCGGAGCGGCGGCGGCTCCCTTCCGTTGTGGCTTACTAGGCGCCGGAGGAGCCGGAGCGGTGGCATCTGTCTTTCGCCGTTGCCGACGAGGCTGAGGAGGAGGCGTACTGCTCTGACATGCCGGAGTAGGTGAAGGAGGAGGCGGAGTGGCCCCACGCATCGAAGGAGCCGGAGAAGGAGGCGGTGTGCCCTGATCACTCGCTGGAGGAGGAGGAGGAGGAGTCGGAGTGTCCTGATTCACTTGAGGAGAAGGAGGAGGCGGAGGCGTCCATTTTGGAAGCTTGATGTACTCCTTCTGCCATAGACATGTACTCCTTAGGGCACGAACCAGCGTATTCTCTCCTTCACCTGTAGAGTGGTCAAGCTCGAGCTCCTCAAATTCCTTCATTACTTCATCCACCATCACAACAGCATAGCCATGTGGAATCGGACGGCAGTGAAAAGTTCCCTTGGGTTGAGGAGGTGCAACAGAGCCGACAGCCGCCTTGAAAGGGAGGTTCAGGCATTTCTTCATAAGCTCGCAATGTTGAGCCTCTGTGATAGTATCCACGGGGTAGCTAGGAGACGTGAAGTCAGGCTGAGCGAGCTTCATGGAAGCGATGCTGCTTCTCTGCTGAGATGGCGGGGTAGCTTCTGGGGTAGCTTCGTGCCGCTGTGATGGTTGGCCGACATCTCGCTGGCTCTCAGCTTCCTCTAGCTTATGTAGTCTTGCATTGAGCTTCTGAATTTCGCTCAGCTCCGCTTTCCTCTTTCTCTCCCGGATTCTGTAACCGCCTGCGTCGGGAAACCCAACCTTCCACGAAACGGAGCCTGGTGTGCCTTGCGTTCGTCCAGGGTGCTCAGCATTTCCTAGGGCCTCACTCAGCTCGTCCTTCTCTCTGTCGGGAATGAACGTCCCTTCCTGCGCTGCGGTGATATACTTCTGAAGCTTGTTCACGGGTATTGCAAGTTGCTCGTCCGTCCAACGGCACTTCCCTGTTTCAGGGTCCAAAGTTTCCCCAACCCCGAAGAACCAAGTCCTTGAACGGTCTGGCCAGTTTGCTATCTCTGGTATGACGTTTTTAGCAATCAGGACATTCTTAGCTTTGCCCACAACGGTCGGGCTTTGAGGTAGCCACGTGACCTCGTGTGATGTCTTGTAGTCCATATGTCTCTGACATTGGCCTTGTTTGTCTCTAACATTTTCTTACTCTTGTCCGATGTCTTGTAGTCCACAAATGCGGGCTAGTAATCTCTTATCTTCTCATATCGGCCGATGAAAACCGGAGTCTTCCCTTTGTCGACAAACTTTGATTTCAACTCATTCTTCCACCTCCTGAATAGATCTGCCATCTTCTTAAGAGCACACGCCTTGACAAGTGGCTCTATAACTGGATGGTTCGGATCCTCCTCTGGCGGTAGGGCGAAATTTGCCTTCAGCGCGGTCCAAAGATCATCTTTCTGTCTATCGTTGACATAATCACCATCAGGGGTGCCGTCCTTAGGCTTATTCCATTGCTTGATGCTGATCGGGATGTTGTCCCTAACAATAGCTCCGCACTGAGCAGAAAATGCTTTCTTGGTCCCATTGGGTTCAATCGGATGGCCATCGTCCGCGAGTGATGTGATCGTGAACTTTTCATCCTTTCGCAACCTCTTCTTCGGGCCTCATCTCGTTACCGAAGTTTGGCTCAATTCGGAGGGCTGTAATAGAAGAAAGAAGAGTTAATTAATATATGTACATACCAAAATAATTAATGCATTAATTAGCTAGAGTTAGCACAGGCTTAATTAATATATATACCTCGCCGAACTTTGCAACAGCTCCCTCCTCCGATCGGTCACCGGAGCCGTCATCATGGTCTCCTTCTTCCTCCGGCATTCGTTCACCGAAGCCATCTTGATCATGTCCTTCCTCCATTGCTCGATCACCGGAGCCGTCACAATCCACTCCTTCCAGACCATGAGTGAAGTTGAGATACGACAAGATATCACGTCCGCCGTGGATTATGTCCCTCAACAACTGTTCTTGTTCTTCGTCTCTTGGGTCCATAGTTTCTGCAAATATTACAACATGGCAATTAATATACAAACATGAATGTCTGACCTTCGGACCGCCTCTCTCATGAATGTCTGACAACTCTTCTAGGGTTTGGGGGCCTCGACAATGCTCTTTTAACTCATTTAACTTGGTAAATTTGGTTGGCCTCGACAATGCTTCTGGGTTTGGGGTGGCCTCGACAACACTTCTAGGGTTTGCAGACTCCTCCCCCCTCATTTTCCCGAGAGAGTTAGGGGGTACTTGCGGACCCCTCCCCCCTCATTTTCCCCTAACTATGCTCTTTCTTAATATGAACGTTTAGTGAAGTTGCCCCTCCCCGATTTATAGGCAAAGTAAAACCCCTTCGTGAAGGAACTTCTTTTTAGCCAACTTATTTTCTGCCAACAAAATACATATATGATATATACAAAAACATGGGATACCTTAATTAGTTCAAAATTTTGCCTTGACAAATCATTGAACCTTTTGACAAAAACCTCCCATAAACTCTTTCATAATTTTCTTTAGCATACATCCATGGAAAAAAACAGGAAGCTACGATATTTTTTTAGATCATATGATAATTAATTTTATATATATACACATCCATCCATCCAACCATCCATATATACACACACATATACACATGGACCAAAAATGCTATAAAAATTATATGAACAAAAAAAGCATACATCATCTATCATCAACATCATCAACTATAATCAACATCATCATCTAACTATCATATATCATCTATCATCTATATATCATCAAAATCAGCAAAATAAACAGGGATACAAGGAGGACAGGGAGGAAAGGGGGCCGGCCGGACCGAACGGGGAGGAGGGGCAGCTTCGTCGGGGCAAGGCGCGCGTCAGGGAGTGGCGCCGGCGTTAGGGCACGGGGGGCGGCGCGTGGGGGAAGATCAAGGCGGGCGTCGGGCAGGGTGCGCGTCAGGGCGGAGGCGCACGGCGAGGCAGGGCGCGCGCCAAGGAGCAGCGTCGGCGTCACAGCACGGATAGGCGTGTCGGGGCAGAGGGTGTTAGGGCAGAGGGCATCGATGGCGAGCTCGGGCAGCCCGGCGGCGTCGATGTGCTCGGCGTCGTCGGGGGCAAGTGCTAGATGAAATCTAAAACAATCGAAACTGTCGGTTATATACCTAGATCATTGGTCCCGCTTGGTGGCACCAACCAGGACCAAAGGTCTCTTTTCAGCAGCCCAAAGGGCAGGAAGCAGAGACCATTGGTCCCGGTTGGTAGCACGAGCCGGGACTAAAGGGGGTCATTGGTCCCGATTGGTGGCACCAACCGGGACTAGGCACCAACCGGGACCAAAAGGTGGTGCTGCTCGGGGACAAATGTTTAGTCCCACCTCGCTTGCCGAGAGGGTTCGAGAGTGGTTTATAAGCGCTGCTGCGCCAACCCTCTGGAGCTCCTCTCAACTCCAGGTTTACGGGCCAAATTGCACTCTCCTCTGCATGTGGGCCTACTAGTCCTTGTGTGGGCATGAATCCTGGCTCAACTAGCTATTGTGTTTCTAGTCGTATTCAGGCCGTGGTGGTCTAGTAGGCGACATTTAAAAAAAATCCCCTTTTTTGTTTTGTTTTTTGCTTTATTTTTGTTTTTTTTTTTTGAAGTATTTTTCTTTTGTTATTTTAGTTCATTCTTTTTCACAAATAAATACTTCAATAATTTTAGTTGCATAATTTCCATTTTTTTTTGTTTCATGCTTTTTAGCTGATTCTTTTTTAAAATCCACTCCCACGATGTTTTGAAAGAAATTAAAAAGCACTTCAAACAAACTCTGAAAAGGTTGAAAGTTGGCATGGTATCATCATTTCATCCACATAACATGTGCTAAAAAGTTGAGTGAGTTATGACAAAAACTGGATGCACTCCGTGTACAAAATGGACAATCTATTTCGAAGTATCACAGTTTTGGACGAAAACTCATCTATTACAAAGGGATTTCATTTTTTGAACACGTTTGAACTCCAGACCTTTTGTGTGTTCTAAATGCACCATTTAAAGCCACATCATCAATTTTCAACCCTTTCTGACTTCATTTGTTATTTTTCATGCACTTACTGATTTTTTTATGCTAAATGACCCTAAAATTGAAAAACAATTAAAATGAACTCTGAATAGGTTGAAAGTTGACATGGTATCATAATTTCACCCACATAGCACGTGCTAAAAAGTTGAGAGGGTTACGACAAAAGCAGGATGCACTTCGTGTACAAAACGGACATTCTCTTTCGAAGTATTAGGGTTTCGAACGAAAACTCATGTGTTACAAAAGACAATTCATTTCTTCACATGTCACTTCAGTGATATAGTTGTGGAGAGAAAGTCTTCCCTTTTTCTCTGCTTGTGTCCTTTGCTTATTGTGCCGTAACCATGGATAATCTTCATCGTTTAACATGATGCTTGGGTTAGCCTTGACTTTGAAGGGAGGAATTTCATGAAACTTTTCATAATCTTCAGACATGTCTGTCTTGCCCTCCAATCCCACGATGTCTCTTTTTCCTGAAAGAACTATATGGCGCTTTGGCTCATCGTATGATGTATTCGCTTTCTTATCTTTTCTTTTTCTCGGTATCGTAGACATGTCCTTCATATAGAAAATCTGTGCCACATCATTGGCTAGGACGAATGGTTCGTCTGTGTACCCAAGATTGTTCAGATCCACTGTTGTCATTCCGTACTGTGAGTCTTCCTATACCCCGCCTCTTGACAGATTGAACCATTTGCACTGAAACAAAGGGACCTTGAAATCATGTCCATAGTCAAGTTCCCTATGTCCACTATGTAACCATAATATGTGTCATTTTCCCTCTTGGTTGTTGCATCAAAGCGGACACCGCTGTTTTGGTTGGTGCTCTTTTCATCTTGGGCGATCATGTAAAATATATTCTCATTTATCTCGTACCCTTTGTAAGTCAATACAGTCGAAGATAGTCCCCTGGCCAACGAGTACAGCTCATCAGAAACAGTGTTGTCACCCATGAGACGTGTTTGCAACCAACTGCCGAAAGTCCTGATGTGTTCATATGTAATCCAGTCGTCACACTACTCCGGGTGTTTGGAGCGCAGAATATTCTTGTGTTCATCGACATATGGGGTCACCAAGGTGGAATTCTGTAGAATTGTGTACTGTGCTTGAGACTAAGAATGCCCGTCCCTACATATTATTGAGTCCGCTCCTAGCATGCCTTTTCCAGTCAGTCTCCCCTCATACCGCGCTTGAGGGAGACCAATCTTCTTAAGGTCAGGAATGAAGTCAACACAAAACCCAATGACATCCTCTGTTTGATGGCCCATGGAGATGCTTGCTTCTGGCCTAGCGCGGTTACGAACATATTTCTTTAAGGCTCCCATTAACCTCTCAAAGGGGAACATATTGTGTAGAAATATAGGTCCCAGAATGGCAACCTCGTCGACTCGATGAAATAGGATGTGCGTCATGATATTGAAGAAGGACGGTGGGAACACCAAATTGAAACTAACAAGACATTGCACCAAATCACTCCATAACCTTTGCAGGATTTCTGGATCGATCACCTTCTGAGAGATTGCATTGAGGTATGCACATAGCTTCACAATGGCTAATCGAACGTTTTCCGATAGAAGCCCCCTCAATGCAACTGGTAGTAGTTGCGTCATAATCACGTGGCAGTCATGAGACTTTAGGTTCTGGAACTTTTTCTTTGCCATATTTATTATTCCCTTTATATTTGACGAGAAACCAGACGGGACCTTCATACTGAGCAGGCATTCAAAGAAGATTTCCTTCTCTTCTTTGGTAAGAGCGTAGCTCGCAGGACCTTCATAATGCTTTGGATGCATGCCGTCTTTTTCATGCACATGCTGCTATTCCTCCCGTGCCTCCGATGTATCTTTTGTCTTCCCATACACTCCCAAGAAGCCTAGTAGGTTCACGTAAAGATTCTTCGTCACGTGCACCACGTCGATTGCAGAGCGGACCTCTAGGTCTTTCCAATAGGGTAGGTCCCAAAATATAGATTTCTTCTTCCACATGCGTGCGCGTTTGTCAGCGTCATTTGGAACAGATAGTCCGCCAGGACCCTTTCCAAATATTACTTGTAAATTATTGACCATATCAAGTATGTGATCACCAGTACGGAGGGCGGGCTTCTTCCGGTGATATGCCTCACCTTTGAAATGCTTTCCTTTCTTTCAACATTGATGGTTGGTCGGAAGAAATCGACGATGCCCCAGGTACACATTCTTCCTGCATTTGTCCAAATATATACTGTCGGTGTCATCTAAATATTGTGTGCATGTGTGGTATCCCTTGTTTGTCTGTCCTGAAAGGTTAGCAGGCCAATCGTTGATGCTTACAAACAACAATGCATGTAGGTCAAAATCCTCCTATTCGTTCTCATCCGACACACGTACACCTCTTCCATTCCATAGTTCTAAAGTTCATCAACTAATGTCATTGTCGGGTTGCTTAGGGCCTTGGATGAGCACTGGCATCATAATGAACTTCCGCTTCATGCACAACCAAGGAGGAAGGTTATACGTACATAGAGTCACAGGCCATGTGTTATGCTGGCTGCTCTGCTCCCCAAAAGGATTTACTCCATCTGCACTTAAACCAAACCATACGTTCCTTGGGTCACGTGTAAAGTCGCTCCACTTTCTCTCGATCTTTCTCCATTGCGACCTGTCAGCGGGTGCTCTTAACTTCCCGTCATTCTTACGGTTTTTTGTGTGACATTGCATTAACTCGGCATGCTTTTTATTTCTGAACAAACGTTTCAACCGTGGTATTATAGGAGCATACCACATCACCTTGGCAGGAACCCTCTTCCCGGTGCGTTGGCCCTCAACATCACCAGGGTCATCTCTTCTGATCTTATATCGCAATGCACCACATACCGGGCATGCGTTCCGTTCCTCGTACTCACCGCGGTAGAGGATGCAGTCATTAGGGCATGCATGTATCTTCTGCACCTCCAATCCTAGAGGGCATACAACCTTCTTTGCTGCGTAGGTACTTTTGGACAATTCGTTATCCTTTGGAAGCTTCTTCTTCATTATTTTCAGTAGCAAACTAAATCCCTTGTTAGATACACCATTGTCTGCCTTTCATTGCAGCAATTCCAGTGTGGTACTGAGCTTTTTGTTGTCATCTTCGCAATTTGGATACAACCCTTTTTTGTGATCCTCTAACATACGATCGAACTTCAGCTTCTCCCTTTCACTTTCGCATTGTCTCTGTGCATCAACAATGACCCGACGAAGATCATCATCGGGCACATCGTCTGGTTCCTCTTCATCTTCAGCTTCCCCCATTGCAGCATCACCGTATTCAGGGGAGGGTAGTTGTCGTCATCCTCTACTTCTTTGTTGTCTTCCATCATAACCCCTCTTTCTCCGTCCTTGGCCCAAACATTATATTATGGCATAAAACCCTTCTGAAACAGGTGGAAGTGAAGGGTTTTAGAGTTGGAGAAAGACTTCGTATTCTCACAGACTGTACATGGACAAGGCATAAAACCATTTTCTTGTTTGCCTCAGCCGCTTCGAGAAAATTATGCAGGCCCTTAATATAGCGAAGGTGCGTCGGTCACCGTACATCCATTGCCGGTTCATCTGCGTGCGTTATATAATAAAGTATATTAAAAATCATTACAACATATCATGAATAGAAAAGTGACCAAATTAATACAAATTCATCATCACATTGAAGCCAAAGTACAATAATGACCAAAATAAATACGTACAGTTCATACATAGTTGTCATTATTGAACAACATATAGCTCTCTAGAGCATCTAATTAAAACATACAGCGAAAGTACGTAAAAAAATTAAATACAACAACAAATGCAATCATAACCGCTACTAAGGTACCAATTGATTCAACAACATAGTGATACCAAGCCTCAGTATGAATGGCATATTTTCTAATCTTTTTAAACTTCAAGCGCATTGCATCCATCTTGGTCTTGTGATCGTCGACGATATCGGCAACATGCAACTCCAATCCCATCTTATCATCTTTAGTTCTTTTTATTTTTTATTTCAAATTATCGATTCCTTTTTCAGCTTCTGTTAACTTCTCGAGTAGAATTGCATAGTCGGTTGGAATTTCTGGTTTAACTATTTCCTATAGATAAAAACATCTACGTCAAGTTGGTGGCATAATTAATTGTCCTAGACATTAGATGTGTGAAATAGTTATATAAAAGATAATATACCACATCTGAATCATAGACTGGACGAGGGCCGACGTGGGCAGATACCATAACCATTGCACTATATAATAACAAACAATAATAAAAGTAAGAAAATCATACGAGTAAGTTCATTTTGTTTTAGAAAGAAGATAAGATCAAGAGGCGAACCACGCACGGATGATTGACAGCGGTTTCAGGATGGGGCTGGGACAGGATGGACCGCCAAACCTAGACAAATCTTCACGAAAATGGAGTTTGGATAAGGAGCTTCGAGAGGAGAAAGCTTAAGTTTGGTTTGGACATTTCATCAAACACCTCATGTGCATAGGAGGTTATCTAGAGCACCACAAAGCTCTCCCCTCGCCGGCCAAAAAAACAGAGTAGTGTGGACTGCTCTGCTCGCCGGCGAGGGGGTATATATAGGCATCTCATTGGTTCCGGTTCGTGGCTGGAACCAGGACCAAAGGACCCCCTTCGGTCCCGGTTCCAACCACGAACTGGGACCAATGGTTGTGGGCTAGGAGCATGGCACACTGGTCCCAGTTCGTGGCTGAAACCAGGACCAAAGGTTCCAGACGAATTGGGACCAATGCCCCACGTGTCCCGCCCAGCCCCTTGGCCTCACGAACCGGGACCGTTGCCCCCATTGGTCCCTGTTCGTGACTGAACCGGGACTAATGGACTGGCCTGACTCGAACCAATGCCCTGTTTTCTACTAGTGACAGGCGAAAAATGTATCCGATATCCCTAGCATAGCCTGAAAATCACAAGATCAGAAGCCAACAAGAGATCGAGCTTGGCCATCAGAAACAAGATCACAAGAGAACATGATATCAGGCTTCTCCAACAGAAACAAGATCACAAGAGAAGATGCAACAAGACATCATAAATCAAGAGCCAGATGCAATGATCAAAGAATCACTTGAGTGACCGGCATGACCATCTGACTTGGATCTTTAGAACTCAGTCATCGATATTACAAATATATATCAAGAAAAACTATGGTTGTTTGTACAAAACTGTTTGTATGTCAGAGTAACAAAATATCAAATACGATGCGGACCTGCTGTGAACCTACTGCGAATATGTATGTAAATTTTTTGTTGTCCGCTGATGCTGTCGTCGCCAACATAGTGGCTTATTGTCCGAGTCTAGCACTCGTGTAAAACATAGCTTCATGCACGCACGCTAGATGATGATGATGATGATCTGCTACTGTTGTTAAATCCTAGGGATCATCATTAGTAGATGGGTCTTCAGAAGAAATTGAAAAGATATAAAGAAAAATAAAAGTTGGGTTTATATGTTGAGTGGAACACCTCATTCCTTCGAATTTTCGGAGGGGTGTAAGCTCAGCAAACGATCTTGAAGAACATACAATGGTTCCTAATGTCATGCAAACTCAGCTTTGACTTCAGGTAAAACTATAGTGTAGATATAATCATGAAAATGTTGCTCGAACAAAGAATACCTTTATATGAATATGATTAACCTCCACTATTCTTCATTGATCAAACCATTATCAGTAGCATCCACAATTGTTCCCTCAATACCGGATCGTACCCAATGTTGACCTTTCCTTTTCTTTTTAAACATAACCGTGAGGTGAGAAACATGGAATGGCTCGGCTTTTACGTCTTGTGTGCATTCATCATTTCCAATGTTACATCTATCTCGAGGTAGTTTATCCTGCATCATCACTGACCAACCTAGGTTCAGTTCATCTTCTAGGTAAACCACTTGATCGGCTTGGTTAGGCAAAATAAAAGGCTCATGTTCAATCTTGTCTTCTTTTTGCATCAGATGTGAGAAGTTAACAAGTGTGTAGCCATACTTGTCCTTTTTAATTCCTTTTTCAGAAACGTCAACCCATTCAGACTTAAATAAATCCACCACAAATTGTCCAGAGTAGTTCAACTGAATATCAAGGTGGAATTCCACTACAAACCAAGTGATCATACACGTCCTCCCACTTCAATAACGATGCATTAACGCATATGAAGCATGGGCAACGAATCTTGGCGTCAGAATTTTTTCCAATGTACGCAAAGTCAAGAAAACCAGCTACACCAGTCAAATATACCTCACTTGGTCTAGGAGAAAGCAATAGCTCCTTTATAGATTCTCAATCCATCGACACACTGTGTAACAAAAAGAAATGCAGTTACTGGGCTGAGTGACAAGGGACAAAACTAACATGTATTCATATAATGCCTTAAACGGACTTGGTTCATGGAGTGTCAATAGGAATCACCAAATACAAAATACCAATCTCTAATTCTATTCCCTAATCTCAGACAAGGAAGTGTGCAACACAATCAAACAAATACAGTAGCAATCAGTAATAAATCTGTATAAAAAGGGCAAACCTTTGCTTTGCTCTGTTGTCGCTTGTCTGACGAGCCGAGAAGAAATGGGCGAGGCGGCGACCAGGACCCTGGCTCCGGCAATCCGGTGAGGCGGTGACAAGCCCCCGGCCGGCCGACGCACTCCAATATGGCGAGGCGGCGACCAGTGCCCTGCGCCTCGTGACGGCGTGACCTGCTCACTTGGGACGGGACGGGATCATGGGAAGAAGAGAGCGACTTGGGACGGACGGAATCCGGCGACCGGCGACTAGAGGCGGCGACCAGCGGCTTGCGAGGGTTGGTGTGCGCCGAGCAGTGCGGGGCGGCCGGCGGCGCAGCTACTGCCTCGCTCGATTGCCTAGCTGCGAGACGAGTGGCTTGTGCGGGGCAGTTGGCTGGGCTACGTTTCGTCAGTTTGTGGGCTGGTGAAGCACTAGTAAAAAACCCCTAAACAAACTAATCAAAAGACCAGCCCTAAATACCAGGTTTTTATGTTTTCTCCTATTTTTTCGTTTTTTATTCTCTATTATTTGTTTTTATTTCGTTTTTTCTTATGTTTTTTCATCAATTAAGCACTTATTAAAGATTTTTTGAAAAAATTTCAACATTTTTTTATACTTGTACAATATTTTTTAATACTTATTTTATATTTTTATATACTTTCTCAACAATTTAGTATTTATTTAACATTTTCAAATACTTGTTCAACATTTTCCAAATTATTAGTCAACATTTTTTTGTACTTATTCAAAAAAAGCAAAAACTTGTTCAAACAAATTCAAATGTGTTTTTGAGTGTTTTTAATATATATATATATATATAGAGAGAGAGAGAGAATTTTTTAAGTATAAACAAAAAAAAGCAAGAAAACCATAAGAAAAACGAAACAGGAAACATGCAGGTGCTTCCCACACACGTGGACCGGCCCATATGCTCGCTCGCTTGAACGCGAGACATAGCCATGGCCATCACGGAAGTGGCGATTGTGCCTGATAGTGGAAGTAAGAGCGATGACGGAAAGAGACAAAAGTGGATGGATGTCCACCTGACGCATCTCGTCATCGCCACTTTGTAGTACCACCACATTTGCTCTTGGCACCCATCAAAAGTCCTCGGACTTGTGGTCTCATCTTTCTCCCACGTCGGTCGTAGCTTCCATTGTCAGTCTTGTGGGAATGAAGCAATCTTGGTCCAGGTGTCCTATCAGGAGTGAGATTCATTGGCCAAATTACAATGTTTTTCTTTAACCAACCATCAAGGTAGCATGTTGTTAATTTTCTTGTCTCACTGCGGGTGTGGTTGGCCTCCCATTCCTTTATTCTCGGACGTCGTGGAGGTGGAAGGAAGGAGAAGACTGGTTTGACGTGCCAAGCTCTTAGATCTGTCTTTGCAACACCGTCGGCGCTCGGTCGCACCTAGTGCATCTTTTTGTCGCCACTTTTTAGCACCACCGTGTTGGAAATATGCCCTAGAGGCAATAATAAATTAGTTATTATCATATTTCCTTGTTCACGATAATCGTTTATTATCCATGCTATAATTGTATTGATCGGAGACTTAAATGCATGTGTGGATACATAGACAAAACCATGTCCCTACTATGCCTCTAATAGACTAGCTCGTTGATCAAAGGATGGTTAAGGTTTTCCTAGCCATGGACATGAGATGTCATTTGATAACGGGATCACATCATTGGGAGAATGATGTGATGGACAAGACCCAAATTACAAACGTAGCATATGATCGTGTCAGTTTATTGCTGCTGTTTTCCGCATGTGAAGTATATGTTCCTATGACCATGAGATCATGCAACTCACTGACACCGGAGGGATACTTTGTGTGTATCAAACGTCGCAACGTAATTGGGTGACTATAAAGGTGCACTACAGGTATCTCCGAACGTGTCTGTTGAGTTGGCATTGATCAAGACTGGGATTTGTTACTCCGTGTGACGGAGAGGTATCTTAGGGCCCACTCGGTAATGCAACATCACAACAAGCCTTGCAAGCAATGTGACTAATATGTTAGCCACGGGATCTTGCATTACGGAACGAGTAAAGAGACTTGCCGGTAACGAGGTTGAACTAGGTATGGAGATACCGACGATCGAATCTCGGGCAAGTAACATACCAAAGAACAAAGGGAACGTTATACGGGATTGATTGAATCCTTGACATAGAGGTTCGACCGATGAAGATCTTCGTAGAATATGTAGGAACCAATGTGGACGTCCAGGTCCCGCCATTGGTTATTGGCCGTAGAGATGTCTCGGTCATGTCTACATAGTTCTCGAACCCGCAGGGTCTGCACACTTAAGGTTCGGTGACGTTTCGGTAGTGTAGAGTTATGTATGGTGGTGACCGAAGGTTGTTCGGAGTCCCGGATGAGATCCCGGACGTAACGAGGAGCTCCGGAATGGTCCGGAGGTAAAGATTCATATATAGGAAGTCCCAGCTTGGTTGTCGGAAAAGTTCCGGGCTCATCGGTAGTGTACCGGGAGTGCTGGTAGTGTACCGGGAGACCACCGGGAGGGGTATTTCGACCCAAGAGGCTTTATGGGCGGTAGGAGAATGAATACCAGCCCTTAGTGGGATGGTGGAAGTCCTACACAAAGCCCATGAGGCTGGGAAGAAAATACCAAAAGGAAAAAGGTGGAAAAATGTAAAAAAGGGCCAAATAAGGAAGGAGTCATAATCCTACTAGGAGTGGAGGAGGAGGACTCCTCCCTCCTTGGTTTGGCCGACCCAAGGGCTTCCTTTTTGGCAGCCAAGCCTCCTCCTCCTTTCCTACTATATATACTATAGGATTTTAGGATTTTGGCACAAGATTTTCAGCCACGTGCCACCCGTTCCTCTAGTGCATAACTTCTCCTCTAGATTGGTTTTCTGCAGTGCTTAGGCGAAGCCCTGTCGGAATAGCTCCACCACCATCGCCGGAGCACCGTCACGCTGCCGGAGAACTCTTCCTCCTCTCCGCCTCCTCTTGCTGGATCAAGATGGTGGAGATCGTCATCAAGCTGCACGTGTGCTGAACGCGGAGGTGCCGTCCGTTCGGTACTAGATCGGAAGGATCGTGATCAAGGCCACGGGACGTTCGTGATCGGATCGCGGGATAGATCATGACGAGATCGCGGACGGTTCGTGATTGGTTCGCGGGACGGTTCATGATTAGATCGCGGGACGCTCGGCGATTTGGATCGCGAATAAGTCCGACTACACCAACCACGTTTCTTAGCGCTTCCCGCTTAGCGATCTACAAGGGTACGTAGATCCACTCTCCCTCTCGTAGATGCTCATCACCATGGATAGGTTTGCGTGTGCGTAGGAAATTTTTTGTTTCCCATGCGACGTTCCCCAACAGTGGCATCATGAGCTAGGTTGATGGTTCGATGAGATCTCGAGTAGAACACAAAATATTTGTGGGCGTTGATGCTTAGATTGCTTCCTCCCTTGGTCGTGTTTTGGTTCTGCGGTATTGTGGGATGAAGCGGCGCGGACCAACCTTACTCGTACGCTTACGAGAGACCGGTTCCCTCAACTACACTTGTTGCAACAGATGGCTAGGGGGTGTTAGTTTCTCCTACTTTTGTTGGATCGGATTCGACAAAGGCGGTCCTTGAGAAGGTTGAAAAGCAAACTAGTGTATCACCGTTGTTGTTTATGCGTAGGTGAGAATCGTTCTTGCTAGATACCCGTAGCAGCCACGTAAAACATGCAACAAAAATTAGAGGACGTCTAACTAGTTTTTGCAGGGTATGTTGTGATGTGATATGGCCAATTACATGATGTGATATATGTGATGTATGAGATGATCATGTGATGTATAGAATTTCACGACTTGCACGTCGATGAGTACGACAACCGACAGGAGCCATAGGGTTGTATTTAATTATTGTATGACCTGCGTGTCAATCATTAAGCGCTATGTAATGCTTTACTTTATCGCTAAGCGGTAGCAATAGAAGTAGAAGCAGGGCTGGCGCCACAACCTCAATGGCAGCACATTGATGGAGATCAAGATGATGGAGATCATGGTGTTGTGCCGGTGACGATGGAGAGCATGCCGGTGTTTTGAAGATGGAGATCTTAAACACAAGTTCATGGCCATATCATGTCAATTATGATTTGCATGTGATGTTAATCCTTTTTATGCACCTTGTTTTGCTTAGAACGACGGTAGCATTATAAGGTGATCCCTCGCTTAATTTCAAGATAAATTGTGTTCTCCCCGAGTGTGCACCGTTGCGAAAGTTCTTCGTATTGAGACACCACGTGATGATCGGGTGTGATAGACTCTACGTTCACATACAACGGGTGCAAGACAGATTTGCACGTGCAGAACACTTGGGTTAAACTTGACGAGCCTATCATGTACAGACATGGCCTCGGAACACAAGAGACCGAAAGGTCGAACATAAGTCATATAGTAGATATGATCAACATAATGATGTTCACCATTGCAGCCACCTCAACTCACGTGATGATCGGACTTGAGTTAGTGAATTTGGATCATGTATCACTCGAATGATTGGAGGGATGTCAATTTGAGTGGGAGTTCTTAAGTAATATGATTAATTGAACTCATTATCATGGACATAGTCAATAGTGTCTTTGCAAATTATGTTGTAGATTACTAGCTCGCGCTGTAGCTCCCTTAATTTTTTATATGTTCCTAGAGAAATAGATTTGAAAGATGTTGGTAGCAATATTGCGGACTGGGTCCGTGATCTGAGGATTGTCCTCATTGCTGCACAGAAGGCTTATGTCCTTAATGCACCACTCGGTGCGCCACCCCCTCTAGCGTCGTCTGTAGATGTTGTGAACATCTGACAGGCACGTTTCGATGACTACTTGATAGTTTAGTGCATCATGCATTACGGCTTAGAATTGAGGCTCCAAAACGTTTTGAACGTCACGGAACATATGAGATATTCTAGGAGCAGAGATTGTGGTTTCAGGCTCGTGCCTGTGTTGCGAGATATGAGATCTCCAACAAGATTCTTTGCCTGTAAGATGAAGGAGAATAGCTCAATTGTTGAGCATGTACTCAGATTGTCTGGGTATTACAATCGCTTGAATCAAGTGGGAGTTAATCTTCCAGATAAGATAGTGATTGATATAGTTCTCCAAGTCACTATCACTAAAGCTACTAGAACTTAGCGATGAACTATTAAACACCAGGGATAGAAGTATTGATCCCTGAGCTGTTCGCGATGTTTGACACCGCGAAGGTAGAAATCAAGAAGGAGCGTCAAGTATTGATGGTTAATCAAACCACTAGTTTCGAAAAGGAAAAGAGCAAGGAGGGAAACTTCATGGATAGCAAGTCAGTTGCTGCTCTAGTGAAGCAAGCCAAAGTTGAACTCAAACCCGAGACTAAGTGCTTCTATTATGAGGTGAGAGGTCACTGAAGCGGAACAACCCTAGATACTTGGTAGATAAGAAGGTTGGCAACATCGACAGAAGTATATTTGATATACGAGTTATTGATGTGTACCTTTCTAGTACACCTAGTAGCACCTGGGTATTGGATACCGGTTCGGTTGCTAAATGTTACTAACTCGAAATAAAAGCTACGGAATAAACGGAGAACTAGCTAAGGGTGAGGTGACGATGTGTGTTGGAAATGATTCCAAGGTTGATGTGATCAACATGGCACGCTCTCTCTACCTTCAGGATTAGTGACGAACCTAAATAAATGTTATTTGGTGTTTTGCGTTGAGCATGAACATGATTAGATCATGTTTGTTGCAATACGGTTATTCATTTAAGTCAGAGAATAATGGTTATTCTGTTTACATGAATAATACCTTCAATGGTCATGCACCCAGTGAGAATGGTTTGTTGAAATCTTGATCCTAGTAATACACATGTTCATAACATTGATGTCAAAAGATACAAAGTTAAATAATGATAGTACCACATACTTGTGGCACTGCCGCAAAATGTCATATTGGTATAAAGCGCATGAAGAAACTCCATGCTGATGGATACTTGGACTCATTCGATTTCGAATCGGTTGAGACACTCGAACCATGCCTCTTGGGCAAGATGACTAAAGGACCCCGTTCGATGGAGTGGGCAAGTGATTCATTGGAAATGATACATGTTGATGTATGCAATCTAGTGAGTCTTGTAGCGTGCAGTGGATATCGTTATTTTCTTACCTTGACTGATGATTTGAGTAGATATAGTGTATATTTCCTTAATGAAACACAAGTCTGAATCGTTTGAAAGGTTCAAGCAAATTCAGAGTGAAGTTTAAGATCATCGTGACAAGAAGATAAAAATGACTGCGATATGATCGTGGAGGTGAATATCTGAGACACGAGTTTGGCATACAACTTAAGACAATGTGAAAGTTGTTTCACAACTAAACGCCACCTGGAACACCATAGTGTGATGGTGTGTCCGAACATCATAGTTATGCTCTATTGGACATGGTGCGTGCTATGATGTCTCTTATCATTTTACTACTATAATTTTGGGGTTATGCATTAGAGACAACTACATTCACTTTATATAGGGCACCATCTAAATCCGTTGAGATGACACCGTGTGAATTATGGTTTTATAGAAACCTAAGCTATCATTTCTTAATATTTGGGGCTGCGACACTTGTGTGGAAAATGTTTTCACCTAATGAGGTCGAACCCAAGGCGGACAAATGCATCTTCATAGAATACCCTAAGATCAGTTGGGTGAACCTTCTATCTTAGATCCAAGTGCAAAGTGTTTGTTACTAAAATGGATCCTTTCTCGAGGAAAAGCTTCTCTCGAAAGAATTGAGTGGGAGGAGGATAGAACTTGATGAGGTTGTTAAACCTTTGTTCAACCAGAGAGTAGCGCAGCGCAGAATGTTTTTTCTATGAAGCCTACGTTAGTTGAAGAGGAAGTTAATGATGATGATCATGAAGCTTCACGATCAAGTTACTATCGAACTTCGTAGGTCGACAAGGATGTGTACTGCTCCTAAGCGGTACGACAACTCTGTCTTGGAGGTCATGTTGTTGGACAACGATGAACCTACGAGCTATGGGGAAGTGATGATGGGCCCGGATTCCGACGAATGGTTGGAGGCCATGAAATCCGAGATAGAATCCATGTATGAAAACCAAGTATAGACTTTGGTAGACTTGCTCATTGGACGGCAGGTCGTTGAGTACAAATGGATCTTTAAAATGAAGACAGACGCTGATGGTAATTATCACCATTTGTAAAGCTCGACTTGTTGCAAAGTTGTTTGTGACAAGTTCAAGGAGTTGACTGCGATGAGACTTTCTCACTCGTAACGATGCTCAAGTCTGTTGGAAATATGTTAGCAGTTGCTGCATTTTTCAATTATGAAATCTGGCAGATGGATGTCAAAACATCGTTTCCTTAACGGTTTTACTTGAGGAAAGGTTGTATGTGATACAACCAGAAGGTTTTGTCAGTCCTAAGGATGCTAAAAGGTGTACAAGCTTCAGTGATCCTTCTATTGACTGAAGCAAGCATCTCGGAGTTGGAATATGCACTTTGATGAGGTGATCAAAGTTTTGAGTCTATGCAAAGTTTATGAGAAACTTGTATTTACAATAAAGTGAGTGGGAGCACTATATAATTTTTGATAAGTATATGTGGATGACATATTGTTGATCGGAAATAATATATGATTTCTAGAAAGCATAAATGGTTGTTTGAAAAGTGATTTTGAAAGGAAGACCTGGATAAAGCTACCTAATTGTTGAGCATCAAAATCTATAGAGATAGATCAAGATGCTTGATGAGACTTTCAATAAATACATATCTTGACAAGATTTTGAAAGAGTTCAAAATGGATCAGTCAGAGAAAGAGTTCTCGCCTGATTTATAAAGGTGTGAAGTTGAGTAAGACTCAAAGCTCGACAACGGCAGAAGAAAGAGAAAAGACGAACATCGTCCCCTATGCCTTAGCCATAGGCTCTGTGTAGTATGCCATGCTGTGTACCGCACCTATGTGTGCCTTGCCATGAGTCTGTCAAGGGATACTAGAGTGGTCCAGGAGTGGATCACTGGACAGCGGTCGAAATTATTCTTCGTAACCAGAGGACTAAGGAGACGTTTCTCGATTATGGAGGTAATAGAGAGTTCGTCGTAAAGAGTTACGTCGATGCAAGCTTTAAACACCAATCCGGATGGCTCGTAGTAGCAATCTGGATACGTATAGTGGAGCAGCCATTTGGTAGAGTACCAAGTGGAGTGTGGTAGTAGTGTTTACGGTTTGACATAGATTTGCAAAGTACACACGGATCTGAATGTTTCAGACCCGTTGACTATAAGACCTCTCTCACATGCAAATCATGATCGAACTCTAGAACTCATTGGGTGTTAGATTCATAACAATGCGAATCACATGGTGATGTGAACTAGATTATTGACTCTAGTGCAAGTGGGAGACTATTGGAAATATGCCCTAGAGGCAATAATAAATTAGTTATTATCATATTTCCTTGTTCATGATAATCATTTATTATCCATGCTATAATTGTATTGATCGAAGACTTAAATGCGTGTGTGGATACATAGACAAAACCATGTCCCTAGTATGCCTCTAATAGACTAGTTCGTTGATCAAAGGATGGTTAAGGTTTCCTAGCCATGGACATAAGATGTCATTTGATAACGGGATCACATCATTGGGAGAATGATGTGATGGACAAGACCCAAATTACAAACGTAGCATATGATCGTGTCAGTTTATTGTTGCTGTTTTCCGCATGTCAAGTATATGTTCCTATGAACATGAGATCATGCAACTCACTGACACCGGAGGGATACTTTGTGTGTATCAAATGTCGCAACGTAACCGGGTGACTATAAAGGTGCACTAGAGTTATCTCCGAAGGTGTCTGTTGAGTTGGCATGGATCAAGACTTGGATTTGTTACTCCGTGTGACGAAGAGGTATCTCAGGGCCCACTCGGTAATGCAACATCACAACAAGCCTTGCAGCAATGTGACTAACATGTTATCCACGGGATCTTGCATTACGGAACTAGTAAAGAGACTTGCCGATAACGAGGTTAAACTAGGTATGGAGATACCGACGATCGAATCTCGGGCAAGTAACATACCGAAGAACAAAGGGAACGTTATACGGGATTGATTGAATCCTTGACATAGAGGTTCGACCGATGAAGGTCTTCGTAGAATATGTAGGAACCAATGCGGATGTCCAGGTCCCACCATTGGTTATTGGCCGTAGAGATGTCTCGGTCATGTCTACATAGTTCTCGATCCCGTAGGGTCTGCTCACTTAAGATTCGGTGACGTTTCGATAGTGTAGAGTTATGTATGGTGGTGATCGAAGGTTGTTCAAAGTCCCGGATGAGATCCCGGATGTCACGAGGAGCTCCGGAATGGTCCGGAGATAAAGATTCATATATAGGAAGTCCCAGTTTGGTCGCCGGAAAAGTTCCGGGCTCATCGGTAGTGTACCAGGAGTGCCGGTAGTGTACCGGGAGACCACCGGAAGGGGTATTTCGACCCAAGAGGCTTTGTGGGCTGTAGGAGGATGAATACCAGCCCTTAGTGGGCTGGTGGAAGTCCTACACAAAGCCCATGAGGTTGGAAAGAAAATACCAAAAGGAAAAAGGTGGAAAAAGGCAAAAAAGGGCCAAATAAGGAAGGAGTCCTAATCCTACTAGGAGTGGAGGAGGAGGACTCCTCCCTCCTTGGTTTGGCCGACCCAAGGGCTGCCTTTTTGGCAGACAAGCCTCCTCCTCCTCTCCTCCTATATATACTAGAGGATTTTAGGATTTTGGCACAAGATTTTCAGCCACGTGCCACCCGTTCCTCTAGTGCATAGCTTCTCCTCTAGATCGGTTTTCTGCAGTGCTTAGGCGAAGCCCTGTCGGAATAGCTCCACCACCATCGCCGGAGCACCGTCACGCTGCCGGAGAACTCTTCCTCCTCTCCGCTTCCTCTTGATGGATCAAGACGGTGAAGATCGTCATCAAGCTACACGTGTGCTGAATGCAGAGGTGCCGTCCGTTCGGTACTAGATCGGAAGGATTGTGATCAAGGCCACGGGACGTTCATGATCGGATCGCGGGACGGATCGTGATGAGATCGCGGGACGGTTCGTGATTGGTTCGCGGGACGGTTCATGATTAGATCGCGGGACGCTCGGCGATTTGGATCGCGAATATGTTCGACTACACCAACCGCGTTTCTTAACGCTTCCCGCTTAGCGATGATCTAGAAGGATACGTAGATCCACTCTTCCTCTCGTAGATGCTCATCACCATGGATAGGTTTGCGTGTGCGTAGGAAATTTTTTGTTTCCCATGCGACGTTCCCCAACACACCGCATGTGCTCTTAGCACCCATTGGAAGTCGTCGACCTAGTGGTCACAACTTTCTTCCACGCAGGTCGTAGCTTCCATGGGCAGTCATATGGGAATGGTATGATCTTTGTCGAGGCAACTCATCAGGAGCGAGATCGGTTGGCCAATTCCAATGTTTTCTTTAACCAACCGTCAAGGTCAGCATGTTTTCCTTTTTCTGGTCCTATAAGTACGACCAGTTTTTAAAATTGAAGGTGTAGTTGGTATCGTCTTCACTTATTCTCTGTCGTCATGAAGGTGGAAGGAAGGAAAGGACTGGATTGATGTGCTTGCCTCTCAGATCTGTCGTTGTAACAACGTCGGTGGTCAATCACAACTAATTCATCTCGTCATCGTCACTTTGTAGCACCACCGCATGCGCTCTATTTATATCATTGTGGGCGGTAGCTTTCTCCCACGCCGATCATAGCTTCCGTGGGGCAGTTGTGTGGGAATGACTCATTTGAGCCCGATGAACGTAAATTTCAAAACATTACGATTTTTTTGTGATCAAACATTGAATTTTTTTAACCGCATGCAAAATTTTGTCCTGAAATAACATTCCTAGAAGGCACGACAAAAAAAACAAAATCGGTACTCTGAAAATACAAAAATACGCATTTTTAGAGTATCGATTTTGTTTTTTGTTTGTATCGCCTTGTAGGACTGTTATTTCAGGCCGACTTTTTGTAAGCAGTTAGTATTTTTGCCAATGTTTGATCGCAAAACAAATCAGAATTTTTTGAACATTTTTCGAATATTTTCCGATTTTACTGTTCACCGGGCTCAAGGCTCATTTGAGCCCGGGAGCAGAAGTGCACTTTCCCTTTGTATTGTACTTTTAGACGAAGTTCGTGTATCCTAGGTCATGTGTAAAATGGATACTCAAATCAATTGAAAGAGACCGGAGGAAATTTAAGTCTAGTTTGAAAGATGCTTTCTTTAAACCCGCCATTAAAATGATCCAAACATCAAGCAAAAGGCGTTGTATAAGCTCTGTCCAGAAGATGTGCACAACGATCAATGACGTGGGCTTGTTAAATATTGGAAGTTAAGAAAAGGAAGGGCAATGAATAAGATACTTTACTTTCATGTTTCGACATTTAAATGTGAGTTTTTGGGCTGATACTAAATTTTGCACTCATGATATGATTGCATCTTAACAGGCCCTTGCTGAGAAGAACATAATTGGTCGTTTCCTCGTAAAGAACTCACATAATGTTGGTTCAAAGAGTTATGCTTGTTGGGTTGAAGACACGGTGAGTAATCTTGATTACTGAAGTTTTTCTCTGTCTTTTTTGTCACATTGGTCCTCTTTCTGTTTTGTAGAGACAAGTTGATCCTGAAAAAATACCACCGCAGAGCTCAAAGGTTAATTTAGTAACTCACAAGAAGGACTGTGCTAATGCTAAGATAGAAATCAGCGTCTCGTAGGAAATTAATACATAAATGATCTAATTGTTCTTGGGATCAACTTACATTTTAATTTAACGGGTAGTATATGCATGACTCTTTTCTTATAAGATCGATTGGAGAATCTAATAACTGAAATACCGGAGTTGACACGAAATTTGAATGGAAGATTTGCATGGGAAGTTGATGCCCCGCAGGAAGTGTGAGGGGAAGAAAAGATTGGACAAGTGCAATGGACCTGTTGAGGCACGCTTGCCTTTGCAACATGACATTTCTGAGGATACTAATTTATCACATTCGCATCCAAAGGTATGCCTATGGTTACTCTAACTCATGTCACAAACATTGAGTATAGAATAGCTACTTCCTTGCCATTGTTGTGTCAAGTAACTAGGTTGGCGACCATGATGTCAATCAATTACAAATACAACAAAGTTCATCATTCACAAGACCTTGCTATTGATTCTATGCCAGAGGTATTTTTTGTGTGCTTTTGAGTTTGAAGTTGCAGCTTTTTGTAGCTTCAACGTAGGAATATCATTCCATCTGGTATTATTGTCTCTTGGTAGGTTACGGAAACAAGGGATCATATGCGTGGATCCTTTTCAAGACTGAACTAACAGGGGACTGTAACTAAACGCCCACACCCAACTCGCATCAAAAGAAGGCATACGTCTTGCATTAAGGCAACGATCTGCAATGGGCCATGGTTTACTAGGCCATGGTTTACTACACCCAAATTCCCAACCCAAATCACATTATCATGCCTCCTTGAAAAACTAATTTTGTTAGAAATTTTTCCCAATTGGTTATATGCAAGTAAAGTATAATTTTACCAAGCATGAGCAAGTGAGGTGACCTTGGGCATTAGACTTCGATGACGGGTCCAATTTATTTAGTTTTTTTGGGCACCTATACTGGGCTAACATTCAAAAGAGCTCATATTGTTCATGCAAATTATATTATCAATGTTGTTCAATGCTAATATTGATCATAATATATGCTGGTTCCAAAGTAGTTTTAAAGATATCAACATATCCCAACAAGCGGAATGTTGTGTATGGTACTATTGGGAGTACTGATCCAAGAACTAAGGCCGGTGGTATTGAGTTAGGTCCTAAATTTTCCCTTGCGCGCATAGATCGACCTATTCTTGATAGTGAGGAGTTGGAAAGGGAAGTTTCTAATTGCAAGACAATTGGCGAGGCTTTCTTTTCAGGATACTTAATTGCCTGGCCTTCAGCTTTTGTAAGTTAAAATCTTCTGTTCCACGTAATTGAGTTGCAACTGAATTTTCGGATCAAGAAGCAAATAAAATTCGAAGATTTTAGCTACCAATAGTCAATAGTTTTACATTGATATATTGAAAAATGTAATATCATCCAGAAGATCTTTTTCTTTCTTCGAATTGATGCAAGTGCTATGCTGTAAAATTCTCCGTAGTTGTGTTTTCTACACTCAAAATCATATGATTGATATATTTATTGTAATGTATATGTATCCGACACTATATATTTGTAATAAATATCTTCATATTTTGAATTTATATGTGTGTTGTGCTTCAATTTCTATATCATTTTGATGCTGCCAAGCATAATAATAAAATGATTTAACCATATGCGCAATTGCATCGATTTTATTACATAAAATTATATTCCATAAAATGGGTATCGGATTTTCTGGTTTATAATAAACAAATGCATTAATTATGTTACCACAGTAGTGTTCAGTAGTGTTACCGATTGTGTTACTATAGTTACAAAAAGTGTTACTAGACTAGATGCCAAAAAAAACCTATAGTGTTAGATATTTGGATATTATGTTACTAGTTGTGTTCCGACGTTAAAGATATTGCTTTATTATTGTGTTACTCTTGTTACAAAAACATGTTACCAGCAATGTTCTACGTCTATGAAAACATGTTACTATGGGTGTTACTACAATTAAAAAAATGTGTTACTAGTACGTTTGGAAACACATGATCTGCATGTTACTATAATGTAATTGTAACACTATTTTTAATATATGGTAACAATGACGATGTGTGACAGTTGACACCACTTAGTAACACGGTCTAACGGAACACATTCCAAATTGTGTTACTATATGACACAGTAACACACTTTTGGACCTATAGTGACACAAGACGGTGTTACCAAAGCTTTGTTTTGTTGTAGTGCAAGAACAAGCTTTCACAATGCGGAGCTCGACGTTGTCATGCCGCTTGAGGAGCTTATTGTCGCTGGTACACTATACAAGACATGATATTGGCGTGGCAACATGCGTTTCATTCCTCACCAAACAACCACCATATCCGGCAAACCAGAGGTTGTTCCGAGCTGGCTCTGCAAGATGAGGATCACACAGAGAGGTCATCATATTTATATGCGGTGCTCAGGGCCAACGGGGCAACCCAGGGCCCCAAACAAGCACCTATCGCAAGCTGACCACCGGCGCAATCAAGTGGAATGCCCAGCAACACCCACTCTAGCCATCCGCCGCCACAAAGGAAATTGCTTATAGAACCCCTGCCTCACACAGACTGTGGGGCAGCAAAGACCTTGATGCCACCTTCCTTGGCAGCCGCGAGACCATGCCCAACGACTGCATCTAGCAACGGAAAGATGATGGAATTGTGAGGGGAGAGGGTGGCGGCGATGGTAGGTTTCACCCTCAATACGCCACAGGTGGGCGTCACGAGGGTACTTCCGTTCGTGATGTTATTCGGACGCCGCCGATATTTTATATATCCAATACTACCAAGATACATCCATCGCACTCAACCCATCTGCCACCACCCATCTTGAACACTGCAAGAGCATTGATTATGGTGTTCCAAGGCACGTGAGGTCATATCTGGCACTGGAATCCCATCGAAAAACTTACTAGCTCCCGTACAAATCTGCCACTGCTTGCTTCTCGAAATTATCCAGCTGGGAAGGAAATCAGATGGCTACGATGGCCTGCCACATATCTTTAACTCAAGCTTCGGAAGAGGATACAACTCTAAGAAACACACCAGGAATTTCAAGGTTCGAATTACTGGGAGGTACAACATTTTATAAAGGCGTGTTACTTCTGGCTGTGCGCACAAGAAATGAACGAGCTTATGGAGAGTACAGAATGGTGGTGTGCAAGGGCAACTAAAATATGATTACGGCATCTCTGACTTGCTCGATGTGTTTCATTCTCGATTCCTCCCATTCTCAGGTTAGCCTCTGATCCTTGCATTGTCGTTCCAACAGCAGGTGAATTTAGGCTGAACCTTAGTGCTGACTCTAGTGAGACATGGAGAATGCACCTGGACGATGGCCATGTATATATACACATGCATCTATACTACTTTTATTTTTGCTGTGCAAGGTTTGGTGGGTGAGAATTTTCATCTTGGATAAATATTTCCTAGTAAAGAAATAGCTAGCCGCAACTTTTGTTGATGACGTCCCATTTCCCTCCAATGCCACCATCAATATTTTTAAATGGCACCGGTGTTGGCTAAATTTGTACGTTATTACTACACACATAGTGTTGGCGCTGAAATCCAGCACAACGTCACATGTATGTGGATCCCGCGCTCTAACCTTTCACATATTATTGTTGGCGTGGACAAAGTTCCTACGCCAGCAATAGGCACCGTAATCATGTCGTGCAACTTGTATGGCACACCATAGATATATTTTGTGTCGCGCATTCAGGCCCATTAGGCCCACGCCATCATTATGAGGCAGTAAAAAACCATATTGATTATTTCGTTCTCATTCTCTCTCGATCCCCAACTCCATCCGTTTTGCTCTCGATCCCATCTCCGCGCCCCGCCCGCCCGCCGGCGCCGCCGCCCGAAGACGCCGCTCCTGTCGCCCCACTCCGGCCCGTCTCCGCCCGAAGACGCCCCACCTGCCGCCTGATGCGGCCTGTCTGCGCCAGACGCCACCCCGCCTGCAACTCGACTCGGCCCGTCTCCCTGCCCGCCACTCGACTCGGTCCGTCTCCGGCCGACACCGCCCCGCACGCCACTTGACTCGGCCCGTCTCCAGCCGACACCGCCCCGCAAAGGTACACCCCCCGCCTGCCTTAGGTCTGGTGAACATGTCGATTAATTTTTTTCCTAGCAAAAAGAGGACAAATAGATATTATTTGCTTACAATCTATACCGAGATTTGTTAATTGGATTCATTGATATACCTACATTCCCGGGGCCTGAGTACATGGCATCCTACTCGTGAGACCGTCACACTACCGCATCCCAAATGTCCAAGCACCGGCACATGTCCTCGATTCCCCCGCGTGTCTGTGCTATTATTTTTGGTATAGGTTACTCCGTGTGTCTATCTCCAGATTGTATGAGAGGCATAGCATACAAGTGTTCGACTATGACATGATTCCATACATGCAAAGGCAATACAACTCGGAGTTCAACTATAACCTATCTTATACATAATATTGAACACAACTCCAACTGTCTCTTCAGTGTATGCTTCTGCTGTCACTGTGGCACTAGTAGCAGGTAAACAGACTCCATTGAGCATGGTAAATATAACTCAACTAGCAGGCGGAAGAACAATTAATGGATATAATTTATCACACTATTTATCACACTAAATATTCGGAAGAACAATTAAGGGATATAATTTTAGCAGGGCACTCTGTCTTGTGGCATTTTTCTGTCGTTTCTATTGAATTTAGGAAACACGGTACAACAATCCAAAATAAATAGGATGCAATTGGAAAATCTTTTAGAACTGTTATTTTCGCTCAAAATCCTTTTGAGACCAAAAGGCAAACGAAAGATATAAATGCACACTGAACTGGATTGATTGAAAGAAATAAAAAAGAATAATGAAGAGCCAGAGAACTAAACCTTGAGCCACATGCAAAAAATAGAACAAAACTAAATATAAGATGAAACGCACAGTATATAGGATAGAGAGTAAACGAAACAGAAAGAACAAAGGAACATAATGCTCACCTGAAGAAGCCAAAAGGGCAGGCTTTGTTGTCCGTACCTGTAGAAGAGACGCTTTCCTTCCCAAATTTCTCGGCCACGGCGCCGCGCCTCGGCTACAAAATCATCCACAAAAATAAATTATACCTCAAGAACAAACAAAGCCAGAAGATCGAGCAGCATATCATACAGAACATAACAAGCCACAGGTACAAACCATTAATATCAACAGCATGTTCATCCGTAACTGCAGAAGAGACCGTTGGCGAAGGCGCAACTCCGACCGGAGGGATCCACCCACCAGATGAAAAACCAACTCGTCTACCACGCTGACAAAGAGGCGGGCCATCGGATACATGGATCCCAATCGAAGAAGAAACCGAAAAGGAAGGAGATGAGGCACCAGTAACAGCGACCCCCCACGCCCATGTGACCCAACACCAACGGAAGCGGAAGCAGATGGCACAGCAGCAGCGATCCCCGTAGGCCGTAGCTCCTCTACGATCAATCCCCTAGTTCCTCCACCGCCACATGTTTCAGCACCAACTGAAGCCGAAGCAGACTGCAAACCAGCACCAGCGCTCCCCCTAGCACTCATATGTCCCCGTGATCCAGGGTCATCCGCCCCCTCCTGGCGACCCTACGCCGTTGACGTGAAGGGAAGGGAGCGTCGAGGGAGCCCACGCCGCGTTAGAGAGATGGAAAAATAAGAATAGGCAGTGTGGGTCCGTTGCTTATTCTAGAAATATCTTGACCCAAACTTATCCAGACCCAACGTGGCAACCAGTAGAAGCAACAGACCGGCCTAGCTGACAGCTAGCTGGACACGCATCGCACCATCGCACGCGTCGATTGAGCAAGCTCTCTCCATCGCACCAGCTCAATCAAACGGTGAACCGGCTGGCCGATTAATTCGGTAACTAACGGAGAAAAAAACTGACAGTAAATCAATTCCACGCGTCGGTGCACCGTGTCACCTCGCGTTACATAGCGGATTCACCCCAGCGGGGCTGGTTGACTATATATATTATGTTGCATGTAAATTGTGTTACGATCCATCTTCTAGTCATATATAGTTGAGGTTGAGGCCTATCCTGTATTTATATATACGTGCACCTGACATCTCATCAATACATCGATAATTGTATTGTCATCTTGCCTCTCTACATGGTATCACTTTTCTCGGTCCTCCCCTAGGGTTTGCTGCCGCCATCGCCACCACCACCAACGCACCCCGCTGCCGTCGCGTGCCTCCTCCTCTGCCGTCGCGCCGCCGCCGCCGGGTGCCGCCCAACTTCCGCCCCCACGCCACGCCGATCGCCGCCGCCGCACACCTCCCACTCGTGCCGCCGCCGCCCGCACCGCCTCCCTCCGCCTTTGCCGCGCCGCCTCCATCCCTCCCTCCTGCCGCCGCCGCCCGCTGCCTACCTCCCTTCCGCAGCCGCGCCACCAACCTAACCCTGACCCTACCCGTCGCCGCCTCTCACCGCCGCCACCGCACCCATGGACTCCTCCCCGGGATCCTCCAAGACCCAGTCGTCTAACCCCTTCGCCGGTCCCGAGCCATCCGCCGCCGCCATCTGTGACCTCAACATTGAGGCCCGGGTACCCATCCATCTCGACAGCTCCAACATGTTGTACTCCACGTGAAAGACCTACTTCACCCTCGTCTTCCGCGAGCAGTATCTCACCGAGGACATCGACGGTTCCGTGGACGGTGCGTACATGCAGGGCAATCCGGAGTGGTCCGCCATTGATGCCACGCTCATCCAATCGTTTTACCAAACCGTCTCGAAGGACATCATCCACGCGGTTGTCGCCGAGAACGACGACGCCTGCACTGTGTGGACCAAGATCAACGCGCTCTTCACCGACAACAAACTTCAGCGCCTTGATTTCTTGCAGCAAGAGTTCTTTGGCAGTCACCAAGACAACTCCACCATCGATGAGTACTGCATGCAGCTCAAGATGCTTGCCAACGAGCTTCGCGACATTGGCGCCAAGGTCTCCGACGACCTCATGTTGAGCACCCTCACCACAGTCTCAATGAGGACTTCGGCAACGCGGCGTCCAACCTCACCCTGCTGCCGCAACCCACCTTCCCGCGCGTCGTTGCGTACCTCAAACTTGAGGAGCGCCGGATGACGAAGCTAAAGCAGCGGGTCCAGCACACCGCTCTAGCCGCCGGCACCACCCGTGGCGGCCATGCTCCCCCGGCCGCGCCTCGTCCGCCCGCACCGCCTGCGACCACCGGCTATCCCCCGTTGCTGCCCACACTGCCTGGTCCCCCCCGCGCCTCCCCAGCAGCCACAAGGTGGCGGAGGCCGGTGCAACCGGCGGGGCGGCGGGGGCCGCCACTTGCAGCAGCCGCCACAACAGGCACAGGGCTAACGGGGCTGCCGGGCAGAACCCATGGACGGGCGTGGTCCACGCCTATCACATGCCCATCCCGCGGGCTCCTGCACCGGGTGTTCCTGGTCCTCGCCCCGTGGGGCACCAGGCATTCTTCGGCGCCCCCTACCAGCCCTACGGTGCCCCTCTTGCCCCGCCACCTCTCGGTGGCTATGGTGTGCCCGCCCAGGCGCCGCCCTACGGGGGACAGCCGCCGCCGCTGGTACCTGCACCGTGGGATCCCGCTCTCTTGGCCGCCCTGCACTCTGCGCCGACGCGAATAACTATGGCGATGGAGGCGACTAGTACATGGACTTAGGTGCTACAACGCACATGACACCTCATCCCGGTAACCTATCATCTCCCACTCCAGTTAACACATCTACTCGTATCACCGTTGGCAACGGTTCTTCTTTACCCATCACTCATGTCGGTAGCACTAGTTTTCCATCTAATTCCACACTATCACTATGTCTAACGTCCTTGTCTCACTAACTTAGCTGCTAGTCTAGTTTCCGTCAAATGTCTCACCCGTGAGAATCCTCTTACTGTTGAATTTGACGGTGTTGGTTTTTGTGTGAAGGACGCCCGTACCAGGATGGTTCTACACCGCTGTGATAGTCCCGATGATCTCTATCCCGTACACGTCGGCACCTCCACCTCCACACCCGTCGTCCTTGCCGCCGGCATCGATCTTTGGAATGCTCGCTTGGGCCACCCAATCCTGTCGTTTTGCGTCAGATTCTTCGGAGTTTTTCTTTTTCATGTAATAAGCTCGGCAAGCACACCTATGAGGCTTGTCGTTTGGGCAGGCACATTCGTCTTCCTTTTAGTGCGTCTACCACAGTTTTCACTTTTCCGTTTCAGTTAATTCATAGTGATGTTTGGACATCTCCCGTTGCAAGCAACACGGGCTATCTATACTATTCGGTGATTTTAGATGACTACTCCCATTATGTGTGGACTTTTCCTCTTCGTCGTAAATCCGATGCTTTAGCCACACTCATCGCCTTTTATTCCTATGTCACCACTCAGTTCGGTCGCCCCATACTTGCACTCCAGACTGATAACGGAAAAGAGTTTTATAACGTCGCTCTTCGCACACTTCTCGCATCTCATGGCACCACCTTCCGCCTGACTTGCCCATACACCTCACAGCAGAACGGTCGCGCTGAGTGCATCCTCCGCACTCTTAATGACTGTGTTCGCACATTACTCTTTCACTCTAACGTGCCCGCTCGGTTTTGGCCCGATGCCCGTGCCACCGCCACTCTTTTAGTTAACATTCGTCCGTGTCGTCCCCGGTGCAATTACGCCCCTCATCACCTTCTCTTTGGTACACCGCCATCCTACGACGGTCTCGACATCTTTGGGTGTCTCTGTTACCCTAGCACCGCGTTCACTACGCCACACAAACTCGCACCACATTCCGTTCCTTGCATCTTTCTTGGCTATCCTCCCAACACCAAAGGTTACTGATGCTATGATCCTGTCACTCATCATGTGTAAACCTCGAGGCACGTGTATTTTGTCGAGACGACGTTTCTTTTTTTTCAGGTTCCTCCAGCCTCGGCTCCTTCGACGCCGACTCCCGCGTCCCCCGCTTGGAGCGATGCGCGGCGGCGCCCCCTGGAGGCCCCCCAGCACGGCGCCTTCTGCCGCCGCCGCCCGGTCTTTTGACTCCCTCTCCTAAGGTCGAGTCTGATCGGACCCCTGGGTCCCCGTCTCCCTCCTCCTTCGAGGTTGAGTCGGTGGCCACCCTGACTGGCGACGCCTCCCAGACGACGGGCTCGACTTCCACCTCGCCCGTTGCCACCTCCACTGCCGGCTCAGATGCCGTCACCACCATGGCCCCTGTTGCTGCGGCCCCTACTTTAACCGCGGCTCCCGCCATTGCCGTGGGCCCAGTGGCCGCCACGGGCCCCGCCGCTGTTGCTGTCCCGCCTTCAAGCATGACGACCCACGCCTGAGCCGGTGTGGTTCGGCCGATCACGCGCTACTCCTCCAACGAGTATGTGTGCGCCGCCTCGACGACCATGCCGTCCCCGATCCCCACCTCTGTTCGCGCTGCCCTTCAGGATCGCCACTGGCTAGCAGCGATGCAGGAGGAGTGCGACGCCCTCCAGCGCAACGGCATGTGGCAACTTGTTCTGCGACCCCCTCGTGCCAACGTCATCACTGGAAAGTGGGTGTTTCGCCACAAGACCCGTCCGGACGGTTCTCTCGAGCGCTACAAGGCTCGTTGGGTTGTTCCCGGTTTCGGCAACGCGCCGGTGTGGACTTCACCGACACTTTTGCTCCGGTTGTTAAACCGGGCACGATCCATGCTGTCCTTCAGTTGGCGGTCTCGCGTGCATGGTCTATGCATCAATTGGACATCTCCACTGGTTTCATCGACACTGAGCATCCGGACTCCGTGTGTTTGCTCTCTCGTTCTCTCTATGGGTTGAAGCAGGCGCCTCGGGCTTGGTACCAGCGCATCGCAACCTTCCTGTAGTCTTTGGGATTTCGGTCCACTCGCTCCGATGCTTCACTCTTCGTGTATCATCAGGGAGCTGCCACTGCATATCTGCTGCTCTATGTTGATGACATCATCCTCACAGCATCCGTCCCCGAGCTCCTTCAGCGGCTGACGGCTCGTCTTCGTGATGAGTTTGCCCTCAAGGACTTGGGGCCCCTGCACTACTTCCTCGGCATCGAGGTGGTCCGATGAGCTGATGGATTCTTTCTACATCATCAGAAGTACGCCAACGAGCTTCTGGATCTTGCCGGCATGCTTAATTGCAAGCCGGTGTCCACCCCCATCGACAAGAAGGCAAAGGTTTTAGCTCTGGAGGGGTCCCTCATGTCTGATGCAGCGTTCTATCGCTCCAGTGTTGGTGCTCTACAGTACCTGACGCTGACTCGTCCTGACCTGCAGTATGCTGTCCAGCAGGTGTGCCTCCACATGCACGCCCCGCATGACTCTCAGTGGACCCTGGTGAGGCGTATGCTCCGTTACATACGCAGCACCATGTCTTTGGGACTCACCCTGATGGCCTCCGCCTCCACCGACCTCGTTGCCTACTCGAATGCTGATTGGGCCGGCTGCCTCGACATCCGGTGTTCCACGTCCGGGCTACTGCGTCTACCTTGGGCTCTCGTTGATCTCTTGGTCATCGAAGCGGCAGCCTACGGTCTCCCGCTCCAGCACTGAGGCAGAGTATCGCACCGTGGCTAATGCCGTGGCCGAGTGTTCTTGGATCCCTCGGCTGCTTCAGGAGTTGCTTTGTGATGTTCACAAGGCCACCCTTGTCTACTGCGATAATGTCAGCGCGGCCTACCTTTCAGCCAACCCGGTACACCATCGACGCATGAAGCATATTGAGCTCGACATTCACTTCGCGCACGAGCAGGTAGCCCTTGGCCGTGTTCGGGTTCTCCCCGTTCGCGCGGGGGAGGGGGGCTTGAGTATATATATTATGTTGCATGTATACTGTGTTATGGCCCACCTCCTAGTCATGTATAGTTGAGGTTGAGGCCTACCCTGTACTTATATATACGTGCACTCGGCACCCCATCAATACATCAATAATTGTATTGCCATCTTGCATAATTGTATTGCCATCTTGCCTCTCTACAGGGCTGGCTTACCGGCAATAATTCTTTGACATAATATATGCATGGTATACCTCGCAATGATCGAGCTCTTCCCGACATATCTTATTCCCTTATACATTTGACAATATTTTGAAGCTTGTCTATTGTCTCTCTAGATTAGCTCCTCCTATTCCCATAAAAAATTTGTCGCCTTTTTTATTCATTTCGACATATTAAAATGTGATGGTGGCGTGTTTCAAACAGTACAAGTCGATGCTTCTACTTGAGTGAAAATGGGGAGGTTTATACGAGATATGAGGAACAACGACGTATTCATGTGGGGACTTGTTGGATCAGTACTATTTGGTATTCACTTTAGGCCATGCTGTTTTCATCGTCCTTTCAGGTTAAAAATAATACTTTCTCGCAAAATAAAAAGTTTAACACAATATCTCTTATTTACTAATTGCAGGCACCATACAAGGTTCCATGTTAATCCACATCATTAAAATTATCTTGGAAAATCTCTCCCATTTTTAAAGGCGTATACGGTCGACCAGGTAGGGCGGAGGGCGTCTACTGGCGGAGGGCGACTACGGGCGACTACGGCGATCTACGCTAGCGCCGCTGTACAGCTCGGACCTAGGGTCCGACCGGCGAGTGGGAGGCCGCTTCTGGGCTCTAGCAGAGGATTCTGACGGCGCGTTTGACGACAGCGACGCGGCGTCGCTGTCCCCTTCGGACTTGATCTGCAAGGCGTTTTAGGTAGAGCATTCAGATGATGTTGTTGCAGGTCTGGTGGACGCTCGAATGATCAGGCGAGGGAAGGTCTGCCTGAGACCGACAAGGAGGAGATAGTACGACGGGTAGTGCATCGACGGGTCTCGACGACAGCAATCCGGCCTTGGAAAGGACCATTACCTAAGGTACGTCTTCCAAAATTAACCTTAGTAGATTTTCTCGATGATTCGTCTTGGAAAGTTGTTCAAATGAGGAACAACCAGAGAGGTCCGGCGGCGGTAGTGCCGGCGACAGTGCCGGCGACGGGTGCGATGGTGTGATCGTGATCTTAGGAGGTCACATTTGAAATTTTTGCTGGGCTCGGTTGGGCCGGAGGCGGACGAGTTGGTCTTGGGCTGTCCGATGGCTGGGTATGTGGCCTAGCCGGCAGACCAGACGACTCACGACAAGGCGAACGAAGGATCGTATACGTCGATCCTAAGTCTTCGAACTCAGGGCCAGACATCCCTAGGTTACCAAGAAAGGCACCACGTCCTAGTTTCCAATCGCTAGGACCGAACAGGTCGGCAAGGGTTAGAGTGTTGGGGAACGTCGCATGGGAAACAAAAAATTTCCTACGCACACGCAAACCTATCCATGGTGATGAGCATCTACGAGAGGGAGAGTGGATCTACGTATCCTTATAGATCGCTAAGCGGGAAGCGTTAAGAAACGCGGTTGGTGTAGTTGAACTTCTTCGCGATCCAAATCGCCGAGCGTCCCGCGATCCAATCACGAACCGTCCCGCGAACACATCATGATCCGTCCCGTGAACTCATCACGATCCGTCTCACGATCTTGATCACGATCTGTCCCGCGAACTCATCACGATCCGTTACGTGATCACATCACGAACCGTCTCGCGATCTCGATCACGGTCCTTCCGATCTAGCGCCGAATGGACGGCACCTCCGCGTTCAGCACACGTGCAGCTTGATGACGATCTCCACCATCTCGATCCAGCGAGAGGAGGTGGAGAGGAGAGAGAGTTCACCGGCAGGGTGATGGCGCTCCGGTGATGGTGATGGAGCAATTCCGGCAGGGCTTCGCCTAAGCGCTGCAGAAAACCGATCTAGAGGAGAAACTATGCACCGGTGTAACGGGTAGCACGTGGTCGGAAATTCTGTCCAAAAACCACCCAATCCACTAGTATATATAGGAGGAGAGGAGAGGAGAGGCAGCCAAGGCCTTTGGGTCGGCCGAAATAGGAGGTGGGATGCAATCCTACTTCACCTCCAATCCTAGTTGGAGTAGGATTGCCTCCTATTGGCAGATTTTCCACTTTTTGCTTTAGGACTTTCTCTCCTGCGCCATGGGCCTTTGTGGCTATTTTCCCAGCCCACTAAGGGCTGGTTATTATTCTCCCACAGCCCATGGACCTCTTGGGGTCGAAATACCCCTCCCGGAGGTCCCCCGGTACACTACCGGCACTCCCGGTACACTACCGATACTCCCGGTACACTACCGATGAGCCCGAAACTTTTCCGGCAACCAAACTGGGACATCCTATATATGAATCTTTACCTCTGGACCATTCCGGAGCTCCTCGTGACATCCGGGATATCATCCGGGACTCCAAACAACCTTCGTTCACCATCATACATAACTCTACACTACCGAAACGTCACTGAACTTTAAGTGTGCAGACCCTGCGGGTTCGAGAACTATGTAGACATGACCAAGACACCTCTACGGTCAACAACCAATGGCAGGACCTGGACGTCCACATTGGTTCCTACATATTCTACGAAGATCTTTATCGGTCGAACCTCTATGTCAAGGATTCAGTTAATCCCGTATAACGTTCCCTTTGTTCTTCGGTATGTTACTTGCCCGAGATTTGATCGTCGGTATCTCCATACCTAGTTCAACCTCGTTACTAGCAAGTCTCTTTACTCGTTCCGTAAAACAAGATCCCATGACTAACACTTAGTCACATTGCTTGCAAGGCTTGTTGTGATGTTGTATTACCGAGTGGGCCCTGAGATACCTCTCCGTCACACGGAGTAACAAATCCCAGTCTCGATCCATGCCAACTCAACAAACACCATCGGAGATACCTATAGAGCGCCTTTATAGTCACCCAGTTACGTTGCGACGTTTGATACACACAAGGCACTCCTCCGATATCCGTGAGTTGCATGATCTCATGGTCATAGGAACATATACTTGACATGCAGAAAACAGTAGCAATAAACTGACACGATCATATGCTATGTTTGTAGTTTGGGTCTTATCCATCACATCATTCTCCTAATGATGTGATCCCGTTATCAAATGACATCTCATGTCCATGGCTAGGAAACCATAACCATCCTTTGATCAACGAGCTAGTCCATTAGAGGCATAATAGGGACATGGTTTTGTCTATGTATCCACACATGCATTTAAGTCTCCGATCAATACAATTATAGCATGGATAATAAGCGATTATCATGAACAAGGAAATATGATAATAACTAATTTATTATTGCCTCTAGGGCATATTTCCAACATAGAGCACCGTCGCCGTCGAGTCTGGAGACTCCGCTAGGCACTTCCATGGTTGGGCGCGGAAATCCGCCCACGCGTCCGGTGCCGCCGATGGCAAGGGCGGACCAGCAGTAACAGCTTTCGGAGCGGGCGACAAGACCTGCAAGCGCGGGCGGCCTGGACAGCAACCACGGGTCTGGACGAGGTCGAGGAGCCTTTACCGGAAGTCGCGGCACCGCTTCGTATAATGAAAACCAGAATGCTTCTGGCTATTGGGGAGATGATGGTTATTATGCATACGGCAAGGACATCCATCGTGGTTCGTCGTCTATCGGTGGTGGCCAGGTCGATGGAGGAGGAAGAGGGTTTATGGACGCCGTGGTTCCTTTGTGCACGACGCTGCTTCACCGCCGAACCGACAACATAACTGGTATTGCCCATATCATGGTGGTCGAGGAAGAGGCAGATGGCCCCCTCCGCCTCCCCCGCCGGCGGATGCAGCATCGCAGAAGGTGGATGAGGCAGGGTCTCGAGCGGCACAACCAGTACCCACTGTGGCAGCAGGTGCTGCTGGGCCAGTCCTTGCTGGCGCGGCGATGGAGGTGGTCAGTGCTTTGGTGGCGGTCAAGGAACCTAACTCTAACAGTGCGTGATGACCCACAAGTATAGGGGATCTATCGTAGTCCTTTCGGTAAGTAAGAGTGTCGAACCCAACGAGGATCAGAAGGAAATGATAAGCGGTTTTCAGTAAGGTATTCTCTGCAAGCACTGAAATAGTCGGTAACAGATAGTTGTATGATAAGATAATTTGTAACGAGTAGCAAGTAGCAATAGTAACAAAGGTGCAGCAATATGGACCAATCCCTTTTGTAGCAAGGGACAAGCCTGGACGAACTCTTATACAAATTAAAGTGCTCCCGAGGACACATGGGAATTACTGTCAAGCTAGTTTTCATCATGTCCATATGATTCGCGTTCGCTACTTCGATAGTTTGATATGTGGGTGGACCGGTGCTTGGGTGCTGCCCTTACTTGGACAAACATCCCACTTATGATTAACCGCTCTTGAAAGCATCCGCAACTACGAAAGAAGAATTAAGACAAAGTCTAACCATAGCATTAAACTAGTGGATCCAAAGCAGCCCCTTACGACGCAACGCATACACTAGGGTTTAAGCTTCTGTCACTCTAGCAACCCATCATCTACTTATTACATCCCAATGCCTTCCACTAGGCCCAAATAATGGTGAAGTTTCATGTAGTCGACGTTCACATAACACCACTAGAGGAGAGACAACATACAACACGTCAAAATATCGAACGAATACCAAATTCACATGACTACTATTAGCAAGACTTATCCCATGTCCTTAGGAACAAACGTAACTACTCACAAAGCATGATTATGTTCATGATCAGAGTGGTATTGAATATCATTAAGAATATGAACATATGATCTTCCACCAAATAAACCAACTAGCATCAACTACAATAAGCAATTAACACTACTAGCAACTTTACAAGTACCAATCGGAGTTGCGAGACGAAGATTGAGTACAAGAGATGAACTAGGGTTTGGAGATGAGATGGTGCTGGTGAAGATGTTGACGGAGATGAGTCCTCTCCGATGAGAGGAGTGTTGTTCATGACGATGGTGACGATTTCCCTCTCCGGGAGAGAAGTTTCCCCGGCAGAACAGCCCTGCCGGAGCTCTAGATTGGTTCTTCTCAAGTTCCGCCTCGTGGCGGCGGCATCTCCTCCCGAAATCTCTGTTCTGTTTTTTTCTCGGACGAAACCCTTCATATAGGAGATGGGGGCCAGAGGAGCTACGGGGAGCCCACGAGCCCAGGAGGCGCGGCCAGGGGGGGCGCCTAGCAGGCTTGTGACCTCCTGGCTGCCCCTCTCTGGTATTTCTTTGGCCCAGTATTTTTTATATATTCCAAAATAATTCCTCGTTGATTTTCACGGCTTTTGGAGTTGTGCAGAATAGACATCTCAAAATTGCTCCTTTTCCAGCCCAGAATTCTAACTGCCGGCATTCTGCCTCTTTGTGTAAGCCTTGTAAAATAAGAGAGAAAAGGTATGCGTATTGTACCATAACGTGTTATAACAACTCATGCGATAAATATCAATATAAAAGCATGATGCAAAATGGATGTATCAACTCCCCCAAGCTTAGACCTCGCTTGTCCTCAAGCGGAAACCGAGATCGATAAATATGCCCACATGATTAGAGATAGAGGTGTCGATAAAATATAATACGGACACGCAGGCATCATGATCATATTTAGAATAGAAATATTGTCATATAATCCCATCTGCTAAAGTGAAAATTCATTCACAATGTAAAGCATGCATCAAGAACCTTATTGAGAATTAACAATCAATAGTCCTTAGTCATTGAGGCAATTGCAATTTATCATAACATCGGAAAGAGTCAAATAAGAGCTTGTAAAGAAAATCCACGTACTCAATCATCTTTTAGTCTTCTACAATTGCTAAAACTCACGCGGTACTCACGAGATCAAAGTTTTAGTTGGACATAGAGAAGGATAGGGGCTTATAGTTTCGCCTCCAAACTCTTTACCTCAAGGGTAATGTCAACAATAATAATTCATGATTACTTACTTCCAAGTTGATAAATGAACATTGATCTTTCCCTAGCACATGACACTTGCCAAGATAATGGCAAAATAAGGAATGGGTGAGAATCACCAGGACTCTTTTAAAGATAAAAAGTAAAGGTACAAGATAGGCCCTTCGCAAAGGGAAGCAGAGGTTGTCATGCACTTTTAAGGTTGGGATGTGTGATCTCTTAATATGAAGGAACATCACTTTATATTACCTCCTGTGATAAAGAACTTTATTATGCAGTCTGTAGCTTTTATGTCTTCCTCATCACAGGTTCGTATAAAGCTTATTTTCCACACACTAATAGATTATACATATTTAGGGAGCAATTTTTATTGCTTGGACCGATGACAACTTACTTGAAGGATCTTATTCAATCCATAGGTAGGTATGGTGGACTCTCAATTCAAAACTAGGTTGAGGGTTTTAATGATGCACAAGTAGTATCTCTACTTAGTGCGGAATTTTTGGCTAATATGGGGCAGAAGCAAGCGCCACATGCTAAAGGATCCATAATCATATAACATTGTTCGGAACCAGGCAAACATAATTCATTATGTTGTCTTCCTTGTCCAACATCTACTTCTTAGCATGTAATAGTTTAATGGGTGTTCACAATCATAGATGGTGTCAAAGATGATGTATTTATATGTGAACCTTTGTTTCTTTATCACTTTCTATTAATTGCAACAATGACCAAGGTCTACGTTTTTCTACCCAGAACAAGTTTCAGTCAACATTCTTTTTATATGTGAAGTCATCACTTCTCATAAGATCATCACATGATCTTTCATGCTTTTGTTCTCTTATTATTATTTTCTTTAGATCATGGAAAGAAGCAAAGCCCTTAACTAAAACACTCTTTTATTATATAACTCACGAACTCGATTACATTGAGGGTAACACAAAGCAAAACTCAAACCTAGATCATACTAAAAACTTTATTCTACTAGATAAAGATATTACCAAAAGGATCGAACTAATATAAAGGTAATGGCAAAAGATGTGATGGTGATACGATACCGGGGCAACTCCCCTAAGCTTGGCTCAAGCCAAGGGGAGTGCCCATAACCGTGTGTCTAATTGTCTTCCTTCGGAGGTGATGGTGGTGGAGTTGGAATACCGATCGGCTTGTTCAGGCTAGTCTTCAGCAAAAAGTTCTGCCTTTTTAGATCGTTAACTCCGTCTTCAAGCCTCAACACCCTTTGAAATAATCCTTGCTTACTTTCCTGCAAAATACGAGAAGGGGTAAACAAAATCTTAGGCTTCTTCCTCGAGTTAGGGAAACTCTTCTTCTTGAACTCCACATGCATGTCCCCAGGTGAGGGTAGAGGAACTTTCTCTTCGTCGGAACTTGTTCCTTCCTTCCCCTTAGGATCATAATCTTCTTCCTCATCTGTGATCCAACCATAAGGATCTAAGTCTCCAGAAACCTTGGGGTTAGCAAGGTAATCAGCCACAAAGCTCTCCCCCTCTGAATCTTGAGAGGACATCTTTGCTCTAAATCTGCTACAGAAATAGGCTCGAAATGAAAACAAAGGATATTTGCGTGATACGAGGGTCAGACCTTTCAGGATATTATATAATGAATTTTTACCGACCATAAGGAGTGTTCCACCAGAAAACGGAGTTCGGGAGGCGCACGAGGAGCTCACGAGCCCCCTAGGCGCGGCCAGGGGGTGGCCCGTGCCTGGCAGGCTCGTGGCCTCCTAGTGCGCTTTCCACACCCTGGAGCCTTAAATTTTTGTATTTTTTTAAATATTCCAAAACTGAGAAAAATTGCTATTGGAAAAGTTTTGGAGTTGGTTTGCTTACCGTATCACATACCTCTTCGTTTTTGGAGTCTGAAACAGGCTGGTGAACATCCCTTATGTACTCCTCCGGGGTTATGGTATTAATTATATTGCTTTCTACATTTATCGGAGTACCTGAGATATAATGCTTGATTCTTTGCCCATTCACATCTCTCCGAAAAGTGCCTTCTACGTTGTTGATTTTGATGGCACCGAAACGATATACTTCCTCGACAATGTAAGGACCTTCCCATTTAGAGAGAAGTTTGCTTGCAAAAAATCTTAAACAAGAATTGTATAGCAAGACATAATCACCTACATTGAACTCACGTTTTTGTATCCTTTTATCATGCCACCTCTTAACTTTCTCGTTAAACAACTTGGCATTTTCATATGCCTGAGTTCTCCATTCATCGAGTGAGCTAATATCAAATAACCTCTTCTCACCAGCAAGTTTGAAATCAAAGTTGAGATCTTTGATTGTCCAATAAGCCTTATGCTCTAGCTCAAGAGTTAAATGACATGCTTTACCGTAAACCATTTTATACGGGGACATGCCCATGGGATTCTTATAAGCAGTTCTATAAGCCCAAAGTGCATCATCAAGTTTCTTAGACCAATTCTTTCTAGACCTATTAACAGTTTTTTGCAGAATTAATTTAATTTCTCTATTACTTAACTCTACTTGACCACTAGACTGAGTATGATAAGGAGATGCAATTCTATGGTTGAGATCATACTTAGCAAGCATTTTACAGAAAGCACCATGAATAAAATGTGAATCACCATCAGTCGTTAAATATCTAGGGACTCCAAATCTAGGGAAAATGACTTCTTTAAGCATCTTAATAGAGGTGTTATGATCAGCACTACTAGTTGGAATAACTTCTACCCACTTAGTAACGTAATCAACAACAACTAAAATATGAGTGTACCCATTGGACTTTGGAAAAGGTCCCATAAAATCAAAACCCCAAACATCAAATGGTTCAATAACAAGTGAATAATTCATAGGCATTTCCTGAATTTTACTAATATTACCTGTTCTTTGACATTTATTACAAGACAAGACAAACTTGCGAGCATCCTTAAAGAGAGTAGGCCAATAAAAACTAGATTGCAATACCTTGTGTGCAGTTCTATCTCCAGCATGGTATCCTCCGTAAGCCTCGGAGTGGCACTTCTGTAGGATCTGTCCCTGTTCATGCTCAGGTACACAACGTCTAATAACACTATCTACTCCTTCCTTATACAAGTGAGGATCATCCCAAAAGTAATGTCTCAAATCATAAAAGACCTTTTTCTTTTGTTGGTACGTGAAAGTAGGTGGTATATATTTAGCAACAATATAATTAGCATAATCAGCATACCATGGTGTACTACATGAAGCATTGATAACATTCAATTGTTCATCGGAAAAGCTATCATCAATAGGTTGTGAGTCATCAAGAACATTCTCTAACCTAGACAAGTTATCTGCTACGGGGTTCTCAGCACCCTTCCTATCAACGATCAAATCAAATTCTTGTAGCAAGAGAATCCATCTAATAAGTCTAGGTTTAGCATCTCTCTTTTCCATGAGATATTTAATAGCAGCATGATCAGTGTGAATAGTAACTTTAGAATCAATAATATAAGGTCTGAACTTATCACATGCAAACACAACTGCTAAAAATTCTTTTTCAGTAGTAGCATAATTTCTTTAGGCACTGTTTAGAGTTTTACTCGCATAATGAATAACATTTAATTTCTTATCAAATCTTTGCCCTAGGATAGCACCAACAACATAATCACTAGCATCACACATAATTTCAAAAGGTAGGTTCCAATCAGGTGGTTGAACAATAGGTGCAGCTATCAAGGCCTTCTTGAGTATTTCAAATGCTTCTTCACAATCATCATAAAAAACAAATGGAATATCTTTTTGCAAGAGATTAGTGAGAGGCCTAGAAATCTTAGAGAAGTCTTTAACAATTGTAGGGCATGGCATTTTCTCAATGGCATCAACTTTAGCCTTATCAACTTCAATACCTCTTTCAGAAATCTTATGTCCCAAGACAATGCCTTCATTAACCATACAGTGGCACTTCTCCCAATTCAAGACAAGGTTATCTTCACATCTCTGCAAAACTCGATCAAGGTTGCTCAAGCAATCATCAAAAGAAGATCCATAAATGGAGAAATCATCCATGAAGACCTCAACAATATTTTCCGAAAAATCAGAGAATATAGCCATCATACATCTTTGAAAGGTAGCAGGTGCATTACATAAACCAAAAGGCATGCGTCTATAGGGAAAAGTGGTTTTCTCCTGATCAGATTGTGAAACTGGTATTTGGGAGAAACCAGAATAGCCATCTAGAAAGCAAACGTGTGTATGTTTAGACAATCTTTCTAGCATTTGATTAGTGAAAGGTAGAGGGTAATGATCTTTCTTAGTAGCTTTATTTAATTTTCTAAAATCAATTACAATCCTATAGCTAGGAACAATTCTTTGTGGGATCAATTCATCTTTATCATTAGGAACAACGGTAAGACCTCCCTTGTTAGGGACATAATGTACCAGACTTACCCAATCGCTATAAGCCACAGGGTAAATAATACCTGCTTCTAGGAGCTTTAGTATTTCTTTTCTTACCACCTCTTTCATCTTAGGATTTAATCTTCGTTGGGGATCGGCAACTGGTTTGGAATCAGGATCGGTTTTAATTTTATGCTGGCATAGAGTGGGACTAATGCCTTTAAGATCACCAAGAGTATATCCAATAGCAGCACGGTGCTTCCTTAGAGTTTTCAATAATTTCTTTTCTTCATCCTCTAAAAGGTTAGCACTAATAATAACAGGATATATCTCTTTTTCATCAAGATAAGCATACTTAACAGTATCAGGTAATTGTTTAAGCTCAAACATAGGATCACCCTTTGGTGGAGGTGGATCTCCAAGTAATTCAAAAGGCAAATTATTCTTAAGGATAGGACTTTGTTCAAAGATAACTCTATCTATCTCATTCCTCTCATCCATATGCATATCATTTTCATGTTCAAGCAAGTATTGCTCTAAAGGATTAGTAGGAGGCACAACAATAGAAGTAAGAGCAATAATTTCATCCTTACTAGACAATTCTTTTTCATGAGGTTGTCTACTAAACTTAGAAAAACTAAATTCATGTGACACACCTTCAAAGCCAACAGTAACAATTTGTTTCTCACAATTGATTTGAGCATTAACATTATTGAGAAAAGGTCTACCAAATATGATGGGACAAAAGCTATCTTGTGTGGTAGCAAGAACTAGAAAATCACTAGGATACTTAGTTTTACCACACAAGACTTAACCATCTCTAACAATTCCCACATGGCAGATAGTATCTCTATTAGCAAGTTTAATAGTAACATCAATAAATCCATCTCGACAGGTGCAATTTCATCTTTAATTTCATTATATAAAGATTGAGGTATTGCACTAACACTAGCACCCACGTCACATAAACCATGATAACAGTGATCTCCTATCTTAACGGAAACAACAGGCATGCCAGCCACAGATTTATGCTTATCACTAGTATGAGGTTTAGCAATTCTAGCAGAACCTTCACAGAATTGAATAACATGCCCTTCAAAATTCTCGGTCAAGAGATCTTTAATAATAGCAATACTAGGTTCAACTTTAATTTGCTCAGGGGGTGTAGGTGTTCTAATGTAACCCTTACGTATCATAGTTGAAGCTTTAGCATGATCCTTTATTCTAACAGGAAAAGGTGGTTTCTCAATGTAAGCAGTAGGAACAATAGAATCATTATAAGCAATTACTTTCTCTTCAACTGGAACAGGTTTAGCTACATTAACTTCTATAGGAGGATGATATTTAAACCACTTCTCCTTAGTGAGATTGACATGAGTAGCAAATGATTCACATAAAGAAGCTACTATCTCAGAGTCAAGTCCATGTTTAGTGGTAAAATCACGAAAGTTATTTGTTTCTCTGAAAGATTTAACGCAATCGAACTTAAGATTCATACCTGACTCATTACCTTCATCAAACTCCCAATCTTCAGAATTGTGTTTAATTCTTTCCAGTAAATCCCATCTGAAGTCAATATCTCTCTTCATGGAAGAACCGGTACAAGAAGTGTCGAGCATGGTACGATTGTCATGATAAAGCCGAGCATAAAAGTTCATAATAATAATCTCTCTGGGAAGCTCATGGTTGGGGCATGAATATAACATTCACTTAAGCCTCCCCCAAGCTTGAGCGATACTTTCTCTATCACGAGGCCAAAAATTATAGATATAATTCCGATGACGATGTACCAAATGCATAGGATAAAACTTTTGATGAAATTCCAATTTCAATCATTTGTAGTTCCACGATCCAGTATCATCACATAGCCTATACCATGTCAATGCTTTATCCCTCAAAGATAAGGGAAAGACCTTCTTCTTGACCTCATCCTCGGGCAAACCTGTAAGCTTAAATAAACCACAAACTTCATCTACATAGATTAGATGCAAGTCGGGATGTGATGTTCCATCTCCTATAAAAGGATTAGCCAACAATTTCTCTAGCATACCCGAGGGGATATCATAATAAATATTTTCAGTAGGTGCAGTAGGTTGATGAGCAACTCTTTGTGCTTCCACTACTACAAAATAGGCTGTTAGTGGCGCACTTGTTTTTGCTATTAATGGCGCACTATAGGTGTGCCACTATCAACACGCCACTAGTAACAAATAGTAATGGCGCACCTCTGGTGCGCCATTAGTATCCCAGATAATAGTGGCGCACCACATAGTGCGCGATTACTATGTCCAATAGTGCGCCATTACTATGCCTCCTAGGGGGCCATATTTGCCTCCACCTATTCCCCCAGGTGCGCCATTACTATGCCCCATAATGCGCCACTGGTATTTGGCCCTGGTGCGCCACTAATGCTCAATATGGTGCACCACTACTATGAATATTAGGAATTGTTGATTTTTTGCTTTTCTGGTATTTGCACAGGCTACAAAATACGTTACAGAACAGAATATAAACATCACACAATAGAATTCATCATATTAGTCTCCAAATTCGAAATAGCGAACAAAGTTCAAACATTAGCCAAGTTTAGGTCTCGAGACATTAGCAAAGTTCATCATATTAGCCGAGTTTGTCGTCACATTACAAAGTCTATATCGATCATCTAAACTACCATCACATACTAGTTGGTCACTAGTCATAATTACAACTCCTCCTCCTCATCATCATCAACTCTAACACATTGTAGCACATAATAACACATTGTACTTAGGACCTAGTCCTCTCTCGTAGGACCTACTCTACCCTCTCTTAGGTACAATATCATAAAACAAAATAGGTATTGACTCTCCATTATGAAGAATGGAGATCATCCTGTCTCCCAATCTTGGCCTACGCACAATGTTGCCTCCAAGTAGTTCTCTACGATTGAGCATACATTTTTTCCAATCTTTGATTGCCATGACTCCATTGATTTTAGAAATCCGGTATGGTCGTGGTGGCCCTAAGCTCGTAACAACAACGTGGCCTCTCGGAAACATCAGATGAGGCACACAATCCTCCAGGATTTTCTGTTGAAAAACATAGTAATAACTTTGTAGTTAGCAATGTAGTTTAGTTTTAGAAGAATTTTTGCAAAAGATGCATGGATGTCGTAATAGTAGAATTAAAATCTTACCATGCAATCTCCATGGATGTTACCGTAGTTCAGCGCGTGCACTAGTGGCACATATTGACCATAATGCGCAGGAGTTTGATAATAGTTATCGTAATTCTCAAGATGACTAAGAAATGCGGTAAGATGATCTTTCTCCTTGTAAGTTAATTCTGCTTCATCATTGTAGTAGTAGGTTTTGTCTACCATCTTCCGTACATTTTTTGAAGAATGAAAATAAGCTGTAAATGCAAATAAGTTGTCAACTATTTTTAATTAAACAATATAAATTACTTAATAAATATGGTTGAGAAATTCACATAATGGTAGAACTGGAGGCGTCTGCACATCGACCCAGATGTCGATATTACCTTTTATTTCATCTTCTGGACGAATATCAAAGGTGATAAGCATATTAGGCTCAAATACATAAGCCTTGCATAGTGCTTGCCAATTCTTGCATTCAAAATAGTGGTCTGCATGGAACAATTTTACCGCAAAAGTAAAACCATGCTCGGTCCTCACGTGAACCATCTTTACCTCCATTTCTTTTTTAGTATTGAAACCAATCTTATCCAAGACAACAATCCTTGCATCGTAGGGGATACGCTAGTAGAACAGTAAAAAATTAAAATTAATTATAAGTTGAAGCAAAAGAGGCTGAAGTCGTGCTTAATCACGAAAAAAGACTTGTCATTGTGACTTACTGTATCCACTTCGAAGTTCTCATCGGGCATGATGCTGAAGCATCTACCATCAACTAGGAAAGTCTTGTCACAGAGGCCGCGCTCGTCTTCGCAGTATTCACACATACCGAATTCACTTTCGTCGCCAGACATTTCCTATGTTCATAGTTGAAACATTTAAAACCGATCGAAGGAAACTAAGAGAAAACTGATCAACACACAGATCATTATTAAATTACTCAATATGCAATAGGTTGACTTTAGGTCTGTCGAGTCTTTCCTTCCTAAACTCTCATCTCACGTATATGGTAGGCACTCTTCTGATATTGCGACAGTCGGTGATGGTGGATCCTCCATTCGTCCCCGAGTGCATTACACCAAAATATCTAGCACACGGGAATGAAGGAGAAGCAACCCCCACGACAACAATCGGGATTCTTCCTCTCTCATATATATACCAAACAAACGTGCATTCAATAAGCAAAACTAAATCAACCCGTTCCATATACCAAAGTCAACCCGTTCCATATACCAAACAGACGTGCATTGAATAAGAGAAACTAAATCATAAAACAAATTAGTATTCGAATTAGCATGCATTCAATAAGCAAAACTAAATTATCTCTTGCGTCCGTACATCATCGAATAGTATCACTAATACATCACTAATAAAATTAGAACCATAGCAAACGACGGGTAACGGCGCGGGCGATGGACACCCAAATAGAAGGAACCATCACAGGATCATAGCTCGGGTGAGATCCCTGAAGAACCTGCCAGGTATGGAGAACCTAGCGTCCAACGCAGCTATATAGCGTCGGACGTGCTCGTCCTCCTCCCTAACACGGCGACATATCACCTCCGCGGGGGCCGGCTCCCTCTGCACCGACAGTGCCCCACGTGACCGCCACCAAACGACCTCCGGGTCGACGATGGGCTGCGTTCTCACCAAGTTGCGTGCCCCAGATGGTAGGACCTCGCTGTACCAGCCCGGCGGAACCCAGTCCCGGACATGGCCCCTATAATCAAGTAGGCCTCCTCCGCCGATACAACGATGAGGATGCGGGCCAGGCATCGTCGACGTCGAGAACAAATGCTTAATTATGAATTTTTTTTTAATAAACTTCTAAATTTAAATATATGTACTACAAAAACTAAATTAGATCATTTTATTCATCACGGGTTGACTATCAGTCTGTCAGGATTCTCCTTCCTCTCTCATATATGGTGGACATTCCCTCATTGTTTTTTCGACCGTCGATGATGGTCGCGACTCCTTCTTCCTCTAGTGCATAACAATGGTCTAGCACAAGGACCCTATGACAACAGTCGGCATTCTTCTTCTCTCATATATGGTGGAGACTCTCCCTCACTGATTTTTTGACTATCATGTATGAAGCCCCGACAGACTTATAGTCAACTCAAAATTTCGTTTAATTCTCTTTCAGCAAATCTTGATTACTTTTTGTATCTAAATGTTGATTAATTTTTGTTTCGGTTGAGAATCGGGCACCTTCTAGGTCAAGAAAATTGGGCATGAACTTTGCTAATTTTCTTGACCTAGGAGTGCCCCATTCTCTACCGAAACAGAAATTAATCAACATTTCAGGAGAAAGGGGTAACTATTTGTCCTGACATCAACATTCCAAAACACACGGGTGCTTAGAAATTTTAGTAACACACAGGAGGAAGTCTTCGAAGAATATAAAAAGAACATTACGAGCTCAAATCCTTATAATCAACTTAAAAGAGGACAAAGAAAGACTGGACAGTGGAGGGGATTTATTTAGTTGCTCAAAAGAACATTATGAACCAATGCCCAATTGCTCAAAACAATAATGAACTTGCTACATAGTAGTGGGGATTTATTTAGAAGAGAAACCGAAGTGCCCCGAGAGCCAGCCACATTAACAAATTGTTTGCAGCAGCTGTAGCATAGAAGCAGGACAAATGTTGTGTGGACATGAACAGCAGGATAAGTGAATGCTGGTGAGAACAAACTAAAGTTTGCAAGTTGCTTTTGCTAGTCTCTCATTGCGGGCATTTGTTCATCCAACAGCGTGAATCGCAAATTGCTTGAAACAAGCATGCTAGAACAACAAACATTTTCTTGTCCAGTAAATCCTAGAGAGGTTTTTCCTGATGAACAGATACTTGCTATCGGTAGAACATATCACAAACAGATGGTGTGCAGGCAGGATACGCAGAGACCGGGATAAGCAGGCATTGAAGCATTGAACTACAACTTTACCGACGATCGACATTGAAGCATTGAAGCATAACCCCTGGAGGAAGAGGGAGGGGAGGTCTCGATGGTCGGCGGTGGTTACCCGAGGGAGCGGAGGAGGATGAAGGCGAGGCTCGTGACGAGGTAGGTCTCAATGGCGGCGACCGGCGACGGACCGGCGACCGGCGACGGAGCGGAGTCGGATGGCGAGGGGGCCGCCGTCCTTTGGCGAGGCGGGGTGGGGCGGGGTCGCCGGAGCGGGCGCCGATGGCGGGCTCTGGTGGGTCAGGCGGCGACCGGCAACGGAGCGGGGTCGGACGTGAGCGAGCAGAGAGGGGATCGACGATCGAGGTGTATGCGTGCCTGTATATAGATCGATAGTAATGGCGCACTATTGCGAGGTGTGCCATAAACAAGGATAGCAGTGGCGCACTGCTACTTCTCCACAACGTCACCAAAAGTTGGCTAGTTGATGGCAGAATTCTTGTCTTGCATTGGTTATTTGCCTTGAAGAGGAAAGGGTGATGCAACAAGGTAGCGGTAAGTATTTCCCTAAGTTTGAGAACCAAGGTATCAATCCAGTAGGAGTAACAAGATGAGGCAACAAGGAACCTGCACAAACACCAACAAACTTGCACCCAACACGATAAAGTGGTTGTCAATCTCTTCACGATTGTTTGCAAAGTGAGATCTGATAGTAATAGTAGATAAATATAAATTAGTAAATAAAATTGCAGCAAGGTATTTTTAATGTTTTTGGTGTTTATATCTGAATATAAAATATGTAAAATAGACCCGGGGGCCATAGTGTTCACTAGAGGCTTCTCTCATGAAAGCAAGTGTTACGGTGGGTGACCAAATTACTGTTGAGCAATTGATAGAATAGCGCAAAGTCATGACGATATCTAAGGCAATGATAATACATATATGCATCACGTCCGAGACAAGTAGACCGATACTGTCTACATCTACTACTATTACTCCACAGATCGACCGCTATCCAGCATGCATCTAGTGTATTAAGTTCATGATAAACGGAGTAACGCTTTAAGCAAGATGACATGATGTAGGGATAGATTCATGAAATATGATATAAACCCCATCTTTTTACCCTTGATGGCAACAACATGATGTGTGCCTTGCTCCCCCTTCTGTCACTAGGTGAGGACACCGCACTCTATGAACCCAAAACCAAGCACTTCTCCCATTGCAAGAACTATAGATCAAGTTGGCCAAGGATATGAAACAAGCATATAAGAATTCAGAATAGACTCAAAACATATTCATAGATAATCTGATCATAAATCCACTATTCATCGGATCTCAACAAACACACCGCACAAGAAGATTACATCGGATAGATCACCATGAAGATCATGGAGAACTTTGTATTGAAGATCAAAGAGAGAGAAGAAGTCATCTAGCTACTAGCTATGGACCCGTAGGTCTGAGGTGAACTACTCACGCATCATCGGAGAGGCAATGGTGTTGATGAAGATGGCCACCGGTGATGAATTCCCCTCCGGCAGGATGCCGGAACGGTCTCCCGATTGGTTCTTGGTGGCTCTAGAGGTCTACGGCGGCGGAACTTGCGATCTAGTTTTATTTTAGAGGGTTTCGGTATTTATAAGGCCATCTGGAGTCGGGAACAAGTCAAGAGGTGGCACGAGGAGGTCACGAGCCCCCTAGCCGCGGCCAGGGGGGCGCCTCCCAGGCTTGTGACTCCCTTGGGCCACCTCTTCGGTATCTTTTTCTTTAGGTATTTTTCATATTTTCCATAAAAAATCACGGCGAAAGATTTATTCCATTTGGACTCCGCTTGATATTCCTATCTGAAAAAGGTCAAAAACACGAAAAAAACAGGAACTAGCACTGGGCACTGGATTAATAAGTTAGTCCCAAAAATAATATAAAATGGCATATTCATGCATAGAAAACATCCAAAGTTGATAATATAATAGCATGGAACGATCAAAAATTATAGATATGTTGGAGACGTATCAAGCATCCCCAAGCTTAACTCCTGCTCATCCTCGAGTAGGGAAGTGATAAAGAACGAATTTTTGATGTGGAATGCTACCCAACATATTTGTTTCATGTAATCTCTTTATTGTGGCATGAATGTTCAGATCCATAAGATTCAAAACAATAGTTTAATATTGACATGAAAACAATAATACTTCAAGCATAATAGCAAAGTAATCATGAACTTTCGAAATAACAAAGCAAAAGAAAGTTGTCCCTACAAAATCATTTAGTCTGGCTATGCTCCATCATCCCCACACAACGAATTTAAATCATGAACAACCCTTATTTGTTCAGATCCGTAAGATCAAGTAATTTTTTTTGCACTCTTATTTTTTCAAACCTTTTCAACTCTCATGCAATACATGAGCGTGAGCCATGAATATAGCACTATAGGTGGAATAGAGTGTGGTGGAGGTTGTGAGGCAAAAAGGAGGAGATGGTCACACTGACTTGGCGTATCAATAGGCTATGAAGGTGCCCACCAATAGATATCAATGTGAATGAGTAGGGATTGCCATGTAACGGATGCACTAGAGCTATAAGTGTATGAAAGCTTACAAATGAAAACTAGTGGGTGTGCACCCAACTTGCTTGCTCACGAAGAGCTAGGGAAATTTGAGGAAGCCCATCATTGGAATATAAAAGCCAAGTTATACAATGAAAATTTCCACTAGCATATGAAAGTGACAAAACAAGAGACGCTTTTTCATGAAGAACATGGTATTATTTGAAGCACAACTGTGGTGAAAGATAGTAGCATTGTCCCTTCTCCCTTTTTCTCTCATTTTTTTGTTTGGGCTCTTTGGCCTCTTTTATTTATTTTTTTGGTGGGCATCTTTGGCCTCTTTTATTTCCTCACATGGGACAATGCTCTAATAAATATGATCATCACATGTTTATTTACTTACAACTCAATACTTAGAACAATGTATGAATCTATATGAATGCCTCCGGCGGTGTACTGGGATGTGCAATCATCTAGCATAGCAATGACATCAAAAAACGGACAAGCCATGAAAACATCATGATAGATGTCTTCGATCATGCAAAGCAATATGACAATGATGGTGCGTGTCATAATAAACGGAACTGTGAAAGTTGCATGGCAATATATCTCAGAATGGCTATGAAAATGCCATAATAGGTAGGTATGGTGGCTGTTTTGAGGAAGGCATATGCTGGGTTTGTGCACCGGCGAAAGTTGCGCGACACTAGAGAGGGTAGCAATGGTGGAAGGTGAAAGTGCATCTATACCATGGACTCACATTAGTCATGAAGAACTCACATACTTATTGTAAAAGTTTTATTAGTAATCGAAACAGAGTGCTAAACGCATACTCCTAGGGGAAGGGTTGGTAGGAGTTAACCATCGCGCGATCCCGACCTCTACACAAAGGATGAAAATAAATAAATAAATTATGCTCCGACTTCCTAACATAGCGGTTCACCATACGTGCATGCTATGGGAATCACTAACTTCAACACAAGTATTTCTAGATTCACAACACCCTACTAACATAACTCTAATATTACCATATTCATATCTCAAAACAAATTGCGAGGAATCAAACTTTATCTTACTAATCAATGCACTTGAATATGGAAGTTTTTATTATATCCTCTTTGGATGCCTATCATATTTTAGGACTAATTTCATAACACATGCCAATTACCAAGTTACTTAGATAGATCACTCTCAGAATGATATAAGTGAAGATTCGAGAGTTTGTATTTCTACAAAATATGACACCGCCGTGCTCTACAAATATTTAAGTGAAGCACTAGAGCAAAATTATCTAGCTCAAAAGATATAAGTGAAGCACATGTGAGCTTAATTACAAATCTCAAAAAGATATAAGTCAAGCACATGTGAGCAAAATTGCCGAGCTCAAAAGATATAAGTGAAGCTTATTGAGTATTCTAACAAATTCACGATGAATGCATGTCTCTCTCAAAATGTGTGTAGCAAGTATGGTTGTGACAAAACAGAAATCAAAGACTCTTATAATACACGATGCGCCAAGCAAAACACATATCATGTGGTGAATAAAAATATAGCTCCAAGTAACGTTACCGATGGATTGAAGACGAAAGAGGGGATGCCTTCCTCGGGCATCCCCAAGCTTAGGCTTTTTGGTGTCCTTGAATTTGTATTGGGATGCCTTGGGAATCCCCAAGATTAGGCTCTTGCCTCTCTTTATTCCATTGTTCATAAGAACATCACCCAAAACTTGAAAACTTCACAACACAAAACTTAAACAGAAACACGTGATAGCATTAGCATAAGAAAACAAACCACCAACTTTTTAGGTTCTGTAGAAAACTTTAATTTACATTTATATTGATTTTATATTACTGTATTCTCACTTCTCCATGACTCGTACCCCCCGATACTACCCATAGTTTCATCAAAATAAGCAATCAACACAACAAAAACAGAATCTGTCAAAAACAGAACAGTCTGTAGCAATCTGTATATTTCGTATACCTATGTTAACTCCAAAATTCTGAAACAATTATGCAAATTAGGGGAATTTTCATATCAATCAGAATCAAAAATAATCATCTCAAAATCTCTTTCTGGCTAGAAACTAAAAATAATTTCGTGAGCACAAAGTTTCTGTCTTTTTCCAGCATGATTAAACAACTATCACCAAAACTAATCATAAAGTTCTAATTGGCACAAAAACTAATTAAAACATAAAAAACACAATCATAAAAGAATAATGATGGTTTTAACTCAACAAAACATAAAGTAAAAGAGCAAAAATAAACCTATTCATTGGGTTGCCAACCAACAAGCGCTATTATTTAATGCCCTTAGCTAGGCATAAGGCAATAGAATCAAGTATTATCATCTTTAGTGCTCAAACCATAAGTATCTCTCATAATTGATTCATAAGGCAATTTTATTATCTTTCTAGGAAAATGTTCGATGCCCTTCTTCAATGGAAATTGAAAATTAATATTCCCTTCCTTCATATCAATAACCGCACCAATAGTCCTACGGAAAGGTCTACCAAGAATAATGGGACATGTAGGATTGCAATCAATATCAAGAACAATGAAATCTACAAGCACATAATTCCTATTTGCAATAATAATAACATCATTAATACTTCCCATAGGTTTCTTAATATTAGAATCCGTGGGATGCAAATTAAGAGAGCACTCATCAATCTCATTAAAACCTAGAACATCACATAAAGATTTTGGAGTTGTGGAAAAACTAGCACCCAAATAACACAAAGCATGTAATTCATAATTTTTTATATTTATTCTTATAGTAGGTTCCCATTCATCATGAAGTTTTCTAGGAATAGATATTTCCAACTCAAGTTTCTCTTCAAGAGATCTCATCATAGCATCAACGATATGTTTAGTAAAAGCCTTATTTTGGTTATAAGCATGTGGAGAATTTAACATGCATTGCATCAAGGAAATACATTCAATCAAAGAGAAACTATCATAATTAAATTCCTTGAGATCCAAAGTAGTAGTTTCATCACTATTCAATGTTTTGACATCCTCTACTCCACTTTTAGTATTTTTAGCATCAAGATAAATAGACTTCAAATCATTGGGGTGTTTATCAACAAAAATGGATTCACATCCAGCCCCATCATAATTAAGATTGACATTATAAAACAAGGATTCAATTGGAGTCACATCAAGCACTTTAAGATCTTCGTGATTCTCATCACGAGAACACGCCTTTTGAGCCATTCATGTCTAGCACGAATTTGGGCGGTTCTTTCATAGAAATACGCATAGCTTTCAAAGTTTCATCCATATTAATCTTGGGAGGAACAGATCTCAAAGCATCAATATCAAGAGACATTCTATCAATGGTCCTAGCCAAGTCATCAATTTTAAGCAGTTTTCCTGCTATGGAAGCATTGAAAATCTTTTGCGAATTAATGAACTCTTTAATATTACTCTCAAGATCAGAGGGTATTTTATTATAATTTCCATGAGCATTGTTGTAGGAATTTCCAAAATTATTAGATGGATTACTAGGAAAAGGCCTAGGATTAAAGTTACCTCTATAAGCATTGTTGTTACCAAAATTATTCCTACCAACAAAATTAACATCCAAATTTTCATTGCTATTCTCAATCAAGGAAGATAAAGGCATATCATTACGATCTAGAGGAACACTGTTACTAGCAACCAATTTCATTAACTCATCCATCTTAGCACTCAAAGAGTTAATTTCATCTATAGCATGCACTTTTTTACTAGTAGGTGATCTTCCATTGTGCCATTGAGAATAATTTGTCATGATATTATCCAAGAGTTTTGTAGCTTCTCCTAGTGTAATTTCCATAAAAGTTCCACCGGAGGCGGAATCCAAGATATTTCTAGAAGCAAAATTCAAAATTTGTATAATCATCCAAAGACTTTGTCCATGAGCGGGACAATTTCTAATCATCAATTTCATTCTGTCCCAAGATTGGGCAACATGTTCATGATCTAGTTGCTTATAATTCATGATATCATTATGGAGAGAGATAATATTAGCACGTGGAAAATACTTGGGAATAAAGGCATCTTTACACTTGTTCCGTGAATCAATACTATTTTTAGGTAAAGATGAAAACCAAGTTTTTGCTCGATCTCGTAGTGAGAATGGAAATAACTTCAATTTAATCATATCATTATCCACATCTCTTTTATTTTGCATATCACATAACTCAATAAAGGTATTAAGATGGGATGCGACATCTTCACTCGGAAGGCCGGAAAATTGCTCTTTCATAACAAGATTCAACAAGGCAGCATTAGTTTCATATGATTCTGCACTAGTGGCGGGAGCAATTGGAGTACTAATAAAATCATTATTATTAGTATTAGAGAAGTCACACAATTTAGTGTTTTTAGACATGGTGATTTAGCAAGCAGACAAGCAAACAAGCAAACAGAAAAAGGCAAATAAAGAAAGCCAAATATTTTTATAGTTTTTGTTTTTTTAGAAGTGGGGGAGAAGAAAACGAGAGGCAAATAGCAAATAATGTAAATGCAAGAGATAGGTTTGTGATAGTTACTTGTAGATGTGCTTCACTTGAATACTCCCCAGAAACGGCGCCAGAAATTCTTTCTGCTACTTCTCCACAACGTCACCAAAAGTTGGCTAGTTGATGGCAAAATTCTTGTCTTGCTATGGTTATTGCCCTTGAAGAGGAAAGGGTGATGCAGCAAGGTAGCGGTAAGTATTTCCCTCGGTTTGAGAACCAAGGTATCAATCCAGTAGGAGTAACAAGATGAGGCAACAAGGAACCTGCACAAACACCAACAAACTTGCACCCAACGCGATAAAGAGGTTGTCAATCTCTTCACGATTGTTTGCAAAGTGAGATCTGATAGTAATAGTCGATAAATATAAATTAGTAACTAATATTGCAGCAAAGTATTATTACTGTTTTTGGTGTTTAGATATGAATATAAAATATGTAAAATAGACCCGGGGGCCATAGTGTTCACTAGAGGCTTCTCTCATGAAAGCAAGTGTTACGGTGGGTGAACAAATTACTGTTGAGCAAGTGATAGAATAGCGCAAAGTCATAAGGATATCTAAGGCAATGATCATACATATAGGCATCACGTCCGAGACAAGTAGACCGATACTGTCTGCATCTACTACTATTACTCCACACATCGACCGCTATCCACCATGCATCTAGTGTATTAACTTTATGATAAACGGAGTAATGCTTTAAGCAAGATGACATGATGTAGAGGGATAGATTCGTGCAATATGATATAGACCCCATCTTTTTACCCTTGATGGCAACAACACGATGCGTGCCTTGCTACCCCTTCTGTCACTAGGTGAGGACACCGCACGGTATGAACCCATCACCAAGCACTTCTCCCATTGCAAGAACTATAGATCAAGTTGGCCAAACGAAACCCATAACTAGAAGAGAATTACAAGGATATGAAATCATGCATATAAGAATTCAGAATAGACTCAAATAATATTCGTAGATAATCTGATCATAAATCCACAATTCATCGAATCTCAGCAAACACACCGCACAAGAAGATTACATCGGATAGATCACCATGAAGATCATGGAGAACTTTGTATTGAAGATCAAAGAGAGAGAAGAAGCCATCTAGCTACTAGCTATGGACCCGTAGGTCTGAGGTGAACTACTCACGCATCATCGGAGAGGCAATGTTGTTGATGAAGATGGCCACCGGCAATGAATTCCCCTCCGTCAGGATGCCGGAACGGTCTCCCGATTGGTTTTTGGAGGCTCTGGAGGTCTGCGGCGGCGAAACTTGCGATCTAGGTTTATTTTCGAGGGTTTCCGTATTTATAAGACCGTCTGGAGTCGGGAACAAGTCAAGAGGTGGCACGAGAAGGTCACGAGCCCCCTAGCCGCGGTCAGGGGGGCCCGCGCCTCCCAGGCTCGTGACTCCCTCGGGCCGCCTCTCCAGTATCTTTTTCATCAGGTATTTTTCATATTTTCCATAAAAAATCACGGCAAAAGTTTTATTCCATTTGGACTCATTTGATATTCCTATCTGAAAAAGGTCAAAAACACGGAAAAACAGGAACTGGCACTGGATACTGGATTAGTAAGTTAGTCCCAAAAATAATATAAAATGGCATATTCATGCATAGAAAACATCCAAAGTTGATAATATAATAGCATGGAACGATAAAAAATTATAGATATGTTGGAGACGTATCAAGCACCTTCTCCCGGTGTGCCATTACTAACGTTTTTTTATTGGTATATCAATGACGCACCTTTTAGGGGTGCGCCATAAACACCGTGATAGCAATGGCGCACCTTCTTCTGGTGCGCCATTACTAACTTTTTTTTTAGTTGCATGTAATAATTTAAGATTTTTAGTTGCGCCATTACGTACTAACTTATTTCATGTCACTTCCGCAAGAGCTCCGTGGAAGTGGCCGGCGACAGAGGCGACGATGGAGCGGGGGTGGGAGGGCGAAACCCTAGCTAGCTGGTTGTGAAAGCTAGAAGGGGAAGGCGGGAGGCGGGAGGTGGGAGGGGAGGGAATGAAAGAAGGGAAGGCCGTAGTGGGGGAGGGTTAGCAATGGCAGATCGGGGGTGGGAGGGCAAAACCCTAGCCGGCCGGTTGTGAAAGCTAGAAGGGGAAGGCGGGAGGCGGGAGGGGAGGGAATGAAAGAAGGGGAAGGCCGTAGTGGGGGGAGGCGTAGCAATGGTGGAGCGGGCGTGGGAGGGCGAAACCCTAGCCGTCCAGTTGTGAAAGCTAGAAGGGGAAGGCGGGAGGTGGCGGGAGGCGCGAGGGGAGGGAATGAAAGAAGGGGAAGGCCGTAGTGGGGGGAGGGATAGCAATGGCGCACCTTTTAGGGGTGCGCCATAAAAATTGTTAGTAGTGGCGCACAGTGGGTCTGGTGCGCCATTACTAGTTAAAACTAGTAATGGCGCACTTTCACCTGATACGCCACTGCTATGTCTGGGGAGGGGTGTGGGTCCAGGACACAACTAGTAATGGCGCACCACACACCAGGTGCGCCACTAGTAATATGGCCATTAATGGTGCACTAGTATTTGGTGCGCCACTGCTATATAGCAGTGGCGCACCACATACATAGTGCGTCACTAATGTCTATATAGCTATAGCCCTTTTCCTAGTAGTGTTCCGGTCAAGGTGAAGATACCCCGAACAAGCTCTTCAAAGGATTAGTTTCCATAGGGACAAGTGACAATAAATTTCAGCACACGATATAAATGATTCCTTACCAAATTCCACTTATCAAAGGCGCTTCACTCCCCTGCAAAGGCGCCAGAAAAGAGTCTTGATGACCCACAAGTATAGGGGATCTATCGTAGTCCTTTCGATAAGTAAGAGTGTCAAACGCAACGAGGAGCAGAAGGAAATGATAAGCGGTTTTCAGTAAGGTGTTCTCTGCAAGCACTGAAATAGTCGGTAACAGATAGTTGTGTGATAAGATAAGTTGTAACGAGTAGCAAGTAGCAATAGTAAAAAAGGTGCAGCAATATGGCCCAATCCCTTTTGTATCAAGGGACAAGCCTAGATGAACTCTTATACAAAGTAAAGTGCTCCCGAGGACACATGGGAATTACTGTCAAGCTAGTTTTCATCATGTTCATATGATTCACGTTCGCTACTTTGATAGTTTGATATGTGGGTGGACTGGTGCTTGGGTGCTGCCCTTGCTTGGACAAGCATCCCACTTATGATTAACCCCTCTCGCAAGCATATGCAACTACGAAAGAAGAATTAAGACAAAGTCTAACCATAGCATTAAACTAGTGGATCCAAATCAGCCCCTTATGACGCAGCGCATAAACTAGGGTTTAAGCTTCTGTCACTCTAGCAACCCATCATCGACTTATTACATCCCAATGCCTTCCCCTAGGCCCAAATAATGGTGAAGTATCATGTAGTCGACGTTCACATAACACCACTAGAGGAGAGACAACGTACAACACATCAAAATATCGAATGAATACCAAATTCACATGACTACTATTAGCAAGACTTATCCCATGTCCTTAGGAACAAGTGTAACTACTCACAAAGCATGGTTATGTTCATGATGAAAGAGGTATTGATTATCGTTAAGAATCTGAACATATGATCTTCCACCAAATAAACCAACTAGCATTAACTACAATAAGCAATTAGCACTACTAGCAACCTTACAAGTACCAATCGGAGTTGCGTGATAACCCATAAGTATAGGGGATAGCAACAGTTTTCGAGGGTAAAGTATTCAACCCAAATTTATTGATTCGACACAAGGGTAGCCAAAGAATATCCTCGAGTATTAGCAGTTGAGTTTTCAATTCAACCACACCTTACAGATTTAGTATCTGCAGCAAAGTTTTAGTAGCAAAGTAATATGATAGTAACAGTAGCAGCGGTAACAGTAGCAGTAGTGATTGGTATTGCAAGTGTGGCAGTAGTAGCGGAAAAGTAACTAAGCAAGAACCAGTATAGGAAAAGCTCATAGGCATTGGACCAGTGATGGATGATTATGCCGAATGATATTCATCATGTATCAGTTATAACATAGGGTAATATGTAACTAGCTCCAGACCATCCATGTAATGTAGGCATGTATTCCGTATATAGTCATACGTGCTTAGGGAAAAGAACTTGCGTGGCATCTTTCATCCATCCCTCCTGTGGCAGTGGGGTCCTAATGGAAACTAAGGGATATTAAGGTCTCCTTTTAATAGAGTACCGGAACAAAGCATTAGCACATGGTGAATACATGGAATCCTCATACTATGGTCTTCTCCGGGAGTGGTTCCGGCTATTGTCACTCCGCGGTTTCCGGGTCATAACACATAGTAGGTGACTACAATTTGCAAAATAGGATCAAGAACTCACATATATTGATGAAAAAGAACAAGTTCAGATCTGATATCATGGCACTTGGGCCCTAGTGACAAGAATTAAGCATAGCAAAGTAGTAGCAGCATCAATCTTAGAACATAGTGGACACTAGGGATCAAACCCCATCAAAACTAACTTGATTACATGATAGATCTCATCCAACTCATCACCGTACAGCAAGCCTACGATAAGATTACCCACGAATGGTGAAGAGCATCATGAAATTGGCGATGGAGGATGGTTGATGATGACGATGGCTTCGATTTCCACTCTCCGGAGCCCAAAACAGACTCCAGATCTGCCCTCCAGAGGAAGAACAGGTGGTGGCGGCGGCTCCGTATAGTAAAACGTGATTATTTCTTCTCCTCGATTTTTTCTGGGACGAATAGGGTTTTATGGAGCTGGAGAGGAGGTCGGAAGAGCCACATGGGCCCCACGAGCCTGCCAGGCGCAGCCGGGGGGGCACGCCTCCTGGGCTCGTGGCCCACTGGCAGCTCCTCCTCGGTTGATTCTTTCTCCGGTATTTTTTATATATTGCACAAAATCCTCGGAAGTTTTCAGGTCATTCCGAGAACTTTTATTTCTGCACAAAAACAACACCATGACAGTTCTGCTGAAAACAACGTCAATCTGGGTTAGTTTCATTCAAATCATGCAAATTAGAGTCCAAAACAAGGGCAAAAGAGTTTGGAAAAGTAGATACGTTGGAGACGTATCATTGCGAGACGAAGATTGAGTACAAGAGATGAACTAGGGTTTGGAGATGAGATGGTGCTGGTGAAGATGTTGATGGAGATGAGTCCTCTCCGATGAGAAGAGTGTTGGTGATGACGATGGCGAAGATTTCCCTCTCCGAGAGAGAAGTTTCCCCTATAGAATAGCCTTGCTGGAGCTCTAAATTGGTTCTGCTCAAGTTCCGCCTCGTGGCGGCGGCGTCTCCTCCCGAAAGCTTTGTTCTGTTTTTTCTCGGACGAAACCCTTCATATAGGAGAAGATGGGGGGCCGGAGGAGCGACGGGGAGCCCACGAGCCCAGGAGGCGCGGCCAGGGGGGCCGCGCCTGGCATGCTCGTGACCTCCTGGCTGCCCCTCTCTGGTATTTCTTTGGCCCAGTATTTTTTATACATTCCAAAATAATTCCTCATTGATTTTCACGGCTTTTGGAGTTGTGCAGAATAGACATCTCAAACTTGCTCCTTTTCCAACCCAGAATTCCAGCTGCCGGCATTCTCCCTCTTTGTGCAAACCTTGTAAAATAAGAGAGAAAAGGCGTGAGTATTGTACCATAACATGTTATAACAACTCATGATGCGATAACTATCAATATTAAAGGATGATGCAAAATGGACGTATCACTGCGCCATCTAAAGATGTTGCTTCTGATAAATCCGACAAGTCCAAGGGTGAAAAGCTGACTAAGTGGGATCATAAGAAGGAGAAGATGCCGTGCTATCGGTGTGGAGGTCTGTCTCACTTCGTGGCAGAGTGTATGGTGGAGCTATGTGACCTTTGCCGAAAACCAAAACATGAAGCGGGGAGTGCCCGTTTCTCTTGGGGCCAAACCTAGTGGTTTCTATATATTGAGTTTGCTGTCCGGAGCTGAGTTTTTTTTGAGTCCCCATGCTCCTCTTCTACTTGTTAGTGCATCTAGTATCCCTTAGTGATTTTGGTGTATTGAAGAATTATAGGTTAAGGTAGTAATGTGTTTGTGAATGTACACATGCTCTATAAGTCGATGAGGAGTTTGATATATCCAGAGATTACCGACCCCCAAAAATGTATGTCTTCAACTGAAGACTTTGCTGAAGACTTTGTGAAGACTTTGGTGAAGACTTTGAAAATGAAGAAGCTGGTGTTACCTTGAAGATACGAACGTGGACTATGAAGCGTGAAGACTTTGTTTTCGTAGTTTCATTTCCTTTATTTGATTCATAGGAAACATCGTACTGTTAAAGGGGGCTGAGGTAATGCTAAGGAAAATTTCCAACTGATGCTCAACTCAAAATCCTCAACCTAACCAATCGTTCGAGTGAAGCCTTTGGAAATCTCTTACGGTTCAGTCAAGTTCTTCAGTGACACAAACGAAGTTCTTCTGGTCTCTGAGGAAATTGAACTTACTAAGGAGTTAGGATTTCGCCAGTGCGAATTGCCTACAAGTGAGGAACATGATATGTGTGAGGACTTTCATTGGCTGAGCTTAGCGCCAGCTGTCCCCAATCATTCCTATCCACATAACGGTCATATCACTGGGGGCATTTATGTCATATCATGTCAGGTTGCACCCTGGCTATAAATAGTTAACCCCCACAACAACTAGTTGGTTGGCTGCTTTGAGAGAGAGAACTGACACTTGTCATTTGAGAGCAACCCATCCTCTAAGGACTTTGATAGAAAATCATTAGTGAGGAAAAACCCACAACCAAACCACCAAACCCTAAGTGATTGAGCATCACTGAAGAAATTCCTGTGTGGAACCGACGCTTGTTACCTTTGAGGACTGTGCATCCTCTAGACGGTTAGGAGTCATGGTCTAGTGTATCCTGTAGTCAATTGGGGATCACGAAGTGATCTTGGTCAAGAGCATCAAGCAATAAATTGCGGATCGTCGGGTGACCAGTTTGTGAGGGTTTTGGAAGTCTACCCTGAAGACTTACCATGAGTGTTGGATGAGGACTGTGTGACCTTAGCTCAAGGAGAATATAGTAAGGACGGTGTGTCCTGGGACTGTGTGTCCTCTGGTTTAAATACCAGGCCGCTCCAAACTAGACGTACGACTGTCACAACAGTTGGAACTAGGTCATGAAATCATTGTCTTCATCAAGCTACCTGGTTCTATTTCCTCAACCCTTTCATTTCCTCATATAACTATTGATGAAATTGATCTTTACTGTTTGAAGAATTTGACTGAAGACTTTCACAAATTCATCACCTCAAATTCTTCAAGTTACCTTGTTCCTCACCCGCTTATCCTGTATCACGCTACTCGTAATCTATGATGACTATGCGGTAGCTATGTTCCTCATGCACTTGAGTACTTATTCCGCTGTGAGTTATTCATCACATTTCAAATTCCTCAAGTGATGAATTTGTGAAAATCGCCTATTCACCCCCCTCTAGCCGATATAACGCACTTTCAATTGGTATCAGAGCAGGTACTCCCTCGCTCTGTGTGATTTTGGTTTAACCACCTGGAGTTCTAGTTATGTCAACTGCAGATATGATCAAGGTTTCTGCAGGATGTCCTACCTTCGATGGGACGGACTACCCCTACTGGAAGAACAAGATGTGCATGCATCTTGAAGCTATTGACAACGATCTCTGGTATGTTGTGGAAAATGGTGTTCCCTCTGTGCTGCTGATGTCAAGAGATTCAAGTAATCGATTCTCAAGCGAAGAATATCATCTTGGCCATCTGAGCAAAGGTCAGTATGGCAGAGTAAGTGCTTTGGAGACTGCTAAGCTTATCTGGGATAGGTTGTCCTAAGTCAACGAAGGTGTCTCCACTCAACGTGACTCTCGTGTTGACGTTCTTCGCAATCTCTTCAACAGTTTCAACAGACTTGACAATGAAAATGTTCAGCAAACTTTTGATCGCCTCACTGACATCTCCAATGAAGTGCAAGCACTGGGTGCCGCTGATATCACTGATCATGAAGTGGTGAAGAAACTGCTAAGATCTCTCGATTCCTCGTTTGATACTCTGGCATTGATGATTCAAGAACGTGGAGACTACAAGTCACTAGATCCTGCTGATATTCTTGAGAGACTCAATACTCATGAATTCCAACAAGATTAAAAGAGAGACCTCTACGGGTCAAGCTATGGAAGATCTTGTGCTCTGAAGGCAAAAGCAATTTCCTCATCTTAAGAAGAAGATTCTGACAGCAGCCTTGGTGACCTTGAAGAACTAAGTCAGGAGCTAGCAATGCTTGTGAGGAAATTTCAGAAATTCTCAAGGAGAGGTGGATTTGGAAAGTCATCAAAAAGGTGGCTTGAGGAAATCAAATTCCTCAGAAGACTACAAGACTAGAACTTGTCATCATTGCAAGAAGCCTGGTCACTTTATCTCTGACTCCCTCTCTAGGAAAAAGATTCAAAGAAGAAGAAGAAATACAAGGATGATAGTTCTGATGACTCGAAGAAAAAGAAGAAATCTTCAAAGCCCTCATCTGCAAAGTCCTGATCTTCAAAGTCCTCAAAGCACAGGAAGAATGGTTCCAGAAGGGCTCGAGCGTTCATTGTGAAGGAAATGGATTCTGAGGAAGAATCTGAAGAATATGAGGAAGAAGAAGAATTTGAGGAGGACTCAGAATCTGGTGTTGCAAGCCTTGCTCTCGCCACTACCTTTGTCAGCAAGTCCATCTTCAACAATGAAGAAAATGACTGCTCCAATGACTCTGATGTCAGCAATGATGATTATGCTCCCACTTATTTCTTCATGGCAAAAGGCCCAAAGGTACACAAACATCATTCCTCATCTGAATAAAGTGAAGGTGAATCTGATGAATATGTGAAACCTAGCTATGCTAAACTTGTTAAAATTGCCACTAAGCAACAAAGTGCACTTGAAAAGCTTCAGAAAATGCTAGACAAAAGCGATGATCTGTTGAACTATGAAGTGAATCGAACTCAAACTCTGTCTGAAGATCTTCAAAGTCTTCAGGCAAAGTATGATAACCTTCAAAGTCATCATAACGACCTCTTAGCCGATCATGAGAAGCTTTCTTATGAATTTCTTCAAAGAAAGCAAGATCTTGAGAAACTGAGGGTGTCACATGAGGATCTCCAAAGGGAAAACAATTCCTTACTAGTTCAACAGATCAGTACCACTCAGGAAGAATTTGTTCCACCTTGCTTGAAATGCATCGAACGTGAAACTGCTAATTCTTCACCTGAATGTTCACATGCTTCTATTGCTGCAAATTCTTCCTGTGGTCTCAAATTCCTCATCTGAGGATACCACAAGTATCACTGGCGAAAATGCAGGGTTGAAGGAATTGTATGTGACAGGCATGTACAAAAGTCTCAAAGGGCATCAAATTCTTTGCGATGTTCTCAAAAAGCAGATTCTAAACAGAAACCCTAGGAATGAGGGTATTGCCTTTCTGAGGAAACTCAATGCTGGTGGATCATACTGGACACCTAAGCAGTACCCCGAAACCTCATGGGTTGCTGTAAAAGGACCTCCAGTAGATCTATCCACTTGTGAAACTTCATATTCCTCTGATGAGTCACTTGACTGCAACTACAAATTCTTCAAAAATCAGAAAGGTGAAGTATTTGCTATATTTGTTGGAACTAACTGTAGGAACGGTTCTCCTGTGAAGAAAATCTGGGTTCCCAACAGCTACCTACACAATCTTCAAGTGAATGTCCTCACGGCATCACTCATGAAGAACAGGAATCCCAGATCAAATTCCTCGTATTGACCAAAGTCTTCACTTGGACCAAATTCCTCAAATCGTCAAAAATATCATTCTCGTGCTAATGCATCTATTTTGCAGGGAAAATCTAAGAGTTCTGAATATGTGCATTATTCTTCAAATCATCATGTCCATAAGTCCGCAAAGAATTTCTCTGCCTATTCATTTGAGTACTCTAGTCCTCGCCCTGTGAAACGAAGCGCACTTGCTTCAATGCCTCCCTTCTCATATGGTGCTCGCAGAATGATGAACTCTTTGCCACCCCTACATATGTGGGTGGTGAAGAAATTGAACTAATCTCTTATGCAGATCAGGTCTCCAGATGAACTTGAACATATGATGAATTTGCTGGAGACCTGAGGAAATGCTTCAAAGGACGCAAGCTAACCATGTAGAAATGAATTCCTCATTTCTCACGTCCTCACACTGCTTTATTTACTACGTTGCGTGATGAAATTCATTCTGATGAAATTGATGTCATATTCTTCTCTCTGAAGCATATAAGTTCGTAAGTTGTACTAATTCATCTGCAGGATGAAACTCCAAAAGCTACTGAGTGGGTCCTCGATAGTGGATGCACAAACCACATGACTGGTGACAAGAGACTTCTGATGAATTTGCCACTAGCTCCATCTCATCTGAAGCATATCACCTATGCTGACAAAGGAAAAAGCAAGGTATTGGGCCTAGGTAAGGTTGCAATCTCAAAGGACCAAACCATGGACAAGGTGATGCTTGTCGAATCCCTTGGATTCAACCTCATGTCAGTCTTAATGCTTTGTGATCTCGATATGATTGTCATCTTTGGAAAATATCGTTTTGTTGTCATCATGGAATCTGACAAATCCAAAGTCTTCGAAGGCTTTAGGAAAGGAGACTTGTATATTGTTGATTTCTCTACAGGTCCTCAGCCTGCCACATGCTTACTTGCAAGGTCCTCAGAAGGCTGACTGTGGCATCGATGACTTGGACATGTAGGTATGAGGACTTGGACGATTTGCTTCAAGGGCCTCCACCAACTTCGGCATCAAGATTAAACATATAAGGAGTGATAATGGGGCTGATTTCAAGAACACTTATATTGATGAATATGTTGATGAACTTGGTATTACTCATGAGTTATCTACCCCTTATACTCCTCAGCAAAACAGCGTCGTGGAGCGCAAGAACCGGACTCTTGTTGAGATGGCTCGCACCATGCTTGATGAATACAAGACTCCTCATCGCTTCTGGCCTGAGGCAATTGATACTGCATGCCACATCATCAACATGGTATATCTTCACAAATTCTTCAAGAAGACTTCTATGAACTAATGACTGGCAAGAAACCCAATGTAAGATATCTCAAAGTCTTTGGTGCAAAATGTTGGATTAGAGATCCTCACCATAATTCAAAATTTGCACCGAAAGCACATGAAGGTTTCATGCTTGGTTACGGAAAGGACTCACACACCTACAGTTTCTTCAACACCTACCACCACAAGGTTGTTGAGACTTTAGATGTGGGGTTCGATGAAACTGATGGCTCGTAAAGAGAGCACATGCCTTCTGTTTCAGATGAACAGTCTCCTGAGGAATCCATCAAGCTAAAAGCTACGGAAGATGTCATACCCACTGAGGAAGCCGTTTCAGCGAATGAAGACAGTCATGCTGATATACCTGAAGAAAATGGTGCTAATAAATCCTCAGCCACGTCAACCTGCTCATCCAAGAGTTGCAAACGAAGTGCAGATTGACAAAATCATCGATGACATCCATGCACCAGGTCCACTCACTCGCTCAAAACTTCACATTTAACTAACTTTTGTGTGCACTTTGCTTTTGTCTCTATCATAGAGCCCACCAAAGTTGATGAAGCTTTCAAGGAACCTGAGTGGATTCAAGCTATGCAGGAGGAATTGCACCAATTCAAGCTCAACAATGTGTGGGAACTTGTCAAGCGGCCAGATCCTCGCAAGCATAACATTATAGGTACCAAGTGGATCTACCACAACAAGCAAGATGAAAATGGCCTTGTGGTGAGGAATAAGGCTCGTCTTGTAGCTCAAGTCTACACACATGTTAAAGGAATTGACTTTGATGAAACATTTGCACCTGTTGCAAGACTTGAAGTTATTCGCATATTGCTTGGTTATGCTAACCATCATAATATCATCTTATATCAAATGGATGTGAAAAGTGCATTCATCAATGGTAAGCTTGAGGAAGAAGTATATGTTCCTCAACCCCCAGGTTTTGAAGATCCTAAGCATCCTCACAAAGTCTTCAGACTCAACAAAGCCCTCTATGGCCTCAAGCGGGACCCTTGGGCGTGGTATGACACTCTGACGGAATTCCTCATGAAGAAAGGCTTCAAACCCGGTTCACTCAACCCTACTCTTTTCACTAAATCCTAGTGAAGAATATCAAATGTCTATGATGGGAGAGTTGAAATTCTTATTAGGTCTTCAAATTCGTCAACAAGATAATGTCATCTTCATCTCACAAGAGAAATACCTCAAGGATGTTCCGAGGAAATTCGACATGCAAGATTGCAAAGGCATCAAAACTCCAATGCCCTCAAAAGGCCACCTGTGCACTGACGAAAATGGTAAAGGTTTCGATCAGAAGGTATAACGCTCCATGATTGGTTATTTATTGTATCTATGTGCATCTAGGCCTGATATTATACTGAGTGTTTGCATGTGTGCCCGATTCCAAGCAACATCGAAGGAATCACATCATAAGGCTGTGAAGCATATTCTTCGATACTTAGCTCACACACCAACGCTTGGATTATGGTATCCCAAGGGCTCAAATTTTCACCTCGTTGGATACTCAGATGCTGATTATGCTGGTTATTGCGTGGATCGCATGTCAACCTCACGCACACGTCATTTCCTTGAACGATCCTTAGTCTGTTGGTCCTCGAACAAGCAGAACTGTGTGTCACTATCCACTACTGAAGCCGAGTACATTGTTGTCGGTTCATGTTGCGCTCAGTTGCTGTGGATGTAGCAAACCCTCAAGGACTACAACATCAAGTTGAAGAATGTGTCTCTCTACTGCGACAACGAGAGTGCTATAAAGATTGCTTATAACCCAATTCAGAATTCCAAGACCAAGCACATCCAAATTCATCATCACTTTCTTCGAGATCATGCACTCAAGAGTTACATCACCATCAACCACATTCCTACTGAAGAACATCTAGCCGATATCTTCACAAAGCCCTTGGATTAAAAGAGATTTTGCAAGTTGCGGTCTGAGATAAATATGTTAGAATCTTCGAATGTTCTTTGAAAAGGACACACATCCTAACAGTGATGCAAAATTGATGACTTAGATGTGCAACACACGAAGTAACGTTTCTCTTCAATTAATGAAGAACAACCCTCTACGTGTGAAGAAATGAATTTGAGGACTATGCATCCTCTAGACGGTTAGGAGTCATGGTCTAGTGTATCCTGTAGTCAATTGGGGATCAAAAAGTGACTTGGTCTAGAGCATCTAGCAGTAAATTGTGGATCGCTGAGTGACCAATTTGTGAGGGTTTTGGAAGTCTACCCTGAAGACTGACCACGAGTGTTGGGCGAGGACTGTGTGACCTTAGCTCAAGGAGAATACGGTAAGGACTGTGTGTCCTAGGACTATGTCTCCTCTGGTTTAAATACCAGGCCTCTCCAAACCAGACATACGACTGTCACATCAGTTGGAACTGGGTCATCAAATCATTGTCTTCATCAAGCTACCTGGTTCTATTTCCTCAACCCTTTCATTTCCTCATATAACTGTTGATGAAATTGATCTTTACTGTTTGAAGAAGTTGACTGAAGACTTTCACAATTTCCTCACCTCAAATTCTTCAAGTTACCTTGTTCCTCCCCTGCTTATCATGTATCACGCTACTCGTATTCTGTGCATGCTTCATTTCATCATGATGACTATGCGGTTGCTATGTTCCTATTCCGCTATGAGTATTCATCACATTTCAAATTCCTCAAGTTGAAATTCCTCAAGTGATGAATTTATAAAAATTGCCTATTCACCCCCCTCTAGTCGATATAACACACTTTCACTACTGCACCAATTCTAGAGAGCTCCAGGACTGGGGTTGTGCGGGTTACTCGTGGGAGCATGACCACTGATCAAGTGGTGCAGCGCCTTCCAGAGTTGGTGCCTGGTACCTTTCAGTGGGATCTGGTGAGACTGGATGATCAGACGTTTAGGGTGGAGTTTCCTACCAAGGAGGATCTAGGTAGACTTTTGACATTGGCGATGAGTAAGGTTCTGAATAACACATTTGTACTTGAGTTTGAACCATGGGCACAGTAGGAACCGGAAGGGACTCCATTACCAGAGCATTGGATACATGTAACTAGTGCCCCTTAGACGGCTCTCGATGATGTAAGAGTTACTTGGAATCTTGGGTCGCTCATTGGTAAGACGGAGAAGGTGGATATGCCTTTTACATGATCTAATGGGGTGGCTCGCCTTTTTGTCAGTGTCATTAGCTTTGAGCACATACCGGATACGGTGCGATGGACGTATGATGGCGAAAGCTATATGTTGGATATTGAGATTGAGGAAAATGCCGAGTTCCAAGACTTGGCAAAGCATGTTGATATGGATACTGGCGAGGGGTAGGACAGAGATGGACATACAATACCTGAGTCTCCTCCACGTCAGGAGACTGATAGGGGGATGCTCCTCTAGCCAGGACTACTGAGTCTAATACTAGCAGCGGGCGGACTATTGATTCTTCCTCCTCACACCGACTGCAGTTTGGATCGTTCAGAGACACTCTTAGCATACTTTAGAGACCTTTCTTAACATGTCCATTCGACATTCCTAATACCCCTTTTATTCTTTTCTTGGTGAATATCGATACTTATAACGTGAGACACTCTATCGAGAACATTCTTTTGCACTTTGAGGACAAGAACTTCTTTTCTCCACCTCCAATAGATTGACATCACCACTAGCAAGTAGGACGTCATCCACATGCATAGGAATTAGGAAATGAATTTCCCATTCTATAACTTCACATGAATACAATTGTCCTCTCATTTTCTTTAACCCAAAATAACATCATGTTCTTTTAACTTTAAATGCCACTGTCTAGAGACTTGCTCTAGTCCATACAAGACTTCTTGAAGCAAGTATCCCTTGTGTTCTTTACTTTCATCTGATGTAACTCAGATCATGATGTCGATCATGATGTGCCACCAACAGTCATTGTTATCTATTCATTCTCTTTGCACAAAAACTTTTGATTTAAGTCGTGCTTTACACCTTTACATATTTCCTTTGGAGTCACATTGACCTTGTAGACCCATTACAGCCTACTGTTTTGGCTCCATTGGAAATTACTTATGAGTCCCAAACATCGTCGGGATTCACCAATTTTATTTAAACAAACAGACACTTCTCAAAGATCGATTGAGCGCTTTAAATGAGGTGGTATCAACCTCCATCATAGACTTTATAGTAATCAGAAAACATCTGATTTTCTCATTCCTTGAGACCATCAGTGTCTTCAGTACTGGCACTTCCTTCATACGGGGCTGTTGTTGCTCTGTCATTGCCAGGAGGCAAATTATTCCTATAGTCTTTCATTTCCAAGAGTATAGGTCATACAACATGCTCCCCCAGATTACTCCATCTTCTCTAAAATGGTGTATCTTTAAACTTTATTATTTAGGTTTATTCTGTTAAAACTTTCTTCTTCATGGCACTTTAAGCACCATTTTAGCATTCCTTAGTCTTCTTTCCGAACTGTAAAAGATCCAGAAATACAGCTATTTATTTTCTTTAGGGGTATTATTATGACCATCGTACTCCCCGAGATGATCACATTCTTCATTAATGGATCACTTTAGATGCATAATGTGCATCACATTATCTAATGTATAGGGGAGTTTCACCATATTACTTTCTCCAACTCGAAATGTGGCAATAACTTTTCTGCCACAATTTCGAAAATCATTCATAACTATTGTGAATTGAGGAAACTTCGATTATCTATTTCATTCATCTGATCACTTCATGCGAAATGAAGTTTTCTGTTAACTGGTATGGGAGTACTTTTTCCTCATTCCACTTCAGAAACTCAACAGAGTTCTTTAGTACTTTTGCAAGTCACACTAGCATATCATTCTTATCTTTAGGTTCGTCTGTAACTTTCATTCTCTTTGGGTTTATTGAGTTACACAAGGTGTACGGTCGATACTAGGAAAGCATAATAGCTACTCCATACTTTTCTCCCATAGTGGGACACATTAAATGCACATGTGTCAACATATCTTTCTCCTGTCATACAGGATAAGTCCATTACCAAAATTTCTCCCGCCATACAAGATGTTTGACATAATACTATGTCACCTTTACCCTGTTACCCTGGTATTTTCCCAGACTTTTCCCGCCATGCGGGTTTTATCATAATCATCTTTTCCCGCTATGCGGGCAATTCCCTGTAAGGTACATAAATGCCAGAATTGGCTCTTTTGACTGCATATTCAATCATCAAATTCAGAAATAAATCCGAATGCTCTTTTGACACACATGCTTGATCCGATGTTGGTCAAATCAAACATGCATGTTGCTTGTTTCGTGTCAAATCATGTTGACTGAAAAATCTTCTTCTTAGAGAGCACATGAAAGACATTCGTCAACCAAGACTCTCAATGATCTATCTCTTTTCTTTTCTTGGATTAATATCCAAGAATTCTTTTCTTTTGAAGCCATTCTTTAGAGAGAACATACTCCCTCACGTTATGACCTTTCTTGGTGATCTTTCGGGTCACAAGTACCCAACGATTCCTTTCACAAATGAAAGCATGGAAAACTTTTAGTCTGAGAAAACTTGGCCAATAATCAACAATAATTAGCATAAAAAATAACCCTACGTTGGTCTAGTTAAAAAATTTGCACATTAAAACCTTTTAAAACTTTCTTTTTTATTCTAGATCACTGTTGTGGCTGAATTAGAATAGGACATCATCCTTGGGCGGAAATGGAAATAATGCATACAACTGATAAACAATGTGATGATAGTATTTCTATTAAACAACTTTGCTAAGAAATAATCACATCATTAACTTTATTGCAGCGGAAACAAAAAATATACATTTCTCTAGTTCAAGAGCATTTCTTGATCTTTATCTGTTCTTTGAAAATTGATCACTTTGATACAAAATTTATCAGAGATTTAAGCTTTGAACATAACACTCATAGAATTATAGTACTGTTGCCATCAACGTTGGTCAGAAAATAACAATAACATATTTTAACTTTAAAACAAATATCTTTCATTTATCATAGCGGAAACTATCTGAATCTTATTTCACCCACAGGGGAAAAACATGCTAAGATCAGTTCTTCCAATTAAATTTTCCCGTTGGTTCCAATATAATTGGAGGATAAAACTTTTACTTTGCAGCGGAAACTTTGAATAAAAAATTCATGAAATTTGTATTTTCTGAAACATTACAGGAACTTTTTATTTTACCAAAACAAAATTCATGAACTTTATTGTTTTCTTTTATAAAATTCATGAACCTTTGTTGTTTTCTGAAAATGTCTCTATATATATTTTCAGAAACGTTTATTTTTCTTTACAGAAACTTTTCTATTTTTTTCTATTTTCTAAACAAATTGTTTTTTTGGAATAAATAATGCATAGAAAAAGAATTTAAAAATGTATATTCAATCGAAAAGAAAAACTAGCCACAGTCTGGGATTTCCCGGTCAGGCCGTGCCTCTTTCAGCCGAAACCGGCCCAAAAGCCCATCCAGCATGCTGGCCTGGCCGTCGGATGCGGGCAAGACGATCTGATGGCCGTGCGGATGGATCGCTCTGATACCATTGATAGAACTCTGAGATCGACTAGGCTAGGGTTTCGGAGTAGATCGAGTTGTCTATTCATTGTCTATGCACTTGAGCGGAGGGAGTCACAGAGAGATGGGAGGAGGAGTAGAGGATACCTTCTCCTGTAGTGGAGGAGCTCCCAGTGCCGGCCATGGTGGCGAGTGGCCAGTCAGGGTAAACAGTAGTGGCGGCGGTGAGAAAGCAGTAGAGGTGGCGGTGCTTCCCGTCAGCACTGCACTAACCCTAGATCGGTAGGGGATATAGGTGGGGTGTACGGCGTTGCGACGAACCTCGTGTCAAGTGTCGTAGTCCCACCTCCTCTATATGCCACTGCGCGACAAGGGCCCGCCAGCCTCGCTTGGACTGGACGCCCCCGATCAGGGCATGGGTCAAGGGTCCAATGGGCCGTTGGGCCCATTGTGGGAGAGATCATCCTAACACATCACACACCAGGCAAACCAGTCAAGGAAGTCACCATGTAGATGAAGCATCAACCTCATAGATATACATTCAAGTGCTGACACAATCACTTACTCCTTCCGTTCTTAAATACCGTATAACTCTTGTTAGAGGTTTCACTAGAAGACTACATACGGATGTATATAGACATATTTTATAGTGTAGATTCGTTCATTTTGCTTCGTATGTAGCCCCTAGTAAAATCTCCAAAAAGACTTATATTTAGGAACGGAGGGAGTAGGATGCATGAATGAGTCTCGAATACGGTGATTTTGTGATGCATGTCCTTGCTAATCTCTACAGCTTCCATGCCCGATGTCACTATAATCCATAATGGACGATGTAGTGGAGGAGGCGTCTCGACGGTTGGCTGATCCAGCACAACTCTGCCGGTTCGGTTCCTCAATTGTGTTTGTCTAGCGTCCTTAATACGACCGTAAGAACCAACCCATACAGCCTCTCTACTTCTGAAAAAGCACGCGATTTTCTTGGACCAGGGAGAAAACGACAATGAGAAACTATAGGTTGGTTATAATCTGCATATTGTTTTACTCCTCTTCAAGTTGTTCCTTTTATCAATATTTGCCGATCTAGGGTGAGTTTGATCCTCCCATTACAATTAAATTAGACTAGCAAACTATCTTATTTTTTTCAAAAGCCCAAACTAATCTTATGTGGTTGTTCACCAACAATCTGTGCATATAGGCTTTGAACAAACTCCATGTACGTTTGTGGTTCGACTCCTCATATTGACAACACTTCACAAGCCGCCGACTAATCTGTATGATTGTATGATACACTTTTTCCACCCGTTGATTTGATCTATAAACCAGCCTGGCTTCAAGGGCACACAAGATCATCTTTCTTTCTCTTATCTTGATTTTTTTTTGAAAAGGAGGATATACCTCCGGCCTCTGCATCTGGACGATACATGCAGCCATTTTATTCATTACTAGTAGAATGTCCGTGTGTTGCCACGGGCTTTTGAAATATTTTGCTGGAGTTAGATAAGCTTAATGTATGTTAAATTTTACATTAGAGAAAAGATAACACATGTGCAATTCGTTTTATAATTGAAGTCCACTTCACTTACAATGTAAACTAATAACAAAAAGGCAATTTGACAATGTATACATCTAGATCGATTATCCAACTGAAAATCCGAAACAAATTAAGGTGTACTTGATGCGCTTAAGAAATTCTCCCATAATATCAGGAATGTTGTTTTTAGCTTCATTCGAACGATATTTGAGTAAGTACAATATAAATTTCTTCATCAACTCATACCCATCGTGCCCAAGCAATATATGTAGTTAACACGAATATTTCATGTTGAAGGCCTAAAAAATGTGTAACAAAGAATACCCATCGTGCAAACAGGACAAACCAATTCTTTACCGTTCCACGAGAGCATAAATTGCTCAACAAAATAGCCACACATACCCCTGTAATTTAATAAATTAAATTATCTTGAATATAGTGATAAATAAAATAAATGTTTATATTTGAATGTTATGATAATAAAATATATAAATTTACCCGTCCATGTCCGTGGAAATAAGTGTTGCCATCTCGATATATCAGAATTCAAGCCGGGTTGCTTTATTTCGAGTGCGTTGTTGAATTCCTCACAACTCAATTCCTATTCCTTGAGATTCATTGGTGCCAGGACAGAAAACCTCCAACCCAACATGTACCCGATGAAGCAATTTCATATTGAAAGGTGGAGATCCCATTCGCTCACTCCCAAGGGGCGACATATCTTTGTTGTCCCTTTAAGATCTAAGGCATTTTCATTGATATCATATTCCTTTTGATTTTTTTCACCAATTTTTGTACCAACAAGAAATTCGTATTTCTGGACGATATTGTATTGACCTAATTTTGTGTTATTTAGATATTTGATGAAAAAAATGTCGTTCAGGATTTGGACATGAGATGTAGAATGGCTCACAACTCTTGATTAATTCCATCTACATAGTTGACGTGTTTGTATCTGGTTGGAAAACCTTGGGAGTAGTTGTGTAGCCTAGCAAGGAGGTGGGACAACACCCTTATCGTCGGGCTTGATCTTCTACCTTAGCCAAGTGATGCCAAGGACAGTTGTGCTACCATGCCATCGATCCCATCCCGCCGAGGGCGACCAACACAGCGACGCGACCTGCTACACACCGTAGCGCTGCTACCTTCTCTGAGTGTGGTGGCCACTGGAGGATTAACACCATTGACTTTCACATTTGCCCCACACATCCCACCTACCCTACTCCTACTTCTCTGCAATGTTGCCAGAAATTGGCAAGTTGATTCTTGTCTTGCGTTGGTTTTTCCCTTGAAGAGGAAAGGGTGATGCAGTAAAGTAGAGATAAGTATTTCCCTCAGTTTGAGAACCAGGGTATCAATCCAGTAGGAGTATCAAGATGAGGCCACAAGAAACCTGCACAAACACAAACAAACTAGCACCCAACGCGATAAAGAGGTTGTCAATCCCTTTACGATTACTTGCAAGGTGAGATCTGATAGTGATAATAAGTAGATATAAATAAGTAAGTAAAATTGCAGCAAAGTAATTTTGGTGTTTTTATATTTAGATCTGAATATATAATATGTAAAATAGACCCAGGGGCCATAGTGTTCACTAGAGGCTTCTCTCACGATAGCAAGTATTACGGTGGGTGAACAAATTACTATTGAGAAATTGATAGAATAGCGCAAAGTCATGACGATATCTAAGGCAATGATAATACATATAGGCATCACGTCCGAGACAAGTAGACCGATACTTTCTGCATCTACTACTATTACTCCACACATCGACTGCTATCCAGCATGCATCTAGTGTATTAAGTTCATGATAAACGGAGTAACGCTTTAAGCAAGATGACATGATGTAGAGGGATAGATTCATGCAATATGATATAAACCCCATATTTTTACCCTTGATGGCAACAACACGATGCGTGCCTCGCTACCCCTTCTGTCACTAGGTGAGGACACCGCACGGTATGAATCCAAAACCAAGCACTTCTCCCATTGCAAGAACTATAGATCAAGTTGGCCAAACGAAACCCATAACTCGAGGAGAATTACAAGGATATGAAATCATGCATATAAGAAATCAGAGGAGACTAAAATAATATTCATAGATAATCTGATCATAAATCCACAATGCATCGATTCTCAACAAACACACCGCAAAAGAAGATTATATCGCATAGATCACCATGAAGCTCATGGAGAACTTTGTATTGAAGATCAAAGAGAGAGAAGAAGCCATCTAGATACTAGCTATGGACCTGAAGGTCTGATGTGAACTACTCATGCATCATCGGAGAGGCAATAGTGTTGATGAAGATGGTCACCGGTGATGAATTCACCTCCGGCAGGATGCCGGAACGGTCTCCCAATTGGTTTTTGGTGGCTCTGGAGGTCTGCTGCGGCGGAACTTGCGATCTAGGTTTATTTCTGAGGGATTCCGTATTTATAAGACTGTTTGGCGTTGGGAACAAGTCGAGAGGCTCCACAAGGAGGTCACGAGCCCCCTTTCCGCGACTAGTGGGGGGGCCGCACCTCCCAGGCTCGTGGCTTCCTCGGGCCGCCTCTCCGGTATTTTTTTCTTCAGATATTTTTCATATTTTCCATAAAAAATCACGGCAAAAATTTTATTCCGTTTGGACTCCGTTTGATATTCCTATCTGAAAAAGGTCAAAAACACGGAAAAACTGGAACTGGCACTAGGCACTGGATTAATAAGTTAGTCCCAAAAATGATATAAAATAGCATATTCATGCATATAAAACATCCAAAGTTGATAATATAATAGCGTGGAACAATAAAAAATTATAGATATGTTGGAGACGTATCACCTACTCATTTGTTGTTACTGACAGTATGATTATCCATCCTCTCGATAGCCTTTATGACCACAACAAGCACGACCTTCTTGTTTACTTCACCAGGGCGTGTGAGAGATAACTGGGGCATGGGCTCCTTAAATCGACATGGGTACATAGAGTAATGATGTAAGTAAAATCACTATAATCATTTAAATGTAATATTATGATCAGGAACATGTGTGTTTCTAAATATCGCTTAAAGGCAAGTCAGTTGCCAGTTGGTACAGCAAGAAAAAATCAACCTTTTCTATACACAATCCCAAAGCTTATTTACCTTTTAAGTTGGATTTATCTTTTGTCTTAATGAAGTAGCTCCCAACCAAAATCTGAAGCAGTGCTCCGTTACTGCAGTTCATTGCAAAATATTGTGAACAAAAAAATATGTTGACACATCTTGTGTGGTAAACAATCGAAAAGGTGGCTTGCATCACTCCATGGTTCAGAGCACCTGTCATCAAGGTGGTACAACCGAAGATCTCCACAATGTCTAGAGTGCTATCCACGGCCTCCAGCAGGCCCGCTGTGAGGAACAGGGAGTGCTCGCAGCAATGTGGATGACTTTTGCTTGTAGAATCCATACACAAGGATTAAGCTATAAGGTGCTCACAAACCTTGTTCAGGTTGCAATGGCGGCTCCATAGTACTACGAATAAACCACCAAGGTTTGTACCCAATTTTTTTTGCTGCAGCCAAAATAATCCACAATGAAACACATAACCAGCTGATCAAAGACAACTCAAACTAAGTAACAACAGAGTATAGATGAAGACGGTAGATTTGTTATTACAGCAAGCAAAGTGAGGGACATGAGAGAGTTTTGATCAGGAAAGGTACGATTATTGCATTCTTCTTAGAATCTAAAGCAAGGTAGCCACATAGGAATCGCTTGTTGCATCGGATCTCTCTGTAGCATCTTTACACATGAGCTCTAACAAATAGCTTTAGATGACCATACCATAATTGTAGTTAAGAAATGAAAAATAGCATAAATCAATAAAACAATTGGCTCTACAGGGATGCAACATAGAAGCTCGCAAGACGTCTTGTTCTTCTCGAACTTCTTTACCTGCAGATAATGAAAAAAAGTAGTCTGGATTCTCGAGGAAATCAAGGTAGTAATTCCTTGGTCTAGACTCACATTCCAATTTGATTTTAGTACATCACAGAAATAAACAATAGTCCCACAATTTACAGACCATGAGTAAGAAACAACCATGCTGCTTCAACTAACTGACAGGATCTAGAACACGACAAACATAACATATATGGTTCACTAATCAAAAATACTATATAGATTTGACCAAAGGAAAAAATATATTTCAATTTACCATAAAAGCGCACCTTCAGTTTTTTTTGCATGGCCATGTCTGCATACAATTGGTCAAGCTTTTGAAGCCTGAGCTTAAACTTCTAAGTCAAGATAGAGAGAAAAATGTATCTACAAGAATAAAGATATGTCTTGGAGGGAAAAACAAAGATGATTTTATACTGATGTATTTGAGAGGATAAGTTCGACGATGACAAATTTGAGTAATCCAGAATGAATATCCCTGCCATAAATTGTTTAGTACATCGCACTATGCCAGTTACCTAAAGATTGACAAATGAGAACCTCTACCAACACACCAAAGTTCCACATCAGTTCCAGTACCATGTTGTTTCCCCAAAAATCATATAACACCAATGTTGGAACTATCATAAAGATCAGATAGGATAAAAACAGGAATGGGATCCTTTACTCTGGTGGGAAGTTGTCGATGTAACATACTAGACTTATTGTTCCCTCTACTATAAGTTGGAAGTTGGAAGTACACCAAGGTAGGTCTAGTAGAATGCCAGCGTGCGCACCAAGCACCATGTTGTCTCCTCCTCCCGGGCATATGTGCTCAAGATCCTCCTCCACTCGCTGCACCAGACCTCTCTACATATGCAATAGTAGTATAGCAGAACATTAAATTTAGCAAAGGGGCCATGGAAAACACACATGACACCTCACAAATCCTCAACAACTAACAACATAAATATATACATCCTCGGGTACCCACCCCGAGATGGTCATAGGCATTCACCCCGGGCATATGTGCTGGAGAGAAAATGGTGCATCACTCCACCTCTACAGTTTTTATGGAGGGTAGTTTAACCAAAATTAAAATTTGAGAAGTTGGATAGCCCATGAATGTACACTGACCGACCTGTAAATCTTTCATCTTGATGACAACGGCAATCGAGACCAGAAGCTTTTCTTCAGACAACAAGGGCTTGAGCTCAACTAGAACTTGCTTCACTGCAATTTCATATATGCATAATCTCATAAGCACGCAAATCAAAAGGTCAAATTGTTAAGTCCGAGTCCTCAGTGATGCATCAATAACTGAGTGCCTTCACAGGCTGAAAATACTCCCTGGTACACTTATCAATCTGGGCTTGATGAAGATGACTATCACATCACTGTCATCAGCAAGAAGGAAAAAAACATCAGATGAGACACAGAGTGTCTGTCAGGCATGAACGTGTGACAGACATACATAGATGCTTGGCTCCTTTGAGCGGAGGGAGGCGGGGTCAATCAGATGGGGAAGGAGAAACATACCTGGGTGTTGGAAGCAAGGATGGTGGCACCGAGGGAGGCGAAGGCGGCGCCGCGCTCGGGCCGGCGGGGCGCGGGGCAGACGGCGGAGCCGGGAGGACGCCCAACGCTGCGACGCTGCGCGCGATGCTCTCGGCCAGGTTCCCCGCGCCGATGAAACCCAAGCGAAACACGTCATCGCCGCCGTTCACGTTCACCCCGTCCTCCGCCAGCGACTCCCTAACATCCAGGTCCGTGCACCTTCCCGTCACATGGGAGTACTCCTCGCCCGTTTAGTGTGGCGGCACGCACGGGATCATGTGGCCACCCGTGATGGGGACGGAAGTTCTGCCAGAAGCTTTGGCGGCGCTGTCGCATGGGGGAGTGGGGATGTGGAGTTGTTCCTGCCGCCCTGACCGAACAAGAGGTTGGGCCGGGGGAGCAGTAGGGGCGACGACGGAGCGGGAGAAGGGGCCGGCGTTGGAAGAGGATATGGGGGAAGAAAGTGGAGTGCACGGGTGGGTGAGGATGTGAGGGGGGGGGGGGTCTCGCGCCATGACTCCCTATTCCTGCGAGCGGGCGGTTCGTTCGGGTTTTTTGGTCTGAGGGGCATCGTTATAGTTTTCGTCCGCTTTTTTCGTGCAAGGGGCATGGCTAGGTGGTTTTGGTCTTCTTTTCCGCGTTACATGCGTGGGTTTATAGATGGGATGGATAACGAAAAAACCCAAATGGGAGGTGGGAGGGATGACGAAAAAAAACCGAGGGAAGAAGCTACCATGTGCCCCTTTAGAAGTAGAGTTGTTTTCTCGGAAGGTGATCTCACATATATAGCATGATTTTGAAATTCTTAATTATCTATTATTAATGTGATTAAATCAAATCATCACCTTTCAAAACAAGTAGAAAAAAAATCTTTCGCTTTAATGGTGGATTTGGTTTCTTGGAAGGTGATCTCACATATATGGTATGATTTTGGAATTCTTAATTACCTATTATTAATGTGATTAAATCGAATCATCACCTGCCAAAGCAAGCATAAAACAAAATCTTCCACTTTAATGGTGGATTTGTTTTTTCGGAAGGTGATCTCACATATATGGTATGCTTTTGGAATTCTTAATCACCTATAATTAATGTGATTAAATCAAATCATCACCTGCCAAATAAAATGCAAAACAAAATCTTTTGCTTTAATGGTGAATTTGGTTTTTTAATGAGAGGGAGAAAATAAACCAATGGGAGGAAATGGTGGGAGATGGGATGAAAAAACGGATGAAAATAACCAGACGAAAAAAACCGAGGCAAGAATCTACCAACTGCCCCTTTAGGAGTAGAGATTCACAAGAACCATAGAAGGTAATACATCAGTCAGTCTGAAGCCGTCATCTAGACAACACCTGTTGCTACTGCTATCGCCTTGATGAAGGTGTGCCGAATATCCAGGCCTAATACCAAACAGACATCGCATCAAACCCTAACATCTATAGCCGGATGCCCCAGCCCAACCATATACCGGGCCGTGGTCCCACACCGGTCCGGCACACTCTCATTGCCGCTGTCATCTTTCACCAGTCCATCTATAGAGAAGGAACTGACGCAACGACCTTGCTTGGCCTGCCATCGACGCCACCATGACGCCAGACACGCCACCATCCTACAAGTGCAGTGGTGGATCCAGCTTGGGTCATGGGTGTACAAATGTACATCCAAAATTTTCTACAAAATATTTTTACATATAGTTAATTGTTATACGGTAGAAATACTAACGTACACGCGCATGTGACAAGGCCTACCGGTAGCAGCGCAGCAGCAAACTTAGCCCAGGAGAAGGGACCAGCCACTTCTGCTCGCTGCCTATGCACACGAGACTACTCACACACTGACAAATTCACCTTTTAACCATTTTTAGTTAATTTAGTATAATTTAACCTTGTGTGCAAACTTGTTTCGGATTTGGCCCTTTGTTTTATCGTTATTGTCGTTGCCAGCAGGGTAACACGTCCTACCATCAAGGCCTTTAGCAGTAGGACTTACCTACGCCGTCACGTCTGTTCATGTGAAATAGACCCTACCATCTCTGTCTTTGGCGATAGGATGTGTCAGTCTTTGCATGCAGGTCCCTACTATGGCGGTAGGGTCTTTTTCGCATCGAACAAATCGTGACGACGTAGGTATGTCTAATGATGGTAAAAAAAGTTAGATCCAACAACTTTTACACACAAGGTGAGATCGTGCTAAATTATCGAAAAAAGGGTCAAACGATGAATTTATGCCCCACACACAGTACAAGCGGAGCATGCGAGACACCCACAGCGACGCTCTGAGGCACCGGTGCCGAGCATGCGAGGCGTTGACGGCAACTGCACTTTGGCGGTTCTCCAGCCTCCGTCTGCCTTGGCGTCTCTGCCACCCGGCCGGGACTCTAGACCTGCCTTTCGCCCCTTTGAGCTTGATGACTTAGACCTCTTCAACGCACCAACACGGCGACACAACGACCATCCCGGAATGGACGAGATGGAGCCCCCATCGATTTTAATACGACGGAGGACATCGACAAGCCTAAGAATAAGACCATTTCTAGTCCCCAACTGAATGAGGGTACTTCTATTACGGTGGGGAAAAAAATTGAACGCCCAAAATTGAATTCCCGCATCCGCCACTGTACACGTGTCCATCCATACATGCCCATCGCCGAAACTCCGTAGCGCCATGCCATCGTGATCCGCCGCCGGCCCTGCCGTAGATGCAACACCGCTCCTCCTCTTCTCTCCTCCAGTCATCACTTGCTCCAAAACGATGCCCCCAAGATAAAAAATGATATTGCGAATGCCATCATCGTCCGGTCCAGGAGACCCAGATCTAGGGTTTCATCCGGAGCATCCTGAGCCTGATGATGCAAACTACAACGACGATGCCTCGACAAGGGTACGACATCAAAGATGCCGCCATTGTCCGTCATGGCCATAGTCGGCGTGATTTTCATCGGCAGTTGCGCCACCAGGCGTGCGGCGCCGGCGTCGTTGGTCCCTTCAACCCAAGCAAATCCAAAAACGATGCCCTAAAGAGAGAGTACGAAGCAAAATCACCGCCATTGCTCGATCCCAAAGAGATCTAGGGTTTGTCCCAGAGTTGCCCGTGTTGTCATGGACCAGACAATGGTAGAATCCCGACGGATCCGGCCATCTGCCGACGTGTCGCACACGCCATCGCACCGACCGCAATCCAGAGATGAAGACCCACACCTGGGCCTAGATCTGGCCGCGCCGCCGCCGACCAATCTGGTCATGCCGCGACGGTGGCGGCGCAGCAAGGCCAGGTGCTGGCTAGTAGGAGCCCCACCAGCAGCCAGCGCACCTCGCGTCACATGCCATGTCCAGATCCAGCCGAGCCTCCCTAGACCAGACGAACATGCCACCGCTCGGAGATGCCTCCCACATCCTGCCACGCGGCAGATCCGCCGCCGCCATGAATCCACGCCGGCGCGCCGCCGTGTTGTGGCTCCGCGCAGGCGCACCACACCCTGGAGCAGTCAAGTCCGCCCGTGACGAATTGCTGCACGAGGAGGCGAAGGGCTTCGCACGGTCACGCCTTGTGGCGGCAGCGAGGGAAGGGACAGAAGACGGGAGAGCCCGGCGGCGTAGATTTGGGGGCGGCTCCCGGTCGGCTCGAGGGGGCGACTCGGGAGACTTCTCTTGGACTGCTGGGTGGTTAGGTGGATCCTTCTCTTATCTTGATGGCCTCTCATTACGGTAATTCCACCTGCAGTGTTAGTGGTGCAGCCTGTACTCTGATCTGGTACATCTGGCTGATCTTAGGTATTTATTTTTTTGCTCAGGGATTTGAGGTAGTCTAATCGCTCGGCTATTTGAAGTCATAACGTGTGCTTCTTTGATATGTAAATCATGATGGACAGGCAAGGATTTAGACGACCAGCAATGGTTTTCGAATCCCCCGGCCAGGGCACTGCTAGAATAATAAACTGCCGATCTTGGCTTGCTGACACTTCATGGATAAGTCTGATTTCTTGGATATATTTCTCATGAATTTGGATGGCTTCAATGAGAGAAGAAAAGATTTGACGGGCAACGAAGTTGTTCAACAACACCAAAGACAACTTCTGCGGTGCTTAACAAATAGAGCCTGGATGTAACATGCGTTTTTTCCAGACCAAAGGGAGCACTGATTTGCCTATTTATGTATCAAATTTGTGTTATTTTCTTCTTATCCTGATGAAATCTCAATGGTATTCACTTGACTTCCAATGAAATTTGAGGGATTCAGAACAACTTTGGCCAGTCGATGATTATAGTTGTTTCTTATGCATCAGAGAACATATTGATGTCTTCATTGTGTATTTTTTCAGCACTAAAGTTGTGGGCGACGAGGCATCAAACTGATCGTATTAATAGGTTTGAAGTTGTATACTCTTGAAAGATCCCTGATTCTTCACACGAGTACAGATGAGGTTAGTGAGTAATATAATAGCACTTCACACAGACAAACACACAAACTTATGCATGGCAAGTTTTATCTGGATGATAACCTTTAAGAAAGGACTGCACTAGACTTGAAGCCAATGGATTGGATTCTGCATGTATAGCACATAATATCTTTCTTCATTTGTATAACTATTTCTATCAGCCGTCTCATATGTACGTTCAAAGCAAAACTGAGTAAAGTGGCCCATCAGGTTGAGCTTATCGTATGTTTTTTGTTATTTTGTACTCCCTCCGTTCCTAAATATTTGTCTTTGTAGAGATTTCACTACAAATTACATACGGATGTATATAGACATAATTTAGTGTGTAGATTCACTCATTTGCTCCGTACGTAGTCTATAGTTAAATCTTTAAAAAGACAAATATTTAGAAACGGAGAGAGTATCTCACTATTAACATAAGTATATATAATGAAGATCTTGCTTTCAAACTTTTACTGATATTTTTGTAGTACAGTGGTTGTCTCCTTTGAACAAAGTAAGCTCCTCCTGCTGTAACCGTTGACGAATATTGTAGTATTTAATAGGCGTGAGTGAGCGTACTCCCTAGGCTACTATAGTATGCTCTAATGAAGAGCGGCCCAAAATTTTCTTCAATTCGATCATTATTTGGCACAAATTTTCACCAATGTGAAGTAGGCCAGTATTCATTAGTGGAAAAAGCCCCATTTGTTTCGGTTGTGTTCCGGTTCTGGAACCGGGACTAAAGCCTACGACCTTTAGTCCTGGTTTGCTTACGAACCGGGACAGATGGGGCTACATGTGGCCGCTCCGTCGAGCCCAGGCAGGAGGTCCTTTGGTCCCGGTTGGTAACATCAACCGGGACCAAAGAGCGTCCACGCGTCACTAGCTGAGGGGCTGGTTTTTTTAGAGAGGGGGGTTGAGGGTTTTGGAGGATTAATTTAGGGGTTTCATATATTTTGTTAGATAGCTAATAGAGAGAAGTGATCTCTCTTATCTCCGTACTTAGTCACGATGCCACGTACTATACTTATAGATAGAACATATGACGCAATTTAATCATCATTTTCGTCAATGAGACATCATATAACAAGTTGACCACTCGTCATAATCACAACTGCTCCTCCTTCTCATCACAATCAAGTCTAACACATTGTATCACATAATAACACATTGTACCTAGGACCTACGTACTCTTATCTCGTAGGACCTACTCTATCCTCTCTTAGGTATAATATCATAAAAACAAGATAGGCCCTGACTCTCCATTATGGAGAACGGAGATAATCTTGTCTCCCATTCTTGGCCTACGTACAATCCTGCTTCCAAGTAGCTCTCTACGATTGAGCATACTGTTTTTCCAATCTTTGATTGTCATGACTTCATCGGTTTTAGAAATCCGATATGGACAAGAGTAATGTGTAGGCTGACCTGGCCATGGTGTCCCTAAGCTCAAAACAACAAAGCGACATCTCGGAATCATCAGGTGAGGCACACAATCCTCCGGGATTTTCTGTTGAAAAACATAGTAATAACTTTGTAGTTAGCAATGTAGTTTAGTTTTCGAAGAATTTATGCAAAAGATGCACGGATGTCGTAATAGTAGAATTAAAATTTTACCATGCAATCTCCATGGATGTTACCATAGTTCACCACGTGCACTAGTGGCACGTCTTGACCATAATGTGCAGGAGTTTGATAATAGCTATTGTAATTCTCAAGGATACTAAGAAATGCGGTAAGATGATCTTTCTCCTTATAAGTTAATTCTGCTTCATCACTGTAATAGTAGGTTCTGTCTAACATCTTCCGTACATTTTTTAAAGAATGAAAATAAGCTGTAAGTGCAAATAAGTTGTCAACTATTTTTAATAAAAAATAAAAAATACTTAATAAATATGGTTGAGAAACTCACATAATGGTAGAACTGGAGGCGTCTACACATCGACCCAGATGTCGATATTACCTTTAATTTTATCTTCTGGACGAATATCAAAGTTGATAAGCATAATGCATAAGCCTTGCATAGTGCTTGCAACTTTTGCATTCAAAATAGCAAAAGGTGTCTGCATGGTACAATTTTACCGCAAAAGTAAGACCATGCTCGGTCTTCAAACGAACTATCTTTACCTCCATATCTTTTTTAGTATTGAAACCAATCTTATTCAAGACAACAATTCTTGCATGGCAGGGGATACACTTGTAGAACGGTAAAAAATTAAAATTAATTATAAATTGAAGCAAAAGAGGCAAAAGTCATGCTTAATCACAAAAAAAGACTTGTCATTGTGACTTACTGTATCCACTTCGAAGGTCTCATCCAGCATGACGCTAAAGCGCCTACCATCAAGTACGAAAGTCTTGTCACACAGACCGCGCTCGTCTTCGCAGTATTCGTACATACCGAATTCCCTTTCGTCGTCAGACATTTCCTGTGTTCATAGTTGAAAAATTTAAAATCGATCGAAGGAAACTACGAGAAAACTGATCAAGAGACAGATCACTATTACTCAATATGCAAGAGGTTGACTTTAAGTCTGTCGAGTCTTTTCTTCCTAAACTCTCATCTCACATATATGGTGGGCACTCCTTCTGATATTGCGTCAGTCGGTGATGGTGGCTCCTCCATTCATCCCCGAGTGCATTACACCAAAATGTCTAGCACACGGGAATGAAGGAGAAGCGACCCCCACGACAACATTCGTGATTCTTCCTCTATCATATTTGTATATGATGGACACTCTCCCTCAGTGAAATACACACAAGGAGCTGAAACAGACGTAAAGTCAACCCGTTCCATATATCGAGCAATGACATAGAAAATTTTCCTATGTTTTGCCGGAATGACTTACAAATCACAAATACATTTATAATGAACTCGAATATAATGTGACTAATACATCATCCCGAATAAGCCAGTTAAAAAATTAGGCACGCTTTGGATCCTAATGCGTGTGTGACTTTCAGTCTGTCGAGGCTTTCCTTAAGTAATTCTCACATCTCATGGTTGTGTTGGTGCGCTCTCTCACACTGATATGGTGGTGTATATATGCTGGTGGGCAATCTCTCACAGTAATAGTTCGACCGCCGGTGATGAAAGCCTCCCCTCTTCTCTTCTTGCGCAATATATCGACGATTATATCGCAAAGTAGAGAAAAAAGAGGAGGCATCCCCACGACAACAGTCAGGATTTTTCCATCGAGAACACACATGAAAGTCACATAAGGAGCAACGACAGACCGAAAGTCACACACGCATTATACCGATAAAATATCACAAATACATTAATTTTTATAATAACCTCGAATATAATATCCTAATACATCATCCCGAATAATCCAGTTAATGCATCATCAAATATTACCTAATACATCTCGAATATTATCATATAAGATCACTAAAACAGATCGAATATCCTAGAATCCAATGTCGAGGATGATGAACTTAGTTCACTAGCGGTCTCTGAGTCGCCGGCGGTGGACACCAAAGATAAGAAACCATCATGGGATCATAACTCAAGTGAGATCCCTGAAGGATCTGCCAGGTATTGTCGAACCGGGCGTCCAACGCCGCCATGTAGCGATGGACGTGCTCGTCCTCCTCCCTGACACGGCGACGTACCACCTCCGCAGGTGCCCGCTTCCTTCGCATTGAAAGTGGCCCGCGTGATCGCCAACATAGAACGTCCGGGACAATGACGATACCTGCATTCCTCACCAATCTTCGATCCCGAGAAGATAGCACCTCCCAATGCGAGCCCGGCGGAGCCCAGTCCTGGACATGGCGCCTATCAAGCAGGCTCTCTCGGACTACTCGACGACGAGGATGCGGGCCAGGCATCGTCGACAAATTCCTATGAGAACATTTTCTTATCGTTTAATCACTAATTTTTCATAAAACCAATTTTTTTATGTAATCTAACATACACATACTATTTTTCCCTAGGACTCCTAATAATTAAATAAAACAGAAAACAACATACTAATCTAATATAGACATTTATCATAAACATACAAATCTAACATAAACATTCATCATTAATATTCATCATAAAAAAATTCTGTAATCTAACATATACATAGTAATCTAACATAAACATTAACCATACTAATCTAACTAATCTAACATAAACATTAACATTAATTAACATGGCAGCTCACAGCGGGGGCGGCGATGGGGGCGGGGCGGGCTCGGGGCGGCGACGGGGCGGGGGCGGCGACGGGGAGGCGACGGCGGGCTCGGGCAGCGACGGGGGCGGGGGCGGCGACGGCGTGCTCGGGGCGATGACGGCGGCGGCGACGTGGACGGGGACGAGGTGGCGGGCTCGACGAAGTGGCAATGAAAACTACGAAATTTTGTAAGTGGTTCTTATATAGAAGAAGCATTGGTCCCGGTTCGTGGCACCAGCCGGGACCAATGCCACCTTTAGTCCCGGTTGGTGCTACAAACCGGCACCAAAGCCATGTTTTCAGCAGCCCAAAAGGCGGGAAACAGGGACATTTGGTCCCGGTTGGTGGCACCAACCGGTACTAAAGGGAGGCAATGGTCCAGGTTGGTGGCACCAACCGGGACCAATGGCCTTGCACAACGGTGTGCTGGGAATTTAGTCCCATCTTAAATGCACCATTCAAAGGCACATCATCAATTTTCAACCCTTTCTGACTTTATTTGGTATTTTTCATTCAATTATTGATTTTTTGAGCTAAATGACCCTGAAATTAAAAAGCACTACAAACGAACTCTGAAAAGGTTGAAAGTTGGCATGGTATCATCATTTCACCCACATAGCTTGTGCTAAAAAGTTAAGAGGGTTACGGCAAAAGCAGGATGCTCTTCGTGTACAAATGGACAGTCTCTTTCCAAGTATCGAGGTTTCGGACGGAAACTCAACGGTTACAAATGGCATATTATTTTTTTCAACTGATTTGAACTCCAGACTTTTTGTGTGTTCAAAATGCACCATTCAAAGCCACATCATCAATTTTTAACCATTTATGACTTCAGTTGGTATTTTTCATGCAGTTATTGATTTTCTCAAGCTAAATGACCCTGACATTGAAAAGTCACACAAGTGGACTCTGAAAAGGTTGAAAGTTGGCATGATATCATCATTTCACCAACATAGCATGTGCTAAAAAGTTGAGAGGGTTACGACAAAGCAGGATGCACTTCGTGTACAAAACGGACAGTCTCTTTGGAAGTATCGGGTTTTCGAACCAAACTCATAGGTTACAAAATGAATTTCATTTTCTTAAACTTATTTGATCGATGCGTCGGTCACCGTACATCTATTGCCGGTTCATCTATGTGCGTTATATAATAAAGTTTATTAAAAACCATTACAACATGTCATGAATAGAGAAGTGACGAAATTAATAGAAATTCATCATCACATTAAAACCAAACTACAATAATGACCAAAATAAATACGTACAGTTCATACATAGTTGTCATTATTGAATAACATATAGCTCTCTGGAGCATCTAATTAAAACATACAGCGAAACTACGTAAAAAAATTAAACACAACAACAAATGCAATCATAACCGCTACTAAGGTACCAATTGATCCAACGGCATAATGATACCAAGCCTCAGTATGAATAACATATTTTCTAATCATTGTAAGCTTCAAACATTGCATCCATCTTGGTCTTGTGATCGTCGACGATCGGCAACATGCAACTCCAATCCCATCTTGTCATCTTCATTTTTTTCAATTTTTCTTTGAAATGATCGATTTCTTTTTCAGCTTCGGTTAACTTCTCGAGTAGAATGACATAGTCGGTTGGAATTTCTGGTTCAAGTATTTCCTATAGATAAAACATCTACGTCAAGTTGGTGGCATAATTAATTGTCCTAGACATTAGATGTGTGAAATAATTATTTAAAAGATAATATACCACATCTGAATCATAGACTGGACGAGGGCCGACGTGGACGGATACCATAACCATTGCACTATATAATAACAAACAATAATAAAAGTCAGAAAATCATACGAGTAAGTTTATTTTCTTTTGGCAAGAAGATAAGATCAAGAGGCTCACCACGCGCGGGCGATCGACGGCGGTTTCAGGACGGGGACGGGATAGGACGAATCGCCAAACCTAGACAAATCTTAAGGAAAATGGAGTTTGGACAAGGAGCTTCTTGAGAAAAATGGAGCTTGGACATGGCGGCATTTGGTCCCGGTTCCAGCAACAAACCGGGACCAATGGTTGTGGACCAGGAACGAGGCCCATTGATCCCGGTTGGTGTCTGAAACCGGGACCAAAGGGGTCAGATGAACCGGGACAAATGGCCCACGAGCCCCGGCCGGCGGCATGGCCTCACGAACCGGGACCAATGCCGCAATGGGTCCCGGTTCGTGAGTGAACCGGGACTAATGGCCTGGCCCGGCCTAAACCAAAACCCTATTTTCTACTACTGATTTAACAATATTGCTAGATATTAAAGACAAAAATAATGTACTTTAACAAATAATATTATTCAATTCACACTTTTTTATCAGTTTTTCCAATAAAATTTTCAATTTATTTTTTTGGCATTTTCTGTATTACTACCACGAATTAGGGATTATTTCCTCACTTTGTAATGGACATATGTGAGATTTGTATACTGCGAATGATTTTCTAAAGTACACTTATGATTAGAAACTTTCAATACTATCGTGATGTTTATTATCATTTCAAAGTATGAAATACCAAGTTCTTGACTCAAGGTCGCTAGCCCGGGCAGAGGCACGGGTTGTTGACTAGTTGCTCATGACGCGGTCTCGAGTGAAACTAGTGGCACATGGACCGCGGTTGTTGGTTGACTTCATTTTTATGAAACTAGATTATTGCAGGTTGTTGGAACATAGTATGAATATTCTAGTATATTAATCCTCGATCACCTTCCCATATTCATGAGATGCGTAAATAAATATTTATAAAGTCACTTATGTGGTAAAAAAATTGTACATATACAGATGCTCATATAAATACACATATCATCATTCCCTATGAACATGCACACACATTATTCTTATAATCACCTGTGATAGACTGAGACAACATATCATCTTTAGATTGACGAGTCGTGACAAACGCTTTCGTAGTCGCGAGGAACATCTCCTCCCACCGACGCCCATCATCGGAAGGCCTATAATAATTCAAAAAAATAAATATGTGCACGTCACTGTTAAGCTTAGGACTTGAAACCTAACAGGTTGAGCTCGTACCACTATCTTCGTAAACATTAACCACAGGTTGGCTCTAGGTAGAAAGCGTATTGGACGTACGGATCCTTCAAAAGATCAGCATATAGTTGGGGTCCCTCTTTCGGGGCGCCTTCCATCAGACACATAAGTTAGGAAACGAAGTGTCCCTAGTGATAGTTTATAGTCGTTATGCATTATTTTTATGGAAAAGGAGGTTAAATCCCTTGGCATTTGCATCAATCGATGCATACGTTCATTTTTATTTATTATTCAACATAGGTCTACAAAGAACATACATCAAACTATCCGAAACCATCACTCACACCTACAAAACTCGATAATGTGGAGTGCTCTCACCCCCCTATCTAAAATCGGTGTCGTTGTTGATCGATCCACATTACGTATCGGAATCCACAACCGGCGTAGCAGACCTAAAGCGTACACCACATGCACATGTTTTAGACGACGCCATCATCATCGGACCACTGACCCATCTTCAGGATAGAGATCTGCATCATCCTTGCCAGTCCGTCCATCCGTTGACGCCACCACGGCGCCCACTAACGCCACCGCCCCACGCTCGTCCATCCAGACGGGAAGATTCTGAAAGATCTGTCGTGTGTAGCACCTGCCGACCAGGCATGAAACAACGTAGCACCTATTGGCCAGGCATGACTTGACATCTCTATCGAAGGCTCCATGCAAGATGAAGCCGCTCGACCTCCTGCCTCTGTCTTCTAGCTCTGCTCCACAAACGATGCCCCCAAGAGAGAAAATGACACCGCAGTGTCGCCATCATCGATCTGGAAGACCAAATCCTAGGGTTTCCCCCGGAGCAGCACGAGTGGGTTGACAGTAGTTACACGATGATGCCTTCTTCAAGGTAGCGACGCCGAACGCCACCATCGCCTGCCATCGTCTCGTTTTTTACCAGCAACTATGTCTTCCCGACTCGCAACCGGAACTAGATGGCAGATCTCGAGATCTTACCATCAAACTTCAGGCCGACCACCTCGGACGGAGGAGATGGCCACCACCGCCAGTGGCACCGGCCAGATAAGATCTGACCGGAGGTGCCACCAACCAGTCAACCATGGACACATCCCCTCCTGATCCGCCCTCCCCACGAATCTGCAGGAGCAGCGCTGAACCACGGGGAAAGACAAAGACCGAAGGGCGATCTCTCACTGTCGGTCCCTCTAGACCGTGGGGCTGCAGCCCAGATACCCGCCGCCCCATCACAGACGGCGCCCGGGTTTAGCCGACGCACGTCTCTGGGGACGACGAGGTGGAGCAGAGGGGCGAGGGGATGGCGGCCGGGGCATTGGGGCTGGCCCCCTGATCGCCCTGGAGGGAGTGATACAAGGGAGCCCGGGGTGCAGGAGAGGGGGAAGGAGCCCGAGGTCACGGCCGACTCACCACTTGATTAAACTTGTCTCTACTTGACCTGAACTTGGCAGTTTGCTCACCTAAAAATATGGGACAATTTCACTTCCCCAACCTCTGCACCAACTAAGTATGCATACAAGCATTATGCATGAGTATCAAGATTTTTATCTTGATTAATACCCAAGCCTGGTCCTCTAGATAAATTGCATGAGTACTAGCAATGGTTGGTCCTCAAGAATAAATAAGAACCTAAATTCGCTTCCGTGGGGATTTGAACTCGGGTTTTGGGTTTGTACATCCACTCCTCCAGCCAGTTGAGCTAGTCTCACTCCCCATTTTAGTATGAGTATCAAGATAACACATGGTCCTCAAAAATATTTAAATGAGTATCAAGATATTTTTGATGAGTAGTTTCACCACACGTCAAACTTGATCCTTAATAAATGGAAGAAAACCCCCTGTGCATCACCTGTCAATTCTAGGAAGTGAACTTGGATCATTGGGCTGGACAGTGATACGTCTCCAACGTATCTATAATTTTTGATTGTTACATGCTATTCTATTATCAACTTGGGATGTTTTATATGCACTTATATGCTATTTTATATCATTTATATGCCTAGTGCCAGTTTCTGTTTTTTCCATGTTTTTGACCTTTTTCAGATAAGAATATTAAACGGAGTCCAAACGGAATAAAACCTTCGGGATGATTTTTTTCCATGATAGGAGGGATCCGGAAGACTTGAGAACCAAGGCAGAGGGCCACGGAGGAGGCCACGAGCCCCCATAGGCGCGCCCTAGGGGGGTGGGCACGCCTAGCAGGCTCGTGGGCCCCTCGTGCCTCTTTGGCCCTCCTCTTTCGCCTATAAATTCCCTAAAATTCCAGAACCGATAGAGAGAGCCACGAAAATACTTTTCCATCGCCGCAAGCTTTTGTTTCCGCGAGATCCCATCTGGAGACCGTTCTGGTGCCCTGCCAGAGGGGGATTCGGACACGGAGGGCTTCTTCATCAACACCATTGCCTCTCCGATGATGCGTGAGTAGTTCACCATAGACCTTAGGGTCCATAGCTAGTAGCTAGATGGCTTCTTCTCTCTCTTTGATCTTCAATACAAAGTTCTCCATGATCTTCATGGAGATCTTATTTTGCGGTGTGTTTGTCGAGATCTGATGAATTGTGGATTTATGATCAGATTATCTATGAATATTATTTGAGTCTCCTCTGATTTCTTATATGCATGATTACGTATCCTTGTAAGTCTCTTCGAGTTATGGGTTTCGTTTGGCCAACTTGATCTATAATTCTTACAATGGGAGAAGTGCTTGGTTTTGGGTTCATACCGTGCGGTGTCCTCACCTAGTGACAGAAGGGGTAGCGAGGCACGCATCGTGTTCTTGCCATCAAGGGTAAAAAGATGGGGTTTATATCATATTTCATGAATTTATCCCTCTACATCATGTCATCTTGCTTAAGGCGTTACTCTGTTTGTTATGAACTTAATACACTAGATGCATGCAGGATAGCGGTCGATGTGTGGAGTAATAGTAGTTGATGCAGAAAGTATCGGTCTAGTTGTCTCGGACGTGATGCCTATATGTATGATCATTGCCTTAGATATCGTCATGACTTTGCGCGATTCTATCAATTGCTCGATAGTAATTTGTTCACCCACCGTAATACTTGCTATCATGAGAGAAGCCTGTAGTGAATACTATGGCCCCGGGTCTATTTTACACATTATACATTCAGATCTACATACAAAAATACCAAAAATACCTTGCTGCACTTTTATTTATTTATTTATATTTACCTATTATCACTATCATATCTCACCTTGCAAGTAATCGTAAAGGGATTGACAACCCCTTTATCGTGTTGGGTGCAAGTTTGTTTGTTTTTGTGCAGGTGCCTTGGTGCCTCATCTTGATACTCCTACTGGATTCATACCTTGGTTCTCAAACTGAGGGAAATACTTATCTCTACTTTGCTGCATCACACTTTCCTCTTCAAGGGAAAAACCAACGCAAGCTCAGGAAGTAGCACACAGCCGCATGCCCAACCACTAAGCCAAGGCTCCCTATGCATGGTTGAATGGTAATGCATGGTGGATAAGTCCATCACCAACATCATATTATCATGTGTGGCAGTGTAGTTCCTATGGAGCTGCATTAGAGCATCTCCAACAGACGCGTAACCAGGATGCTCGCTAAAATATTTTTACAACATCAAAATAGCCTTTTTTACTTGGAGCAATGCGCTTGCTCCAGCACTCTAGCATGCGCTACAAAATATGTCGAAATAGCCTTTTTTTACGACGGGCAAATTGTAGTGCACACGAGCAGCCGACACTTGGCAAATATGAACAACACATATCCATTTGACAATATGATGATCTTTCAAACATAAAGAAATGTGCATTGGAGCAACATAACATAGTTCAATTACATGGCATAGCTCAAAATCACCCAACCAAGTTCACTATAAATAAAAGTTCACACAAATAAATGACACATAAAAAATCATGCCTCCTCTTCTTCGTCCTCTTCCAAAGACGATTCTTCATTCTTTTTGTTGTCGGTAGCCATGCGTCCATCCATGTCATTATCTGCAACAACATCATGTCAAGGTATGTGATGCACACCGGACGCTATGCGTCCACCCATGTCACCCGGAGGTGCTCCCAAGCCTCCCATGAGAGACCGAAAACTCTTGCCTCCCAAGCCTTTCATGGTAGCTCCGAAGCCACCAATGCCTCCCAAAGATGAGCCCATTCCTCCCATGCCACTCATGGTTTCTCCGAAGCCACCCATGCCTTGTGTAGATGCTCCCATGCCTCCCATGCCGCCCATGGTAGATCCAAAGCCACCCATGCCTCCCATAGATCCCATGCCTCCCATGACGCCCATGGTAGCTCTGAAGCCACCCATGCCTCCCATGCTTGTTCCCAAGCCTCTCATGGTACTCACATGCCTCTCCAAGGCCTCCCATGGCCATGGATCTTTTTTGGACCAATAATTCAACATGGTAAATATTGATGCACCCCTTTTTCCCATCACCGAGGGGAGATGTGTCCATGAAGAACAAGTGTTGCTTCCATTCCAACAATCTATCTTGCTCCTCCATGGACAATTGTTTCTCCTCCAATGCCACCTTCCTCTCCACGGCCTCACCCCTCCTCTCCTCAGCCGCCAACCTCATCTCGTAGGCCAACGCATCTTGGCTCCTTGGCATCCCCCTCACCCATTTTTCTTCCTTTTTTGCCTTCACAAGAGCATCCATAGCATTCTTTAACTCATCATATCCTCTCTTCTTATCATTTTCTTTTGAATCTTTCTTACGTAAATTTGGTCTTTTTGCCTTGGAGTAGGCAACCGAGTTTGGTCTAGGGATCCTCTTGCCATCATAACTTGATGCCTCCTCCTCATCATCATCATCCAAATAATTAGTTGCCTTGATTGTCTTGCTCTCCTCTTGTGCAACACGGGCCTTCCACTTCTCTACATTCTTCAACACTTCATAGCAATGGGGCAACACAAATGCTCTCCATTTCTTGACATAGCCTTTCTTGGTCTTCTTCTCTTCTCCTCATAATATGTTTTGCGCAAAAGTGAGATGCAAACAAAATAACAAGTTATCACTTGAAACACCAAAGAAGAAGCATGAACATGAAAGATAAAAAATGTCACTTACCCTTTCTGTATCATTAGTGCCACTTGGGTTTATCGAGTCAACCGACTTCGTTGCCACCGTCCACCTTTGACAATCTTTGTTGATTGTCGGCCACCGGGAGAGAAGAGATATTTTGGTGCGCTCAATTCTACTCTTGTTGTGTGTAACCAAGTGCCCCTTCATTCAGTCCCAATATGTATATCTACTTTGGTCCCCTCCAACGGTGGCATCCATAGAAACAACCAACCATGTATTGCTAGCAAGATGTCTTTGTCAATGGTGTAGTTGCCCGCTATTTCTTTCGGTACATCGACGATACCCTCACCACATCCTGATCCACCTCATACTCATAATCATCTCCATGCACTTCATTGGTTTGGGACCAATGAGAAATGTTGGAGGCAACACCCATAGTTGACATGTATGTGTCATTATGGAAACCAAAGTACGTAGAAGGAAACTAAGCTATCCATATGTATCTATTTATGTAAAAGATAGGAACAAAAAAAGGGCGTTGAAATCATACCTTGTGGGCATTTCATCAAACAACTTGTCCGCATCGGCTGTGGGCGCCACAAATTGCAAGCTCTCCGGTGCTTCGGTCGGCGGGGGAACGTTGCTTGGTAAACAAAAAATTTCCTACGCACACGCAAGATCTATCCATGGTGATGAGCATCTATAAGAGGGAGAGTGGATATACATACCATTGTAGATTTCTAAGCGGGATGCATTAAGAAACGTGGTTGATATAGTCGAACGTCTTTGCTATCAAAATCGCTAGCCATCCCGCGATCCGATCATGATCTGTCCAGATCTAGCGCCGAGCGGGCGGCACGTCCGTGTTCCGCACACGTACACCTCGATGATGTCTTCGTCTCCTCGATCTAGCGAGCGAGGTCGGAGTAGTTCATGAGTTCTCCAGCAACACGACGTCGTGGTGGCGGTGATGGTGGTGCTATGCCGAAAGGGGTATGATACGTCTCCAACGTATCTACTTTTCCAAACTCTTTTGCCCTTGTTTTGGACTCTAATTTGCATGATTTGCATGAAACTAACCTGGACTGACGCTGTTTTCAGCAGAACTGCCATGGTGTTGTTTTTGTGCAGAAATAAAAGTTCTCGGAATGACCTGAAAACTTACGAGGATTTTTGGTAGAATATATAAAAAATACCGGAGAAAGAATCAACCGGAGGGGAGGTGCCAGTGGGCCACGAGCCCAGGAGCTGTGCCTGTTGGGGAACGTCGCATGGGAAACAAAAAATTTCCTACGCACACGCAAACCTATCCATGGTGATGAGCATCTACGAGAGGGAGAGTGGATCTACGTACCCTTGTAGATCGCTAAGCGGGAAGCGTTAAGAAACGCGGTTGGTGTAGTCGAACATCTTCGCGATCCAAATCGCCGAGCGTCCCGCGATCTCATCACGATCCGTCCCGCGATCCAATCACGATCCATCCCGTGAACTCATCACGATCCGTCCCACGATCTTGATCACGATCTGTCCCGCGAACTCATCATGATCCGTTCCGCGATCTCATCACGAACCGTCTCGCGATCTCAATCACGGTCCTTCCGATCTAGCACCGAACGGACGGCACCTCCGCGTTCAGCACACGTGCAGCTTGATGACGATCTCCACCGTCTTGATCCAGCAAGAGTAGGTGGAGAGGAGAGAGAGTTCACCGGCAGCGTGACGGCGCTCCGGTGATGGTGGTGGAGTGATTCCGGCAGGGCTTCGCCTAAGCGCTGCAGAAAACCGATCTAGAGGAGAGACTGTGCACCGGTGAAACGGGTAGCACGTGGCTGGAAATTCTGTCAAAAACCACCCAATCCACTAGTATATATAGGAGGAGAGGAGAGGAGAGGCAGCCAAGGCCTTTGGGTCGGCCGAAATAGGAGGTGGGAGCAATCCTACTTCACCTCCAATCCTAGTTGGAGTAGGATTGCCTCCTATTGGCTGATTTTCCACTTTTTGCTTTAGGACTTTCTCTCCTGCGCCATGGGCCTTTGTAGCTGTTTTCCCATCCCACTAAGGGCTGGTTATTATTCTACCACAGACCATGGACCTCTTGGGGTCGAAGTACCCCTCCCGGAGGTCTCCCGGTACACTACCGACACTCCCGGTACACTACCGATACTCCCGGTACACTACCGATGAGCCCGAAACTTTTCCGGAAACCAAACTGGGACTTCCTATATATGAATCTTTACCTACGGACCATTCCGGAGCTCCTCGTGATGTCTGGGATCTCATCCGGGACTCCGAACAACCTTCGGTCACCACCATACATAACTCTACACTACCGAAACGTCACCGAACCTTAAGTGTGCAGACCCTGCGGGTTCGAGAACTATGTAGACATGACCGAGACACCTCTACAGTCAATAACCAATGGCGGGACCTGGACGTCCACATTGGTTCCTACATATTCTACGAAGATCTTTATCGGTCGAACCTCTATGTCAAGGATTCAGTTAATCCCGTATAACGTTCCCTTTGTTCTTCGGTATTTTACTTGCCCGAGATTCGATCGTCGGTATCTCCATACCTAGTTCAACCTCGTTACCGGCAAGTCTCTTTACTCGTTCCATAATACAAGATCCCACAACTAACAATTAGTCACATTGCTTGCAAGGCTCATTGTGATGTTGTATTACCGAGTGGGCCCTGAGATACCGCTCCGTCACATGGAGTAACAAATCCCAGTCTCGATCCATGCCAACTCAACAGACACCATCGGAGATACCTGTAGAGCACATTTATAGTCACCCAGTTACGTTGCGACGTTTGATACACACAAGGCACTCCTCCGATATCCGTGAGTTGCATGATCTCATGGTCATAGGAACATATACTCGACATGCAGAAAACAGTAGCAATAAACTGACACGATCATATGCTATGTTTGTAGTTTGGGTCTTATCCATCACATCATTCTCCTAATGATGTGATCCCGTTATCAAATGACATCTCATGTCCATGGCTAGGAAACCTTAACCATCCTTTGATCAACGAGCTAGTCCATTAGAGGCATACTAGGGACATGGTTTTGTCTATGTATCCACACATGCATTTAAGTCTCCGATCAATACAATTATAGCATGGATAATAAATGATTATCATGAACAAGGAAATATGATAATAACTAATTTATTATTGCCTCTAGGGCATATTTCCAATAGTCTCCCACTTGCACTAGAGTCAATAATCTAGTTCACATCACCATGTGATTCGCATTGTTATGAATCTAACACCCAATGAGTTTTGGGGCTCGATCATGCTTTGCATGTGAGAGAGGTCTTATAGTCAACGGGTCTGCGATATTCAGATCCGTGTGTACTTTGCAAATTTCTATGTCAAACCAAAAACACTGCTACCACACTCTAGTTGGTACTATTCCAAATGGCTGCTCCACTATACGTATCCAGATTGCTACTACGAGTCATCCGGATTGGTGTTAAAGCTTGCATCGATGTAACTCTTTACGACGAACTCTTTATCACCTCCATAATCAAGAAACATTTCCTTAGTCCTCTGGTTACTAAGGATAATTCCGATCGCTGTCCAGTGATCCACTCTTGGACCACACTTGTACCCCTTGACAGACTCATGGCAAGGCACACACAGGTGCGGTACACAACATGGCATAATATAGAGCCTATGGCTAAGGCATAGGGGACGACATTCGTCCTTTCTCTTTCTTCTGCCGTTGTCGAGCTTTGAGTCTCACTCAACTTCACACCTTACAAATCAGACGAGAACTATTTCTCTGGCTGATCCATTTTGAACTCTTTCAAAATCTTGTCAAGGTATGCACTCATTGAAAGTCTCATCAAGCATCTTGATCTATCTCTATAGATTTTGATGCTCAACAATTAGGTAGCTTTATCCAGGTCTTCCTTTGAAAAACACTTTTCAAACAACCTTTTATGCCTTCCAGAAATTCTACATTATTTCCGATCAACAATATGTCAACCACATATACTTATCAGAAACTCTACAGTGCTCCCACTCACTTTATTGCAAATACAAATTTCTCGTAAACTTTGTATAAACTCAAAAACTTTGATCAACTCATCAAAGCGTATATTCCAACTCCGAGATGCTTGCTTCAGTCCATGGAAGGATCACCGAAGCTTGCACACCTTTTAACATCCTTAGGACTGACAAAACCTTCTGGTTGTATCACATACAACCTTTCCTCAAGTAAACCGTTAACGAAACGATGTTTTGACATCCATCTGCCAGATTTCATAATTGAAAACGCAGCAACTGCTATCATAATTCCAACAGACTCTAGCATCGCTACGAGTGAGAAAGTCTCCTCGCAGTCAACCCCTTGAACTTGTCACAAACATCTTTGCAACAAGTCGAGCTTTACAAATAGTGACAATTACCATCAACGTCTGTCTTCATTTTAAAGATCCATTTGTACTCAACGACCTGCTGTCCAACGAGCAAGTCTACCAAAGTCTATACTTGGTTTTCATACATGGATCCTATCTCGGATTTCATGGCCTCCAACCATTTGTCGGAATCCGGGCCCATCATCGCTTCTCCATAGCTCATAGGTTCATCGTTGTCCAACCACATGACCTCCAAGACAGAGTTGTCGTACCGCTTAGGAGCAGTATACATCCTTGTCGACCTACGAAGTTCGATAGTAACTTGATCCTGAAGTTTCATGATCATCATCATTAACTTCCTCTTCAACTAACGTAGGCTTCACAGAAACATCTTTCTGCGCTGCGCTACTCTCTGGTTGAACAAAGGTTTAACAACCTCATCAAGTTCTATCTTCCTCCCACTCAATTCTTTCGAGAGAAACATTTCCTCGAGAAAGGATCCGTTTAAGAAACAAACATTTTGCACTAGGATCTGAGATTGAAGGTTCACCCAACTGATCTTAGGGTATTCTATGAAGATGCAATTTGTCCGCCTTGGGTTCGACCTTATTAGGTGAAAACATTTTCCACACAAGTGTCACATCCCAAAATATTAAGAAATGACAGCTTAGGTTTCTATCAAACCATAATTCACATGGTGTCATCTCAACGGATTTAGATGGTGCCCTATTTAAAGTGAATGTAGTTGTCTCTAATGCATAACCCCAAAATTATAGTAGTAAAACGATAAGAGACATCACAGTATGCACTATATCAATAGAGCATGACTATGATGTTCGGACACACCATCACACTATGGTATTCCAGGTGGCGTTAGTTGTGAAAAAAATTTCACATTGTCTTAAGTTGTATGCCAAACTCGTAACTCAGATATTCACCTCCACGATCATATCGCGGTCACTTTTATCTTCTTGTCACGATGATCTTTAAACTTCACTCTTGAATTTGCTTGAACCTTTCAAACGATTCAGACTTGTGTTTCATTAAGTAAATATACACTATATCTACTCAAATCATCAGTGAAGGTAAGAAAATAACGATATCCACTGCACGCTACAAGACTCACTAGTATGCATACATCAACATGTATCATTTCCAATGAATCACTTGCCCGCTCCATCCAACGGGGTCCTTTAGTCATCTTGCCCAAGAGGCATGGTTCGCACGTCTCAACCGATTCAAAATCGAATGAGTCCAAATATCCATCAGCATGGAGTTTCTTCATGCGCTTTATACCAATATGACATTTAGCGGCAGTGCCACAAGTATGTGGTACTATCATTATTAACTTTGTATCTTTTGACATCAATGTTATGAACATGTGTATTACTACGATCAAGATTTCAACAAACCATTCTCACTGGGTGCATGACCATTGAAGGTATTATTCATGTAAACAGAATAACCATTATTCTCTAACTTAAATGAATAACCGTATTGCAATAAACATGATCTAATCATGTTCATGCTCAACGCAAAACACCAAATAACATTTATTTAGGTTCGTCACTAATCCTGAAGGTAGAGAGAGCGTGCGATGTTGATCATATCAACCTTGGAAACACTTCCAACACATATCGTCACCTCACCCTTAGCTAGTTCTCCGTTTATTCCGTAGCTTTTATTTCGAGTTACTAACATTTAGCAACCGAATCGGTATCCAATACCGAGGTGCTACTAAGAGTACTAGCAAGGTACACATCAATAACTCGTATATCAAATATACTTCTGTTGATGTTGCCAGCCTTCTTATCTACCAAGTATCTAGGGTTGTTCCGCTTCAGCGACCTCTCACCTCGTAATAGAAGCACTTAGTCTCGGGTTTGAGTTCAACTTTGGGTTGCTTCACTGGAGCAACAACTGACTTGCTATCCATGAAGTTTCCCTCCTTGCTCTTGCCCTTTTCGAAACTAGTGGTTTGATTAACCATCAACACTTGACGCTCCTTCTTGATTTCTACCTTCGCGGTGTCAAACATCGCGAACAGCTCAGGGATCAATACTTCTATCCCTGGTGTATTATAGTTCATCACTAAGTTCTAGTAGCTTTAGTGACAGTGACTTGGAGCACTATATCAATCACTATCTTATCTGGAAGATCAACTCCCACTTGATTCAAGCGATTGTAGTACCCAGACAATCTGAGTACATGCTCAACGATTGAGCTATTCTCCTTCATCTTACAAGCAAAGAATCTTGTTGGAGATCTCATATCTCGCAACAAAGGCACGAGCCTGAGATCACAATCTCTGCTCCTAGAACATCTCATATGTTCCGTGACGTTCAAAACGTTTCAGAGCCTCAATTTCTAAGCTGTAATGCATGACGCACTAAACTATCAAGTAGTCATCGAAACGTGCCTGTTAGATGTTCACAACATCAATAGACGACACTAGAGGGGGTGGCGCACCGAGCGGTGCATTAAGGACATAAGCCTTCTGTGCAGCAATGAGGACAATCCTCAGATCACGGACCCAGTCCGCAATATTGCTACCAACATCTTTCAACTCTATTTCTCTAGGAACATATAAAAATACAAGGGAGCTACAGCGCGAGCTAGTGATCTACAACATAATTTGCAAAGACACTTTGACTATGTTCATGATAATGAGTTCAATTAATCATATTACTTAAGAACTCCCACTCAAATTGACATCCCTCGGGTCATTCGAGTGATACATGATCCAAATTCACCAACTCAAGTCCGATCATCACATGAGTTAAGGTGGCTTCAATGGTGAACATCATTATGTTGATCATATCCACTATATGACTCATGCTCGACCTTTCGGTCTCTTGTGTTCCGAGGCCATGTCTGTACATGCTAGGCTCGTGAAGTTTAACCCGAGTGTTCTGCGCGTGCAAATCTGGCTTGCACCCGTTGTATGTGAACGTAGAGTCTATCACACCCGATCATCACGTGGTGTCTCAACACGACGAACTTTCGCAACGGTGCACACTCGGGGAGAACACAATTTATCTTGAAATTAAGTGAGGGATCACCTTATAATGCTACCGTCGTCCTAAGCAAAACAAGGTGCATAAAAAGGATTAACATCACATGCAAATCATAAGTGACATGATATGGCCATGAACTTGTGCTTTTGATCTCCATCTAGAAAGCACCGGCATGATCTCCATCGTCACCGGCATGACACCATGATCTCCATCAACGTGTCGCCATCGGGGTTGTCACGCCCTGCATGCTTCTACTACTATTGCTACCGTAGCGATAAAGTAAAGCATTACATAGCGCTTAATAATTGACACGCAGGTCATACAATAATTAAACACAACCCTATGGCTCCTGCCGGTTGCCGTACTCATCGACATGCAAGTCGTGATAATCTATACATCACATGATCATCTCATACATCACATATATCTCATCATGTAATTGGCCATATCACATCACAACATACCCTGCAAAAACAAGTTAGACGTCCTCTAATTGTTGTTGCAAGTTTTACGTGGCTGCTACGGGTATCTAGCAAGAACGATTCTCACCTACGCATAAACCACAACGGTGGTACATATATTGCTTTTCAACCTTCTCAAGGACCGCCTTTGTCGGATCCGATCCAACTAAAGTGAGATAAACTGTCACCCGCAAGCCATCTAAGCAACAAGTTGCATCGAGGGAACCGGTCTCTCGTAAGCGTACGAGTAATGTTGGTCCGGGCCGCTTCATCTCACAATCCCGCTGAGCCAAAATCCGACCAAGGGAGGAAGCAATCTAAGCATCAACGCCCACAAACCTTTTGTGTTCTACTCGAGATCTCATCAAACCATCAACCTAGCTCATGATGCCACTGTTGGGGAACGTCGCATGGGAAACAAAAAAATTCCTACGCACACGCAAACCTATCCATGGTGATGAGCATCTACGAGAGGGAGAGTGGATCTACGTACCCTTGTAGATCGCTAAGCGGGAAGCGTTAAGAAATGCGGTTGGTGTAGTCGAACATCTTCGCGATCCAAATCGCCGAGCATCCCGCGATCTCATCACGATCCGTCCCGCGATCCAATCACGATCCATCCCGTGAACTCATCATGATCCGTCCCACGATCTTGATCACGATCTGTCCCGCGAACTCATCACGATCCGTTCCGCGATCTCATCACGAACCGTCTCGCGATCTCGATCACGGTCCTTCCGATCTAGCACCGAACGGACGGCACCTCCGCGTTCAGCACACGTGCAGCTTGATGACGATCTCCACCGTCTTGATCCAGCAAGAGCAGGTGGAGAGGAGAGAGAGTTCACCGGCAGCGTGACGGCGCTCCGGTGATGGTGGTGGAGTGATTCCGGCAGGGCTTCGCCTAAGCGCTGCAGAAAACCGATCTAGAGGAGAAACTGTGCACCGGTGAAACGGGTAGCACGTGGCCGGAAATTCTGTCAAAAAACCACCCAATCCACTAGTATATATAGGAGGGGAGGAGAGGAGAGGCAGCCAAGGCCTTTGGGTCGGCGGAAATAGGAGGTGGGAGCAATCCTACTTCACCTCCAATCCTAGTTGGAGTAGGATTGCCTCCTATTGGCTGATTTTCCACTTTTTGCTTTAGGACTTTCTCTCCTGCGCCATGGGCCTTTGTGGCTGTTTTCCCAGCCCACTAAGGGCTGGTTATTATTCTCCCACAGCCCATGGACCTCTTGGGGTCGAAGTACCCCTCCCGGAGGTCTCCCGGTACACTACCGACATTCCCGGTACACTACCGATACTCCCGGTACACTACCGATGAGCCCGAAACTTTTCCGGAAACCAAACTGGGACTTCCTATATATGAATCTTTGCCTCCGGACCATTCCGGAGCTCCTCGTGATGTCTGGGATCTCATCCGGGACTCCGAACAACCTTCGGTCACCACCATACATAACTCTACACTACCGAAACGTCACCGAACCTTAAGTGTGCAGACCCTGCGGGTTCGAGAACTATGTAGACATGACCGAGACACCTCTACAGTCAATAACCAATGGCGGGACCTGGACGTCCACATTGGTTCCTACATATTCTACGAAGATCTTTATCGGTCGAACCTCTATGTCAAGGATTCAGTTAATCCCGTATAATGTTCCCTTTGTTCTTCGGTATGTTACTTGCCCGAGATTCGATCGTCGGTATCTCCATACCTAGTTCAACCTCGTTACCGGCAAGTCTCTTTACTCATTCCATAATACAAGATCCCACAACTAACAATTAGTCACATTGCTTGCAAGGCTCATTGTGATGTTGTATTACCGAGTGGGCCCTGAGATACCTCTCCGTCACACGGAGTAACAAATCCCAATCTCGATCCATGCCAACTCAACAGACACCATCGGAGATACCTGTAGAGCACCTTTATAGTCACCCAGTTACGTTGCGACGTTTGATACACACAAGGCACTCCTCCGATATCCGTGAGTTGCATGATCTCATGGTCATAGGAACATATACTCGACATGCAGAAAACAGTAGCAATAAACTGACACGATCATATGCTATGTTTGTAGTTTGGGTCTTATCCATCACATCATTCTCCTAATGATGTGATCCCGTTATCAAATGACATCTCATGTCCATGGCTAGGAAACCTTAACCATCCTTTGATCAACGAGCTAGTCCATTAGAGGCATACTAGGGACATGGTTTTGTCTATGTATCCACACATGCATTTAAGTCTCCGATCAATACAATTATAGCATGGATAATAAACGATTATCATGAACAAGGAAATATGATAATAACTAATTTATTATTGCCTCTAGGGCATATTTCCAACAGTGCCCCCCTAGGTCGCGCCTGGTAGGCTCGTGGGGCCCACGTGGCCCCTCCGACCTCATCTCCAGCTCCATATATTCTCTTTCGTCCCAGAAAAAATCAAGGTGAAGAAATCTTCGCGTTTTACGATACGGAGCCGCCGCCACCACATGTTCTTCCTCCGGAGGGCAGATCTGGAGTCTGTTTTGGGCTCCAGAGAGTGGAAATCGATGCCATCGTCATCATCAACCATCCTCCATCGCCTATTTCATGATGCTCTTCATCGTTCGTGAGTAATCAAATTGTAGGCTTGCTGGACGGTGATGGGTTGGACGAGATCTATCATGTAATCGAGTTAGTTTTGATAGGGTTTGATCCCTAGTATCCACTATGTTCTAAGATTGATGTTGCTACTACTTTGCTATGCTTAATGCTAGTCACTAGGGCCCGAGTGCCATGATTTTGGATCTGAACCTATTATGTTTTCACCAATATATGTGTGTTCTTGATCCTATTTTGCAAGTTGTAGTCACCTACTCTGTGTTATGACCCGGCAACTCCGGAGTGACAATAGCCGGAACCACTCCTGGAGATGACCATAGTATGAGGATTCCATGTATTCATAATGTGCTAATGCTTTGTTCCGGTTGTCTATTAAAAGGAGACCTTAATATCCCTTAGTTTCCATTAGGTTCCCTAAGCACGTATGACTATATACGGAATACATGCTTACATTACATTGATGAACTGGAGCTAGTTACATATTACCCTATGTTATAACCGCTACATGATGAATATCATCCGACATAATCATCCATCACCGATCCAATGCCTATGAGCTTCTCCTGTACTGGTCCTTGCTTAGTTACTTTTCTGCTACTGCTGTCACACTTGCTACATAAATCACTACTGCTACTGTTACCACTATCACTGTTACTACCATACTGCTTTGCTACTAAAACTTTGCTGCAAATACTAAATCTTTCAGGTGTGGTTAAATTGACAACTCAACTGCTAATACTCGAGGATATTCTTTGGCTCCCCTTCTGTCGAATTAATAAATTTGGGTTGAATACTTTACCCTCGAAAACTGTTGCGATCCCCTATACTTGTGGGTTATCGGGCTACAACTAGCGATACCGAAACTACAAATGGGCGAGAAAATGAAGGAGAAAACGATCTAGGTAGAGAGGGGCGCCAAGGGCTTTGTGTGTGCTCTTGGGACGCGCCCTCGCCTTTATATATAGGTGGAGGGCTGTGGAGACAAGCCCCTCCAAGCCCTAGGGCATAACCAAGGGGGAGGGATTGCACTCCTAGTCCAATTCCCTCTCTTTCCACAAACAGGTGGACTTTCCACCTCTCCCAAGCCACATGGGCCTTGAGGACTTGTGCACCTGCCCAATAAGTCCAGGGCGCCTCTCCTCAGCCCATGGAAAACCTTGGGAGGTGGTGGAACCCTTGGTGGACTTTCGTACTCCTCTCAAAGTTTCTGGAACCTTCTAGAAGCTTCTTGGTACAATACCGGAAAAATCCGAAACTTTTCCGTTAGCCAAAATATGACTTCCCATATATAAATCATTACCACCAGACCATTCCGAAACTCCTCATGGCGTCTGCGATCTCATTTGGGACTCCGAACAACCTTCGGTCACCAACATTCATAACTCAAAAATACCAAATCGTCACCAATCGTCAAGAGTGCAGATGCTACGTGTTCGAGAACTATCACTAGTAGAAAACATACCTTTTGTCCGAGCATTAGTACCAGTCTGGTCACGAGCCGATACAGAAGATGGTATTAGTCCCGGTTTATGCCTACTCCAACGGCTAGGAGCAGGGTGACCTTTAGTACCGGCTCGTAAGGGACCCTTAGTACCGGTTCGTGTCACGAGCCGGTACTAAAGGGGGCGTGGTAGGCTATTGGTCAGACTTGGGCCCTGCTTGCACCTTTAGTACCGGTTGGTGTCACCAGCCGGTACTAAAGACTTCCTACATATACTCTTCGTCTACAGCCGATCAAAAGGGCTCTCGTTTCTCTGTTTCCTCCCCTGTTCTTCTTCTTGCTCGAAGCTCATCCTCCATTTTGCCAAGGATTTGTCACGATTTAAAGGCACCCCATCTATCCAAGTGTTCATAAAGGTTAGCAACTTTGCTCCTTCATCTCTCATTGCTAGATTAGCTTGTGGTATGCTCAAAGATATGTGATATGTGATTTGTGGGAGTTTATTTGATTTATATGCAATTTGAGCTCAAATTAACTTGTTAGCTTGCATATGTGTAGGTGTGGTTTATTTGGTGTGCCTTCCCATCCCCGTCCTAACCACCGTCGATCGTCCGCACCATCTCGTCGCGGCACCGGCCACCTTGGTGAGCCTCTTGTTCTTCTTAAAACCTTTTTGTTAAAATAATTTATTTGTATGATTTAGCTAGCTGCGTGTACGATTTACTTACTTGTATTATTGTTAGTTATTCTGTAGTGTCATGGTTATGGTGTCAGCCCATGTCGGCCCTCGTCCAGTCTATGATTCAGATGTGGTATGTCGTTATCCTTCATAACTATTTCACACATCATCTAATGTCTATGACAATTAATTATGCCACCAAATTTACATAGGAAGTAGTTGAACCAGAAATTCCAACCGTCTATGCAATTCTGCTCGAGAAATTAACACAAGCTAAAAAATAAATTGATCATTTAAAAGAAAAAATGAAAAGAACTGAAGATGAGAAGATGGGATTGGAGTTGCATGTTGCTGATATCGTAGATGATCACAAGAACAAGATGGCTGGAATGCGCTTGAAGCTTAGAAAGATTAGAAAATATGCCATTGATAAAGAGGCTTGGTATCGTTATGCCGTTGGCTCAATTGTTACTTTTGTTGCGATTATGATCGCATTTGTTGTTGCATTTACATGTTTTAGATAGTTGTGTGTTGTTTTATGAGATGTATGGATGAACTCTAAGTATCTATTATTTGCAGTAATAACATTTGGTCAATGGTAGCTCTACTTTTGGTTGTAAAGTGATGATGAAGTTGTATTAATTTGGTCACTTCGATGTTGTGTATTGAACATGAGCCGACAATGGATGTACGATGACCGACTAAGTCCAGGGTTTCTTAATGGCTTGCATGATTTTATTCGTGTGGCTGAGGCAAACAAGCAGAATGGTTTCATGTGTTGTCCATGTCGTGACTGTAAGAATGAAAGGAATTACTCTACCTCAAAAACCCTTCAATACCACTTGCTAAAGTCCGGTTTCATGTCTGGCTATAGCTGTTGGACCAAGCACGGAGAAAGACGGGTTATAATGGAATACAATGAAGAAGAAGAGGATGATGAAAACTATCCTTTCTCCGATACAACAATGAGGGAAGTTGAAGAAGAGGCATCAATGGGGGAAGCTGAAGAAGAGGCATCAGATGAGCCCGCTGATGATTTGGGTCGGGTCATTGCTGATGCAAAGAGAAACTGCGAAAGTGACAAGGAGAGGTTGAAGTTGAAACACATGTTAGAGGATCACAATAAATTATTGTATCCAAATTGTGAAGATGACCAGAAAAAGCTGGGTACCACGTTCGAATTCTGCAATGGAAGGCGAAGAATGGTGTAACTAACAAGGGATTTCAAGAATTGCTGATAATGGTAAAGAAGATGCTTCCAAAGGATAACAAATTGCCTGAAAGTACGTATGAAGCAAGGAAGGTTGTCTGCCCTCTAGGATTAGAGGTGCAGAAGATACGTGCATGCCCTAATGACTGCATCCTCTACCGCGGTGAGGAGTACGAGAATTTGGATGCATGCCCGGTATGCGGTGCACTACGCTATAATATCCCCCGCAATGACCCTGGTGATGTGGAGGGCGAACGCCACAGGAAGAGGGTTCCTCCCAAGTTGATGTGGTATGCTCCTATAATACCATGGTTGAAACGTTTGTTCCAAAACAAAGAGCATGCCAAGTTGTTGCGATCGCACAAAGAAGAACGTAAGAAAGGCAGGATGTTGAGAACACCCGCTGATGGGTCGCAGTGGAGAAAAATCAAGAGGGAGTTTGAGGACTTTGCAGCTGACGCAACAAACTTATGGTTTGGTCTTAGTACATACGACATGAATCCTTTTGGGGAGCAGAGCTCTAGTCATAGCACCTGGCCCATGACTCTATGTATCCACAACCTTCCTCCTTGGTTGTGCATGAAGCGGAAGTTCATTATGATGCCAGTGCTTATCCAAGGCCTTAAGCAACCCGGCAACGACATTGATGTATACCTAAGGCCACTAGTTGATGAACTTCTACGGTTGTGGAAAAAACCAGGTGTACGTGTGTGGGATGCGCACACACAGAAGGAAATTCACCTACGAGCATTGCTGTTTGTAACCATCAATGATTGGCCTGCTCTTAGTAACCTTTCAGGACATAGAAACAAGGGATCCAATGAATGCACGCACTATTTAGATGATACTGAAAGTATATATTTGGATAAATGTATTAAGAATCTGTAACTGGGACATCGTCGATTTCTACCGATCAAGCATATCTTAAGAAAGGCAGGCAACCATTTCAAAGGTGAGCCAGATAACTGGACGAAGCCTGGCCTCCGTACTGGTGAATATATATTTGATATGGTCAAGGATTTACAGGTAATCTTTGGAAAGGGTCATGGCTGACAGTCTGTTCCGAATGACGCCAATGGACACGCACCCATGTGGAAGAAGAAATCTATATTTTGGGAACTTGAATATTGGAAATCCCTAGAAGTCTGCAATGCAATCGACGTGATGCATGAGATGAAGAATGTTTGTGTGAACCTGCTAGGTTTCTTGGGCGTGGATGGAAAGACAAAAGATACACCGGATGCACGAGGGGACAAGCAAAGAATTAACGAAAAAGACGGCATGCCTCCAAAGCAGTATCAAGGTCCTGCCAGCTATCGTATTACGAAGGAAGAGAAGGAAATATTTTTTGAATGCCTGCTCAGTATGAAGGTCCCGTCTGGCTTCTCGTTGAATGTAAAGGGAATTATGCCTGCTAAGTATGGAAGAGAAAAGATTTCAAAATCTAAAGTCTCATGACTGCCACGTGATTATGACGCAATTACTTACGGTTGCACTTAGGGGGCTTCTACCGAAAAATGTTCGATTAGCCATTGTGAAGCTATGCACATTCCTCAATGCAATTTCTTAGAAGGTAATCGATCCAGAAATCCTACCAAGGATACAGAATGACCTGGTCCAATGTCTTGTCAGTTTTGAGTTGGTGTTCCCTCCATCCTTCTTCAATATTATGACGCACGGTCTAGTTCACCTAGTCTAAGAGATTAACATTCTGGGTCCTGTATTTCTACACAATATGTTCCCCTTCGAGAGGTTCATGGGAGTCTTAAAGAAATATGTTCATAACCGTGCTAGGCCAGAAGGAAGCATCGCCAAGGGATATGGAATAGAGGAGGTTATTGAGTTTTGTGTTGACTTTTTTCCTGACATTAAGCCGATTGGTCTTTCTGAATCGTGGCATGAGGGGAGATTGGGTGGAAAAGGCACATTAGGAAAGAAAGAAGCAATAAATATGGACGGGCATTCTTTCAATCAAGCACACTACACGGTTCTACAAAATTCCACCTTGGTGACTACATATATGGAGGAACACAAGGATATTGTACGGTCCAAGAACCCGGAGCAGTCTGACCACTGGATGGAACGTAAACACATGGAGACTTTTGCCAGTTGGTTGCAAACAAAGCTCATCAATGACAGCGATGTTCCACATGAATTGTACTGGTTGGCCAAGACAGCAAGTTCGATTGTAACTACTTTCAAAGGGTACGAGATAAATGGGAATACATTTTACACGATGGCCCAAGATAAAAAGAGCACCAACCAAAATAGTGGTGTCCGCTATACTGGAGGCGGGGTACAGGTAGCCCCGCAGTACGGAATGACAACAGTGGATCTCAACAATCTTGGATACACAGACGACTCATTCGTCCTAGCCAATGATGCGGCTCAGGTTTTCTATGTGAAGAGCATGTCAACAAACCGAGGATAAAAAAAGATAAGGAAGTGAATACATCATACAATGAGCCAAAGCGCCACATAGTTCTTTCAGGGAAAAGAAACATTGTGGGGGTGGAGGACTAGACAGACATTTCAGAGTGAATACTGACCCAAGCATCCTGTTAAATGATGAAGATTATCCATGGTTATGGCACAATCATAAGAAAGGGACAAACATGCAGAAAAAGTCTTACACCGCGAGATCCCACTCTTTGAGGTGACCGGCTTCACCGTCATCACTTTCTACACATGTGAAGGACATGCATGCATTTCCTAGCATGGTATCTTTGTAACAGTTTGTACACGAAGTGCATCTAGTTTCTACAGATACTCAACTCTTTAGAAGTTTCTATGTGAGTGAAATTATGATCTCATGCCAAGATAAAACCTTTTCAGACTTCCTTTGTACTGCTTTTCAAATTCAGGGTCATCTAGCTCAAAATAAATCATTAAATGCGTGAAAAATATCAAATGAAGTCAGAAAGGGTTGAAAATTGATGATGTGCCTTTGAACGGTGCATATTGAACACACAAAACTAATGGAGTTAAAATAAGTTATTAAAAATGAAATCCCTATGTAATAGATGAGTTTTCGTCCGAAACCCTCATACTTCGAAAGAGATTGTCCAATTTGTACACGAAGTGCATCCAGTTTTTGCCGTAACCCTCTCAACTCTTTAGAAGTTGCTATGTGGGTGAAATTATGATGTCCTGCCAAGTTAAAACCTTTTTAGAGTTCATTTGTACTGCTTTTCAAATTCAGGCTCATCTAGCTCAAAATAAATCATTAAATGCATGAAAAATATCAAATGAAGTCAGAAAGAGTTGAAAATTGATGATGTGCCTTTGAATGGTTCATATTGAACACACAAAAAGTATTGTGTTAAAATAAGTTATTAAAATGAAATCCCTTTGTAATAGATTAGTTTTCGTCCGAAACCCTCCTACTTGTTATGAGATTGTCCAATTTATACACGAAGTGCATCCAGTTTTTGCCGTAACCCACTCAACTCTTTAGAAGTTGATATGTGGGTGAAATTATGATTTCATGCCAAGTTGCAACCTTTTGAGAGTTCATTTGTAATGCTTTTCAAATTCAGGGGTACTTATCTCAAAATAAATCATTAAATGCATGAAAAATATCAAATGAAGTCAGAAAGGGCTGAAAATTGATGATGTGCCTTTGAATGGTGCATATTGAACACACAAAAATTATGCAGTTAAAATACGTTATTAAAAATGAAATCCCTTTGTAACAGATGAGTTTTCGTCCGAAACCATCATACTTCGAAAGAGATTGTCCAATTTGTACACGAAGTGCATGTTGTTTTTGCCGAAACCCTCTCAACTCTTTAGAATTTGCTATGTGTGTGAAATTATGATGTCATGCCAAGTTAAAACCTTTTTAGTGTTCATTTGTACTGCTTTTGAAATTCAGGGTCATCTAGCTCAAAATAAATCATTAAATGCATGAAAAATACTAAGCGAAGTCAAAAAGGGTTGAAAATTGATGATGTGCCTTTGAACGGTGCATATTGAACACACAAAAAGTATGGAGTTAAAATAAGTTATTAAAAATGAAATCCCTTTGTAATAGATGAGTTTTCGTCCGAAACCCTCATACTTCTTATGAGATTGTCCAATTTGTCAACGAACTGCATCCAGTTTTCGCCGTAACCCACTCAACTCTTTAGAAGTTGCTATGTGGCTGAAATTATGATGTCATGCCAAGTTACAACCTTTTTAGAGTTCATTTGTACTGCTTTTGAAATTCAGGGCCATCTAGCTCAAAATAAATCATTAAATGCATGAAAATATGAAATGAAGTCAGAAAGGGTTGAAAATTGATGATGTGCCTTTGAATGGTGAATATTGAACACACAAAAAGTATGGAGTTAAAATAAGTTATTAAAAATAAAATCCATTTGTAATAGATGAGTTTTTGTCCGAAACCCTCATACTTCTTATGAGATTGTCCAATTTGTACACGAAGTGCATGTAGTTTTTCCCGTAACCCTCTCAACTATTTAGAAGTTGCTATGTGGGTGAAATTATGATGTCCTTCCAAGTTAAAACCTTTTCAGAGTTCATTTGTACTGCTTTTCAAATTCAGGGTCATGTATCTCAAAATAAATCATTAAATGCATGAAAAATATCAAATGAAGTCAGAAAGGGTTGAAAATTGATGATGTGACTTTGAATGGTGCATATTGAACACACAAAAAGTACGGAGTTAAAATAATTTATTAAAAATGAAATCCCTTTGTAATAGATGAGTTTTCGTCCGAAACCCTCATACTTCTTATGAGATTGTCCAATTTGTACACGAAATGCATCCAGTTTTTGCCGTAACCCTCTCAACTCTTTAGAAGTTGCTATGTGGGTGAAATTATGATGTCATGCAAAGTTACAACCTTTTTAGAGTTCATTTGTACTGCTTTTCAAATTTAGGGTCATCTAGCTCAAAATAAATCATTAAATGCATGAAAAATATCAAATGAAGTCAGAAAGGGTTGAAAATTGATGATGTGCCTTTGAATGGTGCATATTGAACAGACAAAAAGTATGGAGTTAAAATAATTTTATTAAAAATGAAATCCCTTTGTAATAGATGAGTTTTCATCTGAAACCCTAATACTTCGAAAGAGATTGTCCAATTTGTACACGAAATGCATCCAGTTTTTGCCGTAACCCTCTCAACTCTCTAGAAGTTGCTATGTGGGTGAAATTATGATGTCATGCCAGGTTAAAACCTTTTCAGAGTTCATTTGTACTGCTTTTCAAATTCAGGGTTATCTAGCTCAAAACAAATCATTAAATGCTTGAAAAATATCAAATGAAGTCAAAAAGGGTTGAAAATTGATGATGTGCCTTTGAATGGTTCATATTGAACACACAAAAAGTATGGATTTAAAATAAGTTATTAAAAATGAAATCCCTTTGTAATAGATTAGTTTTCGTCCGGAACCCTCATACTTCTTATGAGATTGTCCAATTTGTACACGAAGTGCATCCAGTTTGTTCCGTCACCCACTCAAGTCTTTAGAAGTTGATATGTGGGTGAAATTATGATTTCATGCCAAGTTACAACCTTTTGAGAGTTCATTTTTAATGCTTTTCAAATTCAGGGTCATTTAGCTCGAAATAAATCATTAAATGCATGAAAAATATCAAATGAAGTCAGAAAGGGTTGAAAATTGATGATGTGCCTTTGAATGGTGCATATTGAACACACAAAATGTATGGATTTAAAATAAGTTATTAAAAATGAAATCCCTTTGTAACAGATGAGTTTTCGTCCGAAACCCTCATACTTCGAAAGAGATTGTCCAATTTGTACACGAAGTGCATGTAGTTTTTGCCGTAACCCTCTCAACTATTTAGAAGTTGCTATGTGTGTGAAATTATGATGTGATGCAAAGTTAAAACCTTTTCAGAGTTCATTTGTACTGCTTTTGAAATTCAGGGTCATCTAGCTGAAAATAAATCATTAACTGCATGAAAAATATCAAGCAAAGTCAGCAAGGATTGAAAATTGATGATGTGCCTTTGAATGGTGCATATTGAACAGACAAAAAGTATGGAGTCAAAATAAGTTATTAAAAATGAAATCCCTTTGTAATAGATGAGTTTCGTTCGAAACCCTCATAGTTCGAAAGAGATTGTCCAATTTGTACACGAAGTGCATCCAGTTTTTGCCGTAACCCTCTCAACTCTTTAGAAGTTGCTATGTGGGTGAAATTATGATGTCATGCCAAGTACAAACCTTTTCAGAGTTCATGTGTACTGCTTTTGAGATTCAGGGTCATCTAGCTCAAAATAAATCATTAAATGCATGAAAAATATCAAATGAACTCAAAAAGGGTTGAAAATTGATGATGTGGCTTTGAATGGTGCATATTGAATAGACAAAAAGTATGGAGTCAAAATAAGTTATTAAAAATGAAATCCCTTTGTAATAGATGAGTTTTCGTTCGAAACCCTCATAGTTCGAAAGAGATTGTCCAATTTGTCCACGAAATGCATCCAGTTTTATCCGTAACCCCTCAACTGTTTAGAAGTTGCTATGTGGGTGAAATTATGATGTCATGTCAAGTTAAAACCTTTTCAGAGTTCATTTGTACTGCTTTTCAAATTCAGGGTCATCTAGCTCAAAATAAATCATTAAATGCATGAAAATATCAAATGAAGTCAGAAAGGGTTGAAAATTGATGATGTGCCTTTGAATGGTGAAAACTGAACACACGAAACTAATGGAGTTAAACTAAGTTATTAAAAATGAAATCCCTTTGTAATAGATGAGTTTTCGTCCGAAACCATTATACTTCTTATGAGATTGTCCAATTTGTACACGAAGTGCATCCAGTTTTCGCCGTAACCCACTCAACTCTTTAGAAGTTGCTATATGGCTGAAATTATGATGTCATGCCAAGTTACAACCTTTTTAGAGTTCATTTGTACTGCTTTTCAAATTCAGGGCCATCTAGCTCAAAATAAATCATTAAATGCATGAAAATATCAAATGAAGTCAGAAAGGGTTGAAAATTGATGATGTGCCTTTGAATGGTGAAAATTGAACACACAAAAAGTATGGAGTTAAAATGAGTCATTAAAAATGAAATCCATTTGTAATAGATGAGTTTTTGTCCGAAACCCTCATACTTCTTATGAGATTATCCACTTTGTACACGAAGTGCATCCAGTTTTTGCTGTAACCCTCTCAACTCTTTAGAAGTTATTATGTGGGTGAAATTATGATGTCATGCAAAGTTACGACCTTTTCAGAGTTCATTTGTACTGCTTTTCAAATTCAAGGTCATTTAGCTCAAAATAAATCATTAAATGCATGAAAAATATCAAATGAAGTCAGAAAGGGTTGAAAATTGATGATGTGCCTTTGAATGGTTCATATTGAACACACAAAAAGTATGGAGTTAAAAGAATTTATTAAAAATGAAATCCCTTTGTAATAGATGAGTTTTCATCTGAAACCCTAATACTTCGAAAGAGATTGTCCAATTTGTACACGAAATGCATCCAGTTTTTCCCGTAACCCTCTCAACTCTTTAGAAGTTGCTATATGGGTGAAATTATGATGTCGTGCCAAGTTCAAACCTTTTCAGAGTTCATGTGTACTGCTTTTGAGATTCAGGGTCATCTAGCTCAAAATAAATCATTAAATGCATGAAAAATATCAAATGAAGTCACAAAGGGTTGAAAATTGATGATGTGGCTTTGAATGGTGCATATTGAACACAAAAAATGTATGGAGTTAAAATAAGTTAATAAAAATGAAATCCCTTTGTAATAGACGGGTTTTCATCCAAAACCCTGATACTTCTTATGAGATTGTCCAATTTGTACACGAAGTGCATCCAGTTTTTGCCATCACCCTCTCAACTCTTTAGAAGTTTCTGTGTGGGTGAAATTATGATGTCATGCCAAGTTAAAACCTTTTCAGAGTTCATTTGTAGTGCTTTTCAAATTGAGGGTCATTTAGCTCGAAATAAATCATTAAATGCATGAAAAATATCAAATGAAGTCAGTAAGGGTTGAAAATTGATGATGTGCCTTTGAATGGTGTATATTGAACACACAAAAAGTATGGAGTTAAAATAAGTTATTAAAAATGAAATCCCTTTGTAACAGATGAGTTTTCGTCTGAAACCCTCATACTTCGAAAGAGATTGTCCAATTTGTACACAAAGTGCATGTAGTTTTTGCCATAACCCTCTCAACTCTTTAGAAGTTGCTATGTGTGTGAATTTATGATGTCATGCAAAGTTAAGACCTTTTCAGAGTTCATTTGTACTGCTTTTCAAATTCAGGGTTATCTAGCTCAAAACAAATCATTAAATGCTTGAAAATATCTAATGAAGTCAAAAAGGGTTGAAAATTGATGATGTGCCTTTGAATGGTTCATATTGAACACACAAAAAGTATGGATTTAAAATAAGTTATTAAAAATGAAATTCCTTTGTAATAGATTAGTTTTCGTCCGAAACCCTCATACTTCTTATGAGATTGTCCAATTTGTACACGAAGTGCATCCAGTTTTTGCCGTCACCCACTCAAGTCTTTAGAAGTTGATATGTGGGTGAAATTATGATTTCATGCCAAGTTACAACCTTTTGAGAGTTCATTTTTAATGCTTTTCAAATTCAGGGTCATTTAGCTCGAAATAAATCATTAAATGCATGAAAAATATCAAATGAAGTCACAAAGGGTTGAAAATTGATGATGTGCCTTTGAATGGTGCATATTGAACACACAAAAAGTATGGAGTTAAAATAAGTTATTAAAAATGAAATCCCTTTGTAACAGATGAGTTTTCGTCCGAAACCCGCATACTTCGAAAGAGATTGTCCAATTTGTACACGAAGTGCATGTAGTTTTTGCCGTAACCCTCTCAACTATTTAGAAGTTGCTATGTGTGTGAAATTATGATGTGATGCAAAGTTAAAACCTTTTCAGAGTTCATTTGTACTGCTTTTCAAATTCAGGGTCATCTAGCTGAAAATAAATCATTAACTGCATGAAAAATATCAAGCAAAGTCAGCAAGGATTGAAAATTGATGATATGCCTTTGAATGGTGCATATTGAACAGACAAAAAGTATGGCGTCAAAATAAGTTATTAAAAATGAAATCCCTTTGTAATAGACGAGTTTCGTTCGAAACCCTCATAGTTCGAAAGAGATTGTCCAATTTGTACACGAAGTGCATCCAGTTTTTGCCGTAACCCTCTCAACTCTTTAGAAGTTGCTATGTGGGTGAAATTATGATGTCATGCCAAGTACAAACCTTTTCAGAGTTCATGTGTACTGCTTTTGAGATTCAGGTTCATCTAGCTCAAAATAAATCATTAAATGCATGAAAAATATAAAATGAACTCAAAAAAGGTTGAAAATTGATGATGTGGCTTTGAATGGTGCATATTGAATAGACAAAAAGTATGGAGTCAAAATAAGTTATTAAAAATGAAATCCCTTTGTAATAGATGAGTTTTCGTTCGAAACCCTCATAGTTCGAAAGAGATTGTCCAATTTGTCCACGAAATGCATCCAGTTTTATCCGTAACCCCTCAATTGTTTAGAAGTTGCTATGTGGGTGAAATTATGATGTCATGCCAAGTTAAAACCTTTTCAGAGTTCATTTGTACTGCTTTTCAAATTCAGGGTCATCTAGCTCAAAATAAATCATTAAATGCATGAAAATATCAAATGAAGTCAGAAAGGGTTGAAAATTGATGATGTGCCTTTGAATGGTGAAAATTGAACACACGAAACTAATGGAGTTAAAATAAGTTATTAAAAATGAAATCCCTTTGTAATAGATGAGTTTTTGTCTGAAACCATTATACTTCTTATGAGATTGTCCAATTTGTACACGAAGTGCATCCAGTTTTCGCGTAACCCACTCAACTCTTTAGAAGTTGCTATGTGGCTAAAATTATGATGTCATGCCAAGTTACAACCTTTTTAGAGTTCATTTGTACTGCTTTTCAAATTCAGGGCCATCTAGCTCAAAATAAATCATTAAATGCATGAAAATATCAAATGAAGTCAGAAAGGGTTGAAAATTGATGATGTGCCTTTGAATGGTGAAAATTGAACACACAAAAAGTATGGAGTTAAAATAAGTCATTAAAAATGAAATCCATTTGTAATAGATGAGTTTTTGTCCGAAACCCTCATACTTCTTATGAGATTATCCAATTTGTACACGAAGTACATCCAGTTTTTGCGGTAACCCTCTCAACTCTTTAGAAGTTGCTATGTGGGTGAAATTATGATGTCATGCAAAGTTACGACCTTTTCAGAGTTCATTTGTACTGCTTTTCAAATTCAGGGTCAGTTAGCTCAAAATAAATCATTAAATGCATGAAAAATATCGAATGAAGTCAGAAAGGGTTGAAAATTGATGATGTGCCTTTGAATGGTGCATATTGAACACACAAAAAGTATGGAGTTAAAAGAATTTATTAAAAATGAAATCCCTTTGTAATAGATGAGATTTCATCTAAACCCTAATACTTCGAAAGAGATTGTCCAATTTGTACACGAAATGCATCCAGTTTTTCCCGTAACCCTCTCAACTCTTTATAAGTTGCTATGTGGGTGAAATTATGATGTTGTGCCAAGTCCAAACCTTTTCAGAGTTCATGTGTACTGCTTTTGAGATTCAGGGTCATCTAGCTCAAAATAAATCATTAAATGCATGAAAAATATCAAATGAAGTCAGAAAGGGTTGAAAATTGATGATGTGCCTTTGAATGGTTCATATTGAACACACAAAAAGTATGGAGTTAAAAGAATTTATTAAAAATGAAATCCCTTTGTAATAGATGAGTTTTCATCTGAAACCCTAATACTTCGAAAGAGATTGTCCAATTTGTACACGAAATGCATCCAGTTTTTCCCGTAACCCTCTCAACTCTTTAGAAGTTGCTATAAGGGTGAAATTATGATGTCGTGCCAAGTTCAAACCTTTTCAGAGTTCATGTGTACTGCTTTTGAGATTCAGGGTCATCTAGCTCAAAATAAATCATTAAATGCATGAAAAATATCAAATGAAGTCACAAAGGGTTGAAAATTGATGATGTGGCTTTGAATGGTGCATATTGAACACAAAAAATGTATGGAGTTAAAATAAGTTAATAAAAATGAAATCCCTTTGTAATAGACGGGTTTTCATCCAAAACCCTGATACTTCTTATGAGATTGTCCAATTTGTACACGAAGTGCATCCAGTTTTTGCCATCACCCTCTCAACTCTTTAGAAGTTTCTGTGTGGGTGAAATTATGATGTCATGCCAAGTTAAAACCTTTTCAGAGTTCATTTGTAGTGCTTTTCAAATTGAGGGTCATTTAGCTCGAAATAAATCATTAAATGCATGAAAAATATCAAATGAAGTCAGTAAGGGTTGAAAATTGATGATGTGCCTTTGAATGGTGTATATTGAACACACAAAAAGTATGGAGTTAAAATAAGTTATTAAAAATGAAATCCCTTTGTAACAGATGAGTTTTCGTCTGAAACCCTCATACTTCGAAAGAGATTGTCCAATTTGTACACAAAGTGCATGTAGTTTTTGCCATAACCCTCTCAACTCTTTAGAAGTTGCTATGTGTGTGAATTTATGATGTCATGCAAAGTTAAGACCTTTTCAGAGTTCATTTGTACTGCTTTTCAAATTCAGGGTTATCTAGCTCAAAACAAATCATTAAATGCTTGAAAATATCTAATGAAGTCAAAAAGGGTTGAAAATTGATGATGTGCCTTTGAATGGTTCATATTGAACACACAAAAAGTATGGATTTAAAATAAGTTATTAAAAATGAAATCCCTTTGTAATAGATTAGTTTTCGTCCGAAACCCTCATACTTCTTATGAGATTGTCCAATTTGTACACGAAGTGCATCCAGTTTTTGCCGTCACCCACTCAAGTCTTTAGAAGTTGATATGTGGGTGAAATTATGATTTCATGCCAAGTTACAACCTTTTGTGAGTTCATTTTTAATGCTTTTCAAATTCAGGGTCATTTAGCTCGAAATAAATCATTAAATGCATGAAAAATATCAAATGAAGTCACAAAGGGTTGAAAATTGATGATGTGCCTTTGAATGGTGCATATTGAACACACAAAAAGTATGGAGTTAAAATAAGTTATTAAAAATGAAATCCCTTTGTAACAGATGAGTTTTCGTCCGAAACCCGCATACTTCGAAAGAGATTGTCCAATTTGTACACGAAGTGCATGTAGTTTTTGCCGTAACCCTCTCAACTATTTAGAAGTTGCTATGTGTGTGAAATTATGATGTGATGCAAAGTTAAAACCTTTTCAGAGTTCATTTGTACTGCTTTTCAAATTCAGGGTCATCTAGCTGAAAATAAATCATTAACTGCATGAAAAATATCAAGCAAAGTCAGCAAGGATTGAAAATTGATGATATGCCTTTGAATGGTGCATATTGAACAGACAAAAAGTATGGCGTCAAAATAAGTTATTAAAAATGAAATCCCTTTGTAATAGACGAGTTTCGTTCGAAACCCTCATAGTTCGAAAGAGATTGTCCAATTTGTACACGAAGTGCATCCAGTTTTTGCCGTAACCCTCTCAACTCTTTAGAAGTTGCTATGTGGGTGAAATTATGATGTCATGCCAAGTACAAACCTTTTCAGAGTTCATGTGTACTGCTTTTGAGATTCAGGGTCATCTAGCTCAAAATAAATCATTAAATGCATGAAAAATATAAAATGAACTCAAAAAGGTTGAAAATTGATGATGTGGCTTTGAATGGTGCATATTGAATAGACAAAAAGTATGGAGTCAAAATAAGTTATTAAAAATGAAATCCCTTTGTAATAGATGAGTTTTCGTTCGAAACCCTCATAGTTCGAAAGAGATTGTCCAATTTGTCCACGAAATGCATCCAGTTTTATCCGTAACCCCTCAATTGTTTAGAAGTTGCTACGTGGGTGAAATTATGATGTCATGCCAAGTTAAAACCTTTTCAGAGTTCATTTGTACTGCTTTTCAAATTCAGGGTCATCTAGCTCAAAATAAATCATTAAATGCATGAAAATATCAAATGAAGTCAGAAAGGGTTGAAAATTGATGATGTGCCTTTGAATGGTGAAAATTGAACACACGAAACTAATGGAGTTAAAATAAGTTATTAAAAATGAAATCCCTTTGTAATAGATGAGTTTTTGTCTGAAACCATTATACTTCTTATGAGATTGTCCAATTTGTACACGAAGTGCATCCAGTTTTCGCGTAACCCACTCAACTCTTTAGAAGTTGCTATGTGGCTAAAATTATGATGTCATGCCAAGTTACAACCTTTTTAGAGTTCATTTGTACTGCTTTTCAAATTCAGGGCCATCTAGCTCAAAATAAATCATTAAATGCATGAAAATATCAAATGAAATCAGAAAGGGTTGAAAATTGATGATGTGCCTTTGAATGGTGAAAATTGAACACACAAAAAGTATGGAGTTAAAATAAGTCATTAAAAATGAAATCCATTTGTAATAGATGAGTTTTTGTCCGAAACCCTCATACTTCTTATGAGATTATCCAATTTGTACACGAAGTACATCCAGTTTTTGCGGTAACCCTCTCAACTCTTTAGAAGTTGCTATGTGGGTGAAATTATGATGTCATGCAAAGTTACGACCTTTTCAGAGTTCATTTGTACTGCTTTTCAAATTCAGGGTCAGTTAGCTCAAAATAAATCATTAAATGCATGAAAAATATCGAATGAAGTCAGAAAGGGTTGAAAATTGATGATGTGCCTTTGAATGGTGCATATTGAACACACAAAAAGTATGGAGTTAAAAGAATTTATTAAAAATGAAATCCCTTTGTAATAGATGAGATTTCATCTGAAACCCTAATACTTCGAAAGAGATTGTCCAATTTGTACACGAAATGCATCCAGTTTTTCCCGTAACCCTCTCAACTCTTTATAAGTTGCTATGTGGGTGAAATTATGATGTTGTGCCAAGTCCAAACCTTTTCAGAGTTCATGTGTACTGCTTTTGAGATTCAGGGTCATCTAGCTCAAAATAAATCATTAAATGCATGAAAAATATCAAATGAAGTCAGAAAGGGTTGAAAATTGATGATGTGGCTTTGAATGGTGTATATTGAACACAAAAAAAGTATGGAGTTAGAATAAGTTATTAAAAATGAAATCCCTTTGTAATAGACGGGTTTTCTTCCAAAACCCTGATACTTCTTATGAGATTGTCCAATTTGTACACGAAGTGCATCCAGTTTTTGCCATAACCCTCTCAACTCTTTAGAAGTTTCTGTGTGGGTGAAATTATGATGTCATGCCATGGTAAAACCTTTTCAGAGTTCATTTGTAATGCTTTTCGAATTCAGGGTCATTTAGCTCGAAATAAATCATTTAATGCACGAAAAATATCAAATGAAGTCACAAAGGGTTGAAAATTGATGATGTGCCTTTGAATGGTGCATATTGAACACAAAAAAAGTATAGAATTAAAATAAGTTATTAAAAATGAAATCCCTTTGTAACAGATGAGTTTTCGTCCGAAACCCTCATACTTCGAAAGAGATTGTCCAATTTGTACACGAAGTGCATGTAGTTTTTGCCGTAACCCTCCCAACTCTTTAGAAGTTGCTATGTGTGTGAAATTATGATGTCATGCAAAGTTAAAACCTTTTCAGAGTTCATTTGTACTGCTTTTCAAATTCAGGGTCATCTAGCTCAAAATAAATCATTAACTGCATGAAAAATATCAAGCGAAGTCAGCAAGGATTGAAAATTGATGATGTGCCTGTGAATGGTGCATATTGAACAGACAAAAAGTATGGAGTCAAAATAAGTCATTAAAAATGAAATCCCTTTGTAATAGATGAGTTTTCGTTCGGAACCCTCATAGTTCGAAAGAGATTGTCCAATTTGTACACGAAGTGCATCCTGTTTTTGCCGTAACCCTCTCAACTATTTAGAAGTTGCTATGTGGGTGAAATTATGATGTCATGCCAAGTTAAAACCTTTTCAGAGTTCATTTGTACTGCTTTTCAAATTCAGGGTCATCTACCTCAAAATAAATCATTAAATGCGTGAAAAATATCAAATGAAGTCAGAAAGGGTTGAAAATTGATGATGTGCCTTTGAACGGTGCATATTGAACACATAAAACTAATGGAGTTAAATAAGTTATTAAAAATGAAATCCTTTTGTAATAGATGAGTTTTCGTCCAGAACCCTCATACTTCTTATGAGATTGTCCAATTTGTACACGAAGTGCATCCAGTTTTCGCCGTAACCCACTCAAGTCTTTAGAAGTTGATATGTGGGTGAAATTATGATTTCATGCCAAGTTACAACCATTTGAGAGTTCATTTTTAATGCTTTTCAAATTCAGGGTCATTTAGCTCGAAATAAATCATTAAATGCATGAAAAATATCAAATGAAGTCAGAAAGGGTTGAAAATTGATGATGTGCCTTTGAATGGTGCATATTGAACACACAAAAAGTATGGAGTTAAAATAAATTATTAAAAATGAAATCCCTTTGTAACAGATGAGTTTTCGTCCGAAACCCGCATACTTCGAAAGAGATTGTCCAATTTGTACACGAAGTGCGTGTAGTTTTTGCCGTAACCCTCTCAACTATTTAGAAGTTGCTATGTGTGTGAAATTATGATGTGATGCAAAGTTAAAACCTTTTCAGAGGTCATTTGTACTGCTTTTCAAATTCAGGGTCATCTAGCTGAAAAAAAATCATTAACTGCATGAAAAATATCAAGCAAAGTCAGCAAGGATTGAAAATTGATGATATGCCTTTGAATGGTGCATATTGAACAGACAAAAAGTATGGCGTCAAAATAAGTTATTAAAAATGAAATCCCTTTGTAATAGACGAGTTTCGTTCGAAACCCTCATAGTTCGAAAGAGATTGTCCAATTTGTACACGAAGTGCATCCAGTTTTTGCCGTAACCCTCTCAACTCTTTAGAAGTTGCTATGTGGGTGAAATTATGATGTCATGCCAAGTACAAACCTTTTCAGAGTTCATGTGTACTGCTTTTGAGATTCAGGGTCATCTAGCTCAAAATAAATCATTAAATGCATGAAAAATATAAAATGAACTCAAAAAGGGTTGAAAATTGATGATGTGGCTTTGAATGGTGCATATTGAATAGACAAAAAGTATGGAGTCAAAATAAGTTATTAAAAATGAAATCCCTTTGTAATAGATGAGTTTTCGTTCGAAACCCTCATAGTTCGAAAGAGATTGTCCAATTTGTCCACGAAATGCATCCAGTTTTATCCGTAACCCCTCAATTGTTTAGAAGTTGCTATGTGGGTGAAATTATGATGTCATGCCAAGTTAAAACCTTTTCAGAGTTCATTTGTACTGCTTTTCAAATTCAGGGTCATCTAGCTCAAAATAAATCATTAAATGCATGAAAATATCAAATGAAGTCAGAAAGGGTTGAAAATTGATGATGTGCCTTTGAATGGTGAAAATTGAACACACGAAACTAATGGAGTTAAAATAAGTTATTAAAAATGAAATCCCTTTGTAATAGATGAGTTTTCGTCTGAAACCATTATACTTCTTATGAGATTGTCCAATTTGTACACGAAGTGCATCCAGTTTTCGCCGTAACCCACTCAACTCTTTAGAAGTTGCTATGTGGCTAAAATTATGATGTCATGCCAAGTTACAACCTTTTTAGAGTTCATTTGTACTGCTTTTCAAAGTCAGGGCCATCTAGCTCAAAATAAATCATTAAATGCATGAAAATATCAAATGAAGTCAGAAAGGGTTGAAAATTGATGATGTGCCTTTGAATGGTGAAAATTGAACACACAAAAAGTATGGAGTTAAAATAAGTCATTAAAAATGAAATCCATTTGTAATAGATGAGTTTTTGTCCGAAACCCTCATACTTCTTATGAGATTATCCAATTTGTACACGAAGTGCATCCAGTTTTTGCGGTAACCCTCTCAACTCTTTAGAAGTTGCTATGTGGGTGAAATTATGATGTCATGCAAAGTTACGACCTTTTCAGAGTTCATTTGTACTGCTTTTCAAATTCAGGGTCATTTAGCTCAAAATAAATCATTAAATGCATGAAAAATATCGAATGAAGTCAGAAAGGGTTGAAAATTGATGATGTGCCTTTGAATGGTGCATATTGAACACACAAAAAGTATGGAGTTAAAAGAATTTATTAAAAATGAAATCCCTTTGTAATAGATGAGTTTTCATCTGAAAACCCTAATACTTCGAAAGAGATTGTCCAATTTGTACACGAAATGCATCCAGTTTTTCCCGTAACCCTCTCAACTCTTTATAAGTTGCTATGTGGGTGAAATTATGATGTTGTGCCAAGTCCAAACCTTTTCAGAGTTCATGTGTACTGCTTTTGAGATTCAGGGTCATCTAGCTCAAAATAAATCATTAAATGCATGAAAAATATCAAATGAAGTCAGAAAGGGTTGAAAATTGATGATGTGGCTTTGAATGGTGTATATTGAACACAAAAAAAGTATGGAGTTAGAATAAGTTATTAAAAATGAAATCCCTTTGTAATAGACGGGTTTTCTTCCAAAACCCTGATACTTCTTATGAGATTGTCCAATTTGTACACGAAGTGCATCCAGTTTTTGCCATAACCCTCTCAACTCTTTAGAAGTTTCTGTGTGGGTGAAATTATGATGTCATGCCATGGTAAAACCTTTTCAGAGTTCATTTGTAATGCTTTTCGAATTCAGGGTCATTTAGCTCGAAATAAATCATTTAATGCACGAAAAATATCAAATGAAGTCACAAAGGGTTGAAAATTGATGATGTGCCTTTGAATGGTGCATATTGAACACAAAAAAGTATAGAATTAAAATAAGTTATTAAAAATGAAATCCCTTTGTAACAGATGAGTTTTCGTCCGAAACCCTCATACTTCGAAAGAGATTGTCCAATTTGTACACGAAGTGCATGTAGTTTTTGCCGTAACCCTCCCAACTCTTTAGAAGTTGCTATGTGTGTGAAATTATGATGTCATGCAAAGTTAAAACCTTTTCAGAGTTCATTTGTACTGCTTTTCAAATTCAGGGTCATCTAGCTCAAAATAAATCATTAACTGCATGAAAAATATCAAGCGAAGTCAGCAAGGATTGAAAATTGATGATGTGCCTTTGAATGGTGCATATTGAACAGACAAAAAGTATGGAGTCAAAATAAGTCATTAAAAATGAAATCCCTTTGTAATAGATGAGTTTTCGTTCGGAACCCTCATAGTTCGAAAGAGATTGTCCAATTTGTACACGAAGTGCATCCTGTTTTTGCCGTAACCCTCTCAACTATTTAGAAGTTGCTATGTGGGTGAAATTGTGATGTCATGCCAAGTTAAAACCTTTTCAGAGTTCATTTGTACTGCTTTTCAAATTCAGGGTCATCTACCTCAAAATAAATCATTAAATGCGTGAAAAATATCAAATGAAGTCAGAAAGGGTTGCAAATTGATGATGTGCCTTTGAACGGTGCATATTGAACACACAAAACTAATGGAGTTAAATAAGTTATTAAAAATGAAATCCTTTTGTAATAGATGAGTTTTCGTCCAGAACCCTCATACTTCTTATGAGATTGTCCAATTTGTACACGAAGTGCATCCAGTTTTCGCCGTAACCCACTCAACTCTTTAGAAGTTGCGATGTGGCTGAAATTATGATGTCATGCCAAGTTCAAACCTTTTCAGAGTTCATGTGTATTGCTTTTGAGATTCAGGGTCATCTAGCTCAAAATAAATCATTGAATGCATGAAAAATATCAAATCAAGTCCGAAAGGGTTGAAAATTGATGATGTGGCTTTGAATGGTGCATATTGAACAGACAAAAAGTATGGAGTCAAAATAAGTTATTAAAAATGAAATCCCTTTGTAATAGATGAGTTTTCTTCCGAAACCCACATAGTTCGAAAGAGATTTTCCAATTTGTACACGAAGTGCATCCAGTTTTTGCCGTAACCCTCTCAACTGTTTGGAAGTTGTTATGTGGATGAAATTATGATGTCATGCCAAGTTAAAACCTTTTCACAGTTCATTTGTATTGCTTTTCAAATTGAGGGTCATCTAGCTCAAAATAAATCATTAAATGCGTGAAAAAAAATCAAATGAAGTCAGAAAGGGTTGAAAATTGATGATGTGCCTTTGAACGGTGCATATTGAACACACAAAACTAATGGAGTTAAAATAAGTTATTAAAAATGAAATGCCTTTGTAATAGATGAGTTTTCGTCCGAAACCCTGATACTTCTTATGAGATTGTCCAATTTGTACACGAAGTACATCCAGTTTTCACCGTAACCCACTCAACTCTTTAGAAGTTGCTATGTGGCTGAAATTATGATGTCATGCCAAGTTACAACCTTTTCAGAGTTCATTTGTACTGCTTTTCAAATTCAGGGCCATCTAGCTCAAAATAAATCATTAAATGCATGAAAATATCAAATGAAGTCAGAAAGGGTTGAAAATTGATGATGTGCCTTTGAATGGTGAAAATTGAACACACAAAAAGTATGGAGTTAAAATAAGTCATTAAAAATGAAATCCATTTGTAATAGATGAGTTTTTGTCCGAAACCCTCATGCTTCTTATGAGATTATCGAATTTGTACACGAAGTGCATCCAGTTTTTGCTGTAACCCTCTAAACTCTTTAGAAGTTGCTATGTGGGTGAAATTATGATGTCATGCAAAGTTACAACCTTTTCAGAGTTCATTTGTACTGCTTTTCAAATTCAGGGCCATTTAGCTCAAAATAAATCATTAAATGCATGAAAAATATCAAATGAAGTCAGAAAGGGTTGAAAATTGATGATGTGCCTTTGAATGGTGCATATTGAACACACAAAAAGTATGGAGTTAAAATAATTTATTTAAAATGAAATCCCTTTGTAATAGATGAGTTTTCATCTGAAACCCTAATACTTCGAAAGAGATTGTCCAATTTGTACACGAAATGCTTCCAGTTTTTGCCGTAACCCTCTCAACTCATTAGAAGTTGCTATGTGGGTGAAATTATGATGTCATGCCATGTTCAAACCTTTTCAGAGTTCATGTGTACTGCTTTTGAGATTCAGGGTCATCTAGCTCAAAATAAATCATTAAATGCATGAAAAATATCAAATGAAGTCAGAAAGGGTTGAAAATTGATGATATCGCCTTGAATGGTGCACATTGAACAGACAAAAAGTATGGAGTCAAAATAAGTTATTAAAAATGAAATCTTTTTGTAATAGATGAGTTTTCGTTCGAAACCCTCATAGTTCGAAAGAGATTATCCAATTTGTACACGAAGTGCATCCAGTTTTTGCCGTGACCGTATCAACTCTTTAGAAGTTCCTATGTGGGTGAAATTATGATGTCATGCAAAGTTACAACCTTTTCAGAGTTTATTTGTACTGCTTTTCAAATTCGGGGCCATTTAGCTCAAAATAAATCATTAAATGCATGAAAAATATCAAATGGAGTCGGAAAGGGTTGAAAATTGATGATGTGCCTTTGAATGGTGCATATTGAACACACAAAAAGTATGGAGTTAAAATAATTTATTAAAAATGAAATCCCTTTGTAATAGATGAGTTTTCATCTTAAACCCTAATACTTCGAAAGAGATTGTCCAATTTGTACACGAAATGCATCCAGTTTTTGCCGTAACCCTCTCAACTCTTTAGAAGTTGCTATGTGGGTGAAACTATGATGTCATGCCAAGTTCAAACCTTTTCAGAGTTCATGTGTACTCCTCTTGAGATTCAGGGTCATCTAGCTCAAAATAAATCATTAAATGCATGAAAAATATCAAATGAAGTGAGAAAGGGTTGAAAATTGATGATGTGGCTTTGAATGGGGCATATTGAACAGACAAAAAGTATGGAGTCAAAATAAGTTATTAAAAATGAAATCTCTTTGTTATAGATGAGTTTTCGTTCGAAACCCTCAGAGTTCGAAGGACATTATCCAATTTGTACACGAAGTGCATCCAGTTTTTGCCGTAACCCTCTCAACTATTTAGAAGTTGCTATGTGGGTGAAATTATGATGTCATGCCAAGTTCAAACCTTTTCAGAGTTCATGTGTACTCCTTTCGAGATTCAGGGTCATCTAGCTCAAAATAAATCATTAAATGCATGAAAAATATCAAATGAAGTCCGAAAGGGTTGAAAATTGATGATGTGGCTTTTATTGGTGCATATTGAACAGACAAAAAGTATGGAGTCAAAATAAGTTATTAAAAATTAAATCCCTTTGTAATAGATGAGTTTTCTTTCGAAACCCACATAGTTCGAAAGAGATTGTCCAATTTGTACACGAAGTGCATCCAGTTTTTGCCGTAACCCTCTCAACTGTTTAGAAGTTGCTATGTGGGTGAAATTATGATGTCATGCCAAGTTAAAACCTTTTCACAGTTCATTCGTACTGCTTTTCAAATTCAGGGTCATCTAGCTCAAAATAAATCATTAAATGCGTGAAAAAAAATCAAATTAAGTCAGAAAGGGTTGAAAATTGATGATGTGCCTTTGAACGGTGCATATTGAACACACAAAACTAATGGAGTTAAAATAAGTTATTAAAAATGAAATGCTTTTGTAATAGATGAGTTTTCGTCCGAAACCCTCATACTTCGCAAGAGATTGTCAAATTTGTACACGAAGTGCGTCTAGTTTTTGCCGTAACCCTCTCAACTCTTTAGAATTTTCTATGTGGGTGAAATTATGACGTCATGCCAGGTTAAAACCTTTTCAAAGTTCATTTGTACTGCTTTCAAATTCAAGGTCATCTAGCTCAAAATAAATGATTAAATGCGTGAAAAATATCAAATGAAGTTAGAAAGGGTTGAAAATTGATGATGTGCCTTTGAACGGTGCATATTGAACACACAAAACTAATGGAGTTAAAATAAGTTATTAAAAATGAAATACTTTTGTAATAGATGAGTTTTCGTCCGAAACCCTCATACTTCGCAAGAGATTGTCAAATTTGTACACGAAGTGCGTCTAGTTTTTGCCGTAACCCTCTCAACTCTTTAGAATTTTCTATGTGGGTGAAATTATGACGTCATGCGAGGTTAAAACCTTTTCAAAGTTCATTTGTACTGCTTTCAAATTCAAGGTCATCTAGCTCAAAATAAATCATTAAATGCATGAAAAATATCAAATGAAGTCAGAAAGGGTTGAAAATTGATGATGTGCCTTTGAATGGTGCATATTGAACACACAAAGAGTATGGAGTTAGAATAAGTTATTAAAAATGAAATCCCTTTGTAATAGATTAGTTTTCGTCCGGAACGCTCATATTTCGAAAGAGATTGTCCAATTTGTACACGAAGTGCATTCAGCTTTTGCCGTAACCCTCTCAACTGTTTAGAAGTTGCTATGTGGGTGAAATTATGATGTCATGCCAAGTTAAAACCTTTTCACAGTTCATTTGTACTGCTTTTCAAATTCAGGGTCATCTAGCTCAAAATAAATCATTAAATGAGTGAAAAAAAATCAAATGAAGTCAGAAAGGGTTGAAAATTGATGATGTGCCTTTAAACGGTGCATATTGAACACACAAAACTAATGGAGTTAAAATAAGTTATTAAAAATGAAATGCCTTTGTAATAGATGAGTTTTCGTTCGAAACCCTCATACTTCTTATGAGATTGTCCAATTTGTACACGAAGTGCATCCAGTTTTCGCCGTAACCCACTCAACTCTTTAGAAGTTGCCATGTGGCTGAAATTATGATGTCATGCCAAGTTACAACCTTTTCAGAGTTTATTTGTACTGCTTTTCAAATTCAGGGTCATCTAGCTCAAAATAAATGATTAAATGCGTGAAAAAAATCAAATGAAGTCAGAAAGGGTTGAAAATTGATGACGTGCCTTTGAACGGTGCATATTGAACACACAAAACTAATGGAGTTAAAATAAGTTATTAAACATGAAATGCCTTTGTAATAGATGAGTTTTCGTCCGAAACCCTCATACTTCTTATGAGATTGTCCAATTTGTACACGAAGTGCATCCAGTTTTCGCCGTAACCCACTCAACTCTTTAGAAGTTGCTATGTGGCTGAAATTATGATGTCATGCCAAGTTACAACCTTTTCAGAGTTTATTTGTACTGCTTTTCAAATTCAGGGTCATCTAGCTCAAAATAAATGATTAAATGCGTGAAAAATATCAAATGAAGTTAGAAAGGGTTGAAAATTGATGGTGTGCCTTTGAACGGTGCATATTGAACACACAAAACTAATGGAGTTAAAATAGGTTATTAAAAATGAAATCCTTTTGTAATAGATGAGTTTTTGTCAGAAACCCTCATACTTCTTATGAGATTATCCAATTTGTACACGAAGTGCATCCAGTTTTTGCCGTAACCCTCTCAACTATTTAGAAGTTGCTATGTGGGTGAAATTATGATGTCATGCCAAGTTCAAACCTTTTCAGTGTTCATGTGTACTCCTTTCGAGATTCAGGGTCATCTAGCTCAAAATAAATCATTAAATGCATGAAAAATATCAAATGAAGTCCGAAAGGGTTGAAAACTGATGATGTGGCATTTAATGGTGCATATTGAACAGACAAAAAGAATGGAGTCAAAATAAGTTATTAAAAATTAAATCCCTTTGTAATAGATGAGTTTTCTTTCGAAACCCACATAGTTCGAAAGAGATTGTCCAATTTGTACACGAAGTGCATCCAGTTTTTGCCGTAACCCTCTCAGCTGTTTAGAAGTTGCTATGTGGGTGAAATTATGATGTCATGCCAAGTTAAAACCTTTTCACAGTTCATTCGTACTGCTTTTCAAATTCAGGGTCATCTAGCTCAAAATAAATCATTAAATGCGTGAAAAAAAATCAAATGAAGTCAGAATGGGTTGAAAATTGATGATGTGCCTTTGAACGGTGCATATTGAACACACAAAACTAATGGAGTTAAAATAAGTTATTAAAAATGAAATACTTTTGTAATAGATGAGTTTTCGTCCGAAACCCTCATACTTCGCAAGAGATTGTCAAATTTGTACACGAAGTGCGTCTAGTTTTTGCCGTAACCCTCTCAACTCTTTAGAATTTTCTATGTGGGTGAAATTATGACGTCATGCCAGGTTAAAACCTTTTCAAAGTTCATTTGTACTGCTTTCAAATTCAAGGTCATCTAGCTCAAAATAAATGATTAAATGCGTGAAAAGTATCAAATGAAGTTAGAAAGGGTTGAAAATTGATGATGTGCCTTTGAACGGTGCATATTGAACACACAAAACTAATGGAGTTAAAATAAGTTATTAAAAATGAAATACTTTTGTAATAGATGAGTTTTCGTCCGAAACCCTCATACTTCGCAAGAGATTGTCAAATTTGTACACGAAGCGCGTCTAGTTTTTGCCGTAACCCTCTCAACTCTTTAGAATTTTCTATGTGGGTGAAATTATGACGTCATGCCAGGTTAAAACCTTTTCAAAGTTCATTTGTACTGCTTTCAAATTCAAGGTCATCTAGCTCAAAATAAATCATTAAATGCATGAAAAATATCAAATGAAGTCAGAAAGGGTTGAAAATTGATGATGTGCCTTTGAATGGTGCATATTGAACACACAAAGAGTATGGAGTTAGAATAAGTTATTAAAAATGAAATCCCTTTGTAATAGATTAGTTTTCGTCCGAAACGCTCATATTTCGAAAGAGATTGTCCAATTTGTACACGAAGTGCATCCAGCTTTTGCCGTAACCCTCTCAACTGTTTAGAAGTTGCTATGTGGGTGAAATTATGATGTCATGCCAAGTTAAAACCTTTTCACAGTTCATTTGTACTGCTTTTCAAATTCAGGGTCATCTAGCTCAAAATAAATCATTAAATGAGTGAAAAAAAATCAAATGAAGTGAGAAAGGGTTGAAAATTGATGATGTGCCTTTGAACGGTGCATATTGAACACACAAAACTAATGGAGTTAAAATAAGTTATTAAAAATGAAATGCCTTTGTAATAGATGAGTTTTCGTCCGAAACCCTCATACTTCTTATGAGATTGTCCAATTTGTACACGAAGTGCATCCAGTTTTCGCCGTAACCCACTCAACTCTTTAGAAGTTGCCATGTGGCTGAAATTATGATGTCATGCCAAGTTACAACCTTTTCAGAGTTTATTTGTACTGCTTTTCAAATTCAGGGTCATCAAGCTCAAAATAAATGATTAAATGCGTGAAAAAAATCAAATGAAGTCAGAAAGGGTTGAAAATTGATGACGTGCCTTTGAACGGTGTATATTGAACACACAAAACTAATGGAGTTAAAATAAGTTATTAAACATGAAATGCCTTTGTAATAGATGAGTTTTCGTCCGAAACCCTCATACTTCTTATGAAATTGTCCAATTTGTACACGAAGTGCATCCAGTTTTCGCCGTAACCCACTCAACTCTTTAGAAGTTGCTATGTGGCTGAAATTATGATGTCATGCCAAGTTACAACCTTTTCAGAGTTTATTTGTACTGCTTTTCAAATTCAGGGTCATCTAGCTCAAAATAAATGATTAAATGCGTGAAAAATATCAAATGAAGTTAGAAAGGGTTGAAAATTGATGGTGTGCCTTTGAACGGTGCATATTGAAAACACAAAACTAATGGAGTTAAAATAAGTTATTAAAAATGAAATCCTTTTGTAATAGATGAGTTTTCGTCCGAAACCCTCATACTTCTTATGAGATTATCCAATTTGTACACGAAGTGCATCCAGTTTTTGCTGTAACCCTCTCAACTCTTTAGAAGTTGCTATGTGGCTGAAATTATGATGTCATGCCAAGTTACAACCTTTTCAGAGTTTATTTGTACTGCTCTTCAAATTCAGGGTCATCTAGCTCAAAATAAATGATTAAATGCGTGAAAAATATCAAATGAAGTTAGAAAGCGTTGAAAATTGATGATGTGCCTTTGAACGGTGCATATTGAACACACAAAACTAATGGAGTTAAAATAAGTTATTAAAAATGAAATCCTTTTGTAATAGATGAGTTTTCGTCCGAAACCCTCATACTTCGCAAGAGATTGTCAAATTTGTACACGAAGTGCATCTAGTTTTTGCCGTAACCCTCTCAACTCTTTAGAATTTTCTATGTGGGTGAAATTATGATGTCAAGCCAGGCTAAAACCTTTTCAAAGTTCATTTGTACTGCTTTCAAATTCAAGGTCATCTAGCTCAAAATAAATAATTAAATGCATGAAAAATATCAAATGAAGTCAGAAAGGGTTGAAAATTGATGATGTGCCTTTTAATGGTGCATATTGAACACACAAAGAGTATGGAGTTAGAATAAGTCATTAAAAATGAAATCCATTTGTAATAGATGAGTTTTTGTCCGAAACCCTCATACTTCTTATGAGATTATCCAATTTGTACACGAAGTGCATCCAGTTTTTGCCGTAACCCTCTCAACTATTTAGAAGTTGCTATGTGGGTGAAATTATGATGTCATGCCAAGTTCAAACCTTTTCAGAGTTCATGTGTACTCCTTTCGAGATTCAGGGTCATCTAGCTCAAAATAAATCATTAAATGCATGAAAAATATCAAATGAAGTCCGAAAGGGTTGAAAATTGATGATGTGGCTTTGAATGGTGCATATTGAACAGACAAAAAGTATGGAGTCAAAATAAGTTATTAAAAATTAAATCCCTTTGTAATAGATGAGTTTTCTTTCGAAACCCACATAGTTCGAAAGAGATTGTCCAATTTGTACACGAAGTGCATCCAGGTTTTGCCGTAACCCTCTCAACTGTTTAGAAGTTGCTATGTGGGTGAAATTATGATGTCATGCCAAGTTAAAACCTTTTCACAGTTCATTTGTATTGCTTTTCAAATTCAGGGTCATCTAGCTCAAACAAAATCATTAACTGCGTGAAAAAAAATCAAATGAAGTCAGAAAGGGTTGAAAATTGATGATGTGCCTTTGAACGGTGCATATTGAACACACAAAACTAATGGAGTTAAAATAAGTTATTAAACATGAAATGCCTTTGTAATAGATGAGTTTTCGTCCGAAACCATCATACTTCTTATGAGATTGTCCAATTTGTACACGAAGTGCATCCAGTTTTCGCCGTAACCCACTCAACTCTTTAGAAGTTGCCATGTGGCTGAAATTATGATGTCATGCCAAGTTACAACCTTTTCAGAGTTTATTTGTACTGCTTTTCAAATTCAGGGTCATCTAGCTCAAAATAAATGATTAAATGCGTGAAAAAAATCAAATGAAGTCAGAAAGGGTTGAAAATTGATGATATGCCTTTGAACGGTGCATATTGAACACACAAAACTAATGGAGTTAAAATAAGTTATTAAAAATGAAATGCCTTTGTAATAGATGAGTTTTCGTCCGGAACCCTCATACTTCTTATGAGATTGTCCAATTTGTACACGAAGTGCATCCAGTTTTTGCCGTAACCCACTCAACTCTTTAGAAGTTGCTATGTGGCTGAAATTATGATGTCATGCCAAGTTACAACCTTTTCAGAGTTTATTTGTACTGCTTTTCAAATTCAGGGTCATCTAGCTCAAAATAAATGATTAAATGCGTGAAAAATATCAAATGAAGTTAGAAAGGGTTGAAAATTGATGATGTGCCTTTGAACGGTGCATATTGAACACACAAAACTAATGGAGTTAAAATAAGTTATTAAAAATGAAATCCTTTTGTAATAGATGAGTTTTCGTCCGAAACCCTCATACTTCGCAAGAGATTGTCAAATTTGTACACGAAGTGCATCTAGTTTTTGCCGTAACCCTCTCAACTCTTTAGAATTTTCTATGTGGGTGAAATTATGATGTCATGCCAGGCTAAAACCTTTTCAAAGTTCATTTGTACTTCTTTCAAATTCAAGCTCATCTAGCTCAAAATAAATCATTAAATGCATGAAAAATATCAAATGAAGTCAGAAAGGGTTGAAAATTGATGATGTGCCTTTTAATGGTGCATATTGAACACACAAAGAGTATGGAGTTAGAATAAGTTATTAAAAATGAAATCCCTTTCTAATAGATTAGTTTTCGTCCGAGACCCTCATATTTCGAAAGAGATTGTCCAATTTGTACACAAAGTGCATCCAGCTTTTGCCGTAACCCTCTCAACTCTTTAGAAGTTGCTATGTGGGTGAAATTATGATGTCATGCCAAGTTAAAACCTTTTCAAAGTTCATTTGTACTGCTTTTCAAATTCAAGGTCATCTAGCTCAAAATAAATCATTAAAGGCATGAAAAATATCAAGCGAAGTTAGAAAGGGATGAAAATTGATGATGTGCCTTTGAATGGTGCATATTGAACACACAAAAAGTATGGAGTTAAAATAAGTTATTAAAAATGAAATCCCTTTGTAATAGATGAGTTTTCGTTCGAAACCCTCGTACTTCTTAGGAGATTGTCCAATTTGTACACGAAGTGCATCCATTTTTTGCCGTAACCCTCTCAACTCCTTAGAAGTTGCTATGTGGGTGAAATTGTGATGTCATGCCAAGGTAAAACCTTTTCAGAGTTCATTTGTACTGCTTTTCAAATTCAGGGTCATCTAGCTCAAAATAAATAATTAAATGCATGAAAAATATCAAATGAAGTCAGAAAGGGTTGAAAATTGATGATGTGCCTTTGAATGGTGCATATTGAACACACGAAGAGTAGGGAGTTAGAATAAGTTATTAAAAATTAAATCCCTTTGTAATAGATGAGTTTTGTTTCGAAACCCACATAGTTCGAAAGAGATTGTCCAATTTGTCCACGAAGTGCATCCAGCTTTTCCCGTAACCCTCTCAACTATGTATAAGTTGCTATGTGGGTGAAATTATGATGTCATGCCAAGCTAAAACCTTTTCAGAGTTCATTTGTACTGCTTTTCAAATTCAGGGTCAAATAGCTCAAAATAAATCATTAAATGCATGAAAAATATCAAGCGAAGTTAGAAAGGGTTGAAAATTGATGATGTGCCTTTGAATGGTGCATATTGAACACACAAAAAGTATGGAGTTAAAATAAGTTATTAAAAATGAAATCCCTTTGTAATAGATGAGTTTTCGTTCGAAACCCTCATACTTCTTATGAGATTATCCAATTTGTACCCGAAGTGCATCCAGTTTTTGCTGTAACCCTCTGAACTCTTTAGAAGTTTCTATGTGGGTGAAATTGTGATGTCATGCCAAGTTAAAACCTTTTGAGAGTTCATTTGTACTGCTCTTCAAATTCAGGGTCATGTAGCTCAAAATAAATCATTAAATGCATGGAAAATATCAAATGAAGTCAGAAAGGGTTAAAAATTGATGATGTGCCTTTGAATGGTGCATATTGAACACACAAAAAGTATGGAGTTAAAATAAGTTATTAAAAATGAAATCCCTTTGTAATAGATGAGTTTTCGTCCGAAAAACTCATACCTCGAAAGAGATTGTCCAATTTGTACACGAAGTGCATCCAACTTTTGCCGTAAACCTCTCAACTCTTTAGAAGTTGCTATGTGGGTGAAATTATGATGTCATGCCAAGTTAAAACCTTTTCAAAGTTCATTTGTACTGCTTTTCAAATTCAAGGTCATCTAGCTCAAAATAAATCATTAAATGCATGAAAAATATCAAGCGAAGTTAGAAAGGGTTGAAAATTGATGATGTGCCTTTGAATGGTGCATATTGAACACACAAAAAGTATGGAGTGAAAATAAGTTATTATAAATGAAATCCCTTTGTAATAGATGAGTTTTCGTTCGAAACCCTCATACTTCTTATGAGATTGTCCAATTTGTACCCGAAGTGCATCCAGTTTTTGCCGTAACCCTCTCAACTCTTTAGAAGTTTATATGTGGGTGAAATTGTGATGTCATGCCAAGTTAAAACCTTTTGAGAGTTCATTTGTACTGCTCTTCAAATTCAGGGTCATCTAGCTCAAAATAAATCAATAAATGCATGGAAAATATCAAATGAAGTCAGAAAGGGTTGAAAATTGATGATGTGCCTTTGAATGGTGCATATTGAACACACAAAAAGTATGGAGTTAAAATAAGTTATTAAAAATGAAATCCCTTTGTAATAGATGAGTTTTCGTCCGAAACCCTCATACCTCGAAAGAGATTGTCCAATTTGTACACGAAGTGCATCCAACTTTTGCCGTAACCCTCTCAACTCTTTAGAAGTTGCTATGTGGGTGAAATTATGATGTCATGCCAAGTTAAAACCTTTTCAAAGTTCATTTGTACTGCTTTTCAAATTCAAGGTCATCTAGCTCAAAATAAATCATTAAATGGATGAATAATATCAAGCGAAGTTAGAAAGGGTTGAAAATTGATGATGTGCCTTTGAAAGGTGCATATTGAAGACACAAAAAGTATGGAGTGAAAATAAGTTATTAAAAATGAAATCCCTTTGTAATAGATGAGTTTTCGTTCGAAACCCTCATACTTCTTATGAGATTGTCCAATTTGTACCCGAACTGCATCCAGTTTTTGCCGTAACCCTCTCAACTCTTTAGAAGTTCATATGTGGGTGAAATTGTGATGTCATGCGAAGTTAAAACCTTTTGAGAGTTCATTTGTACTGGTCTTCAAATTCAGGGTCATCTATCTCAAAATAAATCATTAAATGCATGAAAAATATCAAATGAAGTCAGAAAGGGTTGAAAATTGATGATGTGCCTTTGAATGGTGCATATTGAACACACAAAACGTATGGAGTTAGAATAAGTTATTAAAAATTAAATCCCTTTGTAATAGATTAGTTTTCGTCCGAAACCTTCATATTTCGAAAGAGATTGTCCAATTTGTACACGAAGTGCATCCAAATTTTGCGGTAACCCGCTCAACTCTTTAGAAGTTGCTATGTGGGTGAAATTATGATGTCATGCCAAGCTAAAACCTTTTCAGAGTTCATTTGTACTGCTTTGCAAATTCAGGGTCATCTAGCTCGAAATAAATCATTCAATGCATGAAAAATATCAAATGAAGTCAGAAAGGGTTGAAAATTGATGATGTGCCTTTGAATCGTGCATATTGAACACACAAAAAGTATGGAGTTGAAATAAGTTATTAAAAATGAAATCCCTTTGTAATAGATGAGTTTTCGTTCGAAACCCTCATACTTCTGATGAGATTGTCCAATTTGTACACGAAGTGCATCCAGTTTTTGCCATAACCCTCTCAACTCTTTAGAAGTTGCTATGTGGGTGAAATTGTGATGTTATGCCAAGTTAAAACCTTTTCAGAGTTCATTTGTACTGCTTTTCAAATTCAGGGTCATCTAGCTCAAAATAAATAATTAAATGCATGAAAAATATCAAATGAAGTCAGAAAGGGTTGAAAATTGATGATGTGCCATTGAATGGTTCATATTGAACACACAAAGAGTATGGAGTTAGAATAAGTTATTAAAAATGAATCCCTTTGTAATAGATTAGTTTTCGTCCGAAACCCTCATATTTCGAAAGAGATTGTCCAATTTGTACACGAAGTGCATCCAGCTTTTGCCGTAACCCTCTCAACTCTTTAGAAGTTGCTATGTGGGTGAAATTATGATGTCATGCCAAGCTAAAACCTTTTCAGAGTTCATTTGTACTGCTTTGCAAATTCAGGGTCATCTAGCTCAAAATAAATCATTCAATGCATGAAAAATATCAAATGAAGTTAGAAAGAGTTGAAAATTGATGATGTGCCTTTGAATGATGCATATTGAACACACAAAAAGTATGGAGTTAAAATAAGTTATTAAAAATGAAATCCCTTTGTAATAGATGAGTTTTCGTTCGAAACCCTGATACTTCTAATGAGATTGTCCAATTTGTACACGAAGTGCATCCAGTTTTTGCCGTAACCCTCTCAACTCTGTAGAAGTTGCTATGTGGGTGAAATTATGATGTCATGCCAAGCTAAAACCTTTTTAGAGTTCATTTGTACTGCTTTTCAAATTCAGGGACATCTAGCTCAAAATAAATCATTAAATGCATGAAAAATATGAAATGAAGTCAGAAAGGGTTGAAAATTGATGATGTGCGTTTGAATGGTGCATATTGAACACACAAAAGTATGGAGTTAAAATAAGTTATCAAAAATGAAATCCCTTTGTAATAGACAAGTTTTCGTTCGAAACCCTCATACTTCTTATGAGATTGTCCAATTTGTACACGAAGTGCATCCAGTTTTTGCCGTAACCCTCTCAATTCTTTAGAAGTTGCTATGTGGGTGAAATTGTGATGTCATGCCAAGTTAAAACCTTTTCAGAGTTCATTTGTACTGCTTTTCAAATTCAGGGTCATCTAGCTCAAAATAAATCATTAAATGCATGAAAAATATGAAATGAAGTCAGAAAGGGTTGAAAATTGATGATGTGCCTTTGAATGGTGCATATTGAGCACACAAAGAGTATGGAGTTAGAATAAGTTATTAAAAATGAAGTCCCTTTGTAATAGATTAGTTTTCGTCTGAAACCCTCATATTTCGAAAGAGATTGTCTAATTTGTACACGAAGTGCATCCAGCTTTTGTCGTAACCCTCTCAACTCTTTAGAAGTTGCTATGTGGGTGATATTATGATGTCATGCCAAGCTAAAACCTTTTCAGAGTTCATTTGGACAGCTTTTGAAATTCAGGGTCATCTAGCTCAAAATAAATCATTAAATGCATGAAAAATATCAAATAATTCAAAAAGGGTTGAAAATTGATGATGCGCCTTTGAATGGTGCATATTTAACACACAAAAAGTATGGAGTTAAAATAATTTATTAAAAATGAAATCCCTTTGTAATAGATTAGTGTTCGTCCGAAACCCTCATATTTCGAAAGAGATTGTCCAATTTGTACACGAAGTGCATCCAAATTTTGCCGTAACCCTCTCAACTCTTTAGAAGTTGCTATGTGGGTGAAATTATGATGTCATGCCAAGCTAAAACCTTTTCAGAGTTCATTTGTACTGCTTTGCAAACTCAGGGTCATCTAGCTCAAAATAAATCATTCAATGCATGAAAAATATCAAATGAAGTCAGAAAGGGTTGAAAATTGATGATGTGCCTTTGAATGGTGCATATTGAACACACAAAAAGTATGGAGTTAAAATAATTTATTAATAATGAAATCCCTTTGTAATAGATGAGTTTTTGTTCGAAACCCTCATACTTCTGATGAGATTGTCCAATTTGTACACGAAGTGCATCCAGTTTTTGCCATAACCCTCTCAACTCTTTAGAAGTTGCTATGTGGGTGAAATTGTGATGTTATGCCAAGTTAAAACCTTTTCAGAGTTCATTTGTACTGCTTTTCAAATTCAGGGTCATCTAGCTCAAAATAAATAATTAAATGCATGAAAAATATCAAATGAAGTCAGAAAGGGTTGAAAATTGATGATGTGCCATTGAATGGTTCATATTGAACACACAAAGAGTATGGAGTTAGAATAAGTTATTAAAAATGAAATCCCTTTGTAATAGATTAGTTTTCGTCCGAAACCCTCATATTTCGAAAGAGATTGTCCAATTTGTACACGAAGTGCATCCAGCTTTTGCCGTAACCCTCTCAACTCTTTAGAAGTTGCTATGTGGGTGAAATTATGATGTCATGCCAAGCTAAAACCTTTTCAGAGTTCATTTGTACTGCTTTGCAAATTCAGGGTCATCTAGCTCAAAATAAATCATTCAATGCATGAAAAATATCAAATGAAGTCAGAAAGAGTTGAAAATTGATGATGTGCCTTTGAATGATGCATATTGAACACACAAAAAGTATGGAGTTAAAATAAGTTATTAAAAATGAAATCCCTTTGTAATAGATGAGTTTTCGTTCGAAACCCTGATACTTCTTATGAGATTGTCCAATTTGTACACGAAGTGCATCCAGTTTTTGCCGTAACCCTCTCAACTCTGTAGAAGTTGCTATGTGGGTGAAATTATGATGTCATGCCAAGCTAAAACCTTTTCAGAGTTCATTTGTACTGCTTTTCAAATTCAGGGACATCTAGCTCAAAATAAATCATTAAATGCATGAAAAATATTAAATGAAGTCAGAAAGGGTTGAAAATTGATGATGTGCCTTTGAATGGTGCATATTGAACACACAAAAGTATGGAGTTAAAATAAGTTATCAAAAATGAAATCCCTTTGTAATAGACGAGTTTTCGTTCGAAACCCTCATACTTCTTATGAGATTGTCCAATTTGTACACGAAGTGCATCCAGTTTTTGCCGTAACCCTCTCAATTCTTTAGAAGTTGCTATGTGGGTGAAATTGTGATGTCATGCCAAGTTAAAACCTTTTCAGAGTTCATTTGTACTGCTTTTCAAATTCAGGGTCATCTAGCTCAAAATAAATCATTAAATGCATGAAAAATATGAAATGAAGTCAGAAAGGGTTGAAAATTGATGATGTGCCTTTGAATGGTGCATATTGAGCACACAAAGAGTATGGAGTTAGAATAAGTTATTAAAAATGAAGTCCCTTTGTAATAGATTAGTTTTCGTCTGAAATCCTCATATTTCGAAAGAGATTGTCCAATTTGTACACGAAGTGCATCCAGCTTTTGTCGTAACCCTCTCAACTCTTTAGAAGTTGCTATGTGGGTGATATTATGATGTCATGCCAAGCTAAAACCTTTTCAGAGTTCATTTGGACAGCTTTTGAAATTCAGGGTCATCTAGCTCAAAATAAATCATTAAATGCATGAAAAATATCAAATAATTCAAAAAGGGTTGAAAATTGATGATGTGCCTTTGAATGGTGCATATTTAACACACAAAAAGTATGGAGTTAAAATAATTTATTAAAAATGAAATCCCTTTGTAATAGATTAGTGTTCGTCCGAAACCCTCATATTTCGAAAGAGATTGTCCAATTTGTACACGAAGTGCATCCAAATTTTGCCGTAACCCTCTCAACTCTTTAGAAGTTGCTATGTGGGTGAAATTATGATGTCATGCCAAGCTAAAACCTTTTCAGAGTTCATTTGTACTGCTTTGCAAACTCAGGGTCATCTAGCTCAAAATAAATCATTCAATGCATGAAAAATATCAAATGAAGTCAGAAAGGGTTGAAAATTGATGATGTGCCTTTGAATGGAGCATATTGAACACACAAAAAGTATGGAGTTAAAATAAGTTATTAATAATGAAATCCCTTTGTAATAGATGAGTTTTCGTTTGAAACCCTCATACTTCTTATGAGATTGTCCAATTTGTACACGAAGTGCATCCAGCTTTTGCCGTAACCCTTTCAACTCTGTAGAAGTTGCTATGTGGGTGAAATTATGATGTCATGCCAAGCTAAAACCTTTTCAGAGTTTATTTGTACTGCTGTTCAAATTCAGGGTCATCTAGCTCAAAATAAATCATTAAATGCATGAAAAATATCAAATGAAGTCAGAAAGGGTTGAAAATTGATGATGTGCCTTTGAATCGTGCATATTGAACACACAAAGAGTATGGAGTTAGAATAAGTTATTAAAAATGAAATCCCTTTCTAATAGATTAGTTTTCATCCGAAACCCTCATATTTCGAAAGAGATTGTCCAATTTGTACACGAAGTGCATCCAAATTTTGCCGTAACCCTCTCAACTCTCTAGAAGTTGCTATGTGGGTGAAATTATGATGTCATGCCAAGCTAAAACCTTTTCAGAGTTCATTTGTACTGCTTTTCAAATTCAGGGTCATCTAGCTCAAAATAAATCATTAAATGCATGAAAAATATCAAATGAAGTCAGAAAGGGTTGGAAATTGAGGATGTGCCTTTGAACGGTGCATATTGAACACACAAAACTAATGGAGTTACAATAATTTATTAAAAATGAAATCCCTTTGTAATAGATGAGTTTTCGTGCGAAACCATCATACTTCTTATGAGATTGTCCAATTTGTACACGAAGTGCATCCAGTTTTTCTGGAACACACTCAACTCTTTACAAGTTGATATGTGGGTGAAATTATGATGTCATGCCAAGTTACAACCTTTTGAGAGTTCATTTGTAATGCTTTTCAAATTCAGGGTCATTTAGCTCAAAATAAATCATTAAATGCATGAAAAATATCAAATGAAGTCAGAAAGGGTTGAAAATTGATGATGTGCCTTTGAATGGTGCATATTGAACACACAAAGAGTATGGAGTTAGAATAAGTTATTAAAAATGAAATCCCTTTGTAATAGATTAGTTTTCGTCCGAAACGCTCATATTTCGAAAGAGATTGTCCAATTTGTACACGAAGTGCATCCAGCTTTTGCCGTAACCCTCTCAACTGTTTAGAAGTTGCTATGTGGGTGAAATTATGATGTCATGCCAAGTTAAAACCTTTTCACAGTTCATTTGTACTGCTTTTCAAATTCAGGGTCATCTAGCTCAAAATAAATCATTAAATGAGTGAAAAAAAATCAAATGAAGTGAGAAAGGGTTGAAAATTGATGATGTGCCTTTGAACGGTGCATATTGAACACACAAAAGTATGGAGTTAGAATAAGTTATTAAAAATGAAATCCCTTTGTAATAGATGAGTTTTCGTGCGAAACCCTCATACCTCTAATGAGATTGTCCAATTTGTACACGAAGTGCATCCAGTTTTTCTGGAACACACTCAACTCTTTACAAGTTGATATGTGGGTGAAATTATGATGTCATGCCAAGTTACAACCTTTTGAGAGTTCATTTGTAATGCTTTTCAAATTCAGGGTCATTTAGCTCAAAATAAATCATTAAATGCATGAAAAATATCAAATGAAGTCAGAAAGGGTTGAAAATTGATGATGTGCCTTTGAATGGTGCATATTGAACACACAAAGAGTATGGAGTTAGAATAAGTTATTAAAAATGAAATCCCTTTGTAATAGATTAGTTTTCGTCCGAAACGCTCATATTTCGAAAGAGATTGTCCAATTTGTACACGAAGTGCATCCAGCTTTTGCCGTAACCCTCTCAACTGTTTAGAAGTTGCTATGTGGGTGAAATTATGATGTCATGCCAAGTTAAAACCTTTTCACAGTTCATTTGTACTGCTTTTCAAATTCAGGGTCATCTAGCTCAAAATAAATCATTAAATGAGTGAAAAAAAATCAAATGAAGTGAGAAAGGGTTGAAAATTGATGATGTGCCTTTGAACGGTGCATATTGAACACACAAAAGTATGGAGTTAGAATAAGTTATTAAAAATGAAATCCCTTTGTAATAGATGAGTTTTCGTTCGAAACCCTCATACCTCTAATGAGATTGTCCAATTTGTACCCGAAGTGCATCCAGTTTTTGCCGTAACCCTCTCAACTCTTTAGAAGTTTCTATGTGGGTGAAATTGTGATGTCATGCCAAGTTAAAACCTTTTCAGAGTTCATTTGTACTTCTTTTCAAATTCAAGGTCATCTAGCTCAAAATAAATAATTAAATGCATGAAAAATATCAAATGAAGTCAGAAAGGGTTGCAAATTGATGATGTGCCTTTCAATGGTGCATATTGAACACACAAAGAGTATGGAGTTAGAATAAGTTATTAAAAATGAAATCCCTTTGTAATAGATTAGTGTTCGTCCGAAACCCTCATATTTCGAAAGAGATTGTCCAATTTGTACACGAAGTGCATCCAAATTTTGCCGTAACCCTCTCAACTCTTTAGAAGTTGCTATGTGGGTGAAATTATGATGTCATGCCAAGCTAAAACCTTTTCAGAGTTCATTTGTACTGCTTTGCAAACTCAGGGTCATCTAGCTCAAAATAAATCATTCAATGCATGAAAAATATCAAATGAAGTCAGAAAGGGTTGAAAATTGATGATGTGCCTTTGAATGGTGCATATTGAACACACAAAAAGTATGGAGTTAAAATAAGTTATTAATAATGAAATCCCTTTGTAATAGATGAGTTTTCGTTTGAAACCCTCATACTTCTTATGAGATTGTCCAATTTGTACACGAAGTGCATCCAGCTTTTGCCGTAACCCTTTCAACTCTGTAGAAGTTGCTATGTGGGTGAAATTATGATGTCATGCCAAGCTAAAACCTTTTCAGAGTTTATTTGTACTGCTATTCAAATTCAGGGTCATCTAGCTCAAAATAAATCATTAAATGCATGAAAAATATCAAATGAAGTCAGAAAGGGTTGAAAATTGATGATGTGCCTTTGAATCGTGCATATTGAACACACAAAGAGTATGGAGTTAGAATAAGTTATTAAAAATGAAATCCCTTTCTAATAGATTAGTTTTCATCCGAAACCCTCATATTTCGAAAGAGATTGTCCAATTTGTACACGAAGTGCATCCAGCTTTTGCCCTAACCCTCTCAACTCTCTAGAAGTTGCTATGTGGGTGAAATTATGATGTCATGCCAAGCTAAAACCTTTTCAGAGTTCATTTGTACTGCTTTTCAAATTCAGGGTCATCTAGCTCAAAATAAATCATTAAATGCATGAAAAATATCAAATGAAGTCAGAAAGGGTTGGAAATTGAGGATGTGCCTTTGAACGGTGCATATTGAACACACAAAACTAATGGAGTTACAATAATTTATTAAAAATGAAATCCCTTTGTAATAGATGAGTTTTCGTGCGAAACCATCATACTTCTTATGAGATTGTCCAATTTGTACACGAAGTGCATCCAGTTTTTCTGGAACACACTCAACTCTTTACAAGTTGATATGTGGGTGAAATTATGATGTCATGCCAAGTTACAACCTTTTGAGAGTTCATTTGTAATGCTTTTCAAATTCAGGGTCATTTAGCTCAAAATAAATCATTAAATGCATGAAAAATATCAAATGAAGTCAGAAAGGGTTGAAAATTGATGATGTGCCTTTGAATGGTGCATATTGAACACACAGAAAGTATGGAGTTAAAATAAGTTATTAAAAATGAAATCCCTTTGTAATAGATGAGTTTTCGTCCGAAACCCTCATACCTCGAACGAGATTGTCCAATTTGTACACGAAGTGCATCCAACTTTTGCCGTAACCCTCTCAACTCTTTAGAAGTTGCTATGTGGGTGAAATTATGATGTCATGCCAAGTTAAAACCTTTTCAAAGTTCATTTGTACTGCTTTTCAAATTCAAGGTCATCTAGCTCAAAATAAATCATTAAATGCATGAAAAATATGAAGCGAAGTTAGAAAGGGTTGAAAATTGATGATGTGCCTTTGAATGGTGCATATTGAACACACAAAAAGAATGGAGTTAAAATAAGTTATTAAAAATGAAATCCCTTTGTAATAGATGAGTTTTCGTTCGAAACCCTCATACCTCTAATGAGATTGTCCAATTTGTACCCGAAGTGCATCCAGTTTTTGCCGTAACCCTCTCAACTCTTTAGAAGTTTCTATGTGGGTGAAATTGTGATGTCATGCCAATTTAAAACCTTTTCAGAGTTCATTTGTACTTCTTTTCAAATTCAAGGTCATCTAGCTCAAAATAAATAATTAAATGCATGAAAAATATCAAATGAAGTCAGAAAGGGTTGCAAATTGATGATGTGCCTTTCAATGGTGCATATTGAACACACAAAGAGTATGGAGTTAGAATAAGTTATTAAAAATGAAATCCCTTTGTAATAGATTAGTTTTCGTCCCAAACCTTCATATTTCGAAAGAGATTGTCCAATTTGTACACGAAGTGCATCCAGCTTTTGCCGTAACCCTCTCAACTCTTTAGAAGTTGCTATGTGGGTGAAATTATGATGTCATGCCAAGCTAAAACCTTTTCAGAGTTCATTTGTACTCCTTTGCAAATTCAGGGTCATCTAGCTCAAAATAAATCATTCAATGCATGAAAAATATCAAATGAAGTCAGAAAGGGTTGAAAATTGATGATGCGCCTTTGAATGGTGCATATTGAACACACAAAATGTATGGAGTTAGAATAAGTTATTAAAAATTAAATCCCTTTGTAATAGATTAGTTTTCGTCCGAAACCTTCATATTTCGAAAGAGATTGTGCAATTTGTACACGAAGTGCATCCAAATTTTGCCGTAACCCTCTCAACTCTTTAGAAGTTGTTATGTGGGTGAACTTATGATGTCATGCCAAGCTAAAACCTTTTCAGAGTTCATTTGTACTCCTTTGCAAATTCAGGGTCATCTAGCTCAAAATAAATCAGTCAATGCATGAAAAATATCAAATGAAGTCAGAAAGGGTTGAAAATTGATGATGTGCCTTTGAATGGTGCATATTGAACACACAAAAAGTATGGAGTTGAAATAAGTTATTAAAAATGAAATCCCTTTGTAATAGATGAGTTTTCGTTCGAAACCCTCATACTTCTTATGAGATTGTCCAATTTGTACACGAAGTGCATCCAGTTTTTGCCATAACCCTCTCAACTCTTTAGAAGTTGCTATGTGGGTGAAATTGTGATGTCATGCCAAGTTAAAACCTTTTCAGAGTTCATTTGTACTTCTTTTCAAATTCAAGGTCATCTAGCTCAAAATAAATAATTAAATGCATGAAAAATATCAAATGAAGTCAGAAAGGGTTGAAAATTGATGATGTGCCATTGAATGGTGCATATTGAACACACAAAGAGTATGGAGTTAGAATAAGTTATTAAAAATGAAATCCCTTTGTAATAGATTAGTTTTCGTCCGAAACCCTCATACTTCGAAAGAGATTGTCCAATTTGTACACGAAGTGCATCCAGCTTTTGCCGTAACCCTCTCAACTCTTTAGAAGTTGCTATGTGGGTGAAATTATGATGTCATGCCAAGCTAAAACCTTTTCAGAGTTCATTTGGACTGCTTTTCAAATTCAAGGTCATCTAGCTCAAAATAAATCATTAAATGCATGAAAAATATCAAATGAAGTCAAATAGGGTAGAAAATTGATGATGCGCCTTTGAATGGTGCATATTGAACACACAAAAAGTATGGAGTTAAAATAAGTTATTAAAAATGAAATCCCTTTGTAATAGATTAGTTTTCATCCGAAACGCTCATATTTCGAAAGAGATTGTCCAATTTGTACACGAAGTGCATCCAAATTTTGCCGTAACCCTCTCAACTCTTTAGAAGTTGCAATGTGGGTGAAATTATGATGTCATGCCAAGCTAAAACCTTTTCAGATTTCATTTGTACTACTTTGCAAATTCAGGGTCATCTAGCTCAAAATAAATCATTCAATGCATGAAAAATATCAAATGAAGTCAGAAAGAGTTGAAAATTGATGATGTGCCTTTGAATGGTGCATATTGAACACACAAAAAGTATGGATTTAAAATAAGTTATTAAAAATGAAATCCCTTTGTAATAGATGAGTTTTTGTTCGAAACTGTCATACTTCTTATGAGATTGTCCAATTTGTACACGAAGTGCATCCAGTTTTTGCCGTAACCCTGTCAACTCTTTAGAAGTTGCTATGTGGGTGAAATTGTGATGTCATGCCAAGTTAAAACCTTTTCAGAGTTCATTTGTACTGCTTTTCAAATTCAGGGTCATCTAGCTCAAAATAAATCATTAAATGCATGAAAAATATCAAATGAAGTCAGAAAGGGTTGAAAATTGATGATGTGCCTTCGAATGGTGCATATTGAACACACAAAGAGTATGGAGTTAGAATAAGTTATTAAAAATGAAATCCCTTTCTAATAGATTAGTTTTCATCCGAAACCCTCATATTTCGAAAGAGATTGTCCAATTTGTACACGAAGTGCATCCAAATTTTGCCGTAACCCTCTCAACTCTTTAGAAGTTGCTATGTGGGTGAAATTATGATGTCATGCCAAGCTAAAACCTTTTCAGAGTTCATTTGTACTGCTTTGCAAACTCAGGGTCATCTAGCTCAAAATAAATCATTCAATGCATGAAATATATGAAATGAAGTCAGAAAGGGTTGAAAATTGATGATGTGCCTTTGAATGGTGCATATTGAACACACAAAAAGTATTGAGTTAAAATAAGTTATTAATAATGAAATCCCTTTGTAGTAGATGAGTTTTCGTTTGAAACCCTCATACTTCTTATGAGATTGTCCAATTTATACACGAAGTGCATCCAGCTTTTGCCGTAACCCTCTCAACTCTGTAGAAGTTGCTATGTGGGTGAAATTATGATGTCATGCCAAGCTAAAACCTTTTCAGAGTTCATTTGTACTGCTTTTCAAATTCAGGGACATCTAGCTCAAAATAAATCATTAAATGCATGAAAAATATGAAATGAAGTCAGAAAGGGTTGAAAATTGATGATGTGCCTTTGAATGGTGCATATTGAGCACACAAAGAGTATGGAGTTAGAATAAGTTATTAAAAATGAAGTCCCTTTGTAATAGATTAGTTTTCGTCTGAAACCCTCATATTTCGAAAGAGATTGTCCAATTTGTACACGAAGTGCATCCAGCTTTTGTCGTAACCCTCTCAACTCTTTAGAAGTTGCTATGTGGGTGATATTATGATGTCATGCCAAGCTAAAACCTTTTCAGAGTTCATTTGGACAGCTTTTGAAATTCAGGGTCATCTAGCTCAAAATAAATCATTAAATGCATGAAAAATATCAAATAATTCAAAAAGGGTTGAAAATTGATGATGCGCCTTTGAATGGTGCATATTTAACACACAAAAATTATGGAGTTAAAATAATTTATTAAAAATGAAATCCCTTTGTAATAGATTAGTGTTCGTCCGAAACCCTCATATTTCGAAAGAGATTGTCCAATTTGTACACGAAGTGCATCCAAATTTTGCCGTAACCCTCTCACCGCTTTAGAAGTTGCTATGTGGGTGAAATTATGATGTCATGCCAAGCTAAAACCTCTTCAGAGTTCATTTGTACTGCTTTGCAAACTCAGGGTCATCTAGCTCAAAATAAATCATTCAATGCATGAAAAATATCAAATGAAGTCAGAAAGGGTTGAAAATTGATGATGTGCCTTTGAATGGTGCATATTGAACACACAAAAAGTATGGAGTTAAAATAAGTTATTAATAATGAAATCCCTTTGTAATAGATGATTTTTCGTTTGAAACCCTCATACTTCTTATGAGATTGTCCAATTTGTACACGAAGTGCATCCAGCTTTTGCCGTAACCCTTTCAACTCTGTAGAAGTTGCTATGTGGGTGAAATTATGATGTCATGCCAAGCTAAAACCTTTTCAGAGTTTATTTGTACTGCTGTTCAAATTCAGGGTCATCTAGCTCAAAATAAATCATTAAATGCATGAAAAATATCAAATGAAGTCAGAAAGGGTTGAAAATTGATGATGTGCCTTTGAATCGTGCATATTGAACACACAAAGAGTATGGAGTTAGAATAAGTTATTAAAAATGAAATCCCTTTCTAATAGATTAGTTTTCATCCGAAACCCTCATATTTCGAAAGAGATTGTCCAATTTGTACACGAAGTGCATCCAGCTTTTGCCCTAACCCTCTCAACTCTCTAGAAGTTGCTATGTGGGTGAAATTATGATGTCATGCCAAGCTAAAACCTTTTCAGAGTTCATTTGTACTGCTTTTCAAATTCAGGGTCATCTAGCTCAAAATAAATCATTAAATGCATGAAAAATATCAAATGAAGTCAGAAAGGGTTGGAAATTGAGGATGTGCCTTTGAACGGTGCATATTGAACACACAAAACTAATGGAGTTACAATAATTTATTAAAAATGAAATCCCTTTGTAATAGATGAGTTTTCGTGCGAAACCATCATACTTCTTATGAGATTGTCCAATTTGTACACGAAGTGCATCCAGTTTTTCTGGAACACACTCAACTCTTTACAAGTTGATATGTGGGTGAAATTATGATGTCATGCCAAGTTACAACCTTTTGAGAGTTCATTTGTAATGCTTTTCAAATTCAGGGTCATTTAGCTCAAAATAAATCATTAAATGCATGAAAAATATCAAATGAAGTCAGAAAGGGTTGAAAATTGATGATGTGCCTTTGAATGGTGCATATTGAACACACAGAAAGTATGGAGTTAAAATAAGTTATTAAAAATGAAATCCCTTTGTAATAGATGAGTTTTCGTCCGAAACCCTCATACCTCGAACGAGATTGTCCAATTTGTACACGAAGTGCATCCAACTTTTGCCGTAACCCTCTCAACTCTTTAGAAGTTGCTATGTGGGTGAAATTATGATGTCATGCCAAGTTAAAACCTTTTCAAAGTTCATTTGTACTGCTTTTCAAATTCAAGGTCATCTAGCTCAAAATAAATCATTAAATGCATGAAAAATATGAAGCGAAGTTAGAAAGGGTTGAAAATTGATGATGTGCCTTTGAATGGTGCATATTGAACACACAAAAAGAATGGAGTTAAAATAAGTTATTAAAAATGAAATCCCTTTGTAATAGATGAGTTTTCGTTCGAAACCCTCATACCTCTAATGAGATTGTCCAATTTGTACCCGAAGTGCATCCAGTTTTTGCCGTAACCCTCTCAACTCTTTAGAAGTTTCTATGTGGGTGAAATTGTGATGTCATGCCAAGTTAAAACCTTTTCAGAGTTCATTTGTACTTCTTTTCAAATTCAAGGTCATCTAGCTCAAAATAAATAATTAAATGCATGAAAAATATCAAATGAAGTCAGAAAGGGTTGCAAATTGATGATGTGCCTTTCAATGGTGCATATTGAACACACAAAGAGTATGGAGTTAGAATAAGTTATTAATAATGAAATCCCTTTGTAGTAGATGAGTTTTCGTTTGAAACCCTCATACTTCTTATGAGATTGTCCAATTTGTACACGAAGTGCATCCAGCTTTTGCCGTAACCCTCTCAACTCTGTAGAAGTTGCTATGTGGGTGAAATTATGATGTCATGCCAAGCTAAAACCTTTTCAGAGTTCATTTGTACTGCTTTTCAAATTCAGGGACATCTAGCTCAAAATAAATCATTAAATGCATGAAAAATATGAAATGAAGTCAGAAAGGGTTGAAAATTGATGATGTGCCTTTGAATGGTGCATATTGAGCACACAAAGAGTATGGAGTTAGAATAAGTTATTAAAAATGAAGTCCCTTTGTAATAGATTAGTTTTCGTCTGAAACCCTCATATTTCGAAAGAGATTGTCCAATTTGTACACGAAGTGCATCCAGCTTTTGTCGTAACCCTCTCAACTCTTTAGAAGTTGCTATGTGGGTGATATTATGATGTCATGCCAAGCTAAAACCTTTTCAGAGTTCATTTGGACAGCTTTTGAAATTCAGGGTCATCTAGCTCAAAATAAATCATTAAATGCATGAAAAATATCAAATAATTCAAAAAGGGTTGAAAATTGATGATGCGCCTTTGAATGGTGCATATTTAACACACAAAAAGTATGGAGTTAAAATAATTTATTAAAAATGAAATCCCTTTGTAATAGATTAGTGTTCGTCCGAAGCCCTCATATTTCGAAAGAGATTGTCCAATTTGTACACGAAGTGCATCCAAATTTTGCCGTAACCCTCTCAACTCTTTAGAAGTTGCTATGTGGGTGAAATTATGATGTCATGCCAAGCTAAAACCTTTTCAGAGTTCATTTGTACTGCTTTGCAAACTCAGGGTCATCTAGCTCAAAATAAATCATTCAATGCATGAAAAATATCAAATGAAGTCAGAAAGGGTTGAAAATTGATGATGTGCCTTTGAATGGTGCATATTGAACACACAAAAAGTATGGAGTTAAAATAAGTTATTAATAATGAAATCCCTTTGTAATAGATGAGTTTTCGTTTGAAACCCTCATACTTCTTATGAGATTGTCCAATTTGTACACGAAGTGCATCCAGCTTTTGCCGTAACCCTTTCAACTCTGTAGAAGTTGCTATGTGGGTGAAATTATGATGTCATGCCAAGCTAAAACCTTTTCAGAGTTTATTTGTACTGCTGTTCAAATTCAGGGTCATCTAGCTCAAAATAAATCATTAAATGCATGAAAAATATCAAATGAAGTCAGAAAGGGTTGAAAATTGATGATGTGCCTTTGAATCGTGCATATTGAACACACAAAGAGTATGGAGTTAGAATAAGTTATTAAAAATGAAATCCCTTTCTAATAGATTAGTTTTCATCCGAAACCCTCATATTTCGAAAGAGATTGTCCAATTTGTACACGAAGTGCATCCAGCTTTTGCCCTAACCCTCTCAACTCTCTAGAAGTTGCTATGTGGGTGAAATTATGATGTCATGCCAAGCTAAAACCTTTTCAGAGTTCATTTGTACTGCTTTTCAAATTCAGGGTCATCTAGCTCAAAATAAATCATTAAATGCATGAAAAATATCAAATGAAGTCAGAAAGGGTTGGAAATTGAGGATGTGCCTTTGAACGGTGCATATTGAACACACAAAACTAATGGAGTTACAATAATTTATTAAAAATGAAATCCCTTTGTAATAGATGAGTTTTCGTGCGAAACCATCATACTTCTTATGAGATTGTCCAATTTGTACACGAAGTGCATCCAGTTTTTCTGGAACACACTCAACTCTTTACAAGTTGATATGTGGGTGAAATTATGATGTCATGCCAAGTTACAACCTTTTGAGAGTTCATTTGTAATGCTTTTCAAATTCAGGGTCATTTAGCTCAAAATAAATCATTAAATGCATGAAAAATATCAAATGAAGTCAGAAAGGGTTGAAAATTGATGATGTGCCTTTGAATGGTGCATATTGAACACACAGAAAGTATGGAGTTAAAATAAGTTATTAAAAATGAAATCCCTTTGTAATAGATGAGTTTTCGTCCGAAACCCTCATACCTCGAATGAGATTGTCCAATTTGTACACGAAGTGCATCCAACTTTTGCCGTAACCCTCTCAACTCTTTAGAAGTTGCTATGTGGGTGAAATTATGATGTCATGCCAAGTTAAAACCTTTTCAAAGTTCATTTGTACTGCTTTTCAAATTCAAGGTCATCTAGCTCAAAATAAATCATTAAATGCATGAAAAATATGAAGCGAAGTTAGAAAGGGTTGAAAATTGATGATGTGCCTTTGAATGGTGCATATTGAACACACAAAAAGAATGGAGTTAAAATAAGTTATTAAAAATGAAATCCCTTTGTAATAGATGAGTTTTCGTTCGAAACCCTCATACCTCTAATGAGATTGTCCAATTTGTACCCGAAGTGCATCCAGTTTTTGCCGTAACCCTCTCAACTCTTTAGAAGTTTCTATGTGGGTGAAATTGTGATGTCATGCCAAGTTAAAACCTTTTCAGAGTTCATTTGTACTTCTTTTCAAATTCAAGGTCATCTAGCTCAAAATAAATAATTAAATGCATGAAAAATATCAAATGAAGTCAGAAAGGGTTGCAAATTGATGATGTGCCTTTCAATGGTGCATATTGAACACACAAAGAGTATGGAGTTAGAATAAGTTATTAAAAATGAAATCCCTTTGTAATAGATTAGTTTTCGTCCCAAACCTTCATATTTCGAAAGAGATTGTCCAATTTGTACACGAAGTGCATCCAGCTTTTGCCGTAACCCTCTCAACTCTTTAGAAGTTGTTATGTGGGTGAAATTATGATGTCATGCCAAGCTAAAACCTTTTCAGAGTTCATTTGTACTCCTTTGCAAATTCAGGGTCCTCTAGCTCAAAATAAATCATTCAATGCATGAAAAATATCAAATGAAGTCAGAAAGGGTTGAAAATTGATGATGTGCCTTTGAATGGTGCATATTGAACACACAAAAAGTATGGAGTTGAAATAAGTTATTAAAAATGAAATCCCTTTGTAATAGATGAGTTTTCGTTCGAAACCCTCATACTTCTTATGAGATTGTCCAATTTGTACACGAAGTGCATCCAGTTTTTGCCATAACCCTCTCAACTCTTTAGAAGTTGCTATGTGGGTGAAATTGTGATGTCATGCCAAGTTAAAACCTTTTCAGAGTTCATTTGTACTTCTTTTCAAATTCAAGGTCATCTAGCTCAAAATAAATAATTAAATGCATGAAAAATATCAAATGAAGTCAGAAAGGGTTGAAAATTGATGATGTGCCATTGAATGGTGCATATTGAACACACAAAGAGTATGGAGTTAGAATAAGTTATTAAAAATGAAATCCCTTTGTAATAGATTAGTTTTCGTCCGAAACCCTCATACTTCGAAAGAGATTGTCCAATTTGTACACGAAGTGCATCCAGCTTTTGCCGTAACCCTCTCAACTCTTTAGAAGTTGCTATGTGGGTGAAATTATGATGTCATGCCAAGCTAAAACCTTTTCAGAGTTCATTTGGACTGCTTTTCAAATTCAAGGTCATCTAGCTCAAAATAAATCATTAAATGCATGAAAAATATCAAATGAAGTCAAATAGGGTAGAAAATTGATGATGCGCCTTTGAATGGTGCATATTGAACACACAAAAAGTATGGAGTTAAAATAAGTTATTAAAAATGAAATCCCTTTGTAATAGATTAGTTTTCGTCCGAAACCCTCATATTTCGAAAGAGATTGTCCAATTTGTACACGAAGTGCATCCAAATTTTGCCGTAACCCTCTCAACTCTTTAGAAGTTGCAATGTGGGTGAAATTATGATGTCATGCCAAGCTAAAACCTTTTCAGATTTCATTTGTACTGCTTTGCAAATTCAGGGTCATCTAGCTCAAAATAAATCATTCAATGCATGAAAAATATCAAATGAAGTCAGAAAGAGTTGAAAATTGATGATGTGCCTTTGAATGGTGCATATTGAACACACAAAAAGTATGGATTTAAAATAAGTTATTAAAAATGAAATCCCTTTGTAATAGATGAGTTTTTGTTCGAAACCCTCATACTTCTTATGAGATTGTCCAATTTGTACACGAAGTGCATCCAGTTTTTGCCGTAACCCTGTCAACTCTTTAGAAGTTGCTATGTGGGTGAAATTGTGATGTCATGCCAAGTTAAAACCTTTTCAGAGTTCATTTGTACTGCTTTTCAAATTCAGGGTCATCTAGCTCAAAATAAATCATTAAATGCATGAAAAATATCAAATGAAGTCAGAAAGGGTTGAAAATTGATGATGTGCCTTCGAATGGTGCATATTGAACACACAAAGAGTATGGAGTTAGAATAAGTTATTAAAAATGAAATCCCTTTCTAATAGATTAGTTTTCATCCGAAACCCTCATATTTCGAAAGAGATTGTCCAATTTGTACACGAAGTGCATCCAAATTTTGCCGTAACCCTCTCAACTCTTTAGAAGTTGCTATGTGGGTGAAATTATGATGTCATGCCAAGCTAAAACCTTTTCAGAGTTCATTTGTACTGCTTTGCAAACTCAGGGTCATCTAGCTCAAAATAAATCATTCAATGCATGAAATATATGAAATGAAGTCAGAAAGGGTTGAAAATTGATGATGTGCCTTTGAATGGTGCATATTGAACACACAAAAAGTATTGAGCTAAAATAAGTTATTAATAATGAAATCCCTTTGTAGTAGATGAGTTTTCGTTTGAAACCCTCATACTTCTTATGAGATTGTCCAATTTGTACACGAAGTGCATCCAGCTTTTGCCGTAACCCTCTCAACTCTGTAGAAGTTGCTATGTGGGTGAAATTATGATGTCATGCCAAGCTAAAACCTTTTCAGAGTTCATTTGTACTGCTTTTCAAATTCAGGGACATCTAGCTCAAAATAAATCATTAAATGCATGAAAAATATGAAATGAAGTCAGAACGGGTTGAAAATTGATGATGTGCCTTTGAATGGTGCATATTGAACACACAAAGAGTATGGAGTTAGAATAAGTTATTAAAAATGAAATCCCTTTCTAATAGATTAGTTTTCATCCGAAACCCTCATATTTCGAAAGAGATTGTCCAATTTGTACACGAAGTGCATCCAGCTTTTGCCGTAACCCTCCCAACTCTCTAGAAGTTGCTATGTGGGTGAAATTATGATGTCATGCCAAGCTAAAACCTTTTGAGAGTTCATTTGTACTGCTTTTCAAATTCAGGGTCATCTAGCTCAAAATAAATCATTAAATGCATGAAAAATATCAAATGAAGTCAGAAAGGGTTGGAAATTGAGGATGTGCCTTTGAACGGTGCATATTGAACACACAAAACTAACGGAGTTACAATAATTTATTAAAAATGAAATCCCTTTGTAATAGATGAGTTTTCGTCCGAAACCCTCATACTTCTTATGAGATTGTCCAATTTGTACACGAAGTGCATCCAGTTTTTCTGGAACACACTCAACTCTTTACAAGTTGATATGTGGCTGAAATTATGATGTCATGCCAAGTTACAATCTTTTGAGAGTTCATTTGTAATGCTTTTCAAATTCAGGGTCATTTAGCTCAAAATAAATCATTAAATGCATGAAAAATATCAAATGAAGTCAGAAAGGGTTGAAAATTGATGATGTGCCTTTGAATGGTGCATATTGAACACACAGAAAGTATGGAGTTAAAATAAGTTATTAAAAATGAAATCCCTTTGTAATAGATGAGTTTTCGTCCGAAACCCTCATACCTCGAACGAGATTGTCCAATTTGTACACGAAGTGCATCCAAATTTTGCCGTAACCCTCTCAACTCTTTAGAAGTTGCTATGTGGGTGAAATTATGATGTCATGCCAAGTTAAAACCTTTTCAAAGTTCATTTGTACTGCTTTTCAAATTCAAGGTCATCTAGCTCAAAATAAATCATTAAATGCATGAAAAATATCAAGCGAAGTTAGAAAGGGTTGAAAATTGATGATGTGCCTTTGAATGGTGCATATTGAACACACAAAAAGTATGGAGTTACAATAATTTGTTAAAAATGAAATCCCTTTGTAATAGATGAGTTTTCGTCCGAAACCATCATACTTCTTATGAGATTGTCCAATTTGTACACGAAGTGCATCCAGTTTTTCTGGAACACACTCAACTCTTTACAAGTTGATATGTGGGTGAAATTATGATGTCATGCCAAGTTACAACCTTTTGAGAGTTCATTTGTAATGCTTTTCAAATTCAGGGTCATTTAGCTCAAAATAAATCATTAAATGCATGAAAAATATCAAATGAAGTCAGAAAGGGTTGAAAATTGATGATGTGCCTTTGAATGGTGCATATTGAACACACAGAAAGTATGGCGTTAAAATAAGTTATTAAAGATGAAATCCCTTTGTAATAGATGAGTTTTCATCCGAAACCCTCATACCTCGAACGAGATTGTCCAATTTGTACACGAAGTGCGTCCAACTTTTGCCGTAACCCTCTCAACTCTTTAGAAGTTGCTATGTGGGTGAAATTATGATGTCATGCCAAGTTAAAACCTTTTCAAAGTTCATTTGTACTACTTTTCAAATTCAAGGTCATCTAGCTCAAAATAAATCATTAAATGCATGAAAACTATCAAGCGAAGTTAGAAAGGGTTGAAAATTGATGATGTGCCTTTGAATGGTGCATATTGAACACACAAAAAGTATGGAGTTAAAATAAGTTATTAAAAATGAAATCCCTTTGTAATAGATGAGTTTTCGTTCGAAACCCTCATACTTCTTATGAGATTGTCCAATTTGTACCCGAAGTGCATCCAGTTTTTGCCGTAACCCTCTCAACTCTTTAGAAGTTTCTATGTGGGTGAAATTGTGATGTCATGCGAAGTTAAACCTTTTGAGAGTTCATTTCTACTCCTCTTCAAATTCAGGGTCATCTAGCTCAAAATAAATCATTAAATGCATGAAAAATATCAAATGCAGTCAGAAAGGGTTGAAAATTGATGATGTGCCTTTGAAAGGTGCATATTGAACACACAAAATGTATGGAGTTAGAATAAGTTATTAAAAATTAAATCCCTTTGTAATAGATTAGTTTTCGTCCGACACCTTCATATTTCGAAAGAGATTGTCCAATTTGTACACGAAGTGCATCCAAATTTTGCCGTAACCCTCCCAACTCTTTAGAAGTTGTTATGTGGGTGAAATTATGATGTCATGCCAAGCTAAAACCTTTTCAGAGTTCATTTGTACTGCTTTTCAAATTCAGGGTCATCTAGCTCAAAATAAATCATTAAATGCATGAAAAATATCAAATGAAGTCAGAAAGGGTTGGAAATTGAGGATGTGCCTTTGAACGGTGCATATTGAACACACAAAACTAATGGAGTTACAATAATTTATTAAAAATGAAATCCCTTTGTAATAGATGAGTTTTCGTGCGAAACCATCATACTTCTTATGAGATTGTCCAATTTGTACACGAAGTGCATCCAGTTTTTCTGGAACACACTCAACTCTTTACAAGTTGATATGTGGGTGAAATTATGATGTCATGCCAAGTTACAACCTTTTGAGAGTTCATTTGTAATGCTTTTCAAATTCAGGGTCATTTAGCTCAAAATAAATCATTAAATGCATGAAAAATATCAAATGAAGTCAGAAAGGGTTGAAAATTGATGATGTGCCTTTGAATGGTGCATATTGAACACACAGAAAGTATGGAGTTAAAATAAGTTATTAAAAATGAAATCCCTTTGTAATAGATGAGTTTTCGTCCGAAACCCTCATACCTCGAATGAGATTGTCCAATTTGTACACGAAGTGCATCCAACTTTTGCCGTAACCCTCTCAACTCTTTAGAAGTTGCTATGTGGGTGAAATTATGATGTCATGCCAAGTTAAAACCTTTTCAAAGTTCATTTGTACTGCTTTTCAAATTCAAGGTCATCTAGCTCAAAATAAATCATTAAATGCATGAAAAATATGAAGCGAAGTTAGAAAGGGTTGAAAATTGATGATGTGCCTTTGAATGGTGCATATTGAACACACAAAAAGAATGGAGTTAAAATAAGTTATTAAAAATGAAATCCCTTTGTAATAGATGAGTTTTCGTTCGAAACCCTCATACCTCTAATGAGATTGTCCAATTTGTACCCGAAGTGCATCCAGTTTTTGCCGTAACCCTCTCAACTCTTTAGAAGTTTCTATGTGGGTGAAATTGTGATGTCATGCCAAGTTAAAACCTTTTCAGAGTTCATTTGTACTTCTTTTCAAATTCAAGGTCATCTAGCTCAAAATAAATAATTAAATGCATGAAAAATATCAAATGAAGTCAGAAAGGGTTGCAAATTGATGATGTGCCTTTCAATGGTGCATATTGAACACACAAAGAGTATGGAGTTAGAATAAGTTATTAAAAATGAAATCCCTTTGTAATAGATTAGTTTTCGTCCCAAACCTTCATATTTCGAAAGAGATTGTCCAATTTGTACACGAAGTGCATCCAGCTTTTGCCGTAACCCTCTCAACTCTTTAGAAGTTGTTATGTGGGTGAAATTATGATGTCATGCCAAGCTAAAACCTTTTCAGAGTTCATTTGTACTCCTTTGCAAATTCAGGGTCCTCTAGCTCAAAATAAATCATTCAATGCATGAAAAATATCAAATGAAGTCAGAAAGGGTTGAAAATTGATGATGTGCCTTTGAATGGTGCATATTGAACACACAAAAAGTATGGAGTTGAAATAAGTTATTAAAAATGAAATCCCTTTGTAATAGATGAGTTTTCGTTCGAAACCCTCATACTTCTTATGAGATTGTCCAATTTGTACACGAAGTGCATCCAGTTTTTGCCATAACCCTCTCAACTCTTTAGAAGTTGCTATGTGGGTGAAATTGTGATGTCATGCCAAGTTAAAACCTTTTCAGAGTTCATTTGTACTTCTTTTCAAATTCAAGGTCATCTAGCTCAAAATAAATAATTAAATGCATGAAAAATATCAAATGAAGTCAGAAAGGGTTGAAAATTGATGATGTGCCATTGAATGGTGCATATTGAACACACAAAGAGTATGGAGTTAGAATAAGTTATTAAAAATGAAATCCCTTTGTAATAGATTAGTTTTCGTCCGAAACCCTCATACTTCGAAAGAGATTGTCCAATTTGTACACGAAGTGCATCCAGCTTTTGCCGTAACCCTCTCAACTCTTTAGAAGTTGCTATGTGGGTGAAATTATGATGTCATGCCAAGCTAAAACCTTTTCAGAGTTCATTTGGACTGCTTTTCAAATTCAAGGTCATCTAGCTCAAAATAAATCATTAAATGCATGAAAAATATCAAATGAAGTCAAATAGGGTAGAAAATTGATGATGCGCCTTTGAATGGTGCATATTGAACACACAAAAAGTATGGAGTTAAAATAAGTTATTAAAAATGAAATCCCTTTGTAATAGATTAGTTTTCGTCCGAAACCCTCATATTTCGAAAGAGATTGTCCAATTTGTACACGAAGTGCATCCAAATTTTGCCGTAACCCTCTCAACTCTTTAGAAGTTGCAATGTGGGTGAAATTATGATGTCATGCCAAGCTAAAACCTTTTCAGATTTCATTTGTACTGCTTTGCAAATTCAGGGTCATCTAGCTCAAAATAAATCATTCAATGCATGAAAAATATCAAATGAAGTCAGAAAGAGTTGAAAATTGATGATGTGCCTTTGAATGGTGCATATTGAACACACAAAAAGTATGGATTTAAAATAAGTTATTAAAAATGAAATCCCTTTGTAATAGATGAGTTTTTGTTCGAAACCCTCATACTTCTTATGAGATTGTCCAATTTGTACACGAAGTGCATCCAGTTTTTGCCGTAACCCTGTCAACTCTTTAGAAGTTGCTATGTGGGTGAAATTGTGATGTCATGCCAAGTTAAAACCTTTTCAGAGTTCATTTGTACTGCTTTTCAAATTCAGGGTCATCTAGCTCAAAATAAATCATTAAATGCATGAAAAATATCAAATGAAGTCAGAAAGGGTTGAAAATTGATGATGTGCCTTCGAATGGTGCATATTGAACACACAAAGAGTATGGAGTTAGAATAAGTTATTAAAAATGAAATCCCTTTCTAATAGATTAGTTTTCATCCGAAACCCTCATATTTCGAAAGAGATTGTCCAATTTGTACACGAAGTGCATCCAAATTTTGCCGTAACCCTCTCAACTCTTTAGAAGTTGCTATGTGGGTGAAATTATGATGTCATGCCAAGCTAAAACCTTTTCAGAGTTCATTTGTACTGCTTTGCAAACTCAGGGTCATCTAGCTCAAAATAAATCATTCAATGCATGAAATATATGAAATGAAGTCAGAAAGGGTTGAAAATTGATGATGTGCCTTTGAATGGTGCATATTGAACACACAAAAAGTATTGAGCTAAAATAAGTTATTAATAATGAAATCCCTTTGTAGTAGATGAGTTTTCGTTTGAAACCCTCATACTTCTTATGAGATTGTCCAATTTGTACACGAAGTGCATCCAGCTTTTGCCGTAACCCTCTCAACTCTGTAGAAGTTGCTATGTGGGTGAAATTATGATGTCATGCCAAGCTAAAACCTTTTCAGAGTTCATTTGTACTGCTTTTCAAATTCAGGGACATCTAGCTCAAAATAAATCATTAAATGCATGAAAAATATGAAATGAAGTCAGAACGGGTTGAAAATTGATGATGTGCCTTTGAATGGTGCATATTGAACACACAAAGAGTATGGAGTTAGAATAAGTTATTAAAAATGAAATCCCTTTCTAATAGATTAGTTTTCATCCGAAACCCTCATATTTCGAAAGAGATTGTCCAATTTGTACACGAAGTGCATCCAGCTTTTGCCGTAACCCTCCCAACTCTCTAGAAGTTGCTATGTGGGTGAAATTATGATGTCATGCCAAGCTAAAACCTTTTGAGAGTTCATTTGTACTGCTTTTCAAATTCAGGGTCATCTAGCTCAAAATAAATCATTAAATGCATGAAAAATATCAAATGAAGTCAGAAAGGGTTGGAAATTGAGGATGTGCCTTTGAACGGTGCATATTGAACACACAAAACTAACGGAGTTACAATAATTTATTAAAAATGAAATCCCTTTGTAATAGATGAGTTTTCGTCCGAAACCCTCATACTTCTTATGAGATTGTCCAATTTGTACACGAAGTGCATCCAGTTTTTCTGGAACACACTCAACTCTTTACAAGTTGATATGTGGCTGAAATTATGATGTCATGCCAAGTTACAATCTTTTGAGAGTTCATTTGTAATGCTTTTCAAATTCAGGGTCATTTAGCTCAAAATAAATCATTAAATGCATGAAAAATATCAAATGAAGTCAGAAAGGGTTGAAAATTGATGATGTGCCTTTGAATGGTGCATATTGAACACACAGAAAGTATGGAGTTAAAATAAGTTATTAAAAATGAAATCCCTTTGTAATAGATGAGTTTTCGTCCGAAACCCTCATACCTCGAACAAGATTGTCCAATTTGTACACGAAGTGCATCCAAATTTTGCCGTAACCCTCTCAACTCTTTAGAAGTTGCTATGTGGGTGAAATTATGATGTCATGCCAAGTTAAAACCTTTTCAAAGTTCATTTGTACTGCTTTTCAAATTCAAGGTCATCTAGCTCAAAATAAATCATTAAATGCATGAAAAATATCAAGCGAAGTTAGAAAGGGTTGAAAATTGATGATGTGCCTTTGAATGGTGCATATTGAACACACAAAAAGTATGGAGTTACAATAATTTGTTAAAAATGAAATCCCTTTGTAATAGATGAGTTTTCGTCCGAAACCATCATACTTCTTATGAGATTGTCCAATTTGTACACGAAGTGCATCCAGTTTTTCTGGAACACACTCAACTCTTTACAAGTTGATATGTGGGTGAAATTATGATGTCATGCCAAGTTACAACCTTTTGAGAGTTCATTTGTAATGCTTTTCAAATTCAGGGTCATTTAGCTCAAAATAAATCATTAAATGCATGAAAAATATCAAATGAAGTCAGAAAGGGTTGAAAATTGATGATGTGCCTTTGAATGGTGCATATTGAACACACAGAAAGTATGGCGTTAAAATAAGTTATTAAAGATGAAATCCCTTTGTAATAGATGAGTTTTCATCCGAAACCCTCATACCTCGAACGAGATTGTCCAATTTGTACACGAAGTGCGTCCAACTTTTGCCGTAACCCTCTCAACTCTTTAGAAGTTGCTATGTGGGTGAAATTATGATGTCATGCCAAGTTAAAACCTTTTCAAAGTTCATTTGTACTACTTTTCAAATTCAAGGTCATCTAGCTCAAAATAAATCATTAAATGCATGAAAACTATCAAGCGAAGTTAGAAAGGGTTGAAAATTGATGATGTGCCTTTGAATGGTGCATATTGAACACACAAAAAGTATGGAGTTAAAATAAGTTATTAAAAATGAAATCCCTTTGTAATAGATGAGTTTTCGTTCGAAACCCTCATACTTCTTATGAGATTGTCCAATTTGTACCCGAAGTGCATCCAGTTTTTGCCGTAACCCTCTCAACTCTTTAGAAGTTTCTATGTGGGTGAAATTGTGATGTCATGCGAAGTTAAACCTTTTGAGAGTTCATTTCTACTCCTCTTCAAATTCAGGGTCATCTAGCTCAAAATAAATCATTAAATGCATGAAAAATATCAAATGCAGTCAGAAAGGGTTGAAAATTGATGATGTGCCTTTGAAAGGTGCATATTGAACACACAAAATGTATGGAGTTAGAATAAGTTATTAAAAATTAAATCCCTTTGTAATAGATTAGTTTTCGTCCGACACCTTCATATTTCGAAAGAGATTGTCCAATTTGTACACGAAGTGCATCCAAATTTTGCCGTAACCCTCCCAACTCTTTAGAAGTTGTTATGTGGGTGAAATTATGATGTCATGCCAAGCTAAAACCTTTTCAGAGTTCATTTGTACTCCTTTGCAAATTCAGGGTCATCTAGCTCAAAATAAATAATTAAATGCATGAAAAATATCAAATGAAGTCAGAAAGGGTTGAAAATTGATGATGTGCCTTTGAATGGTGCATATTGAACACACAAAGAGTATGGAGTTAGAATAAGTTATTAAAAATGAAATCCCTTTGTAATAGATTAGTTTTCGTCCGAAACCCTCATATTTCGAAAGAGATTGTCCAATTTGTACACGAAGTGCATCCAGCTTTTGCCGTAACCCTCTCAACTCTTTAGAAGTTGCTATGTGGGTGAAATTATGATGTCATGCCAAGCTAAAACCTTTTTAGAGTTCATTTGGACTGCTTTTCAAATTCAAGGTCATCTAGCTCAAAATAAATCATTAAATGCATGAAAAATATCAAATGAAGTCAAATAGGGTTGAAAATTGATGATGCGCCTTTGAATGGTGCATATTGAACACACAAAAAGTATGGAGTTAAAATAAGTTATTAAAAATGAAATCCCTTTGTAATAGATTAGTTTTCGTCCGAAACCCTCATATTTCGAAAGAGATTGTCCAATTTGTACACGAAGTGCATCCAAATTTTGCCGTAACCCTCTAAACTCTTTAGAAGTTGCAATGTGGGTGAAATTATGATGTCATGCCAAGCTAAAACCTTTTCAGATTTCATTTGTACTGCTTTGCAAATTCAGGGTCATCTAGCTCAAAATAAATCATTCAATGCATGAAAAATATCAAATGAAGTCAGAAAGAGTTGAAAATTGATGATGTGCCTTTGAATGGTACATATTGAACACACAAAAAGTATGGATTTAAAATAAGTTATTAAAAATGAAATCCCTTTGTAATAGATGAGTTTTTGTTCGAAACCCTGATACTTCTTATGAGATTGTCCAATTTGTACACGAAGTGCATCCAGTTTTTGCCGTAACCCTCTCAACTCTTTAGAAGTTGCTATGTGGGTGAAATTGTGATGTCATGCCAAGTTAAAACCTTTTCAGAGTTCATTTGTACTTCTTTTCAAATTTAGGGTCATCTAGCTCAAAATAAATCATTAAATGCATGAAAAATATCAAATGAAGTCAGAAAGGGTTGAAAATTGATGATGTGCCTTCGAATGGTGCATATTGAACACACAAAGAGTATGGAGTTAGAATAAGTTATTAAAAATGACATCCCTTTCTAATAGATTAGTTTTCATCCGAAACCCTCATATTTCGAAAGAGATTGTCCAATTTGTACACGAAGTGCATCCAAATTTTGCCGTAACCCTGTCAACTCTTTAGAACTTGCTATGTGGGTGAAATTATGATGTCATGCCAAGCTAAAACCTTTTCAGAGTTCATTTGTATTGCTTTGCAAACTCAGGGTCATCTAGCTCAAAATAAATCATTCAATGCATGAAAAATATCAAATGAAGTCAGAAAGGGTTGAAAATTGATGATGTGCCTTTGAATGGTGCATATTAAACACACAAAAAGTACGGAGTTAAAATAAGTTATTAATAATGAAATCCCTTTGTAATAGATGAGTTTTCGTTTGAAACCCTCATACTTCTTATGAGATTGTCCAATTTGTACACGAAGTGCATCCAGCTTTTGCCGTAACCCTCTCAACTCTGTATAAGTTGCTATGTGGGTGAAATTATGATGTCATGCCAAGCTAAAACCTTTTCAGAGTTCATTTGTACTGCTTTTCAAATTCAGGGTCATCTAGCTCAAAATAAATCATTAAATGCATGAAAAATATCAAATGAAGTCAGAAAGGGTTGAAAATTGATGATGTGCCTTTGAATGGTGCATATTGAACACACAAAGAGTATGGAGTTAGAATAAGTTATTAAAAATGAAATCCATTTCTAATAGATTAGTTTTCATCCGAAACCCTCATATTTCGAAAGAGATTGTCCAATTTGTACACGAAGTGCATCCAGCTTTTGCCGTAACCCTCCCAACTCTCTAGAAGTTGCTATGTGGGTGAAATTATGATGTCATGCCAAGCTAAAACGTTTTCAGAGTTCATTTGTACTGCTTTTCAAATTCAGGGTCATCTAGCTCAAAATAAATCATTAAATGCATGAAAAATATCAAATGAAGTCAGAAAGGGTTGGAAATTGAGGATGTGCCTTTGAACGGTGCATATTGAACACACAAAACTAATGGAGTTACAATAATTTATTAAAAATGAAATCCCTTTGTAATAGATGAGTTTTCGTCCGAAACCATCATACTTCTTATGAGATTGTCCAATTTGTACACGAAGTGCATCCAGTTTTTCTGGAACACACTCAACTCTTTACAAGTTGATATGTGGGTGAAATTATGATGTCATGCCAAGTTACAACCTTTTGAGAGTTCATTTGTAATGCTTTTCAAATTCAGGGTCATTTAGCTCAAAATAAATCATTAAATGCATGAAAAATATCAAATGAAGTCAGAAAGGGTTGAAAATTGATGATGTGCCTTTGAATGGTGCATATTGAACACACAGAAAGTATGGAGTTAAAATAAGTTATTAAAAATGAAATCCCTTTGTAATAGATGAGTTTTCGTCCGAAACCCTCATACCTCGAACGAGATTGTCCAATTTGTACACGAAGTGCATCCAACTTTTGCCGTAACCCTCTCAACTCTTTAGAAGTTTCTATGTGGGTGAAATTATGATGTCATGCCCAGTTAAAACCTTTTCAAAGTTCATTTGTACTACTTTTCAAATTCAAGGTCATCTAGCTCAAAATAAATAATTAAATGCATGAAAAATATCAAGCGAAGTTAGAAAGGGTTGAAAATTGATGTTGTGCCTTTGAATGGTGCATATTGAACACACAAAAAGTATGGAGTTAAAATAAGTTATTAAAAATTTAATCCCTTTGTAATAGATGAGTTTTCGTTCGAAACCCTCATACTTCTTATGAGATTGTCCAATTTGTACCCGAAGTGCATCCAGTTTTTGCCGTAACCCTCTCAACTCTTTAGAAGTTTCTATGTGGGTGAAATTGTGATGTCATGCGAAGTTAAACCTTTTGAGAGTTCATTTGTACTCCTCTTCAAATTCAGGGTCATCTAGCTCAAAATAAATCATTAAATGCATGAAAAATATCAAATGAAGTCAGAAAGGGTTGAAAATTGATGATGTGCCTTTGAAAGGTGCATATTGAACACACAAAATGTATGGAGTTAGAATAAGTTATTAAAAATTAAATCCCTTTGTAATAGATTAGTTTTCGTCCGACACCTTCATATTTCGAAAGAGATTGTACAATTTGTACACGAAGTGCATCCAAATTTTGCCGTAACCCTCTCAACTCTTTAGAAATTGTTATGTGGGTGAAATTATGATGTCATGCCAATTTAAAACCTTTTCAAAGTTCATTTGTACTGCTTTTCAAATTAAAGGTCATCTAGCTCAAAATAAATCATTCAATGCATGAAAAATATCAAATGAAGTCAGAAAGGGTTGAAAATTGATGATGTGCCTTTGAATGGTGCATATTGAACACACAAAATGTATGGAGTTAGAATAAGTTATTAAAAATTAAATCCCTTTGTAATAGATTAGTTTTCGTCCGAAACCTTCATATTTCGAAAGAGATTGTCCAATTTGTACACGAAGTGCATCCAAATTTTTCCGTAACCCTCTCAACTCTTTAGAAGTTGCTATGTGGGTGAAATTATGATGTCATGCCAAGCTAAAACCTTTTCAGAGTTCATTTCTACTCCTTTGCAAATTCAGGGTCAACTAGCTCAAAATAAATCATTCAATGCATGAAAAATATCAAATGAAGTCAGAAAGGGTTGAAAATTGATGATGTGCCTTTGAATGGTGCATATTGAACACACAAAAAGTATGGAGTTGAAATAAGTTATTAAAAATGAAATCCCTTTGTAATAGATGAGTTTTCGTTCGAAACCCTCATACTTCTTATGAGATTGTCCAATTTGTACACGAAGTGCATCCAGTTTTTGCCATAACCCTCTCAACTCTTTAGAAGTTGCTATGTGGGTGAAATTGTGATGTCATGCCAAGTTAAAACCTTTTCAGAGTTCATTTGTACTTCTTTTAAATTCAAGGTCATCTAGCTCAAAATAAATAATTAAATGCATGAAAAATATCAAATGAAGTCAGAAAGGGTTGAAAATTGATGATGTGCCTTTGAATGGTGCATATTGAACACACAAAGAGTATGGAGTTAGAATAAGTTATTAAAAATGAAATCCCTTTGTAATAGATTAGTTTCTGTCCGAAACCCTCATATTTCGAAAGAGATTGTCCAATTTGTACACGAAGTGCATCCAGCTTTTGCCGTAACCCTCTCAACTCTTTAGAAGTTTCTATGTGGGTGAAATTATGATGTCATGCCAAGCTAAAACCTTTTTAGAGTTCATTTGGACTGCTTTTCAAATTCAAGGTCATCTAGCTCAAAATAAATCATTAAATGCATGAAAAATATCAAATGAAGTCAAATAGGGTTGAAAATTGATGATGCGCCTTTGAATGGTGCATATTGAACACACAAAAAGTATGGAGTTAAAATAAGTTATTAAAAATGAAATCCCTTTGTAATAGATTAGTTTTCGTCCGAAACCCTCATATTTCGAAAGAGATTGTCCAATTTGTACACGAAGTGCATCCAAATTTTGCCGTAAACCTCTAAACTCTTTAGAAGTTGCAATGTGGGTGAAATTATGATGTCATGCCAAGCTAAAACCTTTTCAGATTTCATTTGTACTGCTTTGCAAATTCAAGGTCATCTAGCTCAAAATAAATCATTCAATGCATGAAAAATATCAAATGAAGTCAGAAAGAGTTGAAAATTGATGATGTGCCTTTGAATGGTGCATATTGAACACACAAAAAGTATGGATTTAAAATAAGTTATTAAAAATGAAATCCCTTTGTAATAGATGAGTTTTTGTTCGAAACCCTGATACTTCTTATGAGATTGTCCAATTTGTACACGAAGTGCATCCAGTTTTTGCCGTAACCCTCTCAACTCTTTAGAAGTTGCTATGTGGGTGAAATTGTGATGTCATGCCAAGTTAAAACCTTTTCAGAGTTCATTTGTACTGCTTTTCAAATTCAGGGTCATCTAGCTCAAAATAAATAATTAAATGCATGAAAAATATCAAATGAAGTCAGAAAGGGTTGAAAATTGATGATGTGCCTTTGAATGGTGCATATTGAACACACAAAGAGTATGGAGTTAGAATAAGTTATTAAAAATGAAATCCCTTTGTAATAGATTAGTTTTCGTCCGAAACCCTCATATTTCGAAAGAGATTGTCCAATTTGTACACGAAGTGCATCCAGCTTTTGCCGTAACCCTCTCAACTCTGTAGAAGTTGCTATGTGGGTGAAATTATGATGTCATGCCAAGCTAAAACCTTTTCAGAGTTCATTTGTACTGCTTTTTAAATTCAGGGTCATCTAGCTCACAATAAATCATTAAATGCATGAAACATATCAAATGAAGTCAAAAAGGGTTGGAAATTGATGATGTGCCTTTGAACGGTGCATATTGAACACACAAAACTAATGGAGTTACAATAAATTATTAAAAATGAAATCCCTTTGTAATAGATGAGTTTTCGTCCGAAACCATCATACTTCTTATGAGATTGTCCAATTTGTACACGAAGTGCATCCAGTTTTCTTCGTAACACACTCAACTCTTTAGAAGTTGATATGTGGGTGAAATTATGATGTCATGCCAAGTTACAACCTTTTGAGAGTTCATTTGTAATGCTTTTCAAATTCAGGGTCATTTAGCTCAAAATAAATCATTAAATGCATGAAAAATATCAAATGAAGTCAGAAAGTGTTGAAAATTGATGATGTGCCTTTGAATGGTGCATATTGAACACACAAGAAGTATGGAGTTAAAATAAGTTATTAAAAATTAAATGCCTTTGTAATAGATGAGTTTTCGTTCGAAACCCTCATACTTCTTATGAGATTGTCCAATTTGTACACGAAGTGCATCCAGCTTTTGCCGTAACCCTCTCAACTCTTTAGAAGTTGCTATGTGGGTGAAATTATGATGTCATGCCAATTTAAAACCTTTTCAAAGTTCATTTGTACTGCTTTTCAAATTCAAGGTCATCTAGCTCAAAATAAATCATTAAATGCATGAAAAATATCAAGCGAAGTTAGAAAGGGTTGAAAATTGATGATGTGCCTTTGAATGATGCATATTGAACACACAAAAAGTATGGAGTTAAAATAAGTTATTAAAAATGAAATCCCTTTGTAATAGATGAGTTTTCGTTCGAAACCCTCATACTTCTTATGAGATTGTCCAATCCGTACCCGAAGTGCATCCAGTTTTTGCCGTAACCCTCTCAACTCTTTAGAAGTTTCTATGTGGGTGAAATTGTGATGTCATGCCAAGTTAAAACCTTTTGAGAGTTCATTTGTAGTGGTCTTCAAATTCAGGGCCATCTAGCTCAAAATAAATCATTAAATGCATGAAAAAAATCAAATGAAGTCAGAAAGGGTTGAAAATTGATGATGTGCCATTGAATGGTGCATATTGAACACACAAAAAGTACGGAGTTAGAATAAGTTATTAAAAATGAAATCCCTTTGTAATCTATTAGTTTTCGTCCGAAACCCTCATATTACAAAAGAGATTGTCCAATTTGTACACGAAGTGCATCCAAATTTTGCCGTAACCCTCTCAACTCTTTAGAAGTTGCTATGTGGGTGAAATTATGATGTCATGCCAAGCTAAAACCTTTTCAGAGTTCATTTGTACTGCTTTGCAAATTCAGGGTCATCTAGCACAAAATAAATCATTCAATGCATGAAAAATATCAAATGAAGTCAGAAAGGGTTGAAAATTGATGATGTGCCTTTGGATGGTGCATATTGAACACACAAAAAGTAGGGAGTTAAAATAAGTTATTAAAAATGAAATCCCTTTGTAATAGATGAGTTTTCGTTCGAAACCCTGATACTTCTGATGAGATTGTCCAATTTCTACACGAAGTGCATCCAGTTTTTGCCGTAACCCTCTCAACTCTTTTGAAGTTGCTATGTGGGTGAAATTATGATGTCATGCCAAGCTAAAACCTTTTCAGAGTTCATTTGTACTCCTTTGCAAATTCAGGGTCATCTAGCTCAAAATAAATCATTCAATGCATGAAAAATATCAAATGAAGTCAGAAAGGGTTGAAAATTGATGATGTGCCTTTGAATGGTGCATATTGAACACACAAAAAGTATGGAGTTGAAATAAGTTATTAAAAATGAAATCCCTTTGTAATAGATGAGTTTTCGTTCGAAACCCTCATACTTCTTATGAGATTGTCCAATTTGTACACGAAGTGCATCCAGTTTTTGCCATAACCCTTTCAACTCTTTAGTAGTTCCTATGTGGGTGAAATTGTGATGTCATGCCCAGTTAAAACCTTTTCAAAGTTCATTTGTACTTCTTTTCAAATTCAAGGTCATCTAGCTCAAAATAAATAATTAAATGCATGAAAAATATCAAATAAAGTCAGAAAGGGTTGACAAATGATGATGTGCCTTTAATGGTGCATATTGAACACACAAAGAGTATGGAGTTAGAATAAGTTATTAAAAATGAAATCCCTTTGTAATAGATTAGTTTTCGTCCGAAACCCTCATATTTCGAAAGAGATTGTCCAATTTGTACACGAAGTGCATCCAGCTTTTGCCGTAACCCTCTCAACTCTTTAGAAGTTGCTATGTGGGTGAAATTATGATGTCATGCCAAGCTAAAACCTTTTCAGAGTTCATTTGGACTGCTTTTCAAATTCAAGGTCATCTAGCTCAAAATAAATCATTAAATGCATGAAAAATATCAAATGAAGTCAAATAGGGTTGAAAATTGATGATGCGCCTTTGAATGGTGCATATTGAACACACAAAAAGTATGGAGTTAAAATAAGTTATTAAAAATTAAATCCCTTTGTAATAGATGAGTTTTCGTTCGAAACCCTCATACTTCTTATGAGATTGTCCAATTTATACACGAAGTGCATCCAGCTTTTGCCGTAACCCTCTCAACTCTTTAGAAGTTGCTATGTGGGTGAAATTATGATGTCATGCCAATTTAAAACCTTTTCAAAGTTCATTTGTACTGCTTTTCAAATTAAAGGTCATCTAGGTCAAAATAAATCATTAAATGCATGAAAAATACCAAGCGAAGTTAGAAAGGGTTGAAAATTGATGATGTGCCTTTGAATGATGCATATTGAACACACAAAAAGTATGGAGTTAAAATAAGTTATTAAAAATGAAATCCCTTTGTAATAGTTGAGTTTTCGTTAGAAACCCTCATACTTCTTATGAGATTGTCCAATCTGTACCCGAAGTGCATCCAGTTTTTGCCGTAACCCTCTCAACTCTTTAGAAGTTTCTATGTGGGTGAAATTGTGATGTCACGCCAAGTTAAAACCTTTTGAGAGTTCATTTGTACTGGTCTTCAAATTCAGGGCCATCTAGCTCAAAATAAATCATTAAATGCATGAAAAAAATCAAATGAGTCAGAAAGGGTTGAAAATTGATGATGTGCCATTGAATGGTGCATATTGAACACACAAAAAGTACGGAGTTAGAATAAGTTATTAAAAATGAAATCCCTTTGTAATCTATTAGTTTTCGTCCGAAACCCTCATATTACAAAAGAGATTGTCCAATTTGTACACGAAGTGCATCCAAATTTTGCCGTAACCCTCTCAACTCTTTAGAAGTTGCTATGTGGGTGAAATTATGATGTCATGCCAAGCTAAAACCTTTTCAGAGATCATTTGTACTGCTTTGCAAATTCAGGGTCATCTAGCACAAAATAAATCATTCAATGCATGAAAAATATCAAATGAAGTCAGAAAGGGTTGAAAATTGATGATGTGCCTTTGGATGGTGCATATTGAACACACAAAAAGTAGGGAGTTAAAATAAGTTATTAAAAATGAAATCCCTTTGTAATAGATGAGTTTTCGTTCGAAACCCTGATACTTCTGATGAGATTGTCCAATTTCTACACGAAGTGCATCCAGTTTTTGCCGTAACCCTCTCAACTCTTTTGAAGTTGCTATGTGGGTGAAATTATGATGTCATGCCAAGCTAAAACCTTTTCAGAGTTCATTTGTACTCCTTTGCAAATTCAGGGTCATCTAGCTCAAAATAAATCATTCAATCCATGAAAAATATCAAATGAAGTCAGAAAGGGTTGAAAATTGATGATGTGCCTTTGAATGGTGCATATTGAACACACAAAAAGTATGGAGTTGAAATAAGTTATTAAAAATGAAATCCCTTTGTAATAGATGAGTTTTCGTTCGAAACCCTCATACTTCTTATGAGATTGTCCAATTTGTACACGAAGTGCATCCAGTTTTTGCCATAACCCTTTCAACTCTTTAGTAGTTGCTATGTGGGTGAAATTGTGATGTCATGCCAAGTTAAAACCTTTTCAAAGTTCATTTGTACTTCTTTTCAAATTCAAGGTCATCTAGCTCAAAAAAAATAATTAAATGCATGAAAAATATCAAATGAAGTCAGAAAGGGTTGACAATTGATGATGTGCCTTTGAATGGTGCATATTGAACACACAAAGAGTATGGAGTTAGAATAAGTTATTAAAAATGAAATCCCTTTGTAATAGATTAGTTTTCGTCCGAAACCCTCATATTTCGAAAGAGATTGTCCAATTTGTACACGAAGTGCATCCAGCTTTTGCCGTAACCCTCTCAACTCTTTAGAAGTTGCTATGTGGGTGAAATTGTGATGTCATGCCAAGCTAAAACCTTTTCAGAGTTCATTTGGACTGCTTTTCAAATTCAAGGTCATCTAGCTCAAAATAAATCATTAAATGCATGAAAAATATCAAATGAAGTCAAATAGGGTTGAAAATTGATGATGCGCCTTTGAATGGTGCATATTGAACACACAAAAAGTATGGAGTTAAAATAAGTTATTAAAAATGAAATTCCTTTGTAATAGATTAGTTTTCGTCCGAAACCCTCATATTACAAAAGAGATTGTCCAATTTGTACACGAAGTGCATCCAAATTTTGCCGTAACCCTCTCAACTCTTTAGAAGTTGCTATGTGGGTGAAATTATGATGTCATGCCAAGCTAAAACCTTTTCAAAGTTCATTTGTACTGCTTTGCAAATTCAGGGTCATCTAGCACAAAATAAATCATTCAATGCATGAAAAATATCAAATGAAGTCAGAAAGGGTTGAAAATTGATGATGTGCCTTTGGATGGTGCATATTGAACACACAAAAAGTAGGGAGTTAAAATAAGTTATTAAAAATGAAATCCCTTTGTAATAGATGAGTTTTCGTTCGAAACCCTGATACTTCTGATGAGATTGTCCAATTTCTACACGAAGTGCATCCAGTTTTTGCCGTAACCCTCTCAACTCTTTTGAAGTTGCTATGTGGGTGAAATTATGATGTCATGCCAAGCTAAAACCTTTTCAGAGTTCATTTGTACTCCTTTGCAAATTCAGGGTCATCTAGCTCAAAATAAATCATTCAATCCATGAAAAATATCAAATGAAGTCAGAAAGGGTTGAAAATTGATGATGTGCCTTTGAATGGTGCATATTGAACACACAAAAAGTATGGAGTTGAAATAAGTTATTAAAAATGAAATCCCTTTGTAATAGATGAGTTTTCGTTCGAAACCCTCATACTTCTTATGAGATTGTCCAATTTGTACACGAAGTGCATCCAGTTTTTGCCATAACCCTTTCAACTCTTTAGTAGTTGCTATGTGGGTGAAATTGTGATGTCATGCCAAGTTAAAACCTTTTCAAAGTTCATTTGTACTTCTTTTCAAATTCAAGGTCATCTAGCTCAAAAAAAATAATTAAATGCATGAAAAATATCAAATGAAGTCAGAAAGGGTTGACAATTGATGATGTGCCTTTGAATGGTGCATATTGAACACACAAAGAGTATGGAGTTAGAATAAGTTATTAAAAATGAAATCCCTTTGTAATAGATTAGTTTTCGTCCGAAACCCTCATATTTCGAAAGAGATTGTCCAATTTGTACACGAAGTGCATCCAGCTTTTGCCGTAACCCTCTCAACTCTTTAGAAGTTGCTATGTGGGTGAAATTGTGATGTCATGCCAAGCTAAAACCTTTTCAGAGTTCATTTGGACTGCTTTTCAAATTCAAGGTCATCTAGCTCAAAATAAATCATTAAATGCATGAAAAATATCAAATGAAGTCAAATAGGGTTGAAAATTGATGATGCGCCTTTGAATGGTGCATATTGAACACACAAAAAGTATGGAGTTAAAATAAGTTATTAAAAATGAAATTCCTTTGTAATAGATTAGTTTTCGTCCGAAACCCTCATATTACAAAAGAGATTGTCCAATTTGTACACGAAGTGCATCCAAATTTTGCCGTAACCCTCTCAACTCTTTAGAAGTTGCTATGTGGGTGAAATTATGATGTCATGCCAAGCTAAAACCTTTTCAAAGTTCATTTGTACTGCTTTGCAAATTCAGGGTCATCTAGCACAAAATAAATCATTCAATGCATGAAAAATATCAAATGAAGTCAGAAAGGGTTGAAAATTGATGATGTGCCTTTGGATGGTGCATATTGAACACACAAAAAGTAGGGAGTTAAAATAAGTTATTAAAAATGAAATCCCTTTGTAATAGATGAGTTTTCGTTCGAAACCCTGATACTTCTGATGAGATTGTCCAATTTCTACACGAAGTGCATCCAGTTTTTGCCGTAACCCTCTCAACTCTTTTGAAGTTGCTATGTGGGTGAAATTATGATGTCATGCCAAGCTAAAACCTTTTCAGAGTTCATTTGTACTCCTTTGCAAATTCAGGGTCATCTAGCTCAAAATAAATCATTCAATGCATGAAAAATATCAAATGAAGTCAGAAAGGGTTGAAAATTGATGATGTGCCTTTGAATGGTGCATATTGAACACACAAAATGTATGGAGTTAGAATAAGTTATTAAGAATTAAATCCCTTTGTAATAGATTAGTTTTCGTCCGAAACCTTCATATTTCGAAAGAGATTGTCCAATTTGTACACGAAGTGCATCCAAATTTTGCCGTAACTCTCTCAACTCTTTAGAAGTTGTTATGTGGGTGAAATTATGATGTCATGCCAAGCTAAAACCTTTTCAGAGTTCATTTGTACTCCTTTGCAAATTCAGGGTCATCTAGCTCAAAATAAATCATTCAATGCATGAAAAATATCAAATGAAGTCAGAAAGGGTTGAAAATTGATGATGTGCCTTTGAATGGTGCATATTGAACACACAAAAAGTATGGAGTTGAAATAAGTTATTAAAAATGAAATCCCTTTGTAATAGATGAGTTTTCGTTCGAAACCCTGATACTTCTTATGAGATTGTCCAATTTGTACACGAAGTGCATCCAGTTTTTGCCGTAACCCTCTCAACTCTTTAGAAGTTGCTATGTGGGTGAAATTGTGATGTCATGCCAAGTTAAAACCTTTTCAGAGTTCATTTGTACTGCTTTTCAAAATTCAGGGTCATCTAGCTCAAAATAAATAATTAAATGCATGAAAAATATCAAATGAAGTCAGAAAGGGTTGAAAATTGATGATGTGCCTTTGAATGGTGCATATTGAACACACAAAGAGTATGGAGTTAGAATAAGTTATTAAAAATGAAATCCCTTTGTAATAGATTAGTTTTCGTCCGAAACCCTCATATTTCGAAAGAGATTGTCCAATTTGTACACGAAGTGCATCCAGCTTTTGCCTTAACCCTCTCAACTCTGTAGAAGTTGCTATGTGGGTGAAATTATGATGTCATGCCAAGCTAAAACCTTTCCAGAGTTCATTTGTACTGATTTTCAAATTCAGGGTCATCTAGCTCAAAATAAATCATTAAATGCATGAAAAATATCAAATGAAGTGAGAAAGGGTTGGAAATTGCTGATGTGCCTTTGAACGGTGCATATTGAACACACAAAACTAATGGAGTTACAATAAATTATTAAAAATGAAATCCCTTTGTAATGGATGAGTTTTCGTCCGAAACCATCATACTTCTTTTGAGATTGTCCAATTTGTACACGAAGTGCATCCAGTTTTCTCCGTAACACACTCAACTCTTTAGAAGTTGACATGTGGGTGAAATTATGATGTCATGCCAAGTTACAACCTTTTGAGAGTTCATTCGTAATGCTTTTCAAATTCAGGGTCATTTAGCTCAAAATAAATCATTAAATACATGAAAAATATCAAATGAAGTCAGAAAGGGTTGAAAATTGATGATGTGCCTTTGAATGGTGCATATTGAACACACAAAAAGTATGGAGTTAAAATAAGTTATTAAAAATTAAATCCCTTTGTAATAGATGAGTTTTCGTTCGAAACCCTGATACTTCTTATGAGATTGTCCAATTTGTACACGAAGTGCATCCAGTTTTTGCCGTAACCCTCTCAACTCTTTAGAAGTTGCTATGTGGGTGAAATTGTGATGTCATGCCAAGTTAAAACCTTTTCAGAGTTCATTTGTACTGCTTTTCAAAATTCAGGGTCATCTAGCTCAAAATAAATAATTAAATGCATGAAAAATATCAAATGAAGTCAGAAAGGGTTGAAAATTGATGATGTGCCTTTGAATGGTGCATATTGAACACACAAAGAGTATGGAGTTAGAATAAGTTATTAAAAATGAAATCCCTTTGTAATAGATTAGTTTTCGTCCGAAACCCTCATATTTCGAAAGAGATTGTCCAATTTGTACACGAAGTGCATCCAGCTTTTGCCGTAACCCTCTCAACTCTGTAGAAGTTGCTATGTGGGTGAAATTATGATGTCATGCCAAGCTAAAACCTTTCCAGAGTTCATTTGTACTGCTTTTCAAATTCATGGTCATCTAGCTCAAAATAAATCATTAAATGCATGAAAAATATCAAATGAAGTGAGAAAGGGTTGGAAATTGCTGATGTGCCTTTGAACGGTGCATATTGAACACACAAAACTAATGGAGTTACAATAAATTATTAAAAATGAAATCCCTTTGTAATAGATGAGTTTTCGTCCGAAACCATCATACTTCTTTTGAGATTGTCCAATTTGTACACGAAGTGCATCCAGTTTTCTCCGTAACACACTCAACTCTTTAGAAGTTGATATGTGGGTGAAATTATGATGTCATGCCAAGTTACAACCTTTTGAGAGTTCATTCGTAATGCTTTTCAAATTCAGGGTCATTTAGCTCAAAATAAATCATTAAATACATGAAAAATATCAAATGAAGTCAGAAAGGGTTGAAAATTGATGATGTGCCTTTGAATGGTGCATATTGAACACACAAAAAGTATGGAGTTAAAATAAGTTATTAAAAATTAAATCCCTTTGTAATAGATGAGTTTTCGTTCGAAACCCTCATACTTCTTATGAGATTGTCCAATTTGTACACGAAGTGCATCCAGCTTTTGCCGTAACCCTCTCAACTCTTTAGAAGTTGCTATGTGGGTGAAATTATGATGTCATGCCAATTTAAAACCTTTTCAAAGTTCATTTGTACTGCTTTTCAAATTCAAGGTCATCTAGCTCAAAATAAATCATTAAATCCATGAAACATATCAAGCGAAGTTAGAAAGGGTTGAAAATTGATGATGTGCCTTTGAATGCTGCATATTGAACACACAAAAAGTATGGAGTTAAAATAAGTTATTAAAAATGAAATCTCTTTGTAATAGATGAGTTTTCGTTCGAAACCCTCATACTTCTTATGAGATTGTCCAATTTGTACCCGAAGTGCATCCAGTTTTTGCCGTAACCCTCTCAACTCTTTAGAAGTTTCTATGTGGGTGAAATTGTGATGTCACGCCAAGTTAAAACCTTTTGAGAGTTCATTTGTACTGGTCTTCAAATTCAGGGTCATCTAGCTCAAAATAAATCATTAAATGCATGAAAAAAATCAAATGAAGTCAGAAAGGGTTGAAAATTGATGATGTGCCATTGAATGGTGCATATTGAACACACAAAAAGTACAGAGTTAGAATAAGTTATTAAAAATGAAATCCCTTTGTAATAGATTAGTTTTCGTCCGAAACCCTCATATTACAAAAGAGATTGTCCAATTTGTACACGAAGTGCATCCAAATTTTGCCGTAACCCTCTCAACTCTTTAGAAGTTGCTATGTGGGTGAAATTATGATGTCATGCCAAGCTAAAACCTTTTCAGAGTTCATTTGTACTGCTTTGCAAATTCAGGGTCATCTAGCTCAAAATAAATCATTCAATGCATGAAAAATATCAAATGAAGTCAGAAAGGGTTGAAAATTGATGATGTGCCTTTGAATGGTGCATATTGAACACACAAAAAGTAGGGAGTTAAAATAAGTTATTAAAATGAAATCCCTTTGTAATAGATGAGTTTTCGTTCGGAACCCTCATACTTCTTATGAGATTGTCCAATTTGTACACGAAGTGCATCCAGTTTTTGCCGTAATCCTCTCAACTCTTTAGAAGTTGCTATGTGGGTGAAATTCTGATGTCTTGCGAAGTTAAAACCTTTTCAGAGTTCATTTGTACTGCTTTTCAAATTCAGGGTCATCTAGCTCAAAATAAATAATTAAATGCATGAAAAATATCAAATGAAGTCAGAAAGGGTTGAAAATTGATGATGTGCCTTTGAATGGTGCATATTGAACACACAAAGAGTATGGAGTTAGAATAAGTTATGAAAAATGATATCACTTTGTAATAGATTAGTTTTCGTCCGAAACCCTCATATTTCGAAAGAGATTGTCCAATTTGTACACGAAGTGCATCCATCTTTTGCCGTAACCCTCTCAGCTCTTTATAAGTTGCTATGTGGGTGAAATTATGATGTCATGCCAAGCTAAAACCTTTTCAGAGTTCATTTGGACTGCTTTTGAAATTCAGGGTCATCTAGCTCAAAATAAATCAATAAATGCATGAAAAATATCAAATGAAGTCAAAAAGGGTTGAAAATTGATGATGCGCCTTTGAATGGTGCATATTGAACACACAAAAAGTATGGAGTTAAAATAAGTTATTAAAAATGAAATCCCTTTGTAATAGATTAGTTTTCGTCCGAAACCCTCATATTTCGAAAGAGATTGTCCAATTTGTACACGAAGTGCATCCAAATTTTGCCGTAACCCCTCTCAACTCTTTAGAAGTTGCTATGTGGGTGAAATTATGATGTCATGCCAAGCTTAAACCTTTTCAGAGTTTATTTGTACTGCTTTGCAAATTCAGGGTCATCTAGCTCAAAATAAATCATTCAACGCATGAAAAATATCAAATGAAGTCAGAAAGGGTTGAAAATTTATGATGTGCCTTTGAATGGTGCATATTGAACACACAAAAAGTGTGGAGTTAAAATAAGTTATTAAAAATGAAATCCCTTTGTAATAGATGAGTTTTCGTTCGAAACCCTCATACTTGTTATGAGATTGTCCAATTTGTACACGAAGTGCATCTAGTTTTTGCCGTAACCCTCTCAACTCTTTAGAAGTTGCTATGTGGGTGAAATTGTGATGTCATGCCAAGTTAAAACCTTTTTAGAGTTCATTTGTACTGCTTTTCTAGCTCAAAATAAATAATTAAATGCATGAAAAATATCAAATGAAGTCAGAAAGGGTTGAAAATTGATGATGTGCCTTTGAATGGTTCATATTGAACACACAAAGAATATGGAGTTAGAATAAGTTTTGAAAAATGAAATCCCTTTGTAATAGATTAGTTTTCGTCCGAAACCCTCATATTTCGAAAGAGATTGTCCAATTTGTACACGGAGTGCATCCAGCTTTTGCCGTAACCCTCTCAACTCTTTTGAAGTTGCTATGTGGGTGAAATTATGATGTCATGCCAAGCTAAAACCTTTTCAGAGTTCATTTGTACTGCTTTGCAAATTCAGGGTCATCTAGCTCAAAATAAATCATTCAATGCATGAAAAATATCAAATGAAGTCAGAAAGAGTTGAAAATTGATGATGTGCCTTTGAATGGTGCATATTGAACACACAAAAATTATGGAGTTATAATAAGTTATTAAAAATGAAATCCCTTTCTAATAGATGAGTTTTCATTCGAAACCCTGATACTTCTTATGAGATTGTCCAATTTGTACACGAAGTGCATCCAGTTTTTGCCGTAACCCTCTCAACTCTTTTGAAGTTGCTATGTGGGTGAAATTGTGATGTCATGCCAAGTTAAAACCTTTTCAGAGTTCATTTGTACTGCTTTTCAAATTCAGGGTCATCTAGCTCAAAATAAATAATTAAAGGCATGAAAAATATCAAATGAAGTCAGAAAGGGTTGAAAATTGATGATGTGCCTTTGAATGGTGCATATTAAACACACAAAGAGTATGGAGTTAGAATAAGTTATTAAAAATGAAATCCCTTTGTAATAGATTAGTTTTCGTCCGAAACCCTCATATTTCGAAAGAGATTGTCCAATTTGTACACGAAGTGCATCCAGCTTTTGCCGTAACCCTCTCAACTTTGTAGAAGTTGCTATGTGGGTGAAATTATGATGTCATGCCAAGCTAAAACCTTTTGAGAGTTCATGTGTACTGCTTTTCAAATTCGGGTCATCTAGCTCAAAATAAATCATCAAATGCATGAAAAATATCAAATGAAGTCAGAAAGGGTTGGAAATTGATGATGTGCCTTTGAACGGTGCATATTGAACACACAAAACTAATGGAGTTACAATAAATTATTAAAACTGAAATCCCTTTGTAATAGATGAGTTTTCGTCCGAAACCATCATACTTCTTATGAGATTGTCCAATTTGTACACGAAGTGCATCCAGTTTTCTCCGTAACACACTTAACTCTTTAGAAGTTCATATGTGGGTGAAATTATGATGTCATGCCAAGTTACAACCTTTTGAGAGTTCATTTGTAATGCTTTTCAAATTCAGGGTCATTTACCTCAAAATAAATCATTAAATGCATGAAAAATATGAAATGAAGTCAGAAAGGGTTGAAAATTGATGATGTGCCTTTCAATGGTGCATATTGAACACACAAAAAGTAAGGAGTTTAAATAAGTTATTAAAAATGAAATCCCTTTGTAATAGATTAGTTTTCGTCCGAAACCCTCATATTTCGAAAGAGATTGTCCAATTTGTACACGAAGTGCTTCCAGCTTTTGCCGTAACCCTCTCAACTCTATAGAAGTTGCTATGTGGGTGAAATTATGATGTCATGCCAAGCTAAAACCTTTTGAGAGTTCATGTGTACTGCTTTTCAAATTCAGGGTCATCTAGCTCAAAATAAATCATTAAATGCATGAAAAATATCAAATGAAGTCAGAAAGGGTTGGAAATTGATGATGTGCCTTTGAACGGTGCATATTGAACACACAAAACTAATGGAGTTACAATAAATTATTAAAAATGAAATCCCTTTGTAATAGATGAGTTTTCGTCCGAAACCCTGATACTTCTTATGAGATTGTCCAATTTGTACACGAAGTGCATCCAGTTTTCTCCGTAACACACTCAACTCTTTAGAAGTTGATATGTGGGTGAAATTATGATGTCATGCCAAGTTACAACCTTTTGAGAGTTCATTTGTAATGCTTTTCAAATTCAGGGTCATTTAGCTCAAAATAAATCATTAAATGCATGAAAAATATCAAATGAAGTCAGAAAGGGTTGAAAATTGATGATGTGCCTTTGAATGGTGCATATTGAACACACAAAAAGTATGGAGTTAAAATAAGTTATTAAAAATGAAATCCCTTTGTAATAGATGAGTCTTCGTCCGAACCCCTCATACTTCGAAAGAGATTGTCCAATTTGTACACGAAGTGCATCCAGCTTTTGCCGTAACCCTCTCAACTCTTTAGAAGTTGCTATGTGGGTGAAATTATGATGTCATGCCAATTTAAAACCTTTTCAAAGTTCATTTGTACTGCTTTTCAAATTCAAGGTCATCTAGCTCAAAATAAATCATTAAATGCATGAAAAATATCAAATGAAGTCAGAAAGGGTTGAAAATTGATGATGTACCTTTGAATGGTGCATATTGAACACACAAAAAGTATGGAGTTAGAATAGGTTATTTAAAATGAAATTCCTTTGTAATAGATTAGTTTTCGTCCGAAACCCTCATACTTCTTATGAGATTGTCCAATTTGTACACAAAGTGCATCCAAATTTTGAAAAATATCAAATGAAGTCAGAAAGGGTTGAAAATTGATGATGTGCCTTTGAATGGTGCATATTTAACACACAAAAAGTATGGAGTTAGAATAAGTTATTAAAAATGAAATCCCTTTGTAATAGATTAGTTTTCGTCCGAAACCCTCATATTTCGAAAGAGATTGTCCAATTTGTACACGAAGTGCATCCAAATTTTGCCGTAAGCCTCTCAACTCTTTAGAAGTTGCTATGTGGGTGAAATTATGATGTCATGCCAAGCTAAAACCTTTTCAGAGTTCATTTGTACTGCTTTGCAAATTCAGGGTCATCTAGCTCAAATTAAATAATTAAATGCATGAAAAATATCAAATGAAGTCAGAAAGGGTTGAAAATTGATGATGTGCCTTTGAATGGTGCATATTGAACACACAAAAAGTATGGAGTTAAAATAAGTTATTGAAAATGAAATCCCTTGTAATAGATGAGTTTTCGTTCGAAACCCTTATACTTCTTATGAGATTGTCCAATTTGTACACGAAGTGCATCCAGATTTTTCCGTAACCCTCTCAACTCTTTAGAAGTTGCTATGTGGGTGAAATTGTGATGCCATGCCAAGTTAAAACCTTTTCAGAGTTCATTTGTACTGCTTTTCAAATTCAGGGTCATCTAGCTCAAAATAAATCATTAAAAGCATGAAAAATATCAAATGAAGTCAGAAAGGGTTGAAAATAGATGATGTGCCTTTGAATGGTGCATATTGAACACACAAAAAGTATGGAGTTAGAATAAGTTATTAAAAATGAAATCCCTTTGTAATAGATTAGTTTTCGTCCGAAACCCTCATATTACAAAAGAGATTGTCCAATTTGTACACGAAGTGCATCCAAATTTTGCCGTAACCCTCTCAACTCTTTAGAAGTTGCTATGTGGGTGAAATTATGATGTCATGCCAAGCTAAAACCTTTTCAGAGTTCATGTGTACTGCTTTGCAAATTCAGGGTCATCTAGCTCAAAATAAATCATTCAATGCATGAAAAATATCAAATGAAGTCAGAAAGGGTTGAAAATTGATGATGTGCCTTTGAATGGTGCATATTGAACACACAAAAAGTATGGAGTTAAAATAAGTTATTAAAAATGAAATCCCTTGTAATAGATGAGTTTTCGTTCGAAACCCTTATACTTCTTATGAGATTGTCCAATTTGTACACGAAGTGCATCCAGCTTTTGCCGTAACCCACTCAACTCTGTAGAAGATGCTATGTGCGTGAAATTATGATGTCATGCCAAGCTAAAACCTTTTCAGAGTTCATTTGTACTGCTTTTCAAATTCAGGGTCATCTAGCTCAAAATAAATCATTAAATGCATGAAAAATATCAAATGAAGTCAGAAAGGGTTGGAAATTGATGATGTGCCTTTAAACGGTGCATATTGAACACACAAAACTAATGGAGTTACAGTAAATTATTAAAAATGAAATCCCTTTGTAATAGATGAGTTTTCGTCCGAAACCATCATACTTCTAATGAGATTGTCCAATTTGTACACGAAGTGCATCCAGTTTTTTCCGTAACACAGTCAACTCTTTAGAAGTTGATATGTGGGTGAAATTATGATGTCATGCCAAGTTACAACCTTTTGAGAGTTCATTTGTAATGCTTTTCAAATTCAGGGTCATTTAGCTCAAAATAAATCATTAAATGCATGGAAAATATTAAATGAACTCAGAAAGGGTTGAAACTAGATGATGTGCCTTTGAATGGTGCATATTGAACACAAAAAAAGTATGGAGTTAAAATAAGTTATTAAAAATGAAATCCCTTAGTAATAGATGAGTTTTCGTTCGAAACCCTCATACTTCGAAAGAGATTGTCCAATTTGTACACGAAGTGCATGTAGTTTTTGCTGTAACCCTCTCAAATCTTTATAAGTTGCTATGTGGGTGAAATTATGATGTCAGGCCAAGTTAAAACCTTTTCAGAGTTCATTTGTACTGCTTTTCAAATTCAGGGTCATCTAGCTCAAAATAAATCATTAAATGCATGAAAAATATCAAATGAAGTCAGAAAGGGTTGAAAATTGATGATGTACCTTTGAAAGGTGCATATTGAACACACAAAAAGTATGGAGTTAGAATAGGTTATTTAAAATGAAATTCCTTTGTAATGGATTAGTTTTCGTCCGAAACACTCATATTTCGAAAGAAATTGTCCAATTTGTACACGAAGTGCATCCCAATTTTGAAAAATATCAAATGAAGTCAGAAAGGGTTGGAAATTGATGATGTGCCTTTAAACGATGCATATTGAACACACAAAACTAATGGAGTTACAGTAAATTATTAAAAATGAAATCCCTTTGTAATAGATGAGTTTTCATCCGAAACCATCATACTTCTTATGAGATTGTCTAATTTGTACACGAAGTGCATCCAGTTTTTTCTGTAACACAGTCAACTCTTTAGAAGTTGATATGTGGGTGAAATTATGATGTCATGCCAAGTTACAACCTTTTGAGAGTTCATTTGTAATGATTTTCAAATTTAGGGTCACTTAGCTCAAAATAAATCATTAAATGCATGAAAAATATTAAATGAAGTCAGAAAGGGTTGAAAATTGATGATGTGCCTTTGAATGGTGCATATTGAACAAAAAAAAAGTATGGAGTTAAAATAAGTTATTAAAAATGAAATCCCTTAGTAATAGATGAGTTTTCGTCCGAAACCCTCATACTTCGACAGAGATTGTCTAATTTGTACACGAAGTGCATGTAGTTTTTGCCGTAACCCTCTGAAATCTTTATAAGTTGCTATGTGGGTGATATTATGATGTCACGCCAAGTTAAAACCTTTTCAGAGTTCATTTGTATTGCTTTTCCAATTCAGGGTCATCTAGCTCAAAATAAATCAATAAATGCATGAAAAATATCAAATGAAGTCAGAAAGGGTTGAAAATTGATGATGTACCTTTGAATGGTGCATATTGAACACACAAAAAGTATGGAGTTAGAATAGGTTATTTAAAATGAAATTTCTTTGTAATAGATTAGTTTTCGTCCGAAACCCTCATATTTCGAAAGAGATTGTCCAATTTGTACACGAAGTGCATCCAAATTTTGAAAAATATCAAATTAAGTCAGAAAGGGTTGAAAATTGATGATGTGCCTTTGAATCGTGCATATTGAACACACAAAAAGTATGGAGTTATAATAAGTTATTAAAAATGAAATCCCTTTGTAATAGATTAGTTTTCGTCCGAAACCCTCATATTTCGAAAGAGATTTTTCAATTTGTACACGAAGTGCATCCAAATTTTGCCGTAACCCTCTCAACTCTTTAGAAGTTGCTATGTGGGTGAAATTATGATGTCATGCCAAGCTAAAACCTTTTCAGAGTTCATTTGTACTGCTTTGGAAATTCAGGGTCATCTAGCTCAAAATAAATAATTAAATGCATGAAAAATATCAAATGAAGTCAGAAAGGGTTGAAAATTGATGATGTGCCTTTGAATGGTGCATACTGAACACACAAAAAGTATGGAGGTAAAATAAGTTATTAAAAATGAAATCCCTTGTAATAGATGAGTTTTCGTTCGAAACCCTTATACTTCTTATGAGATTGTCCAATTTGTACATGAAGTGCATCCAGATTTTGCCGTAACCCTCTCAACTCTTTAGAAGTTGCTATGTGGGTGAAATTGTGATGCCATGCCAAGTTAAAACCTTTTCAGAGTTCATTTGTACTGCTTTTCAAATTCAGGGTCATCTAGCTCAAAATAAATCATTAAATGCATGAAAAATATCAAATGAAGTCAGAAATGGTTGAAAAGTGATGATGTGCCATTGAATGGTGCATATTGAACACACAAAAAGTATGGAGTTAAAATAAGTTATTAAAAATGAAATCCCTTTGTAATAGATGAGTTTTCATCCGAAACCCTCATATTTCGAAAGAGATTGTCCAATTTGTCCACGAAGTGCATGTAGTTTTTGCCGTAACCCTCTCAAGTCTTTATAAGTTGCTATGTGGGTGAAATTATGATGTCATGCCAAGTTAAAACCATTTCAGAGTTCATTTGTACCGCTTTTCAAATTCAGGGTCATCTAGCTCGAAATAAATCATTAAATGCATGGAAAATATCAAGCAAAGTTAGAAAGGGTTGAAAATTGATGATGTGCCTTTGAATGTTGCATATTGAACACGCAAAAATTATGGAGTTAATGTAAGTTATTAAAAATGAAATCCCTTTGTAATAGATGAGTTTTCGTCCCAAAACCTCATACTTCTTATGAGATAGTCCAATTTGTACACGAAGTGCATCCAGTTTTTGCCGTAACCCACTCAACTATTTAGAAGTTGATATGTGGGTGAAATTATGATGTCATGCCAAGTTACAACCTTTTGAGAGTTCATTTGTAATGATTTTCAAATTCAGGGTCATTTAGCTCAAAATAAATCATTAAATGCATGAAAAATATCAAATGAAGTCAAAAAGGGTTGAAAATTGATGATGTGCCTTTGAGTGGTGCATATTGAACACACAAAAAGTATGGAGTTAAAATAAGTTATTAAAAATGAAATCGCTTTGTAATAGATGAGTTTTCGTCCGAAGCCCTCATACTTTGAAAGAGATTGTCCAATTTGTACACGAAGTGCATCTCGTTTTTGCCGTAACCCTCTCAACTCTTTAGAATTTGCTATGTGGGTGAAATTATGCTGTCATGCCAAGTTAAAACCTTTTCAGAGTTAATTTGTACTGCTTTTCAAATTCAGGGTCATCTAGCTCAAAATAAATCATTAAATGCATGAAAAATATCAAATGAGGTCAAAAAGGGTTGGAAATTGAAGATGTGCCTTTGAATGTTGCATATTGATCACACAAAACTAATGGAGTTACAATAAATTATTAAAAATGAAATCCCTTTGTAATAGATGAGTTTTAGTCCGAAACCATCATACTTCTTATGAGATTGTCCAATTTGTACACGAAGTGCATCCAGTTTTTGCCGTAACACACTCAACTCTTTAGAAGTTGATATGTGGGTGAAATTATGATGTCATTCCAAGTTACAACCTTCTGAGAGTTCATTTGTAATGCTTTTCAAATTCAGGGTCATTTAGCTCAAAATAAATCATTAAATGCATGAAAAATATCAAATGAAGTCAGAAAGGGTTGAAAATTGATGATGTGCCTTTGAATGGTGCATATTGAACACACAAAAAGTATGGAGTTAAAATAAGTTATTAAAAATGAAATCCCTTTGTAATAGATTAGTTTTCGTCCGAAACCCTCATATTTCGAAAGAGATTGTCCAATTTGTACACGAAGTGCATCCAGCTTTTGCCGTAACCCTCTCAACTCTGTAGAAGTTGCTATGGGGGTGAAATTATGATGTCATGCCAAGCTAAAACCTTTTCAGAGTTCATTTGTACTGCTTTTCAAATTGAGGGTCATGTAGCTCAAAATAAATCATTAAATGCATGAAAAATATCAAATGAAGTCAGAAAGGTTTGGAAATTGATGATGTGCCTTTGAACGGTGCATATTGAACACACAAAACTAATGGAGTTACAATAAATTATTAAAAATGAAATCCCTTTGTAATAGATGAGTTTTCGTCCGAAACCATCATACTTCTTATGAGGTTGTCCAATTTGTACACGAAGTGCATCCAGTTTTCTCCGTAACACACTCAACTCTTTAGAAGTTGATATGTGGGTGAAATTATGATGTCATGCCAAGTTACAACCTTTTGAGAGTTCATTTGTAATGCTTTTCAAATTCAGGGTCATTTAGCTCAAAATAAATCATCAAATGCATGAAAAATATCAAATGAAGTCAGAAAGGGTTGAAAATTGATGATGTGCCTTTGAATGGTGCATATTGAACACACAAAAAGTATGGAGTTAAAATAAGTTATTAAAAATGAAATCCCTTTGTAATAGATGAGTTTTCGTTCGAAACCCTCATACTTCTTATGAGATTGTCCAATTTGTACACGAAGTGCATCCAGCTTTTGCCGTAACCCTCTCAACTCTTTAGAAGTTGCTATGTGGGTGAAATTATGATGTCATGCCAATTTAAAACCTTTTCAAAGTTCATTTGTACTGCTTTTCAAATTCAAGGTCATCTAGCTCAAAATAAATCATTAAATGCATGAAAAATATCAAGCGAAGTTAGAAAGGGTTGAAAATTGATGATGTGCCATTGAATGCTGCATATTGAACACACAAAAAGTATGGAGTTAAAATAAGTTATTAAAAATGAAATCCCTTTGTAATAGATGAGTTTTCGTTCGAAACCCTCATACTTCTTATGAGATTGTCCAATTTGTACCCGAAGTGCATCCAGTTTTTGCCGTAACCCTCTCAACTCTTTAGAAGTTTCTATGTGGGTGAAATTGTGATGTCACGCCAAGTTAAAACCTTTTGAGAGTTCATTTGTACTGGTCTTCAAATTCAGGGTCTTCTAGCTCAAAATAAATCATTAAATGCATGAAAAATATCAAATGAAGTCAGAAAGGGATGAAAATTGATGATGTGCCTTTGAATGGTGCATATTGAACACACAAAAAGTACGGAGTTAGAATAAGTTATTAAAAATGAAATCCCTTTGTAATAGATTAGTTTTCGTCCGAAACCCTCCTATTACAAAAGAGATTGTCCAATTTGTACACGAAGTGCATCCAAATTTTGCCGTAACCCTCTCAACTCTTTAGAAGTTGCTATGTGGGTGAAATTATGATGTCATGCCAAGCTAAAACCTTTTTAGAGTTCATTTGTACTGCTTTGCAAATTCAGGGTCATCTAGCTCAAAATAAATCATTCAATGCATGAAAAATATCAAATGAAGTCAGAAAGGGTTGGAAATTGATGATGTGCCTTTGAATGGTGCATATTGAACACACAAAAAGTAGGGAGTTAAAATAAGTTATTAAAAATGAAATCCCTTTGTAATAGATGAGTTTTCGTTCGAAACCCTGATACTTCTTATGAGATTGTCCAATTTGTACACGAAGTGCATCCAGTTTTTGCTGTAATCCTCTCAACTCTTTAGAAGTTGCTATGTGGGTGAAATTGTGATGTCATGCGAAGTTAAAACCTTTTCAGAGTTCATTTGTACTGCTTTTCAAATTCAGGGTCATCTAGCTCAAAATAAATAATTAAATGCATGAAAAATATCAAATGAAGTCAGAAAGGGTTGAAAATTGATGATGTGCCTTTGAATGGTGCATATTGAACACACAAAGAGTATGGAGTTAGAATAAGTTATTAAAAATGAAATCACTTTGTAATAGATTAGTTTTCGTCCGAAACCCACATATTTCGAAAGAGATTGTCCAATTTGTACACGAAGTGCATCCATCTTTTGCCGTAACCCTCTCAACTCTTTAGAAGTTTCTATGTGGGTGAAATTATGATGTCATGCCAAGCTAAAACCTTTTCAGAGTTCATTTGGACTGCTTTTGAAATTCCGGGTCATCTAGCTCAAAATAAATCATTAAATGCATGAAAAATATCAAATGAAGTCAAAAAGGGTTGAAAATTGATGATGCGCCTTTGAATGGTGAATATTGAACACACAAAAAGTATGGAGTTAAAATAAGTTATTAAAAATGAAATCCCTTTGTAATAGATTAGTTTTCGTCCGAAACCCTCATATTTCGAAAGAGATTGTCCAATTTGTACACGAAGTGCATCCAAATTTTTCCGTAACCCCTCTCAACTCTTTAGAAGTTTCTATGTGGGTGAAATTATGATGTAATGCCAAGCTTGAACCTTTTCAGAGTTTATTTGTACTGCTTTGCAAATTCAGGGTCATCTAGCTCAAAATAAATCATTCAATGCAAGAAAAATATCAAATGAAGTCAGAAAGGGTTGAAAATTTATGATGTGCCTTTGAATGGTGCATATTGAACACACAAAAAGTATGGAGTTAAAATAAGTTATTAAAAATGAAATCCCTTTGTATAGATGAGTTTTCGTTCGAAACCCTCATACTTGTTATGAGATTGTCCAATTTGTACACGAAGTGCATCTAGTTTTTGCCGTAACCCTCTCAACTCTTTATTAGTTGCTATGTGGGTGAAATTGTGATGTCATGCCAAGTTAAAACCTTTTCAGAGTTCATTTGTACTGCTTTTCTAGCTCAAAATAAATAATTAAATGCATGAAAAATATCAAATGAAGTTAGAAAGGGTTGAAAATTGATGATGTGCCTTTGAATGGTTCATATTGAACACACAAAGAGTATGGAGTTAGAATAAGTTTTGAAAAATGAAATCCCTTTGTAATAGATTAGTTTTCGTCCGAAACCCTCATATTTCGAAAGAGATTGTCCAATTTGTACACGGAGTGCATCCAGCTTTTGCCGTAACCCTCTACTCTTTCGAAGTTGCTATGTGGGTGAAATTATGATGTCATGTCAAGCTAAAACCTTTTCAGAGTTCATTTGTACTGCTTTGCAAATTCAGGTTCATCTAGATCAAAATAAATCATTCAATGCATGAAAAATATCAAATGAAGTCAGAAAGAGTTGAAAATTGATGATGTGCCTTTGAATGGTGCATATTGAACACACAGAAAGTATGGAGTTATAATAAGTTATTAAAAATGAAATCCCTTTGTAATAGATGAGTTTTCGTTCGAAACCTTGATACTTCTTATGAGATTGTCCAATTTGTACACGAAGTGTATCCAGTTTTTGCCGTAACCCTCTCAACTCTTTAGAAGTTGCTATGTGGGTGAAATTTGGATTTCATGCCAAGTTAAAACCTTTTGAGAGTTCATGTGTACTGCTTTTCAAATTCAGGGTCATCTAGCTCAAAATAAATCATTAAATTTTGAAAAATATCGAATGAAGTCAGAAAGGGTTGAAAATTGATGATGTGCCTTTGAATGGTGCATATTGAACACACAAAAAGTATGGAGTTAGAATAAGTTATTAAAAATGAAATCCCTTTGTAATAGATTAGTTTTCGTCCGAAACCCTCATATTTCGAAAGAGATTGTCCAATTTGTACACGAAGTGCATCCAAATTTTGCCGTAAGCCTCTCAACTCTTTAGAAGTTGCTATGTGGGTGAAATTATGATGTCATGCCAAGCTAAAACCTTTTGAGAGTTCATTTGTACTGCTTTGCAAATTCAGGGTCATCTAGCTCAAATTAAATAATTAAATGCATGAAAATATCAAATGAAGTCAGAAAGGGTTGAAAATTGATGAGGTGCCTTTGAATGGTGCATATTGAATACACAAAAAGTATGGAGTTAAAATAAGTTATTAAAAATGAAATCCCTTGTAATAGATGAGTTTTCGTTCGAAACCCTTATACTTCTTATGAGATTGTCCAATTTGTACACGAAGTGCATCCAGATTTGTCCGTAACCCTCTCAACTCTTTAGAAGTTTCTATGTGGGTGAAATTGTGATGCCATGCCAAGTTAAAACCTTTTCAAAGTTCATTTGTAATGCTTTTCAAATTCAGGGTCATTTAGCTCAAAATAAATCATTAAATGCATGAAAAATATTAAATGAAGTCAGAAAGGGTTGAAAATTGATGATGTGCCTTTGAATGGTGCATATTGAACACAAAAAAAGTATGGAGTTAAAATAAGTTATTAAAAATGAAATCCCTTAGTAATAGATGAGTTTTCGTTCGAAACCCTCATACTTCGAAAGAGATTGTCCAATTTGTACACGAAGTGCATGTAGTTTTTGCCTTAACCCTCACAAATCTTTATAAGTTGCTATGTGGGTGAAATTATGATGTCAGGCCAAGTTAAAACCTTTTCAGAGTTCATTTGTACTGCTTTTCAAATTCAGGGTCATCTAGCTCAAAATAAATCATTAAATGCATGAAAAATATCAAATGAAGTCAGAAAGGGTTGAAAATTGATGATGTACCTTTGAATGGTGCATATTGAACACACAAAAAGTATGGAGTTAGAATAGGTTATTTAAAATGAAATTCTTTTGTAATAGATTAGTTTTCGTCTGAAACCCTCATATTTCGAAAGAGATTATCCAATTTGTACACGAAGTGCATCCAAATTTTGAAAAATATCAAATGAAGTCAGAAAGGGTTGGAAATTGATGATGTGCCTTTAAACGGTGCATATTGAACACACAAAACTAATGGAGTTACAGTAAATTATTAAAAATGAAATCCCTTTGTAATAGATGAGTTTTCGTCCGAAACCATCATACTTCTTATGAGATTGTCCAATTTGTACACGAAGTGCATCCAGTTTTTTCCGTAACACAGTCAACTCTGTAGAAGTTGATATGTGGGTGAAATTATTATGTCATGCCAAGTTACAACCTTTTTAGAGTTCATTTGTAATACTTTTCAAATTCAGGGTCACTTAGCTCAAAATAAATCATTAAATGCATGAAAAATATTAAATGAAGTCAGAAAGGGTTGAAAATTGATGATGTGCCTTTGAATGGTGCATATTGAACACAAAAAAAGTATGGAGTTAAAATAAGTTATTAAAAATGAAATCCCTTAGTAATAGATGAGTTTTCGTCCGAAACCCTCATACTTCGAAAGAGATTGTCCAATTTGTACACGAAGTGCATGTAGTTTTTGCCATAACCCTCTCAAATCTTTATAAGTTGCTATGTGGGTGAAATTATGATGTCAGGCCAAGTTAAAACCTTTTCAGAGTTCATTTGTATTGCTTTTCAAATTCAGGGTCATCTAGCTCAAAATAAATCATTAAATGCATGAAAAATATCAAATGAAGTCAGAAAGGGTTGAAAATTGATGATGTACCTTTGAATGGTGCATATTGAACACACAAAAAGTATGGAGTTAGAATAGGTTATTTAAAATGAAATTCCTTTGTAATAGATTAGTTTTCGTCCGAAACCCTCATATTTCGAAAGAGATTGTCCAATTTGTACACGAAGTGCATCCAAATTTTGAAAAATATCAAATGAAGTCAGAAAGGGTTGAAAATTGATGATGTGCCTTTGAATCGTGCATATTGAACACACAAAAAGTATGGAGTTATAATAAGTTATTAAAAATGAAATCCCTTTGTAATAGATTAGTTTTCGTCCGAAACCATCATATTTCGAAAGAGATTGTCCAATTTGTACACGAAGTGCATCCAAATTTTGCCGTAACCCTCTCAACTCTTTAGAAGTTGCTATGTGGGTGAAATTATGATGTCATGCCAAGCTAAAACCTTTTCAGAGTTCATTTGTACTGCTTTGCAAATTCAGGGTCATCTAGCTCAAAATAAATAATTAAATGCATGAAAATATCAAATGAAGTCAGAAAGGGTTGAAAATTGATGATGTGCCTTTGAATGGTGCATATTGAACACACAAAAAGTATGGAGGTAAAATAAGTTATTAAAAATGAAATCCCTTGTAATAGATGAGTTTTCGTTCGAAACCCTTATACTTCTTATGAGATTGTCCAATTTGTACACGAAGTGCATCCAGATTTTGCCGTAACCCTCTCAACTCTTTACAAGTTGCTATGTGGGTGAAATTGTGATGCCATGCCAAGTTAAAACCTTTTCACAGTTCATTTGTACTGCTTTTCAAATTCAGGGTCATCTAGCTCAAAATAAATCATTAAATGCATGAAAAATATCAAATGAAGTCAGAAATGGTTGAAAAGTGATGATGTGCCATTGAATGGTGCATATTGAACACACAAAAAGTATGGAGTTAAATTAAGTTATTAAAAATGAAATCCCGTTGTAATAGATGAGTTTTCATCCGAAACCCTCATATTTCGCAAGAGATTGTCCAATTTGTCCACGAAGTGCATGTAGTTTTTGCCGTAAGCTTCTCAAATCTTTATAAGTTGCTATGTGGGTGAAATTATGATGTCATGCCAAGTTAAAACCTTTTCAGAGTTCATTTGTACCGCTTTTCAAATTCAGGGTCATCTAGCTCGAAATAAATCATTAAGTGCATGGAAAATATCAAGCAAAGTTAGAAAGGGTTGAAAATTGATGATGTGCCTTTGAATGTTGCATATTGAACACGCAAAAATTATGGAGTTAATGTAAGTTATTAAAAATGAAATCCCTTTGTAATAGATGAGTTTTCGTCCCAAAACCTCATACTTCTTATGAGATTGTCCAATTTGTACACGAAGTGCATCCAGTTTTTGCCGTAACCCACTCAACTATTTAGAAGTTGATATGTGGGTGAAATTATGATGTCATGCCAAGTTACAACCTTTTGAGAGTTCATTTGTAATGCTTTTCAAATTCAGGGTCATTTAGCTCAAAATAAATCATTAAATGCATGAAAAATATCAAATGAAGTCAAAAAGGGTTGAAAATTGATGATGTGCCTTTGAGTGGTGCATATTGAACACACAAAAAGTATGGAGTTAAAATAAGTTATTCAAAATGAAATCCCTTTGTAATAGATGAGTTTTCGTCCGAAACCCTCATACTTGGAAAGAGATTGTCCAATTTGTACACGAAGTGCATCTCGTTTTTGCTGTAACCCTCTCAACTCTTTAGAATTTGCTATGTGGGTGAAATTATGCTGTCATGCCAAGTTAAAACCTTTTCAGAGTTAATTTGTACTGCTTTTCAAATTCAGGGTCATCTAGCTCAAAATAAATCATTAAATGCATGAAAAATATCTAATGAGGTCAGAAAGGGTTGGAAATTGAAGATGTGCCTTCGAATGTTGCATATTGAACACACATAACTAATGGAGTTACAATAAATTATTAAAAATGAAATCCCTTTGTAATAGATGAGTTTTCGTCGGAAACCATCATACTTCTTATGAGATTGTCCAATTTGTACACGAAGTGCATCCAGTTTTTGCCGTAACACACTCAACTCTTTAGAAGTTGATATGTGGGTGAAATTATGATGTCATTCCAAGTTACAACCTTCTGAGAGTTCATTTGTAATGATTTTCAAGTTCAGGGTCATTTAGCTCAAAATAAATCATTAAATCCATGAAAAATATCAAATGAAGTCAGAAAGGGTTAAAAATTGATTATGTGACTTTGAATGGTGCAGATTGAACACACAAAAAGTATGGAGTTAGACTAAGTTATTAAAAATGAAATCCCTTTGTAATAGATGAGTTTTCGTCCTAAACCCTCATACATCGAAGTAGATTGTCCAAATTGGACACGAAGTGGATGTAGTTTTTGCCGTAACCCTCTCAAATCTTTATAAGTAGGTATGTGGGTGAAATTATGATGTCATGCCAAGTTAAAACCTTTTCTGAGTTCATTCGTACTGCTTTTCAAATTCAGGGTCATCTAGCTCAAAATAATCATTAAATGCATGAAAAATATCAACCAAAGTTAGAAAGGGTAGAAAATTCATGATGTGCCTTTGAATGTTGCATATTGAACACACAAAAATTATGGAGTTAAAGTAAGTTATTAAAAACGAAATCCCTTTGTAATAGATGAGTTTTCGTCCGAAACCCTCATACTTCTTATGAGATTGTCCAATTTGTACACGAAGTCCATCCAGTTTTTGCAATAACCCTCTCAACTCTTTAGAAGTTGCTATGTGGGTGAAATTATGATGTCATGCAAAGTTACCACCTTTTCAGAGTTCATATGGACTGCTTTTGAAATTCAGGGTCATCTACCTCAAAATAAATCATTAAATGCATGAAAAATATCAAATGAAGTCAAAAAGGGTTGAAAATAGATGATGCTCCTTTGAATGGTGCATATTGAACACACAAAAAGTATGGATTTAAAATAAGTTATTAAAAATGAAATCCCTTTGTAATAGATGAGTTTTCGTTCGAAACCCTCATACTTCGAAAGAGATTGTCCAATTTGTACACGAAGTGCATGTAGTTTTTGCCGTAACCCTCTCAAATCATTATAAGTTGCTATGTGGGTGAAATTATGATGTCATGCCAAGTTGAAACCTTTTCAGAGTTCATTTGTACTGCTTTTCAAATTCAGGGTTATTTAGCTCAAAATAAATCATTAAATGCATGAAAAATATGAAATGAAGTCAGAAAGGGTTGAAAATTGATGATGTGCCTTTGAATGGTGCATATTGAACACACAAAAAGTATGGAGTTAGAATAAGTTATTAAAAATGAAATCCCTTTGTAATAGATTAGTTTTCGTCCGAAACCCTCGTATTTCGAAAGAGATTGTCCAATTTGTACACGAAGTGCATCCAGCTTTTGTCGTAACCCTCTCAACTCTTTAGAAGTTGCTATGTGGGTGAAATTATGATGTAATGCAAAGTTACCACCTTTTCACAGTTCATTTTGACTGCTTTTGAAATTCAGGGTCATCTAGCTCAAAATAAATCATTAAATGCATGAAAAATATCAAATGAAGTCAAAAAGGGTTGAAAATTGATGATGCTCCTTTGAATGGTGCATATTGAACACACAAAAAGTATGGAGTTAAAATAAGTTATTAAAAATGAAATCCCTTTGTAATAGATGAGTTTTCGTTCGAAACCCTCATACTTCGAAAGAGATTGTCCAATTTGTACACGAAGTGCATGTAGTTTTTGCCGTAACCCTCTAAAATATTTATAAGTTGGTATGTGGGTGAAATTATGATGTCATGCCAAGTTAAAACCTTTTCAGAGTTCATTTGTACTACTTTTCAAATTCAGCGTCATCTAGCTCAAAATAAATCAATAAATGCATGGAAAATATCAAGCAAAGTTTCAAATGGTTAAAAATTGATGATGTGCCTTTGAATGTTGCATATTGAACACACAAAAATTATGCAGTTCAAGTAAGTTATTAAAAATGAAATCCCTTTGTAATAGATGAGTTTTCGTTCGAAACCCTCATACTTCTTATTAGATTGTCCAATTTGTACACAAAGTGCATCCAGTTTTTGCCGTAACCCACTCAACTCTTTAGAAGTTGATATGTGAGTGAAATTTTGATGTCATGCCAAGTTACAACCTTTTGAGAGTTCATTCGTAATGCTTTTCAAATTCAGGGTCATTTAGCTCAAAATAAATCATTAAATGCATGAAACATATCAAATGAAGTCAGAAAGGGTTGAGAATTGATGATGTGCCTTTGAATGGTGCATATTGAAGACACAAAAAGTATGGAGTTAAAATAAGTTATTAAAAATGAAATCCCTTTGTAATAGATGAGTTTTCGTCCGAAACCCTCATACTTCGAAAGAGATTGTCCAATTTGTACACGAAGTGCATGTAGTTATTGGCGTAACCCTCTCAAATCTTTATCAGTTGGTATGTGGTTCAAATTATGATGTCATGCCAAGTTAAAACCTTTTCAGAGTTCATTTGTACTGCTTTTCAAATTCAGGGTCATCTAGCTCAAAATAATCATTAAATGCATGAAAAATATCAACCAAAGTTAGAAAGGGTAGAAAATTCATGATGTGCCTTTGAATGTTGCATATTGAACACACAAAAATTATGGAGTTAAAGTAAGTTATTAAAAACGAAATCCCTTTGTAATAGATGAGTTTTCGTCCGAAACCCTCATACTTCTTATGAGATTGTCCAATTTGTACACGAAGTCCATCCAGTTTTTGCAATAACCCTCTCAACTCTTTAGAAGTTGCTATGTGGGTGAAATTATGATGTCATGCAAAGTTACCACCTTTTCAGAGTTCATATGGACTGCTTTTGAAATTCAGGGTCATCTACCTCAAAATAAATCATTAAATGCATGAAAAATATCAAATGAAGTCAAAAAGGGTTGAAAATAGATGATGCTCCTTTGAATGGTGCATATTGAACACACAAAAAGTATGGATTTAAAATAAGTTATTAAAAATGAAATCCCTTTGTAATAGATGAGTTTTCGTTCGAAACCCTCATACTTCGAAAGAGATTGTCCAATTTGTACACGAAGTGCATGTAGTTTTTGCCGTAACCCTCTCAAATCATTATAAGTTGCTATGTGGGTGAAATTATGATGTCATGCCAAGTTGAAACCTTTTCAGAGTTCATTTGTACTGCTTTTCAAATTCAGGGTTATTTAGCTCAAAATAAATCATTAAATGCATGAAAAATATGAAATGAAGTCAGAAAGGGTTGAAAATTGATGATGTGCCTTTGAATGGTGCATATTGAACACACAAAAAGTATGGAGTTAGAATAAGTTATTAAAAATGAAATCCCTTTGTAATAGATTAGTTTTCGTCCGAAACCCTCGTATTTCGAAAGAGATTGTCCAATTTGTACACGAAGTGCATCCAGCTTTTGTCGTAACCCTCTCAACTCTTTAGAAGTTGCTATGTGGGTGAAATTATGATGTAATGCAAAGTTACCACCTTTTCACAGTTCATTTTGACTGCTTTTGAAATTCAGGGTCATCTACCTCAAAATAAATCATTAAATGCATGAAAAATATCAAATGAAGTCAAAAAGGGTTGAAAATTGATGATGCTCCTTTGAATGGTGCATATTGAACACACAAAAAGTATGGAGTTAAAATAAGTTATTAAAAATGAAATCCCTTTGTAATAGATGAGTTTTCGTTCGAAACCCTCATACTTCGAAAGAGATTGTCCAATTTGTACACGAAGTGCATGTAGTTTTTGCCGTAACCCTCTAAAATATTTATAAGTTGGTATGTGGGTGAAATTATGATGTCATGCCAAGTTAAAACCTTTTCAGAGTTCATTTGTACTACTTTTCAAATTCAGCGTCATCTAGCTCAAAATAAATCAATAAATGCATGGAAAATATCAAGCAAAGTTTCAAATGGTTAAAAATTGATGATGTGCCTTTGAATGTTGCATATTGAACACACAAAAATTATGCAGTTCAAGTAAGTTATTAAAAATGAAATCCCTTTGTAATAGATGAGTTTTCGTTCGAAACCCTCATACTTCTTATTAGATTGTCCAATTTGTACACAAAGTGCATCCAGTTTTTGCCGTAACCCACTCAACTCTTTAGAAGTTGATATGTGAGTGAAATTTTGATGTCATGCCAAGTTACAACCTTTTGAGAGTTCATTCGTAATGCTTTTCAAATTCAGGGTCATTTAGCTCAAAATAAATCATTAAATGCATGAAACATATCAAATGAAGTCAGAAAGGGTTGAGAATTGATGATGTGCCTTTGAATGGTGCATATTGAAGACACAAAAAGTATGGAGTTAAAATAAGTTATTAAAAATGAAATCCCTTTGTAATAGATGAGTTTTCGTCCGAAACCCTCATACTTCGAAAGAGATTGTCCAATTTGTACACGAAGTGCATGTAGTTATTGGCGTAACCCTCTCAAATCTTTATCAGTTGGTATGTGGTTCAAATTATGATGTCATGCCAAGTTAAAACCTTTTCAGAGTTCATTTGTACTGCTTTTCAAATTCAGGGCCATCTAGCTCAAAATAAATAATTCAATGCATGGAAAATATCAAGCAAAGTTAGAAAGGGTTGAAAATTGATGATGTGCCTTTGAATGTTGCATATTGAACACACAAAAATTATGCACTTAAGGTAAGTTATTAAAAATGATATCCCTTTGTAATAGATGAGTTTTCGTCCGAAATCCTCATACTTCTTATTAGATTGTCCAATTTGTACACGAAGTGCATATAGCTTTTGCCGTAACCCACTCAACTCTTTAGAAGTTGATATGTGGGTGAAATTTTGATGTCATGCCAAGTTACAACCTTTTGAGAGTTCATTTGTAATGCTTTTCAAATTCAGGGTCATTTAGCTCAAAATAAATCATTAAATGCATGAAACATATCAAATGAAGTCAGAAAGGGTTGAGAATTGATGATGTGCCTTTGAATGGTGCATATTGAAGACACAAAAATTATGGAGTTAAAATAAGTTATTAAAAATGAAATCCCTTTGTAATAGATGAGTTTTCGTCCGAAACCCTCATACATCGAAAGAGATTGTCCATTTTGTACACGAAGTGCATGTAGTTTTTGCGGTAACCCTCTCAAATGTTTATAAGTTGCTATGTTGGTGAAATTATGATGTCATGCCAAATTAAAACCTTTTCAGAGTTCATTTGTACTGCTTTTCAAATTCAGGGTCATCCAGCTCAAAATAATCATTAAATGCATGAAAAATATCAACCAAAGTTAGAAAGGGTTGAAAATTCATGATGTGCCTTTGAATGTTGCATATTGAACACACAAAAATTATGGAGTTAAAGTAAGTTATTAAAAACGAAATCCCTTTGTAATAGATGAGTTTTCGTTCGAAACCCTCATACTTCTGATGAGATTGTCCAATTTGTACACGAAGTCCATCCAGTTTTTGCCATAACCCTCTCAACTCTTTAGAAGTTGCTATGTGGGTGAAATTATGATGTCATGCAAAGTTACCACCTTTTCAGAGTTCATTTGGACTGCTTTTGAAATTCAGGGTCATCTACCTCAAAATAAATCATTAAATGCATGAAAAATATCAAATGAAGTCAAAAAGGGTTGAAAATTGATGATGCTCCTTTGAATGGTGCATATTGAACGCACAAAAAGTATGGAGTTAAAATAAGTTATTAAAAATGAAATCCCTTTGTAATAGATGAGTTTTCGGTCGAAACCCTCATACTTCGAAAGAGATTGTCCAATTTGTACACGAAGTGCATGTAGTTTTTGCCGTAACCCTCTCAAATCATTATAAGTTGCTATGTGGGTGAAATTATGATGTCATGCCAAGTTGAAACCTTTTCAGAGTTCATTTGTACTGCTTTTCAAATTCAGGGTCATCTAGCTCAAAATAAATCATTAAATGCATGCAAAATATCAAGCAAAGATAGAAAGGGTTGAAAATTGATGATGTGCCTTTGAATGTTGCATATTGAACACACAAAAATTATGGAGTTAAAGTAAGTTATTAAAAATGAAATGCCTTTGTAATGGATGAGTTTTCGTCCGAAACCCTCATACTTCTTATGAGATTATCCAATTTGTACACGAAGTCCGTCCGGTTTTTGCCATAACCCTCTCAACTCTTTAGAAGTTGCTATGTGGGTGAAATTATGATGTCATGCAAAGTTACCACCTTTTCACAGTTCATTTTGACTGCTTTTGAAATTCAGGGTCATCTAGCTCAAAATAAATCATTAAATGCATGAAAAATATCAAATGAAGTCAAAAAGGGTTGAAAATTGATGATGCTCCTTCGAATGGTGCATATTGAACACACAAAAAGTATGGAGTTAAAATAAGTTATTAAAAATGAAATCCCTTTGTAATAGATGAGTTTTCGTTCGAAACCCTCATACTTCGAAAGAGATTGTCCAATTTGTACACGAAGTGCATGTAGTTTTTGCCGTAACCCTCTCAAATATTTATAAGTTGGTATGTGGGTGAAATTATGATGTCATGCCAAGCTAAAACCTTTTCAGAATTCATTTGTACTGCTTTTCAAATTCAGGGTCATCTAGCTCAAAATAAATCATTAAATGCACGAAAAATATCAAATGAAGTCAGAAAGGTTTGGAAATTGATGATGTGCCTTTGAACGGTGCATATTGAACACACAAAACTAATGGAGTTACAGTAAATTATTAAAAATGAAATCCCTTTGTAATAGATGAGTTTTCGTCCGAAACCATCATACTTCTTATGAGATTGTCCAATTTGTACACGAAGTGCATCCAGTTTTTTCCGTAACACACTCAACTCTTTAGAAGTTGATATGTGGTTGAAATTATGATGTCATGCCAAGTTACAACCTTTTGAGAGTTCATTTGTAATGATTTTCAAATTCAGGGTCATTTAGCTCAAAATAAATCATTAACTGCATGAAAAATATCAAATGAAGTCAGAAAGGGCTGAAAATTGATGATGTCCCTTTGAATGGTGCATATTGAACACACAAAAAGTATGGAGTTAAAATAAGTTATTAAAAATGATTTCCCTTTGTAATAGATGAGTTTTCGTCCGAAACCCTCATACTTCGAAAGAGATTGTCCAATTTGTACACGAAGTGCATGTAGTTTTTGTCGTAACCCTCTCAAATCTTTATAAGTTGCTATGTGGGTGAAATTCTGATGTCATGCCAAGGTAAAACCTTTTCAGAATTCATTTGTACTACTTTTCAAATTCAGGGTCGTCTAGCTCAAAATAAATCATTAAATGCATGAAAAATATCAAATGAAGTCAGAAAGGGTTGAAAATTGATAATGTGCCTTTGAATGGTGCATATTGAACACACAAAAAGTATGGAGTTAAAATAAGTTATTGAAAATGAAATCCCTTCGTAATAGATGAGTTTTCGTTCGAAACCCTCATACTTCTTATGAGATTGTCCAATTTGTACACGAAGTGCATCCAGTTTTTGCCGTAACCCTATCAACTCTTTAGAAGTTGCTATATGTGCGAAATTGTGATATCATGCCAAGTTAAAACTTTTTCAGAGTTCATTCGTACTGCTTTTCAAATTCAGGGTCATCTAGCTAAAAATAAATCATTAAATGCATTAAAAATATCAAATGAAGTCAGAAAGGGTTGAAAATTGATGATGTGCCTTTGAATGGTAGACATTGAACACACAAAGAGTATGGAGTTAGAATAAGTTATTACAAATTAAATCCCTTTGTAATAGATTAGTTTTCATCCGAAACCCTCATATTTCGAAAGAGATTGTCCAATTTGTACACGAAGTGCATCCAGCTTTTGCCGTAACCCGCTCAACTCTTTAGAAGTTTCTATGTGGGTGAAATTATGATGTCATGCCAAGCTAAAAACTTTTCAGAGTTCATTTGTACTGCTTTTCAAATTCAGGGTCATCTAGCTCAAAATAAAGCATTAAATTTATGAAAAATATCAAATGAAGTCAGAAAGGGTTGGAAATTGATGATTTGCCTTTGAACGGTGCATATTGAACACACCAAACTAATGGAGTTACAGTAAATTATTAAAAATGAAATCCCTTTGTAATAGATGAGTTTTCGTCCGAAACCATCATACTTCTTATGAGATTGTCCAATTTGTACACGAAGTGCATCCAGTTTTTGCCGTAACACACTCAACTCTTTAGAAGTTGATATGTGGGTGAAATTATGATTTCATGCCAAGTTACAACCTTTTGAGAGTTCATTTGTAGTGCTTTTCTAATTCAGGGTCATTTAGCTCAAAATAAATCATTAAATGCATGAAAAATATCAAATGAAGTCAGAAAGGGTTGAAAATTGATGACGTGCCTTTGAATGGTGCATATTGAACACACAAAAAGTATGGAGTTAAAATAAGTTATTAAAAATGAAATCGCTTTGTAATAGATGAGTTTTCGTCCGAAACCCTCATACTTCGAAAGAGATTGTCCAATTTGTACACGAAGTGCTTGTAGTTTTTGCCGTAACCCTCTCAAATCTTTATAAGTTGCTATGTGGGTGAAATTATGATGTCTTGCCAAGTTAAAACCTTTTTAGAGTTCATTTGTACTGCTTTTCAAATTCAGGGTCATCTAGCTCAAAATAAATCATTAAATGCATGGAAAATATCAAGAAAAGTTAGAAAGGGTTGAAAACTGATGATGTGCCTTTGAATGTTGCATATTGAACACACAAAAATTATGGAGTTAATGTAAGTTATTAAAAATGAAATCCCTTTGTAATAGATGAGTTTTCGTCCGAAACCCTCATACTTCTTATCAGATTGTCCAATTTGTACACGAAGTGCATCCAGTTTTTGCCGTAACCCACTCAATTATTTGGAAGTTCATATGTGGGTGAAATTATGATGTCATGCCAAGTTATAACCTTCTGAGAGTTCATTTGTAATGCTTTTCAAATTCAGGGTCATTTAGCTCAAAGTAAATCATTAAATGCATGAAAAATATCAAATGAAGTCAGAAAGGGTTGAAACTTGATGATGTGCCTTTGAATGGTGCATATTGAACACACAAAAAGTATGGAGTTAAAATAAGTTATTAAAAATGAAATCCCAATGTAATAGATGAGTTTTCGTCCGAACCCTCATACTTTGAAAGAGATTGTCCAATTTGTACACGAAGTGCATGTAGTTTTTGCCGTAACCCGCTCAAATCTTTATAAGTTGCTATGTTGGTGAAATTATGATGTCATGCCAAGTTAAAACCTTTTCAGAGTTCATTTGTACTTCTTTTCAAATTCAGGGTCATCTAGCTCAAAATAAATCATTAAATGCATGGAAAATATCAAGCAAAGTTAGAAAGGGTTGAAAATTGATGGTGTGCCTTTGAATGTTGCATATTGAACACACGAAAATTATGGAGTTAAAGTAAGTTATTAAAAATGAAATCCCTTTGTAATAGATGAGTTTTCGTCCGAAACCCTCATACTTCTTATGAGATTGTCCAATTTGTACACGAAGTGCATCCAGTTTTTGCCGTAACCCACTCAACTCTTTAGAAGTTGATATGTGGGTGAAATTATGATGTCATGCCAAGTTACAACCTTTTGAGAGTTCATTTGTAATGCTTTTCAAATTCAGGGTCATTTAGCTCAAAATAAATCATTAAATGCATGAAAAATATCAAATGATGTCAGAAAGGGTTGAAAATTGATGATGTGCCTTTGAATGGTGCATATTGAATTCACAAAAATTATGGAGTTAAAATAAGTTATTAAAAATGAAATCCCTTTGTAATAGATGAGTTTTCGTCCAAAACCCTCATACTTCGAAAGATATTGTCCAATTTGTACACGAAGTGCATGTAGTTTTTGCCGTAACCCTCTCAAATCTTTATAAGTTGCTATGTGGGTGAAATTATGATGTCATGCCAAGTTAAAACCTTTTCAGAGTTCATTTGTACTACTTTTCAAATTCAGGGTCATCTAGCTAAAAATAAATCATTAAATGCATGAAAAATATCAAGCAAAGTTAGAAAGGGTTGAAAATTGATGATATGCCTTTAAATGTTGCATATTGAACACACTAAAATTTTGAAGTTAAAGTAAGTTATTAAAAATGAAATCCCTTTGTAATAGATGAGTTTTCGTCCGAAATCCTCATACTTCTTATGAGATTGTCCAATTTGTACACGAAGTCCATCCAGTTTTTGCCATAACCCTCTCAACTCTTTAGAAGTTTCCATGTGGGTGAAATTATGATGTCATGCAAAGTTACCACCGTTTCAGAGTTCATTTGGACTGCTTTTGAAATTCAGGGTCAGCTAGCTCAAAATAAATCATTAAATGCATGAAAAATATCAAATGAAGTCAAAAAGGGTTGAAAATTGATGATGCGCCTTTGAATGGTGCATATGGAACACACAAAAAGTATGGAGTTAAAATAAGTTATTAAAAATGAAATCCCTTTGTAATAGATGAGTTTTCGTCCGAAACCCTCATACTTCAAAAGAGATTGCCCAATTTGTACACGAAGTGCATGTAGTTTTTGCTGTAACCCTCTCAAATCTTTATAAGTTGCTATGTGGGTGAAATTATGATGTCATGCCAAGTTGAAACCTTTTCAGAGTTCATTTGTACTGTTTTTCAAATTCAGGGTCATCTAGCTCAAAATAAATCATTAAATGCATGGAAAATATCAAGCAAAGTTAGAAAGGGTTGAAAATTGATGATGTGCCTTTGAATGTTGCATATTGAACACACAAAAATTATGGAGTTAATGTAAGTTATTAAAAATGAAATCCCTTTGTAATAGATGAGTTTACGTCCGAAACCCTCATACTTCTTATGAGATTGTCCAATTTGTACACGAAGTGCATCCAGTTTTTGCCGTAACCCACTCAAGTATTTAGAAGTTGATATGTGGGTGAAATTATGATGTCATGCCAAGTTGAAACCTTTTGAGAGTTCACTTGTAATGCTTTTCAAATTCAGGGTCATTTAGCTCAAAATAAATCATTAAATGCATGAAAATTATCAAATGAAGTCAGAAAGGGTTGAAAATTGATGATGTGCCTTTGAATGGTGCATATTGAACACACAAAAAGTATGGAGTTAAAATAAGTTATTAAAAATGAAATCCCTTTGTAATCGAAGAGTTTTCGTCCGAAACCCTCATACTTAAAAAGAGATTGTCCAATTTGTACACGAAGTGCATCTAGTTTTTGCCGTAACCCTCTCAACTCTTTAGAATTTGCTATGTGGGTGAAATTATGCTGTCATGCCAAGTTAAAACCTATCAAATGAAGTCATTTGTAATGCTTTTCAAATTCAGGGTCATCTAGCTCAAAATAAATCATTAACTCCATGAAAAATATCAAGTGAAGTCAGAAAGGGTTGGAAATTGATTATGTCCCTTTGAATGTTGGATATTGAACACACAAAACTAATGGAGTTACAATAAATTATTAAAAATGAAATCCCTTTGTAATAGATGAGTTTTCGTCCGAAACCATCATACTTCTTATGAGATTGTCCAATTTGTACACGAAGTGCATCCAGTTTTTGCCGTAACACTCTCAACTCTTTAGAAGTTGATATGTGGGTGAAATGATGATGTCATGCCAAGTTACCACCTTTTGAGAGTTCATTTGTAATGCTTTTCCAATTCAGGGTCATTTAGCTCAAAATAAATCATCAAATGCATGAAAAATATCAAATGAAGTCGGAAAGGGTTGAAAATTGATGATGTGCCTTTGGATGGTGCATATTGAACACACAAAAAGTATGGAGTTAAAATAAGTTATTAAAAAAGAAATCCCTTTGTAATAGATGTGTTTTCGTCCGAAACCATCATACTTCTTATGAGATTGTCCAATATGTACATGAAGTGCATCCAGTTTTTGCCGTAACACACTCATCTCTTTAGAAGTTGATATGTGGCTGAAATTATGATGTCATGCCAAGTTACAACCTTTTGAGAGTTCATTTGTAATGCTTTTCAAATTCAGGGTAATTTAGCTCAAAATAAATCATTAAATGCATGAAATATATCAAATGAAGTCAAAAAGGGTTGAAAATTGATGATGTGCCTTTGAATGGCGCATATTGAACACACAAAAAGTGTGGAGTTAAAATAAGTTATTAAAAATGAAATCCCTTTGTAAGAGATGAGTTTTCGTCCGAAACCCTCATACTTCGAAAGAGATTGTCCAATTTGTACACGAAGTGCATGTACTTTTTGCCGTAACCTTCTCAAATCTTTATAAGTTGCTATGTGGGTGAAATTATGACGTCATGCCAAGTTAAATCATTTTCAGAGTTCATTTGTACTGCTTTTCAAATTCAGGGTCATCTAGCTCCAAATAAATCATTAAGTGCATGGAAAATATCAAGCAAAGTTAGAAAGGGTTGAAAATTGATGATGTGCCTTTGAATGTTGCATATTGAACACACAAAAATTATGGAGTTAAAGTAAGTTATTAAAAATGAAATCCCTTTGTAATAGATGAGTTTTCGTCCGAAACCCTCATACTTCGAAAGAGATTGTCCAATTTTTACACGAAGTGCATGTAGTTTTTGTCGTAACCCTCTAAAATCTTTATAAGTTGCTATGTGGGTGAAATTATGATGTCATGCAAAGTTACCACCTTTTCAGAGTTCATTTGGACTGCTTTTGAAATTCAGGGTCATCTAGCTCAAAATAAGTCATTAAATGCATGAAAAATATCAAATGAAGTCAAAAAGGGTTGAAAATTGATGATGCGCCTTTGAATGGTGCATATTGAACACAAAAAAAGTATGGAGTTAAAATAAGTTATTAAAAATGAAATCCCTTTGTAATAGATGAGTTTTCGTCCGAAACCCTCATACTTCAAAAGAGATTGTCCAATTTGTACACAAAGTGCATGTAGTTTTTGCTGTAACCCGCTCAAATTTTATAAGTTTCTATGTGGGTGAAATTATGATGTCATGCCAAGTTGAAACCTTTTCAGAGTTCATTTGTACTGCTTTTCAAATTCAGGGTCATCTAGCTCAAAATAAATCATTAAATGCATGGAAAATATCAAGCAAAGTTAGAAAGGGTCGAAAATTGATGATGTGCCTTTGAATGTTGCATATTGAACACACAAAAATTATGGAGTTAATGTAAGTTATTAAAAATGAAATCCCTTTGTAATAGATGAGTTTTCGTCCGAAACCCTCATACTTCTTATGAGATTGTCCAATTTGTACATGAAGTGCATCCAGTTTTTGCCGTAACCCACTCAACTATTTAGAAGTTGATATGTGGGTGAAATTATGATGTCATGCCAAGTTACAACCTTTTGAGAGTTCATTTGTAATGCTTTTCAAATTCAGGGTCATTTAGCTCAAAATAAATCATTAAATGCATGAAAAATATCTAATGAAGTCAGAAAGGGTTGAAAATTGATGATGTGCCTTTGAATAGTGCATATTAAACACATAAAAAGTATGGAGTTAAAATAAGTTATTAAAAATGAAATCCCTTTGTAATAGATGAGTTTTCGTCCGAAACCCTCATACTTAAAAAGAGATTGTCCAATTTGTACACGAAGTGCATCTAGTTTTTGCCGTAACCCTCTCAACTCTTTAGAATTTGCTATGTGGGTGAAACTATGCTGTCATGCCAAGTTAAAACCTTTTCACAGTTCATTTGTACTGCTTTTCAAATTCAGGGTCATCTAGGTCAAAATAAATCATTAACTCCATGAAAAATATCGAATGAAGTCAGAAAGGGTTGGAAATTGATTATGTCCCTTTGAATGTTGCATATTCAACACACAAAACTAATGGAGTTACAATAAATTATTAAAAATGAAATCCCTTTGTAATAGATGAGTTTTCGTCCGAAACCATCATACTTCTTATGAGATTGTCCAATATGTACATGAAGTGCATCCAGTTTTTGCCGTAACACACTCATCTCTTTAGAAGTTGATATGTGGCTGAAATTATGATGTCATGCCAAGTTACAACCTTTTGAGAGTTCATTTGTAATGCTTTTCAAATTCAGGGTCATCTAGCTCAAAATAAATCATTAAATGCATGAAAAATATCAAATGAAGTCAAAAAGGGTTGAAAATTGATGATGTGCCTTTGAATGGTGCATATTGAACACACAAAAAGTATGGAGTTAAAATAAGTTATTAAAAACGAAATCCCTTTGTAAGAGATGAGTTTTCGTCCGAAACCCTCATACTTCAAAAGAGATTGTCCAATTTGTACACGAAGTGCATGTAGTTTTTGCCGTAACCTTCTCAAATCTTTATAAGTTGCTATTATGGTGAAATTATGACGTCATGCCAAGTTAAATCATTTTGAGAGTTCATTTGTACTGCTTTTCAAATTCAGGGTCATCTAGCTCAAAATAAATCATTAAGTGCATGGAAAATATCAACCAAAGTTAGAAAGGGTTGAAAATTGATGATGTGCCTTCGAATGTTGCATATTGAACACACAAAAATTATGGAGGTAAAATAAGTTATTAAAAATGAAATCCCTTTGTAATAGATGAGTTTTCGTCCGAAACCCTCATACTTCTTGTGAGATTGTCCAATTTGTACACGAAGTGCATCCAGTTTTTACCGTAACCCACTCAACTCTTTAGAAGTTGCTATGTGGGTGAAATTATGATGTCATGCAAAGTTACCACCTTTTCAGAGTTCATTTGGACTGCATTTGAAATTCACGGTCATCTAGCTCAAAATAAATCATTAAATGCATGAAAAATATCAACCAAAGTTAGAAAGGGTTGAAAATTGATGATGTGCCTTTGAATGTTGCATATTGAACACACAAAAATTATGGAGTTAAAGTAAGTTATTAAAAATGAAATCCCTTTGTAATAGATGAGTTTTCGTCCGAAACCCTCATACTTCGAAAGAGATTGTCCAATTTGTACACGAAGTGCATGTAGTTTTTGTCTTAACCCTCTCAAATCTTTATAAGTTGCTATGTGGGTGAAATTATGATGTCATGCCAAGTTAAAACCTTTTCAGATTTCATGTGTACTGCTTTTCAAATTCAGGGTCATCTAGCTCAAAATAAATCATTAAATGCATGAAAAATATCAAATGAAGTCAGAAAGGGTTGAAAATTGATGATGTGCCTTTGAATGGTGCATATTGAACACACAAAAAGTATGGAGTTAAAATAAGTTATTAAAAATGAAACCCCTTTTTAATAGATGAGTTTTCGTTCGAAACCCTAATAGTTCGTAAGAGATTATCCAATTTGTACACGAAGTGCATCCAGTTTTTGTCGTAACCCTATAAACTCTTTAGAAGTTTCTGTGTGGGTGAAATTATGATGTCATGCCAAGTTAAAACCTTTTCAGAGTTCATTTGTACTGCTTTTCAAATTCAGGGTCATCTAGCTCAAAATAAATTATTAAATGCATGAAAAATATCAAGCAAAGTTAGAAAGGGTTGAAAATTGATATTGCGCCTTTGAATGGTGCATATTGAACACAAAAAAAGTATGGAGTTAAAATAAGTTATTAAAAATGAAATCCCTTTGTAATAAACGAGTTTTCGTCTGAAACCCTGATACTTGTGATGAGATTGTCGAATTTGTAAACGAAGTGCATCCAGTTTTTGCCATAACCTTCTCAACTGTTTAGAAGTTTCTGTGTGGGTGAAATTATGATGTCATGCCAAGTTAAAACCTTTTCAGAGTTCATTTGTACTGCTTTTCAAATTCAGGGTCATCTAGCTCAAAATAAATCATTAAATGCATGAAAAATATGAAATGAAGTCTGAAAAGGTTGAAAATTGATGAAGTGCCTTTGAATGGTGTATATTCAACACAAAAAAAGTATGGAGTTAAAATAAGCTATTCAAAATGAAATCCCTTTGTAATACATGAGTTTTCGTCCGAAACCCTCATACTTCGAAAGAGATTGTCCAATTTGTACACGAAGTGCATCTAGTTTTTGCCATAACCCTTTCTACTCTTTAGAATTTTCTATGTGGGTGAAATTATGATGTCATGCCAAGTTCAAAAATTTTCAGATTTCATGTGTACTCCTTTTAAAATTCAGGGTCATCCAGCTCAAAATAAATCATTAAATGCATGAAAAATATCAAATGAAGTCAGAAAGGGTTGAAAATTGATGATGTGCCTTTGAATGGTGCATATTGAACACAAAAAAACTATGGAGTTAAAATAAGTTATTAAAAATGAAATCCCTTTGTAATAGACGTGTTTTCATCCGAAACCCTGATACTTCTTATGAGATTGTCCAATTTGTAAACGAAGTTCATCCAGTTTTTGCCATAACCCTCTCAACTCTTTAGAAGTTTCTGTGTTGGTGAAATTATGATGGCATGCCAAGTTAAAACCTTTTCAGAGTTTATTTGTACTGCTTTTCAAATTCAGGGTCACCTAGCTCAAAATAAATCATTAAACGCGTGAAAAATATCAAATGAAGTCAGAAAGGGTTGAAACCTGATGAAGTGCCTTTGAATGGTGCATATTGAACACCGAAAAAGTATGGAGTTAAAATAAGTTATTAAAAATGAAATCCCGTTGTAATACATGAGTTTTCGTCCGAAACCCTCATACCTCGAAAGAGATTGTCCAATTTGTACACGAAGTGCATCTAGTTTTTGCCGTAACCCCCTTAACTCTTTAGAATTTTCTATGTGGGTGAAATTATGATGTCATGGCAAGTTCAAACCTTTTGAGATTTCATGTGTACTGCTTTTGAAATTCAGGGTCATCCAGCTCAAAATAAATCATTAAATGCATGAAAAATATCAAATCAAGTCAGAAAGGGTTGAAAATTGATGATGTGCCTTCGAATGTTGCATATTGAACACACAAAAATTATGGAGGTAAAATAAGTTATTAAAAATAAAATCCCTTTGTAATAGATGAGTTTTCGTCCGAAACCCTCATACTTCTTGTGAGATTGTCCAATTTGTACACGAAGTGCATCCAGTTTTTACCGTAACCCACTCAACTCTTTAGAAGTCGCTATGTGGGTGAAATTATGATGTCATGCAAAGTTACCACCTTTTTAGAGTTCATTTGGACTGCATTTGAAATTCACGGTCATCTAGCTCAAAATAAATCATTAAATGCATGAAAAATATCAACCAAAGTTGGAAAGGGTTGAAAATTGATGATGTGCCTTTGAATGTTGCATATTGAACACACAAAAATTATGGAGTTAAAGTAAGTTATTAAAAATGAAATCCCTTTGTAATAGATGAGTTTTCGTCCGAAACCCTCATACTTCAAAAGAGATTGTCCAATTTGTACACGAAGTGCATGTAGTTTTTGTCTTAACCCTCTCAAATCTTTATAAGTTGCTATGTGGGTGAAATTATGATGTCATGCCAAGTTAAAACCTTTTCAGAGTTCATTGGTACTGCTTTTCAAATTCAGGGTCATCTAGCTCAAAATAAATAATTAAATGCACGAAAAATATCAAGCAAAGTTAGAAAGGGTTGAAAATTGATGATGTGCCTTTGAATGTTGCATATTGAACACACAAAAATTATAGAGTTAAAATAAGTTATTAAAAATGAAATCCCTTTGTAATAGATGAGTTTTCGTCCGAAACCCTCATACTTCTTATGAGATTGTCAAATTGGAACACGAAGTGCATCCAGTTTTTGCCGTAACACTCTCACCTCTTTAGAAGTTGATATGTGGGTGAAATTATGATGTCATGCCAAGTTACAACCTTTTGAGAGTTCATTTGTAATGCTTTTCAAATTCAGGGTCATTTAGCTCAAAATAAATCATTAAATGCATAAAAAATATCAAATGAAGTCAAAAAGGGTTGAAAATTGATATTGCGCCTTTGAATGGTGCATATTGAACACAAAAAAAGTATGGAGTTAAAATAAGTTATTAAAAATGAAATCCCTTTGTAATAAACGAGTTTTCGTCTGAAACCCTGATACTTCTGATGAGATTGTCCAATTTGTACACGAAGTGCATCCAGTTTTTGCCATAACCTTCTCAACTGTTTAGAAGTTTCTGTGTGGGTGAAATTATGATGTCATGCCAAGTTAAAACCTTTTCAGAGTTCATTTGTACTGCTTTTCAAATTCAGGGTCCTCTAGCTCAAAATAAATCATTAAATGCATGAAAAATATGAAATGAAGTCTGAAAAGGTTGAAAATTGATGAAGTGCCGTTGAATGGTGTATATTCAACACAAAAAAAGTATGGAGTTAAAATAAGCTATTCAAAATGAAATCCCTTTGTAATAGATGAGTTTTCGTCCGAAACCCTCATACTTCGAAAGAGATTGTCCAATTTGTACACGAAGTGCATCTAGTTTTTGCCATAACCCTTTCAACTCTTTAGAATTTTCTATGTGGGTGAAATTATGATGTCATGCCAAGTTCAAACCTTTTCAGATTTCATGTGTACTGCTTTTGAAATTCAGGGTCATCCAGCTCAAAATAAATCATTAAATGCATGAAAAATATCAAATGAAGTCAGAAAGGGTTGAAAATTGATGATGTGCCTTTGAATGGTGCATATTGAACACAAAAAAACTATGGAGTTAAAATAAGTTATTAAAAATGAAATCCCTTTGTAATAGACGTGTTTTCGTCCGAAGCCCTGATACTTCTTATGAGATTGTCCAATTTTTAAACGAAGTTCATCCAGTTTTTGCCATAACCCTCTCAACTCTTTAGAAGTTTCTGTGTTGGTGAAATTATGATGGCATGCCAAGTTAAAACCTTTTCAGAATTTATTTGTACTGCTTTTCAAATTCAGGGTCACCTAGCTCAAAATAAATCATTAAACACGTGAAAAATATCGAATGAAGTCAGAAAGGGTTGAAAACTGATGAAGTGCCTTTGAATGGTGCATATTGAACACCGAAAAAGTATGGAGTTAAAATAAGTTATTAAAAATGAAATCCCTTTGTAATACATGAGTTTTCGTCCGAAACCCTCATACCTCGAAGGAGATTGTCCAATTTGTACACGAAGTGCATCTAGTTTTTGCCGTAACCCCCTTAACTCTTTAGAATTTTCTATGTGGGTGAAATTATGATGTCATGCCAAGTTCAAATCTTTTCAGATTTCATGTGTACTGCTTTTGAAATTCAGGGTCATCCAGCTCAAAATAAATCATTAAATGCATGAAAAATATCAAATGAAGTCAGAAAGGGTTGTAAATTGATGATGTGCCTTTGAATGGTGCATATTGAACACAAAAAAAGTATGGATTTAAAATTAGTTATTAAAAATGAAATCCCTTTGTAATAGACGAGTTTTCATCCGAAACCCTCATACTTCTTATGAGATTGTCCAATTTGTAAACGAAGTGCATCCAGTTTTTGCCATAACCCTCTCAACTCTTTAGAAGTTTCTGTGTTGGTGAAATTATGATGTCATGCCAAGTTAAAACCTTTTCAGAGCTCACTTGTACTGCTTTTCAAATTCACGGTCATCTAGCTCAAAATAAATCATTAAATGCATGAAAAATATCAAATGAAGTCAGAAAGGGTTGAAAATTGATCATGTGCCTTTGAATGGTGCATATTAAACACACAAAAAGTATGGAGTTAAAATAAGTTATTAAAAATGAAATCCCTTTGTAATACATGAGTTTTCGTCCGAAACCCTCATACCTCCAAAGAGATTGTCCAATTTGTACACGAAGTGCATCTAGTTTTTCCGTAACCCCCTCAACTCTTTAGAATTTTCTATGTGGGTGAAATTATGATGTCATGCCAAGTTAAAACCTTTTCAGAGTTCATTTGTACTGCTTTTCAAATTCAGGGTCATCTAGCTCAAAATAAATCATTAAATGCATGAAAAATATCAAGCAAAGTTAGAAAGGGCTGAAAATTGATGATGTGCCCTTGAATGTTGCATATTGAACACACAAAAATAATGGAGTTAAAGTAAGTTATTAAAAATGAAATCCCTTTGTAATAGATGAGTTTTCGTCCAAAACTCTCATACTTCTTATGAGATTGTCCAATTTGTACACGAAGTGCATGTAGTTTTTGTCGTAACCCTCTCAAATCTTTATAAGTTGCTATGTGGGTGAAATTATGATGTCATGCCAAGTTAAAACCTTTTCAGAGTTCATTTGTACTGCTTTTCAAATTCAGGGTCATCTAGCTCAAAATAAATCATTAAATGCATGAAAAATATCAAATGATGTCAGAAAGGGTTGAAAATTGATGATGTGCCTTTGAATGGTGCATATTGAAGACACAAAAATTATGGAGTTAAAATAAGTTATTAAAAATGAAATCCCTTTGTAAGAGATGAGTTTTCGTCCGAAACCCTCATACTTCAAAAGAGATTGTCCAATTTGTACACGAAGTGCATGTAGTTTTTGCCGTAACCTTCTCAAATCTTTATAAGTTGCCATTATGGTGAAATTATGACGTCATGCCAAGTTAAATCATTTTGAGAGTTCATTTGTACTGCTTTTCAAATTCAGGGTCATCGAGCTCAAAATAAATCATTAAATGCATGAAAAATATCAAATCAATTCAGAAAGGGTTGAAAATTGATGATGTGCCTTTGAATGGTGCATATTGAACACAAAAAAAGTATGGATTTAAAATAAGTTATTAAAAATGAAATCCCTTTGTAATAGACGAGTTTTTGTCCGAAACCCTCATACTTCTTATGAGATTGTCCAATTTGTAAACGAAGTGCATCCAGTTTTTGCCATAACCCTCTCAACTCTTTAGAAGTTTCTGTGTTGGTGAAATTATGATGGCATGCCACGTTAAAACCTTTTCAGAGTTTATTTGTACTCCTTTTCAAATTCAGGGTCACCTAGCTCAAAATAAATCATTAAACGCGTGAAAAATATCAAATGAAGTCAGAAAGGTTTGAAAACTGATGAAGTGCCTTTGAATGGTGCATATTGAACACCGAAAAAGTATGGAGTTAAAATAAGTTATTAAAAATGAAATCCCTTTGTAATACATGAGTTTTCGTCCGGAACCCTCATACCTCGAAAGAGATTGTCCAATTTGTACACGAAGTGCATCTAGTTTTTGCCGTAACCCCCTTAAATCTTTAGAATTTTCTATGTGGGTAAAATTATGATGTCATGCCAAGTTCAAATCTTTTCAGATTTCATGTGTACTGCTTTTGAAATTCAGGGTCATCCAGCTCAAAATAAATCATTAAATGCATGAAAAATATCAAATGAAGTCAGAAAGGGTTGAAAATTGATGATGTGCCTTTGAATGGTGCATATTGAACACAAAAAAAGTATGGATTTAAAATAAGTTATTAAAAATGAAATCCCTTTGTAATAGATGAGTTTTCGTCCAAAACTCTCATACTTCTTATGAGATTGTCCAATTTGTAAACGAAGTGCATGTAGTTTTTGTCATAACCCTCTCAAATCTTTATAACTTGCTATGTGGGTGAAAATATGATGTCATGCCAAGTTAAAACCTTTTCAGAGTTCATTTGTACTGCTTTTCAAATTCAGGGTCATCTAGCTCAAAATAAATCATTAAATGCATGAAAAATATCAAGCAAAGTTAGAAAGGGTTGAAAATTGATGATGTGCCTTTGAATGTTGCATATTGAACACAAAAAAAGTATGGAGTTAAAATAAGTTGTTAAAAATGAAATCCCTTTGTAATAAACGAGTTTTCGTCTGAAACCCTGATACTTCTGATGAGATTGTCCAATTTCTACACGAAGTGCATCCAGTTTTTGCCATAACCCTCTCAACTCTTTAGAAGTTTCTGTGTGGGTGAAATTATGATGTCATGCCAAGTTAAAACCTTTTCAGAGTCCATTTGTACTGCTTTTCAAATTCAGGGTCATCTAGGTCAAAATAAATCATTAAATGCATGAAAAATATCAAATGAAGTCTAAAAATGTTGAAAATTGATGAAGTGCCTTTGAATGGTGCATATTGAACACAGAAAAAGTATCGAGTTAAAATAAGTTATTAAAAATGAAATCCCTTTGTAATACATGAGTTTTCGTCCGAAACCCTCACACTTCGAAAGAGATTGTCCAATTTGTACACGAAGTGCATCTAGTTTTTGCCGTAACCCTTTCAACTCTTTAGAATTTTCTATGTGGGTGAAATTATGATGTCATGCCAAGTTCAAACCTTTGCAGATTTCATGTGTACTGGTTTTGAAATTCAGGGTCATCCAGCTCAAAATAAATCATTAAATGCATGAAAAATATCAAATGAAGTCAGAAAGGGTTGAAAATTGATGATGTGCCTTTGAATGGTGCATGTTGAACACGAAAAAAGTATGGAGTTAAAATAAGTTATTAAAAATGAAATCCCTTTGTAATAGATGAGTTTTCGTCCGGAACACTGATACTTCTTATGAGATTGTCCAATTTGTAAACGAAGTGCATCCAGTTTTTGCCATAACCCTATCAATTCTTTAGAAGTTTCCGTGTTGGTGAAATTATGATGTCATGCCAAGTTAAATCCTTTTCAGAGTTTATTTGTACTGCTTTTCAAATTCAGGGTCACCTAGCTCAAAATAAATCATTAAACGCATGAAAAATATCAAATGAAGTCAGAAAGGGTTGAAAACTGATGAAGTGCCTTTGAATGGTGCATATTGAACACAGAAAAAGTATGGAGTTAAAATAAGTTATTAAAAATGAAATCCCTTTGTAATACATGAGTTTTCGTCCGAAACCCTCATACCTCGAAAGAGATTGTCCAATTTGTACACGAAGTGCATCTAGTTTTTGCCGTAACCCCCTTAACTCTTTACAATTTTCTATGTGGGTGAAATTATGATGTCATGCCAAGTTCAAACCTTTTCAGATTTCATGTGTACTGCTTTTGAAATTCAGGGTCATCCAGCTCAAATAAATCATTAAATGCATGAAAAATATCAAATGAAGTCAGAAAGGGTTGAAAATTGATGATGTGCCTTTGAATGGTGCATATTGAACACAAAAAAAGTATGGAGTTAAAATAAGTTATTAAAAATGAAATCCCTTTGTAATAGACGAGTTTTCGTCCGAAACCCTCATACTTCTTATGAGATTGTCCAATTTGTACACGAAGTGCATCTAGTTTTTTCCGTAACCCCCTCAACACTTTAGAATTTTCTGTCTGGGTGAAATTATGATGTCATGCCAAGTTAAAACCTTTTCAAATTTCATTTGTACTGCTTTTCAAATTCAGGGTCATCTAGCTCAAAATAAATCATTAAATGCATGAAAAATATCAAGCAAAGTTAGAAAGGGTTGAAAATTGATGATGTGCCTTTGGATGTTGCACATTGAACACACAAAAATTATGGAGTTAAAGTAAGTTATTAAAAATGAAATCCCTTTGTAATAGATGAGTTTTCGTCCGAAACTATCATACTTCTTATGAGATTGTCCAATTTGTACACGAAGTGCATGTAGTTTTTGTCGTAACCCTCTCAAATCTTTATAAGTTGCTATGTGGGTGAAATTATGATGTCATGCCAAGTTGAAACCTTTTCAGAGTTCATTTGTACTGCTTTTTATATTCAGGGTCATCTAGCTCAAAATAAATCATTAAATGCATGAAAAATATCAAGCAAAGTTTGAAAGGGTTGAAAATTGATGATGTGCCTTTGAATCTTGCATATTGAACACAAAAAAAGTATGGAGTTAAAATAAGTTATTAAAAATGAAATCCCTTTGTAATAAACGAATTTTCGTCTGAAACCCTGATACTTCTGATGAGATTGTCCAATTTCTACACGAAGTGCATCCAGTTTTTGCCATAACCCTCTCAACTCTTTAAAAGTTTCTGTGTGGGTGAAATTATGATGTCATGCCAAGTTAAAACCTTTTCAGAGTTCATTTGTACTGCTTTTCAAATTCAGGGTCATCTAGCTCAAAATAAATCATTAAATGCATGAAAAATATCAAATGAAGTCTGAAAAGGTTGAAAATTGATGAAGTGCCTTTGAATGGTGCATATTGAACACAGAAAAAGTATGGAGTTAAAATAAGTTATTAAAAATGAAATCTCTTTGTAATACATGAGTTTTCATCCGAAACCCTCATACGTCGAAAGAGATTGTCCAATTTGTACACGAAGTGCATCTAGTTTTTGCCGTAACCCTTTCAACTATTTAGAATTTTCTATGTGGGTGAAATTATGATGTCATGCCAAGTTCAAACCTTTTCAGATTTCATGTGTACTGCTTTTGAAATTCAGGGTCATCCAGCTCAAAATAAATCATTAAATGCATGAAAAATATCAAATGAATGAAAGGGTTGAAAATTGATGATGTGCCTTTGAATGGTGCATGTTGCACACAAAAAAAGTATGGAGTTAAAATAAGTTATTAAAAATGAAATCCCTTTGTAATACATGAGTTTTCGTACGAAACCCTGATACTTCTTATGAGATTGTCCAATTTGTAAACGAAGTGCATCCAGTTTTTGCCATAACCCTCTCAACTCTTTAGAAGTTTCCGTGTTGGTGAAATTATGATGTCATGCCAAGTTAAAACCTTTTAGGAGTTCATTTGTTCTGCTTTTCAAATTCAGGGTCATCTAGCTCAAAATAAATCATTAAATGCATGAGAAATATCAAGCAAAGTTAGAAAGGGTTGAAAATTGATGATGTGCCTTTGAATGGTGCATATTGAACACATAAAAAGTATGGAGTTAAAATAAGTTATTAAAAATAAAATCCCTTTGTAATACATGAGTTTTCGTCCGAAACCCTGATACCTCGAAAGAGATTGTCCAATTTGTACACGAAGTGCATCTAGTTTTTGCCGTAACCCCCTCAACTCTTTAGAATTTTCTATGTGGGTGAAATTATGATGTCATGCCAAGTTCAAACCTTTTCAGGTTTCATGTGTACTGCTTTTGAAATTCAGGGTCATCCAGCTCAAAATAAATCATTAAATGCATGAAAAATATCAAATGAAGTTAGAAAGGGTTGAAAATTGATGAAGTGCTTTTGAATGGTGCATATTGAACACATAAAAAGTATGGAGTTAAAATAAGTTATTAAAAATAAAATCCCTTTGTAATACATGAGTTTTCGTCCGAAACCCTCATACCTCGAAAGAGATTGTCCAATTTGTACACGAAGTGCATCTAGTTTTTGCCGTAACCCCCTCAACTCTTTAGAATTTTCTATGTGGGCGAAATTATGATGTCATGCCAAGTTCAAACCTTTTCAGGTTTCATGTGTACTGCTTTTGAAATTCAGGGTCATCCAGCTCAAAATAAATCATTAAATGCATGAAAAATATCAAATGAAGTTAGAAAGGGTTGAAAATTGATGAAGTGCTTTTGAATGGTGCATATTGAACACATAAAAAGTATGGAGTTAAAATAAGTTATTAAAAATAAAATCCCTTTGTAATACATGAGTTTTCGTCCGAAACCCTCATACCTCGAAAGAGATTGTCCAATTTGTACACGAAGTGCATCTAGTTTTTGCCGTAACCCCCTCAACTCTTTAGAATTTTCTATGTGGGCGAAATTATGATGTCATGCCAAGTTCAAACCTTTTCAGATTTCATGTGTACTGCTTTTGAAATTCAGGGTCATCCAGCTCAAAATAAATAATTAAATGCATGAAAAATATCAAATGAAGTCAGAAAGGGTTGAAACTTGATGATGTGCCTTTGAATGGTGCATATTGAACACAAAAAAAGTATGGAGTTAAAATAAGTTATTAAAAATGAAATCCCGTTGTAATAGACGAGTTTTCGTCCGAAACCCTGATACTTCTTATGAGATTGTCCAATTTGTAAACGAAGTGCATGCAGTTTTTGCCATAACCCTCTCAACTCTTTAGAAGTTTCTGTGTTGGTGAAATTATGATCTCATGCCAAGTTAAAACCTTTTGAGAGTTCATTTGTACTGCTTTTCAAATTCAGGGTCATCTAGCTCAAAATAAATCATTAAATGCATGAAAAATATCAAATGAAGTCAGAAAGGGTTGAAAATTGATGATGTGCCTTTGAATGGTGCATATTAAACACACAAAAAGTATGGAGTGAAAATAAGTTATTAAAAATGAAATCCCTTTGTAATACATGAGTTTTCGTCCGAAACCCTCATACCTCGAAAGAGATTGTCCAATTTGTACACGAAGTGCATCTAGTTTTTGCCGTAACCCTTTCAACTATTTAGAATTTTCTATGTGGGTGAAATTATGATGTCATGCCAAGTTCAAACCTTTTCAGATTTCATGTGTACTGCTTTTGAAATTCAGGGTCATCCAGCTTAAAATAAATCATTAAATGCATGAAAAATATCAAATGAAGTCAGAAACGGTTGAAAATTGATGAAGTGCTTTTGAATGGTGCATATTGAACACATAAAAAGTATGGAGTTAAAATAAGTTATTAAAAATAAAATCCCTTTGTAATACATGAGTTTTCGTCCGAAACCCTCATACCTCGAAAGAGATTGTCCAATTTGTACACGAAGTGCATCTAGTTTTTGCCGTAACCCCCTCAACTCTTTAGAATTTTCTATGTGGGTGAAATTATGATGTCATGCCAGCTTCAAACCTTTTCAGATTTCATGTGTACTGCTTTTGAAATTCAGGGTCATCGAGCTCAAAATAAATCATTAAATGCATGAAAAATATCAAATGAAGTCAAAAAGGGTTGAAAATTGATGATGTGCCTTTGAATGGTGCATATTGAACACAAAAAAAGTATGGAGTTAAAATAAGTTATTAAAATGAAATCCCTTTGTAATAGACGAGTTTTCGTCCGAAACCCTGATACTTCTTATGAGATTGTCCAATTTGTAAACGAAGTGCATCCAGTTTTTGCCATAACCCTCTCAACTCTTTAGAAGTTTCTGTGTTGGTGAAATTATGATGTCATGCCAAGTTAAAACCTTTTCAGAGTTCATTTGTATTGCTTTTCAAATTCAGGGTCATCTAGCTCAAAATAAATCATTAAATGCATGAAAAATATCAAATGAAGTCTGAAAAGGTTGAAAATTGATGAAGTGCCTTTAAATGGTGCATATTGAACACAGAAAAAGTATGGAGTGAAAATAAACTATTCAAAATGAAATCCCTTTATAATACATGAGTTTTCGTCCGAAACCTCCATACTTCGAAAGAGATTGTCCAATTTGTACATGAAGTGCATCTAGTTTTTGCCATAACCCTTTCAACTCTTTATAAATTTTCTATGTGGGTGAAATTATGATGTCAGGCCAAGTTCAAACCTTTTCAGATTTCATGTGAACTGCTTTTGAAATTCAGGGACATCCAGCTCAAAATAAATCATTAAATGCATGAAAAATATCAAATGAAGTCAGAAAGGGTTGAAAATTGATGATGTGCCTTTGAATGGTGCATATTGAAAACAAAAAAAGTATGGATTTAAAATCAGTTATTAAAAATGAAATCCCTTTGTAATAGACGAGTTTTCGTCCGAAACCCTAATACTTCTTATGAGATTGTCCAATTTGTAAACGAAGTGCATCCAGTTTTTGCCATAACCCTCTCAACTCTTTAGAAGTTTCCGTGTTGGTGAAATTATGATGTCATGCCAAGTTAAAACCTTTTCAAAGTTCATTTGTACTGCTTTTCAAATTCAGGGTCACCTAGCTCAAAATAAATCATTAAATGCATGAAAAATATCAAATGAAGTCAGAAAGGGTTGAAAATTGATGAAGTGCCTTTGAATGGTGCATATTGAACACAGAAAAAGTATGGAGTTAAAATAAGTTATTAAAAATAAAATCCCTTTGTAATACATGAGTTTTCGTCCGAAACCCTCATACCTCGAAAGAGATTGTCCAATTTGTACACGAATTGCATCTAGTTTTTGCCGTAACCCCCTCAACTCTTTAGAATTTTCTATGTGGGTGAAATTATGATGTCATGCCAAGTTCAAACCTTTTCAGGTTTCATGTGTACTGCTTTTGAAATTCAGGGTCATCCAGCTCAAAATAAATCATTAAATGCATGAAAAATATCAAATGAAGTCAGAAAGGGTTGAAAATTGATGAAGTGCTTTTGAATGGTGCATATTGAACACATAAAAAGTATGGAGTTAAAATAAGTTATTAAAAATAAAATCCCTTTGTAATACATGAGTTTTCGTTCGAAACCCTCATACCTCGAAAGAGATTGTCCAATTTGTACACGAAGTGCATCTAGTTTTTGCCGTAACCCCCTCAACTCTTTAGAATTTTCTATGTGGGCGAAATTATGATGTCATGCCAAGTTCAAACCTTTTCAGATTTCATGTGTACTGCTTTTGAAATTCAGGGTCATCCAGCTCAAAATAAATAATTAAATGCATGAAGAATATCAAATGAAGTCAGAAAGGGTTGAAACTTGATGATGTGCCTTTGAATGGTGCATATTGAACACAAAAAAAGTATGGAGTTAAAATAAGTTATGAAAAATGAAATCCCGTTGTAATAGACGAGTTTTCGTCCGAAACCCTGATACTTCTTATGAGATAGTCCAATTTGTAAACGAAGTGCATGCAGTTTTTGCCATAACCCTCTCAACTCTTTAGAAGTTTCTGTGTTGGTGAAATTATGATCTCATGCCAAGTTAAAACCTTTTCAGAGTTCATTTGTACTGCTTTTCAAATTCAGGGTCATCTAGCTCAAAATAAATCATTAAATGCATGAAAAATATCAAATGAAGTCAGAAAGGGTTGAAAATTGATGATGTGCCTTTGAATGGTGCATATTAAACACACAAAAAGTATGGAGTGAAAATAAGTTATTAAAAATGAAATCCCTTTGTAATACATGAGTTTTCGTCCGAAACCCTCATACCTCGAAAGAGATTGTCCAATTTGTACACGAAGTGCATCTAGTTTTTGCCGTAACCCTTTCAACTATTTAGCATTTTCTATGTGGGTGAAATTATGATGTCATGCCAAGTTCAAACCTTTTCCGATTTCATGTGTACTGCTTTTGAAATTCAGGGTCATCCAGCTTAAAATAAATCATTAAATGCATGAAAAATATCAAATGAAGTCAGAAACGGTTGAAAATTGATGAAGTGCTTTTGAATGGTGCATATTGAACACATAAAAAGTATGGAGTTAAAATAAGTTATTAAAAATAAAATCCCTTTCTAATACATGAGTTTTCGTCCGAAACCCTCATACCTCGAAAGAGATTGTCCAATTTGTACACGAAGTGCATCTAGTTTTTGCTGTAACCCCCTCAACTCTTTAGAATTTTCTATGTGGGTGAAATTATGATGTCATGCCAACTTCAAACCTTTTCAGATTTCATGTGTACTGCTTTTGAAATTCAGGGTCATCGAGCTCAAAATAAATCATTAAATGCATGAAAAATATCAAATGAAGTCAAAAAGGGTTGAAAATTGATGATGTGCCTTTGAATGGTGCATATTGAACACAAAAAAAGTATGGAGTTAAAATAAGTTATTAAAAATGAAATCCCTTTGTAATAGACGAGTTTTCGTCCGAAACCCTGATACTTCTTATGAGATTGTCCAATTTGTAAACGAAGTGCATCCAGTTTTTGCCATAACCCTCTCAACTCTTTAGAAGTTTCTGTGTTGGTGAAATTATGATGTCATGCCAAGTTAAAACCTTTTCAGAGTTCATTTGTATTGCTTTTCAAATTTAGGGTCATCTAGCTCAAAATAAATCATTAAATGCATGAAAAATATCAAATGAAGTCTGAAAAGGTTGAAAATTGATGAAGTGCCTTTAAATGGTGCATATTGAACACAGAAAAAGTATGGAGTGAAAATAAACTATTCAAAATGAAATCCCTTTGTAATACATGAGTTTTCGTCCGAAACCTCCATACTTCGAAAGAGATTGTCCAATTTGTACATGAAGTGCATCTAGTTTTTGCCATAACCCTTTCAACTCTTTATAAATTTTCTATGTGGGTGAAATTATGATGTCAGGCCAAGTTCAAACCTTTTCAGATTTCATGTGAACTGCTTTTGAAATTCAGGGACATCCAGCTCAAAATAAATCATTAAATGCATGAAAAATATCAAATGAAGTCAGAAAGGGTTGAAAGTTGATGATGTGCCTTTGAATGGTGCATATTGAAAACAAAAAAAGTATGGATTTAAAATCAGTTATTAAAAATGAAATCCCTTTGTAATAGACGAGTTTTCATCCGAAACCCCAATACTTCTTATGAGATTGTCCAATTTGTAAACGAAGTGCATCCAGTTTTTGCCATAACCCTCTCAACTCTTTAGAAGTTTCCGTGTTGGTGAAATTATGATGTCATGCCAAGTTAAAACCTTTTCAGAGTTCATTTGTACTGCTTTTCAAATTCAGGGTCACCTAGCTCAAAATAAATCATTAAATGCATGAAAAATATCAAATGAAGTCAGAAAGGGTTGAAAATTGATGAAGTGCCTTTGAATGGTGCATATTGAACACAGAAAAAGTATGGAGTTAAAATAAGTTATTAAAAATGAAATCCCTTTGTAATACATGAGTTTTCGTCCGAACCCCTCATACGTCGAAAGAGATTGTGCAATTTGTACACGAAGTGCATCTAGTTTTTGCCGTAACCCTTTCATCTCTTTACTATTTTTTATGTGGGTGAAATTATGATGTCATGCCAAGTTCAAAGCTTTTCAGATTTCATGTGTACTGCTTTTGAAATTCAGGGTCATCCAGCTCAAAATAAATCATTAAATGCATGAAAAATATCAAATGAAGTCAAAAAGGGTTGAAAATTGATGATGTGCCTTTGAATGGTGCATGTTGCACACAAAAAAGGATGGAGTTAAAATAAGTTATTAAAAATGAAATCCCTTTGTAATACATGAGTTTTCGTACGAAACCCTGATACTTCTTATGAGATTGTCCAATTTGTAAACGAAGTGCATCCAGTTTTTGCCATAACCCTCTCAACTCTTTAGAAGTTTCCGTGTTGGTGAAATTATGATGTCATGCCAAGTTAAAACCTTTTCAGAGTTCATTTGTTCTGCTTTTCAAATTCAGGGTCATCTAGCTCAAAATAAATCATTAAATGCATGAGAAATATCAAGCAAAGTTAGAAAGGGTTGAAAATTGATGATGTGCCTTTGCATCGTGCATATTGAACACATAAAAAGTATGGAGTTAAAATAAGTTATTAAAAATAAAATCCCTTTGTAATACATGAGTTTTCGTCCGAAACCCTCATACCTCGAAAGAGATTGTCCAATTTGTACACGAAGTGCATCTAGTTTTTGCCGTAACCCACTCAACTCTTTAGAATTTTCTATGTGGGTGAAATTATGATGTCATGCCAAGTTCAAACCTTTTCAGGTTTCATGTGTACTGCTTTTGAAATTCAGGGTCATCCAGCTCAAAATAAATCATTAAATGCATGAAAAATATCAAATGAAGTCAAAAAGGGTTGAAAATTGATGATGTGCCTTTGAATGGTGCATATTGAACACAAAAAAGTATGGAGTTAAAATAAGTTATTAAAAATGAAATCCCGTTGTAATAGACGAGTTTTCGTCCGAAACCCTGATACTTCTTATGAGATTGTCCAATTTATAAACGAAGTGCATCCAGTTTTTGCCATAACCCTCTCAACTCTTTAGAAGTTTCTGTGTTGGTGAAATTATGATGTCATGCCAAGTTAAAACCTTTTCAGAGTTCATTTGTATTGCTTTTCAAATTCAGGGTCATCTAGCTCAAAATAAATCATTAAATGCATGAAAAATATCAAATGAAGTCTGAAAAGGTTGAAAATTGATGAAGTGCCTTTGAATGGTGCATATTGAACACAGAAAAAGTATGGAGTGAAAATAAACTATTCAAAATGAAATCCCTTTGTAATACATGAGTTTTCGTCCGAAACCGTCATACTTCGAAAGAGATTGTCCAATTTGTACACGAAGTGCATCTAGTTTTTGCCATAACCCTTTCAACTCTTTATAAATTTTCTATGTGGGTGAAATTATGATGTCAGGCCAAGTTCAAACCTTTTCAGATTTCATGTGTACTGCTTTTGAAATTCAGGATCATCCAGCTCAAAATAAATCATTAAATGCATGAAAAATATCAAATGAAGTCAGAAAGGGTTGAAAATTGATGATGTGACTTTGAATGGTGCATATTGAAAACAAAAAAAGTATGGATTTAAAATCAGTTATTAAAAATGAAATCCCTTTGTAATAGACGAGTTTTCGTCCGAAACCCTAATAATTCTTATGAGATTGTCCAATTTGTAAACGAAGTGCATCCAGTTTTTGCCATAACCCTCTCAACTCTTTAGAAGTTTCCGTGTTGGTGAAATTATGATGTCATGCCAAGTTAAAACCTTTTCAGAGTTCATTTGTACTGCTTTTCAAATTCAGGGTCACCTAGCTCAAAATAAATCATTAAATGCATGAAAAATATCAAATGAAGTCAGAAAGGGTTGAAAATTGATGAAGTGCCTTTGAATGGTGCATATTGAACACAGAAAAAGTATGGCGTTAAAATAAGTTATTAAAAATGAAATCCCTTTGTAATACATGAGTTTTCGTCCGAACCCCTCATACGTCGAAAGAGATTGTGCAATTTGTACACGAAGTGCATCTAGTTTTTGCCGTAACCCTTTCAACTCTTTACAATTTTTTATGTGGGTGAAATTATGATGTCATGCCAAGTTCAAAGCTTTTCAGATTTCATGTGTACTGCTTTTGAAATTCAGGGTCATCCAGCTCAAAATAAATCATTAAATGCATGAAAAATATCAAATGAATGAAAGGGTTGAAAATTGATGATGTGCCTTTGAATGGTGCATGTTGCACACAAAAAAGTATGGAGTTAAAATAAGTTATTAAAAATGAAATCCCTTTGTAATACATGAGTTTTCGTACGAAACCCTGATACTTCTTATGAGATTGTCCAATTTGTAAACGAAGTGCATCCAGTTTTTGCCATAACCCTCTCAACTCTTTAGAAGTTTCCGTGTTGGTGAAATTATGATGTCATGCCAAGTTAAAACCTTTTCAGAGTTCATTTGTTCTGCTTTTCAAATTCAGGGTCATCTAGCTCAAAATAAATCATTAAATGCATGAGAAATATCAAGCAAAGTTAGAAAGGGTTGAAAATTGATGATGTGCCTATGAATGGTGCATATTGAACACATAAAAAGTATGGAGTTAAAATAAGTTATTAAAAATAAAATCCCTTTGTAATACATGAGTTTTCGTCCGAAACCCTCATACCTCGAAAGAGATTGTCCAATTTGTACACGAAGTGCATCTAGTTTTTGCCGTAACCCACTCAACTCTTTAGAATTTTCTATGTGGGTGAAATTATGATGTCATGCCAAGTTCAAACCTTTTCAGGTTTCATGTGTACTGCTTTTGAAATTCAGGGTCATCCAGCTCAAAATAAATCATTAAATGCATGAAAAATATCAAATGAAGTCAAAAAGGGTTGAAAATTGATGATGTGCCTTTGAATGGTGCATATTGAACACAAAAAAGTATGGAGTTAAAATAAGTTATTAAAAATGAAATCCCGTTGTAATAGACGAGTTTTCGTCCGAAACCCTGATACTTCTTATGAGATTGTCCAATTTATAAACGAAGTGCATCCAGTTTTTGCCATAACCCTCTCAAATCTTTAGAAGTTTCTGTGTTGGTGAAATTATGATGTCATGCCAAGTTAAAACCTTTTCAGAGTTCATTTGTATTGCTTTTCAAATTCAGGGTCATCTAGCTCAAAATAAATCATTAAATGCATGAAAAATATCAAATGAAGTCTGAAAAGGTTGAAAATTGATGAAGTGCCTTTGAATGGTGCATATTGAACACAGAAAAAGTATGGAGTGAAAATAAACTATTCAAAATGAAATCCCTTTGTAATACATGAGTTTTCGTCCGAAACCGTCATACTTCGAAAGAGATTGTCCAATTTGTACACGAAGTGCATCTAGTTTTTGCCATAACCCTTTCAACTCTTTATAAATTTTCTATGTGGGTGAAATTATGATGTCAGGCCAAGTTCAAACCTTTTCAGATTTCATGTGTACTGCTTTTGAAATTCAGGATCATCCAGCTCAAAATAAATCATTAAATGCATGAAAAATATCAAATGAAGTCAGAAAGGGTTGAAAATTGATGATGTGACTTTGAATGGTGCATATTGAAAACAAAAAAAGTATGGATTTAAAATCAGTTATTAAAAATGAAATCCCTTTGTAATAGACGAGTTTTCGTCCGAAACCCTAATAATTCTTATGAGATTGTCCAATTTGTAAACGAAGTGCATCCAGTTTTTGCCATAACCCTCTCAACTCTTTAGAAGTTTCCGTGTTGGTGAAATTATGATGTCATGCCAAGTTAAAACCTTTTCAGAGTTCATTTGTACTGCTTTTCAAATCAGGGTCACCTAGCTCAAAATAAATCATTAAATGCATGAAAAATATCAAATGAAGTCAGAAAGGGTTGAAAATTGATGAAGTGCATTTGAATGGTGCATATTGAACACAGAAAAAGTATGGAGTTAAAATAAGTTATTAAAAATGAAATCCCTTTGTAATACATGAGTTTTCGTCCGAACCCCTCATACGTCGAAAGAGATTGTGCAATTTGTACACGAAGTGCATCTAGTTTTTGCCGTAACCCTTTCAACTCTTTACTATTTTCTATGTGGGTGAAATTATGATGTCATGCCAAGTTCAAACCTTTTCAGATTTCATGTGTACTGCTTTTGAAATTCAGGGTCATCCAGCTCAAAATAAATCATTAAATGCATGAAAAATATCAAATGAAGTCAAAAAGGGTTGAAAATTGATGATGTGCCTTTGAATGGTGCATATTGAACACAAAAAAGTATGGAGTTAAAATAAGTTATTAAAAATGAAATCCCTTTGTAATACATGAGTTTTCGTACGAAACCCTGATACTTCTTATGAGATTGTCCAATTTGTAAACGAAGTGCATCCAGTTTTTGCCATAACCCTCTCAACTCTTTAGAAGTTTCCGTGTTGGTGAAATTATGATGTCATGCCAAGTTAAAACCTTTTCAGAGTTCATTTGTTCTGCTTTTCAAATTCAGGGTCATCTAGCTCAAAATAAATCATTAAATGCATGAGAAATATCAAGCAAAGTTAGAAAGGGTTGAAAATTGATGATGTGCCTTTGAATGGTGCATATTGAACACATAAAAAGTATGGAGTTAAAATAAGTTATTAAAAATAAAATCCCTTTGTAATACATGAGTTTTCGTCCGAAACCCTCATACCTCGAAAAAGATTGTCCAATTTGTACACGAAGTGCATCTAGTTTTTGCCGTAACCCACTCAACTCTTTAGAATTTTCTATGTGGGTGAAATTATGATGTCATGCCAAGTTCAAACCTTTTCAGGTTTCATGTGTACTGCTTTTGAAATTCAGGGTCATCCAGCTCAAAATAAATCATTAAATGCATGAAAAATATCAAATGAATGAAAGGGTTGAAAATTGATGATGTGCCTTTGAATGGTGCATGTTGCACACAAAAAAGTATGGAGTTAAAATAAGTTATTAAAAATGAAATCCCTTTGTAATACATGAGTTTTCGTACGAAACCCTGATACTTCTTATGAGATTGTCCAATTTGTAAACGAAGTGCATCCAGTTTTTGCCATAACCCTCTCAACTCTTTAGAAGTTTCCGTGTTGGTGAAATTATGATGTCATGCCAAGTTAAAACCTTTTCAGAGTTCATTTGTTCTGCTTTTCAAATTCAGGGTCATCTAGCTCAAAATAAATCATTAAATGCATGAGAAATATCAAGCAAAGTTAGAAAGGGTTGAAAATTGATGATGTGCCTTTGAATGGTGCATATTGAACACATAAAAAGTATGGAGTTAAAATAAGTTATTAAAAATAAAATCCCTTTGTAATACATGAGTTTTCGTCCGAAACCCTCATACCTCGAAAGAGATTGTCCAATTTGTACACGAAGTGCATCTAGTTTTTGCCGTAACCCACTCAACTCTTTAGAATTTTCTATGTGGGTGAAATTATGATGTCATGCCAAGTTCAAACCTTTTCAGGTTTCATGTGTACTGCTTTTGAAATTCAGGGTCATCCAGCTCAAAATAAATCATTAAATGCATGAAAAATATCAAATGAAGTCAAAAAGGGTTGAAAATTGATGATGTGCCTTTGAATGGTGCATATTGAACACAAAAAAGTATGGAGTTAAAATAAGTTATTAAAAATGAAATCCCGTTGTAATAGACGAGTTTTCGTCCGAAACCCTGATACTTCTTATGATATTGTCCAATTTATAAACGAAGTGCATCCAGTTTTTGCCATAACCCTCTCAACTCTTTAGAAGTTTCTGTGTTGGTGAAATTATGATGTCATGCCAAGTTAAAACCTTTTCAGAGTTCATTTGTATTGCTTTTCAAATTCAGGGTCATCTAGCTCAAAATAAATCATTAAATGCATGAAAAATATCAAATGAAGTCTGAAAAGGTTGAAAATTGATGAAGTGCCTTTGAATGGTGCATATTGAACACAGAAAAAGTATGGAGTGAAAATAAACTATTCAAAATGAAATCCCTTTGTAATACATGAGTTTTCGTCCGAAACCGTCATACTTCGAAAGAGATTGTCCAATTTGTACACGAAGTGCATCTAGTTTTTGCCATAACCCTTTCAACTCTTTATAAATTTTCTATGTGGGTGAAATTATGATGTCAGGCCAAGTTCAAACCTTTTCAGATTTCATGTGTACTGCTTTTGAAATTCAGGATCATCCAGCTCAAAATAAATCATTAAATGCATGAAAAATATCAAATGAAGTCAGAAAGGGTTGAAAATTGATGATGTGCCTTTGAATGGTGCATATTGAAAACAAAAAAAGTATGGATTTAAAATCAGTTATTAAAAATGAAATCCCTTTGTAATAGACGAGTTTTCGTCCGAAACCCTAATAATTCTTATGAGATTGTCCAATTTGTAAACGAAGTGCATCCAGTCTTTGCCATAACCCTCTCAACTCTTTAGAAGTTTCCGTGTTGGTGAAATTATGATGTCATGCCAAGTTAAAACATTTTCAGAGTTCATTTGTACTGCTTTTCAAATCAGGGTCACCTAGCTCAAAATAAATCATTAAATGCATGAAAAATATCAAATGAAGTCAGAAAGGGTTGAAAATTGATGAAGTGCATTTGAATGGCGCATATTGAACACAGAAAAAGTATGGAGTTAAAATAAGTTATTAAAAATGAAATCCCTTTGTAATACATGAGTTTTCGTTCGAAACCCTCATACCTCGAAAGAGATTGTCCAATTTGTACACGAAGTGCATCTAGTTTTTGCCGTAACCCCCTCAACTCTTTAGAATTTTCTATGTGGGTGAAATTATGATGTCATGCCAAGTTCAAACCTTTTCAGATTTCATGTGTACTGCTTTTGAAATTCAGGGTCATCCAGCTCAAAATAAATCATTAAATGCATGAAAAATATCAAATGAAGTCAGAAAGGGTTCAAAATTGATGATGTGCCTTTGAATGGTGCATATTGAACACAAAAAAAGTATGGAGTTAAAATAAGTTATTAAAAATGAAATCCCGTTGTAATAGACGAGTTTTCGTCCGAAACCCTGATACCTCTTATGAGATTGTCCAATTTCTAAACGAAGTGCATCCAGTTTTTGCCATAACCCTCTGAACTCTTTAGAAGTTTCTGTGTTGGTGAAATTATGATGTCATGCCAAGTTAAAACCTTTCCAGAGTTCATTTGTACTGCTTTTCAACTTCAGGGTCACCTAGCTCAAAATAAATCATTAAATGCATGAAAAATATCAAACGAAGTCTGAAAAGGTTGAAAATTGATGAATTTCCTTTGAATGGCGCATATTGAACACATAAAAAGTATGGAGTGAAAATAAACTATTCAAAATGATATCCCTTTGTAATACATGAGTTTTCGTCCGAAACCCTCATACTTCGAAAGAGATTGTCCAATTTGTACACGAAGTGCATCTAGTTTTTGCCGTAACCCTTTCAACTCTTTATAAATTTTCTATGTGGGTGAAATTATGATGTCATGCCAAGTTCAAACCTTTTCAGATGTCATGTGTACTGCTTTTGAAATTCAGGGTCATCCAGCTCAAAATAAATCATTAAATGCATGAAAAATATCAAATGAAGTCAGAAAGGGTTGAAAATTGATAATGTGCCTTTGAATGGTGCATATTGAAAACAAAAAAAGTATGGAGTTAAAATCAGTTATTAAAAATGATCCCTTTGTAATAGACGAGTTTTCGTCCGAAACCCTGATACTTCTTATGAGATTGTCCAATTTGTAAACGAAGTGCATCCAGTTTTTGCCACAACCCTCTCAACTCTTTAGAAGTTTCCGTGTTGGTGAAATTATGATGTCATGCCAAGTTAAAACCTTTTCAGAGTTCATTTGTACTGCTTTTGAAATTCAGGGTCATCCAGCTCAAAATAAATGATTAAATGCATGAAAAATATCAAATGACGTCAGAAAGGGTTGAAAATTGATGATGTGCCTTTGAATGGTGCATATTGAACACAAAAAAAGTAAGGAGTTAAAATAAGTTATTAAAAATGAAATCCCTTTGTAATAGATGAGTTTTCGTCCGAAAGCCTGATACTTATTATGAGATTATCCAATTTGTAAACGAAGTGCATCCAGTTTTTGCCATAACCCTCTCAACTCTTTAGAAGTTTCTGTGTTGGTGAAATTATGATGTCATGCCAAGTTAAAACCTTTTCAGAGTTCACTTGTAATGCTTTTCAAATTCAGTGTCATCTAGCTCAAAGTAAATCATTAAATGCATGAAGAATATCAAATGAAGTCAGAAAGGGTTGAAAATTGATGATGTGCCTTTGAATGGTGCATATTAAACACACAAAAAGTATGGAGTGAAAATAAGTTATTAAAAATGAAATCCCTTTGTAATACATGAGTTTTCGTGCGAAACCCTCATACCTCGAAAGAGATTGTCCAATTTGTCCACGAAGTGCATCTACTTTTTTCTGTAACCCCCTCAACTCTTTAGAATTTCTATGTGGGTGAAATTATGATGTCATGCCAAGTTAAAACCTTTTCAGAGTTCATTTGTACTGCTTTTCAAATTCAGGGTCATCTAGCTCAAAATAAATCATTAAATGCATGAAAAATATCAAGCAAAGTAAGAAAGGGTTGAAAATTGATGATGTGCCTTTGAATGTTGCATATTGAACACACAAAAATTATGGAGTTAAAGTAAGTTATTAAAAACGAACTCCCTTTGTAATAGATGAGTTTTCGTCCGAAACTCTCATACTTCTTATGAGATTGTCCAATTTGTACATGAAGTGCATGTAGTTTTTGTCGTAACCCTCTCAAATCTTTATAAGTTGCTATGTGGGTGAAATTATGATGTTATGCCAAGTTAAAACCTTTTCAGAGTTCATTTGTACTGCTTTTCAAATTCAGGGTCATCTAGCTCAAAATAAATTATTAAATGCATGAAAAATATCAAGCAAAGTTAGAAAGGGTTGAAAATTGATGATGTGCCTTTGAATGTTGCATATTGAACACAAAAAATGTATGGAGTTAAAATAAGTTATTAAAAATGAAATCCCATTGTAATAAACGAGTTTTCGTCTGAAACCCTGATACTTTTGATGAGATTGTCCAATTTGTACACGAAGTGCATCCAGTTTTTGCCATAACCCTCTCAACTCTTTAGAAGTTTCTGTGTGGGTGAAATTATGATGTCATGCCAAGTTAAAACCTTTTCAGAGTTCATTTGTACTGCTTTTCAAATTCAGGGTCATCTAGCTCAAAATAAATCATTAAATGCATGAAAAATATCAAATGAAGTCTGAAAAGGATGAAAATTGATGAAGTGCCTTTGAATGGTGCGTATTGAACACAGAAAAAGTATGGATTTAAAATAAGTTATTAAAAATGAAATCCCTTTGTAATACATGAGTTTTCGTCTGAAACCCTCATACTTCGAAAGAGATTGTCCAATTTGTACACGAAGTGCATCTAGTTTTTGCCGTAACCCTTTCAACTCTTTAGAATTTTCCATGTGGGTGAAATTATGATGTCATGCCAAGTTCAAACCTTTTCAGATTTCATGTGTACTGCTTTTGAAATTCAGGGTCATCCAGCTCAAAATAAATCATTAAATGCATGAAAAATATCAAATGAAGTCAGAAAGGGTTGAAAATTGATGATGTGCCTTTGAATGGTGCATATTGAACACAAAAAAAGTATGGAGTTAAAATAAGTTAATAAAAATGAAATCCCTTTGTAATAGACGAGTTTTCGTCCGAAACCCTGATACTTCTTATGAGATTGTCCAATTTGTGAACGAAGTGCATCCGGTTTGTGCCATAACCCTCTCAACTCTTTAGAAGTTTCTGTGTTGGTGAAATTATGATGTCATGCCAAGTTAAAACCTTTTCCGAGTTCATTTGTACTGCTTTTCAAATTCAGGGTCACCTAGCTCAAAATAAATCATTAAATGCATGAAAAATATCAAATGAAGTTACAAAGGGTTGAAAATTGATGAAGTGCCTTTGAATGGTGCATATTGAACACAGAAAAAGTATGGAGTTAAAATAAGTTATTAAAAATGAAATCCCTTTGTAATACATGAGTTTTCGTCCGAAACCCTCATACGTCGAAAGAGATTGTCCAATTTGTACACGAAGTGCATCTAGTTTTTGCCGTAACCCTTTCAACTCTTTAGAATTTTCTATGTGGGTGAAATTATGATGTCATGCCAAGTTCAAACCTTTTCAGATTTCATGTGTACTGCTTTTGAAATTCAGGGTCATCCAGCTCAAACTAAATCATTAAATGCATGAAAAATATCAAATGAATGAAAGGGTTGAAAATTGATGATGTGCCTTTGAATGGTGCATGTTGCACACAAAAAAAGTATGGAGTTAAAATAAGTTATTAAAAATGAAATCCCTTTGTAATACATGTGTTTTCGTACGAAACCCTGATACTTCTTATGAGATTGTCCAATTTGTAAACGAAGTGCATCCAGTTTTTGCCATAACCCTCTCAACTCTTTAGAAGTTTCCGTGTTGGTGAAATTATGATGTCATGCCAAGTTAAAACCTTTTCAGAGTTCATTTGTTCTGCTTTTCAAATTCAGGGTCATCTAGCTCAAAATAAATCATTAAATGCATGAGAAATATCAAGCAAAGTTAGAAAGGGTTGAAAATTGATGATGTGCCTTTGAATGGTGCATATTGAACACATAAAAAGTATGGAGTTAAAATAAGTTATTAAAAATGAAATCCCTTTGTAATACATGAGTTTTCGTCCGAAACCCTCATACCTCGAAAGAAATTGTCCAATTTGTACACGAAGTGCATCTAGTTTTTGCCGTAACCCCCTCAACTCTTTAGAATTTTCTATGTGCGTGAAATTATGATGTCATGCCAAGTTCAAACCTTTTCAGGTTTCATGTGTATTCCTTTTGAAATTCAGGGTCATCCAGCTCAAAATAAATCATTAAATGCATGAAAAATATCAAATGAAGTCAGAAAGGGTTGAAAATTGATGAAGTGCCTTTGAATGGTGCATATTGAACACATAAAAAGTATGGAGTTAAAATAAGTTATTAAAAATAAAATCCCTTTGTAATACATGAGTTTTCGTCCGAAACCCTCATACCTCGAAAGAGATTGTCCAATTTGTACACGAAGTGCATCTAGTTTTTGCCGTAACCCCCTCAACTCTTTAGAATTTTCTATGTGGGTGAAATTATGATGTCATGCCAAGTTCAAACCTTTTCAGATTTCATGTGTACTGCTTTTGAAATTCAGGGTCATCCAGCTCAAAATAAATAATTAAATGCATGAAAAATATCAAATGAAGTCAGAAAGGGTTGAAACTTGATGATGTGCCTTTGAATGGTGCATATTGAACACAAAAAAAGTATGGAGTTAAAATAAGTTATTAAAAATGAAATCCCGTTGTAATAGACGAGTTTTCGTCCGAAACCCTGATACTTCTTATGAGATTGTCCAATTTGTAAACGAAGTGCATGCAGTTTTTGCCATAACCCTCTCAACTCTTTAGAAGTTTCTGTGTTGGTGAAATTATGATCTCATGCCAAGTTAAAACCTTTTCAGAGTTCATTTGTACTGCTTTTCAAATTCAGGGTCATCTAGCTCAAAATAAATCATTAAATGCATGAAAAATATCAAATGAAGTCAAAAAGGGTTGAAAATTGATGATGTGCCTTTGAATGGTGCATATTAAACACACAAAAAGTATGGAGTGAAAATAAGTTATTAAAAATGAAATCCCTTTGTAATACATGAGTTTTCGTCCGAAACCCTCATACCTCGAAGGAGATTGTTCAATTTGTACACGAAGTGCATCTAGTTTTTGCCGTGACCCTTTCAACTATTTAGAATTTTCTATGTGGGTGAAATTATGATGTCATGCCAAGTTCAAACCTTTTCAGATTTCATGTGTACTGCTTTTGAAATTCAGGGTCATCCAGCTTAAAATAAATCATTAAATGCATGAAAAATATCAAATGAAGTCAGAAAGGGTTGAAAATTGATGATGTGCCTTTGAATGGTGCATATTGAACACAAAAAAAGTATGGAGTTAAAATAAGTTATTAAAAATGAAATCCCTTTGTAATACATGAGTTTTCGTCCGAATCCCTCATACCTAGAAAGAGATTGTCCAATTTGTACACGAAGTGCATCTAGTTTTTGCCGTAACCCCCTCAACTCTTTAGAATTTTCTATGTGGGTGAAATTATGATGTCATGCCAAGTTCAAACCTTTTCAGATTTCATGTGTACTGCTTTTGAAATTCAGGGTCATCGAACTCAAAATAAATCATTAAATGCATGAAAAATATCAAATGAAGTCAAAAAGGGTTGAAAATTGATGATGTGCCTTTGAATGGTGCGTATTGAACACAAAAAAAGTATGGAGTTAAAATAAGTTATTAAAAATGAAATCCCGCTGTAATAGACGAGTTTTCGTCCGAAACCCTGATACTTCTTATGAGATTGTCCAATTTGTAAACGAAGTGCATCCAGTTTTTGCCATAACCCTCTCAACTCTTTACAAGTTTCTGTGTTGGTGAAATTATGATGTCATGCCAAGTTAAAACCTTTTCAGAGTTCATTTGTATTGCTTTTCAAATTCAGGGTCATCTAGCTCAAAATAAATCATTAAATGGATGAAAAATATCAAATGAAGTCTGAAAAGGTTGAAAATTGATGAAGTGCCTTTGAATCGTGCATATTGAACACAAAAAAAGTATGGAGTGAAAATAAACTATTCGAAATGAAATCCCTTTGTAATACATGAGTTTTCGTCCGAAACCGTCATACTTCGAAAGAGATTGTCCAATTTGTACACGAAGTGCATCTAGTTTTTGCCATAACCCTTTCAACTCTTTATAAATTTTCTATGTGGCTCAAATTATGATGTCAGGCCAAGTTTAAACCTTTTCAGATTTCATGTGTACTGCTTTTGAAATTCAGGGTCATCCAGCTCAAAATAAATCATTAAATGCATGAAAAATATCAAATGAAGTCAGAAAGGGTTGAAAATTGATGATGTGCCTTTGAATGGTGCATATTGAAAACAAAAAAAGTATGGATTTAAAATCAGTTATTAAAAATGAAATCTCTTTGTAATAGACGAGTTTTCGTCCGAAACCCTAATACTTCTTATGAGATTGTCCAATTTGTAAACGAAGTGCATCTAGTTTTTTCCATAACCCTCTCAACTCTTTAGAAGTTTCCGTGTTGGTGAAATTATGATGTCATGCCAAGTTAAAACATTTTCAGAGTTCATTTGTACTGCTTTTCAAATTCAGGGTCACCTAGCTCAAAATAAATCATTAAATGCATGAAAAATATCAAATGAAGTCAGAAAGGGTTGAAAATTGATGAAGTGCCGTTGAATGGTGCATATTGAACACAGAAAAAGTATGGAGTTAAAATAAGTTATTAAAAATGAAATCCCTTTGTAATACATGAGTTTTCGTCCGAAACCCTCATACCTCGAAAGAGATTGTCTAATTTGTACACGAAGT